>CALYLX010000143.1:0-600000 GCA_944990035.1 Clitopilus passeckerianus
TCTTGACATTACTAGCCTCGGAGATCAATTTGCTCGCTGGACAAGTGAGAACATGAGGCCTTAAATTTTCAACTCCCATTCAATGATTACTGCTCAGATGATGTCTTCAAGTCTACACCCCACCGTGCCATCAATCGGTCGGGGGAAGAGAGGTATTCTATACCCTTGTTTTTCGGCACGGATTACGACGTTCCCCTAATCGTAAGTTGCTTTGGTTTGTCGCTTTGCCTCAAGCCGGGCTCAAATATTACTAGCCTATACCTACATGTGTTTCTGCCGATCGACCTGCGAAGTATGAGGTGGTAACCGCGGGGGAATATGTTAAATCACGCCTAGCTGCAACCTACGTTTGACCTGTGTAGATTCTAGACGTTGATCTCATCCTCTGTTAATTCTACTGATTCCGGTGCCCTCAAAAGCTTGCTGAACATCGGATCTGCCAAGAAATATGTGGCGCTGCCTGTCAATCGATCAGGATCATGATAAATGTAGTCGAGGGCGATATGATCATAGAATACCCCACCGTATGACTTATGTCGCTCGATTCTGACCATTCAGTATCATTTGTTTATTTCAAACACGTATCAGTGGCATTGACCGTGAATCGCTTCTGCCAGACATGTATGTCAGAGCTCAGCGGCCATCAGGGCGGGCCCGAGGAGAGCCTTAAGTGAATGGTTCCTAGTGTCCAAAGCCAATCCGGCAGAAGGTTACTATCAGTTCCGTCACACGTCAGGGAGCTTGCACACCCCAGCTACCCCAATGATGCTAGATGTGGGCGAGAGACCACTATGCGGCGCATTGTTCCGCTGAGCACGAGGAACATCGAGGTAACATATTTGTATCCATGATATTGTTGAGCTCATAGTTGGCTCATAGACACCTGATCCCCACACTTTAGTCTGCGCCACCGTTCTACACTACAACCGACCTTTAGGTAAGGGGTCATATCGACCATGAGAATTGCCTAGAAGATCTTCAAGCCTGTGGCCTTAGTTCGGTTGGTGATCTAATCTGAAAGAAGATGACCACACAGACGACTCCTCGTGCCCATCCGGAAATTAGCACCAGTTACGGTACTGTGAGAAGCGGCAGAGGTACCGTAGCTCCTGAAAAATCCCAGTCGACGTACTCAAGCAGCATCAATGTTTTTTGGTCAAGTAACATCAGAATTGGTGACTGCATCAGCGACTTGACCCGTCTTCCCGGTTCAGAAATGCATCAATTCACGATATGATCTATCCTGACAACCATCCTCTTGGACGTCCATGTTTTCAGTTCACCTCCAAGGCACCGATCGTGAAACGTTGACCGTGTTGCGCCCTACCCGTCGTGGCTGATCCGACTGCCCACATGATGCTGCCCATCTCGAGCCCCTGCAGGGCCTCCTGATCGCTGTTAACAATGGACCTGGCTGGTCGGGAATGCCATCCTCGAAGGACCACTGGTCTGCTGGTTCTTTTCCGAGATTCGCTTCTTTATCCCACACGGTGGTAAAGGGTTGGCGACTTCTTGAGCAGCAAGGAATGCAGGATCTTTCTCCTGTACTGCGTTTCGTGGGCTTGATCTGCTAGAACCCTTTCTATATGGTTCTACTTTGTGTGTCCCCGGCAGGCGACCGACGGCACATGTCATCAATCCCTAAGGGTCTAAGTAATCTGTTACAAGCCGCTATGCTCTCCAAATCTCTATATAAATACTACTAGATCTGGATGAGCTCCCCTGGTTTAATTACCTCCCTCCAAAACACCCACCGGTTCCTCTTCCCCTCTTCGTCGGTCTACTCCATTAGACCTCGCTGTAAACTCCTAGGATTTTGCCTCAACTACGATGAATACACCTTCACCATCGACACTCTTTTCCTCCGAGCTCTCGGATATCGATTACCCAGCATCACCCTTCGGACCTTCGTTGTCAGATAACCTCTTCAGCCCGCTCAGTCCCCTCAACGTGTTCAATGTGAGAGGCCTGATTGCCGTAGTTACTGGTGGTGGAACCGGTGAGTGTAGTTCTGGCTTGTCAAAGAGTCGACGTTTAGACATGTATAGGGATTGGGCTGATGATGGCTACTGCCCTCGAGAATAACGGTGCCGTCGTCTATATTCTGGGACGTCGTGTGGATGTCTTGACAAAAGCATCCAATGAGAACAATGTGAGTGCTTGTTGTGGGCTCAATTCCTCAGCCGTCTCTTATACGACCCTCTAGAAATTCGGGAATATAATACCTCTCGAATGCGATATTACCTCAAGAGAGAGCCTGCTGACTGTCGTGGAAGAGATTACAAGAAGACATGGCTACATCAATTTACTCGTCAATAACGCCGGTGTCGCTCGCAACCTTTATGCACATCCCCTACCAGGCCCCACACAAGCCTATGCCCCAAATCCCAATGCACCTCCGTCGCCTCCCAATTCGCCTCCTTCAGAGCTCAAGATGCCAAGCATCAAAGCCTTCCAAAATGCCCTCTGGGACACGGGATCGCCGGAAGATTTCGCTGATACCTTTGCAACAAACGTCACCGCCATATACTACACAACTGTGGCTTTCTTGGACCTGTTACATCAAGGGAACATTCGACAGCACAAAAATGCTGAGCTACCTCCTGCCACCGGGCTTCCACGACCGCCATATCATACGTCACAGGTACTCTCTGTGTCTTCCTCGGGTTCCTTCAGGCTTGATGCCAAGATCCTCTCGCCGTCATATACATTGTCAAAGATTGCCTGCACGCACTTGGGTAAACTCCTGGCCAACCTGTTGGCACCATGGGGGATAAGGAGTAACGTTCTCGCACCGGGCGTTTGGCCCAGCGGTGAGTCGGACTCAGTGATAAGCCATTTGGTCTCTGAGCTTACGTCCTATCAGAAATGACTAACAGCCTTATTGGGAGTTCCGCCAAAAAACTTGATCCCAACGCGTTGGCAGATTCAGTGCCGCTGCGCCGTACGGGGACGACGGAGGTAAGAGTTTTCCTCGCAACACGGGAAATTGCAATCTTATTCTTGTCAGGATATGGCTGGGACAATCTTATTCCTTGCCAGTCGAGCAGGCGCGTACGTCAATGGTGCCGTCTGGTTAGTAGATGGGGGACGGATAGGTTGCGTTCCAAGTAGCTACTAGGAGGGTTTACGGAAGGCTATTCAATTATGTTTACTAACTATCTACCGATTCTACCCAGGAAAAGTATGCATTTATAATACCCTGATCCACTGTGTAATGTAGCCTTATTCATGATATCTCGAACTTGAACGGCATATGGATTGGTTGGGGACTGATCAACTGAGTACTCTGTGTAGTGAGTAATATAAATCAGGGATGCTCGCCCATTGTGATATCAGAGCTTTTTCGATGTTTCATATGCTAGAGAAAAGACATCTTCTGTCCATTGCTTGATAGTTTTCTGCAGGCTTGTCGAGGTAACCTTGACCGGTACTCGGTCCGTCTTTAGCCGACAAATCACGTTTGCCACGTGAAGCTCTCTCGATTTGTCAGCAAAAACGCGATCTGCTTGAGCAAGCAAGCACGAGCACGATAGTTTTCAAGCCAGGGACTGTTAATCATTCTGTCATCTAGATTCTTCAGCCGTGCCCTTTTAAGGAGCACTATACCCTTTGCTGCACCTGCCCCAGTTGCTCTAAAGAAATCTCATACGATGGCACCAGTCAACACGCGCGAGAAGAGCACGAAGATGCATTCAAAAGTCGTAAGTTCAATCCTCTCTCGATGAATTCTTAATCCTTCATGATGATTTGGGTAGGTGATCATTGGATCTGGTCCAGCGGGACATACTGCAGCCGTATACCTTGCTCGAGCGAACTTGACCCCCGTCTTGTTCGAAGGCTTCCTTGCCAATGGATTTGCAGCAGGTGGTCAGCTCACCACTACCACTGATGGTGCGCTTTCATATTCTCAAAACACTTCGTATTCTGATTTGATGTCTCCTTTAGTTGAGAACTATCCTGGATTCCCCAGTGGCATTCTTGGCCCCGAGCTTATGGATAAATTCCGAGAACAATCTCTCCGCTTCGGGACACAAATCATCACGGAGACCATCTCGAAAATCGACCTGTCGGCTCGTCCATTCAGGTATTGGAGAGAAGGTCAGGAGGGCCAGGAAGCAGAGACTGCTGAAACCGTTATCATCGCTACTGGTGCAAGCGCAAAGCGGTTAGCACTTAAGGGAGAAGATACCTACTGGCAGAGTGGAATCAGCGCATGCGCTGTTTGTGACGGTGCCGTCCCCATCTTCCGGTAAGCCTAACGCTTAGTCTTTGTTGCATTTTGCTGAACTTAGCTTAGCAATAAACCATTGGCTGTCATTGGTGGTGGTGATTCCGCCGCTGAAGAGGCAACATGTAAGTGTTCAAACAGCCAGTTGAAAACCATCTCTCACCTACCCATCGCTAGACCTGACGAAATACGGCTCTCACGTCTATGTTCTTGTTCGCCGTGGGGAGCTCCGTGCCTCCAAGATTATGGCCAAGAGGCTGATGAGCAATCCCAAAGTCGTGAGTATCTCGTGTTCTTGCACACGTCTGTGGCAGCTGCTGACCAGTCATCACTGTAGACCATTCTATGGAATACAGTTGCTACTGAATGTCAAGGAGATGGCAACCTTCTGAACAATCTCCGAATCAAGAATACCCTCTCCGGCGAGGAGAAGGACCTGCCGGTCAACGGTCTCTTCTACGCCATCGGCCATGAACCTGCAACTGCACTCGTTCGTGGACAGCTACAAACAGATCCCGATGGGTACATTATCACTGTTCCTGGCACTACCCAGACATCTGTCAAGGGTGTGTATGCAGCTGGTGATGTACAGGACAAGCGATACAGGCAAGCGATTACAAGCGCCGGGAGTGGCTGTATGGCAGCGTTGGAGGTTGAGAAGCTGCTTGCTGAGGAAGAAGAGCTCGGAGAGTCGGAATAAATTTATCATACTAAATTAGAATTTTTAACGGAATATTGTATTGAATTTCATTGGTCAAAGGGATGTCGTGTTGCTTGAATTGCCAACTTGTGGCATAGCTGGTAATGTGGGTCCTGTCAAGCTGCGCACACAAGGAACGCTTCTGGCTACGGTGGGGTCTGCGCAGGTTCTGCCAATTCCTTCCAAAGATTCGTACCAAATGGAGGATGGCGGGCGCGCTGAGCTGCGTCAAGCTGTGCATGACTAATTGAAGGTCCGACACGGGAATAGCCGATCACTCTGTTGGCAGACATCCTGAGGGAGTTCGTCGACACGTCCAACCACTAGCAAACGCCTTTCGACAAGCTCGACTTGTAATCTCATATCTTTATCCTATAATGCCGTCCGACCTTTGCCCAGTTTACGCTCCCTTCTTCAGTGCTTTGGTACGTTTAGCCAACATTCAATCCCTTTTGGGCACCCATGTTGACTCCGGAATGGTAGGGTTGCACCAGCGCTATCGTCTTCACTTGTGAGTATTTGTAGCAGAATATGGATTTCCAAGCTACTTGGAAGGAACAAAAAGAGAGATGGTTGCTAATATGAGGTTTGGGATAATAGCAATAGGTGCAAGGTATGACTATTGGTACTGCGCAGTCCGACTCAAACGTTGAACGCTTTCTTCAGTTATGGAACAGCCAAGTCTGGTGTTGGCATTTCTGCCATGTCCGTCCTTCGCCCCGACTTGATGATGAAGTGTGTCGTCCCAGTCATCATGGCTGGTATTATTGCCGTACGTCACTACTCAGATCCCAGGTGTAGCAAGCATTGACGAAGGCTGTTGAAAACGCTAGATTTATGGCTTGGTAGTCTCAGTGCTTATCTCTGCTAGCCGTGAGTAGCGATATGCTAGCTTTCATGAGTTCGTTATCTGACGACAATATTATAGTCAAGGCTGAGATGGCACTTGCAACTGGTTTCATTCAACTCGGTGCTGGTCTCTCTGTCGGTCTGGCAGGACTTGCAGCTGGTTTTGCTATTGGTATCGTGGGAGACGCTGGCGTGCGAGGAACTGCTCAACAGCCCAGGCTTTTCGTCGGAATGGTGGGTAGTGACATGCATATACCCAGAATATCTTCGTTGATCATGCCGGGCCCAGATTCTCATTCTCATTTTCGCCGAAGTCTTGGGTTTGTACGGTCTCATTGTTGCTCTCATCATGAACGGCAAGGCTCAAGATATCACTGTATGTCATGTTTTCATTATACACTATTGGCACCCCTCTGACTTAGTCCGCTTCCTTCCCAGTGTTAAATGCTCTCTTCGTAGACTAGTTCAGTAAGAAACATCGGTCTTGCCTGGTCGTATACCAACTTTATGATGCCATAATCGACAAGATGTACTCCAGCTAGTCATAGGTTCTCTTTTGAAGGCATTGATGCAATAATCCTGCTCTTTCGCACTTGTTATCCCATTCGTTATTACCTGAACTTCGCTGTGCATTGCAACCGAGGCTATTCATTGAATGTACCACCACAACCGATTGGACCGCTTGACGTTGCACATCAGTTCTGATTCCGGTCTGCCATGATACCGATTCCCGTCAGTTTCAACAGCTTGTCGGACGTCAGGCGAGCTACATATGGCGCTAGTTCGCGAGTCTGATTCTCGTTATAAACCTGGGGAACCGGGACATTGTAATTCGCACCAACCTTGCACACCATGACTTCGTCCGAGACCCCATTCAAGATTGCCGTAACCGACGAGCAACTCGCGACACTCAAGAAGAAACTTGACCTTGTTACCTTCCCTGATGAACTTGAGGAAGCTGGTTCTGATTATGGTGCACCCTTACCTGACGTGAGGCGCCTCATCGAACGTTGGAGGAATGGCTATGACTGGCGAGCACATGAAGCCAAGATTAATGCGGACCTTCCGCAATTCACCCGGGACATCGAAGTCGAAGGCTTTGGAAAGCTGAACATCCACTACGTTCATAAGCGGAGCAAGGTCGAGAATGCTGTCCCGCTGATGTTCGTCCACGGATGTGTGTGCCTCTTCATATGAGTTTATTTACCTTTTGCTAACAGTTGTCATTAGGGCCTGGAAGTTTCATGGAAGTCGAGAGGATCTTGCCCCTTCTAGTCGACCCTTCGCCAGACCACCCCAGTTTCCATGTTGTAGCTGTCAGTTTGCCTGGATTCGGTTTCTCAGAGGCTCCTTCGAAGAGGGGCTTCGCGTTGGACCAGTATGCGGAGGTGGGCATGTGCGCATATAACTTCTTTGCAAATTCTGACGATGGGTTAGGTGGTTCACAAGCTCATGCTTTCTGTGGGTTACAACGAGTATGGTATGTCGCCCGGCATCTAATTAGCGAACAACCACTGACAGATTGGTTTAGTTACCCAGGCAGGAGATTGGGGTTTCTTCGTGAGTGCACCGCACACGACAGGGGTATCTTCCGAATCTTACCTTCGCGATGCCAGATAACCCGCCATATGGTGAGCAAGTACGCACCCAAGCACATCAAGGCGTGGCATACCAACTTCCCTGTGTAATCCGTTTCTGCCCACACGATCTCACACGCTAAAGCCTTCTCACAGCATCAACCCGCCATCTCTTGGCCGCCCTCGACTTCTCCTTTCACACCTTTTCTCGTACCTGCCGCTGAATGGATACACCCAGAAGGAACAGGAGGCTCTCCAAAGGACCATTGACTTCCGAACGAAGGGATCTGGCTACTTTGCGATTCAATCGACGAAGCCTCAGACGCTTGGGTATTCCCTATCAGACTCGCCCACTGGTCTGCTCGCATGGATCTATGAGAAGCTCGCGCTTGCCATGGATGGTTATGAATTGCAAGATGACGAAGGTATGGGCTTCTTGTTCCATTCAACTTGCTGCAAGCCGACTTATTGCCCTGTCTTGTACGTCGCAGTGTTGACCTGGATCTCAATCTATTACTTCTCCCGAGCGGGACCAGCTGCTTCAGTCAGGATCTACTGCGAAGTTAAAGATATTATGCCTGCGGCCGGCGACTGGAGTCCAGTTCCTCTTGGATATTCCTTCTTCCCGAAGGAGGTTATTAATCTCCCTAGGAGGTCGGTGTTTCGTAAATGCCTACTCGGAATGATAACGCTGACGTGGTTTCTTTCCCCTTTCAGGTGGTATACTGACCCGAATCTGGTGTTCAAATCTGAGCATGACCAAGGGGGACACTTCGCTGCTTTCGAACGCCCTGAGGATCTCGTCGGCGATGTTAGGAAGATGTTCGGAAAGGGGGGCCCAGCGTTTGGTGTTGTTGAGGGTAAATCAGGCTATGATTAGAGAAGTACGCTAGATGGTTGCACAATGTGCTACCATGTAACGAATGTGTATATGTATTTGGATTTGCATAAGGGAAGATACCCGAGTGTTATCGATATCCCTACTAACCAATCCTCTGAGGCTCGGTAAAAAACTTCCATACGAGGGCTTCCCGTCAATGCAGGAGGCTACCATCTACAGGTGGCGGGCCCCAATGATCCAATAATATATATAGAGGGTTCGAATAGAAGGAAATACGGCACCGAATTCCATAGACTCGTAGACTCCCCTCGCCCATCAGCGAGGGAAAGGAGAGTAACGCGAGGCTTATAATTTAGCTTGAATAACATGGGGAAGACAATAGGCGGATACAGGAGAATGCGATAGAGCGGTGTTCGGTATATTCGATCGGTGAGATGTTGCTGCGAAGGGGGCCAACGAAGCCTGCGACTCTCACAACCAGCCTTGTTGGGCAGCATCAGCTCAGAAAAAGTAGCTGGAATCAGGGGATGACTTACAACTAGTAATGGCGCTTTCTGACCGATCGTCTGTCTGAACTATTCATGGCCCAGTTTCCGACGGACTGAGTACCCTTCTCGATAGCATTGTAGTAAAGGCTAACGGCGTGAATGTCGTAAGGGTAATGGAATGGGCTTCCGATGGGGTACATAGCATTTTGGGCAACTGCATTGGACAGACCCAAATCGACGGTGAAGGCCAATGCCCCTACCGCGGTCGCAATGACGATGGGAATGACCATATCCTTGATGTGCCGCTTTGGTAAGGGGTACTGGCGACGTCTACTCCATTCTTCTTCGAGCAGCGCTAGTTTACGTTTCTCGACATTGATATTTCGAGCGGCATAGGCAGAGCCTGCCAAACTGACACCACCGGTGAGGTGGGCAGCAACGACTCCAGAGGCAGCTGAAACACCAGACGTCGCAATGGCTCGACGCTTCTTATAGATGTTGAGCGCCATCTCTTGGAGTGAATAGCTTGGGTCGGATATCTTCTCTCGGTACGTCGAGGAGCTGAACCCAAGAAGTTCGCCGAATCGCATGGCTTCAGTAGGGTATAGTAGAAGGCTGGCGTGAAAAGGAGGGAACTTGTGACGGACGAAGGAAAGTCCCTTAGGTTTCCTTTATATTACTTATTCTATGCCAGATTCAGAAAGAAGATATTGCCTTGAATTAGAATCTTCGGACTCTGAAGAGTCGTACAGCCCGAGAAAGCCATGTGGCAGAGGTGAGGCATTCGTCCAGGACGTGATGAATGTTCTATATGTTCCGCACGAACCTCTATCAAGAAGGAGGGCGCCTAATTGACTATCACTATCACTAGAAAGGCAGTGGTGCCTGACAGATAGACACCATTGAACGAGACACGCGCCAACACCTATTCAATCCAGTGATATTTTTAGCGGTCGGGGTTCCAAGTTCCTCGTTGGCAGAAGCAGATGTTCTGGTGAGCGCTACAAGAACGACTTCCTGTCCACCTAAAACTTCACAAAATATAAGAACGATGCGCCAACCACCTGTTTCTAGCCTGCAAACAGGGCTTCAATCGCTTAGCAGAGTGCCCAAAAATGATCGAACAACGCCAGTCGGTGCTTCGAGTATGAAGGCGGTATGATTACTCACAACTCTTCAGGGCTTGCGCTTCATACCGGCCAAGGTGTGTATCAGAGGTCGGCGTTTGACCAGATCCGGAGCGCTTCAATTCGTGTATTTCAGAAGGAGTGAGTAGAGAAGCAGCAGATCAAAGGCAATAAGCCTGTGTTCGGTGAGTCCTTTGTCCCGTGGTATGTGAAGTAAGATGGGCGCCTATAAGGGACTGGATCTGGCAAGTAACACCCTGTTCATCATTCGTATGGCTCTAAGATAGCCTACGCATGACGTTCTGTAGATGGGGCGAGCCCTGAGTACTGAGTCTTAGGGTTGCTACAATGCTAGAACGAGCCTGAGAGGATTATACGAAATCTTTCCAAGACGAGATCTTTGCGGCAATTGAATCTACAATGTGATACCGGACGATAGTGGACATCAGTGATATACAAATGTATTGCCGTATCCAGTCAGCATACAGACCCTCAAGCCTCTGTACACTGTGTACAGAGCAGGCAAAAAAGGGTTGACCCGAGTGACTCCGGGCTGGCTTGAGTACCAGGACGGATAGGATGACCTCGAATTTCTAGCACTCTAGTTTATCCTGCAATCTAAAAATGCATCTGTGCACTTTCCCTTGTGTTTTTTCGGCCTAGGTAGAGAATAGAACAGCCATCTAAACAGGTGGGACCAAGTCTCGTGAGATAAGTTGGGCTGGAACGAGTGAGATAAGACAGCACCATCTGCCCAATCTCTAGATTCCATGAGTTCTATAGATGCATACCGAGGCTGCAGTGTGGTGTTGAAGCGAGCGACAGGCAGTGACAGAGACGGGACAATCGCTCCGTAGTGATCCGGATCCTGGGAAAACCAGTTGCAGCATGGCCTAGGGCCATGCCCCTCATCGAATAGCCCACCCCACCCCTGGCGCTAAAGTGAGCTGCAGAAAGCCCATTCTTGATGGGCCTTTGATCATACAGCGATGCAGTTAGCCGCCAGGGTCTTATCTCACTGTTTATAGGTCCGCGAAATCTCCGATGATTGGCGATATTTCTCAGAAGCTCGACCTGCGATTAATCTATGGTAAAATAAATCTCGTGTATCTAATGTGGATGGTAGGGCCTTAGGTTAGCTTCGGGATTCCGGTCGCTGCTATACCAGAACATTTATGTTTTTCCAACCGGGAGCTCGACGAGAAGAACCGCGTACATGCCCCACAAGACCACTCTGACCGTTTTGCATGCTGAGACAGCTCATGACGTAGACGATCATGGTGGCGAGTGAATGTCTCCTTGCAGCTGGGCTCTGTACACTCAAATTTCCCCTTGCGGCTCTTATTCATCGGACGTGTACGACCTCGACCTTTCCTTGGAGAATCCCTTTGGACGATTCTTATCTGTGACTGGTCTTCTGGGTCGAGCCGTGTTACTAAGGGTTCTTTCGAGAGTTCTTGGATCTGGCCCGTCTGCTTCTGAACGAGAGGGGATTGGATCGTTCCTGATGGTAGTTCAGTCAGGTTTATCCCTCTCCTAAATACCCCTCTTACGTTCTATGCCTTGCCATGGAATTGGTGAAGGTTCCTGGAACGCAGAAGGAGGCCGAAATCTGAGACTCTCAATATTGCCTAGACTTTCTAGTCAGTATTTCTTCATTGGACGTTGGGACATCCTTACCAGTTGATCCATTCTCCAACAGTGTTTCTCCAAGAGAGAATGGTAGGTTTGGCGTTGTATTTGGTGTTGATAATAGATTGTCAAATGTGGGTGGAAGTAACATGTCTGGTCGACTCGGAGGTTCTATTTGCGACCAACCTGGTAAGTACAGGAGGCCCATGACTTGGAAGAACCACCATACCGGATGAGCTGCCAAGAAAATCCCAATCGTAAGTCGTCATACCGTACTCGTTGCCACTTGAATACGGCGACGACACTGTTGAGTCATCGGTTGGAGCAGGTGTGGACATATTGACAGCTTTATCTTCAAGGGTAGATGCAGAACAACTGCCGCTGCTCGACCCGGCTTGGCTCTCTGAAGTATGGGGAAGGCGAACTGCGTAGAGTTTCAAGACATGTCGGCTAGCCACCCAATGAGACTCTAGGCGTATGATGATACCAGTATCGCTGTGAACCCCTTCGGGAGGTGCCGACGCTTCTAGGTCCTCAAATGTTATCGTGGGTGGCTGGTCGTTGCCCGAAGAAACTATGCAGAGCGCAGTCTTGAAGAGACACGAAATATTAAACGCAAAGTGGAGATCGAAGCCGTCCATTGCGTGGATGGAATCCGTGAGATTGCACTCAAAGTTATCAACATATAAGAGTTTGGTATTAATTGGATGGTACTCTTTAGGAACTGGTCCAGATATATCGGAAGATTGTCGTTGGGGTGTAAGATCATCGACCGTAAAATAGAAGCACTGCAACTTGATCACGCCTGCTCCGAGTCAGTTGTCAAAAAATTTCCGCTTTGCAAAGACAAGGAAAGCCTCCGTCCCAGGCAGTGACATACTCCTAGATTAAGCGAGGCCTTTAAAAGAATCTGATGTCATTACGGCAGACCTAGTGGGATATCTTCCCGCCCTTCTAACGACTCGTTCGTCCCATAGCCTCATCTGCTTTAAGGCCGTCGTGGGGTTTTTGTATCCCCCACAAAAACTGTAACCCAACGCCACCTCTTGCGCCGCCACCTATCCAATCTGCAAGCATTCGGCGATACACCATCATTAATATGCAGGTGGCTGATTGTGTCGATCTTCTCCAAGTCAGTAAGTATCTTATCATGGCAGCCAGGTGTTTCGTACCATATGCTGTGCTTTTGCAAGGCCCCCGCACGTGTTCAGACTTATGACAATCCTTTCTGAGGACCGAGTCGGTGCAGCTCCAGCTTCCCGGCGGCCTATCACCTTGCAAGGCAACAATGTGGTTGTGCCAAGAAAACTCCCGCCAGGTTAGGCATACACGTGGGTATGACCGTTATATTCGGAGGGAGGGAGGGCTCACAGCGTGGTTTCTGGCACGATTACACCATTTCTGATCGAGTTGCATCGTATTCGTCCATCTGGGCGGACCGTTATTGATAATTCATAGGATAGATCGTTTATCACGCCTACTACACTATTCTTACACTCCAGTGTAATTCCAGTAGCAGGTGGCCCCTATCGTGAGGCGCTGTCAATAACTTGCCTGCTTGATGTATTGCGGTCCACTAGGTGTCAAAAACCAATAGATTTAGAACGTCATACGAGGCAGGCCGCCTCAAGGCCATCTACCCAACCCGAACCGTTGAATGTAGAGAGCGTTGTAATGGGCGGGAAGTTGTTGAGAACTACCTTCCCACAAATGTCTGCCCGCACGCTTAAGGTGACTCCCCAATTCTCATGAAACTCAACAGATTAGTGTCGTGTTCGACACGGTATTACATACTTCCGCGGTCCACATTACAGGTATGTGCAGGCATATTCT
Organism: Clitopilus passeckerianus; assembly: GCA_944990035.1. Lineage (NCBI taxonomy): Eukaryota > Fungi > Basidiomycota > Agaricomycetes > Agaricales > Entolomataceae > Clitopilus > Clitopilus passeckerianus. Next base: position 13,279 of record CALYLX010000143.1, read on the forward strand.
ATATATATTCTCTTCGAGACGATTAGCCTGAGGGTAAACCGACTGTACGAACTCGCACGCCAATAACGGACGGGTGTAATTCAGATGGTTACAAGGGTTCCTTTGGTGACTGGCGAGTCCGATGAGCACGTCCTCATCCTAGGGAAGTATTGGTTGTTGAAAAGGAACTCTGTCGTGATGTGCAGCCATGGTAAGCATGAAATTAGTCTGGGAACCATCATTCTTCCGAGGTTGTCAATAGGGATATTAGATATGTAACGGGAATCAAGCTTACAACGATGGTGTGCGGAAATCCAGGGTCGAACGGATCGATACTCTCCAAATATTGAATTTGGGGCGGTGAGAGTCGGATGGTGAGGGCTTGGATATTCTGCTTCATTTGCTCAGGCTTGCGCCCGCCAATCGTTGGGAATACATAAGGAGCCTTGTGCATGACGTATGCAATGGCAACTTTAAATGAAGGTAAGCCAGGCTTCCATACGATAACGAAAGTCCGGATAGTCACCTGAAGTCGTGCTTTCTGCTCCAACTTCTGCAGCAACTTTTTCGAGGGCATCCGTCATTTTTCTCTCTGCCTCGGTACGCTTCCAGCCATGCGTATCTGTTTTGAGGTCCCGCCCAGGTTCACCTGACTTCTCGCGCCGTTACTCCTTTGCATTGTTGAGCAGCTTACCGCCACAAAGAACGTTCCAAGGTGCGATAGCCATACCGTGCTGACGAGCCATGGGAAGAATGTCTCGCTCAACGGACCTGTCCATGACGTTCCAGCTGCCTTGGTAAACAGCAAACGGGGTCTTTCCGTGGTCCAGAGCCCATTGGTTGGCCTGGGAGACGACCCAAGCTGGGGTGTCAGAAATACCCTGGAATCCAAGGAGTTGAGCTTTCAACTCGAAAAACTGGATGAACTCGCTGGCTTACCAGATACAGAACCTTCCCAGCAGCAACAAGACTGTGGGGATTGGTCACGAGCTCCTCAATGGAAGTCTCATAGTCCCAGACGTGGACGTAGAGAAGGTCAACATAGGTTGTGAGCAATTTCTTCAGGCTTGCCTCGAGGCTGAGGCGTAATGACTTATGGTTATTCCCGTGGTAATGAACCTTTTGCTTGATATTTGGGTCTCCGAGCTTGAAGTTGAAGCTGAACTATGAAGTAGATTAGCTACGATATCCGGAGAAAGTAGCTGTATTTTCCACCTTAGTCGCTACGAAGATTTGGTCTCGGATACCCCGAGTCTCCATCCACTCGCCAATAATTTTCTCCGACGTTTCCTCCCGGCCGGGTGAAACTCAGTACAGAACTGTGACCATCAGAGTTAGGAACTCACTAATTGTTGGCAGTGTCGATGAAGTTACCCCCAGCCTGATATTAGGCATCGAGGTAGTCCATGCTTGATTCCTTGCTCATCGCACCCATCCCTATCTTTTCCCATGTTTCTCCGATGCTCATAGCACCAAGCATCAATGGAGAGATATGAACGGAGGCATTTTTCGAGAGAGCGCGATAACGTGCAAGGGTGCTGGGTGGCGCAGGAGGCTGAACAACGAAAGACATGGTGATCTGTGTTTCCTGTCGAAAACGGTGTATATTGGGCTTCCTGCCTTGGTGTTGGGTTAAATATAGCGTCTGAAGTAAATTGAAGCATCGTAGTCATGTAATTTCGGATGCTCAGCCGTCCTTTTGCCGTCCTCAGTCGTAGCGTATTGATCCCCTGGCTTTGGGCCTACAATTCATCAGCACCCAAGCGCCCACAACGCTCTCGGCTGCCATGCGTTGCCGCCTGGATAACCTGTTACCTGATCTGATCTAATCTTGGTGGTCTGAGGTCACATGACTATGGAATCTCATGTGGGCGTCACTGGGTGGTCTTGGGAATCTCGATGGTTTCCGAGTCTGAGCCTCGTGGGTTACGTCTTGAATGCTGGATGTTGGATAATCACTCGCATATTACAAGACTGCCAAGCCGAGTCGGGGTTGCACGTTCTGGACCTATAGAGTGGTGATGCGTAGAAGAAGCCAGTGGTGGTCGCCTGATAGAATGGTGTTGCGGCCTCAGGCTGAGCTGAAAATCTGCCAGTGAGCTACCATTCTGATCCCGAATTCTGAATCGCATCAGCAAAAGAATTCCATCTGTGCCGAGGTCAGGCTGGCGTGCACTTATCCATCGTCAATTTGCAGCAAATAATCGAGTTGATTATCAGAGGAAGCTCTGGGTCCAACTCACATTCGTGTTGTGTCAGGGGTCTTACAGTCGTACCGTATCACGGTAAACCACGGCTGCTGGTCCGTTGACATATCTTGATTATCGGGCGGCGGTTTGTTCTAGGCCTTTGCGTCCATGTGAACGAGAACACGGAAGGCGACAAAGTAGAGCGAAGTATAGGCTCCACCGGCGACTTCACATGACGGCGTAAATATGGGATGGGATGAACAGATACACCTGGGGTTCTGAAACCCTTCGACCTTAGAAAGTCGTAAGAGAAGAGCTGAGATAGCAGATAACAGGCCTCATGTGTCGGCCCTCTGGTGCATTTTGGGACTAACCAGAGAATAAGTCCGATAACGAGACCACGCCAGGAGGGGCCAGGGACTGGGTTACAACGTGCATTATGACATTAATCATGAAGTCCATTCTTGTACAATAGCAGAATCCTGGTAGCTCTGGCGACCAGTAAGAAACGACAACGGGGTGAAGAAGAGGTTACAGGAAGCCGAAGAACAAGGACACAGCAGCAGCACCTAGTGTTAGGAAAACATTGCCGCTGCTTGCTGTAGCATCATTTCCACCGCTCGATCCGCCTGTGCCGTTTCCATTACTCCCCGAGCCAGAGCTGGAGGAACTTCCACCCTTGATAACGTTGTTGGTACCGTCAGAGCTGTAGACGCGGACAGAACCGATCTCGAAGTATGCGGTGGCATAGTCAGACCCGTTCCCGACGACCCAATCGTTGTAGCAGACCCCGGAGCAGGTCTGGTTGAAGATTGTGGGTGCACCAGCGAAATCTGTGAGGGAAACAGTTAGAATTGTGGGATTAGAGGCGGGAAAGCAGGGTGTTCAAGTTCCTTACCTCCACAGAGTGTAATGTCGAAAATGAGATTCTGAGGTTCGAAGAACTGGGACATGCTGCATGCGGCGGAAGGCCAGTTTCCGGTGGGGGTGCCTAGGGTGGAGGTGTCGATGCTAGTGGCATTGGAAGAAATCGAGCTGGGAACATTGGCACGGGAGAAGAACCAGATCCTAGGGGTGCATCAGTACCCGCTAAAAACCGACAACTAATCAGGAGATTTACGAGATACCAGTGTCAGCCATCTCGGTGACCCAGACACCACCTCCCGCCGCACCAAAAGCTTCCCCGTAGGCAGCCTGGTTCCCGTCTTGAATGAGACAGCCTTGGTTGTTGTTATCAAATTTGCTGCAGTCCGTGGAAACGACGCTGGAGGTGGTGGTGATGGTTGGATTGGACAGGTTGCAGCCTGGGTTGGTGTGAAGACCCATTTGATTGTTTTTGGCGAGGTTGACGCCCTCTAAAGTGTCGATTTCACTGAATGGGGGAGTGAGAAGGTGAAGCAGTCGACAAAACCAGAACTTGCTTACCCGCCTTGGGGCCAGTTCGGTGATTGAGACCACCTGTGATGGTGTTAGAACTATTAGAACATTGGAATTAGTATCGCGATTACCACGCGGGCCAGACTGAGCACTATGGAGGAGGAAGTTAGTGACGGCAAGCTAGGGGAAAATCAGGAAACACACGCACTCCGTAGGGTAGATGATATATATCTGCCACCCAAACATTCCCAACGCCATATCGATCGTTGGTTGATATGCGGACGGTATTGCGCTTCTCATTCCATGGGACGGTGGAGGTATTGTCAACCTTGATGATGGCGTGGTTTGATCCAGGATCGACGTAGGCAAGTTGTGCAGAGGCTGCTACGGATGCAGAGACAAAGCTGCACAGGGGTTATTATCATGCTAGTCAAGGCATCAAGTGAACTTGCATAGCATCGCCGTTCGTGAGATTGTCAACTTGAGGAAGAATGCAGTGGTGAGTGAAAGTACACATCAACTATAAACTCCTTACAATGGTCATAAAACGTCCAGTCATTGAAGAAATTTGAGCCAGCATACTCCTTGATCATCTGATAGTTCGCAGCGGAAACAACGGGAGCAACATTTGAGACCAAAGTTACGGAAGCTACAAGCAGTGAGGTTTGAAGCAGTGAATGGTGCATATTCCGTCGATATAGAACAACCAGTGTTCAAACAGAGTGGAAGGTGGTAAGAAGTCAAGGAGTCGGTTGCTGCGGAAGGAAGCGACGATTTTAAGTGAAACTGGGCAGGTTATAAACGTTGCCTGGAGTATTTTTAAGCTCGCCACGAATAACAATGACAATGCCATAGCTGATGATAAATTTAGCCCCTTCATTGTAGCGAGAATAGCCTAAGGCAACGGTGAGCCCGGTGATTGGAGCTTTTGAAGCCTCGAGGCGAAGATGATGGGCTTCTTGGTCATGTAATGGTTAGCAGCAATCGATTCCAGTGGAGCTTGCCTGGTAACAAGCGGCGAGTACGAAGTCAGCACAACGATAAGGTCAGACCGAACTGTTGCGCCGGAGACGCGGTGATATGATTTGGCTGCTGGATGTAGATGGCTAAAAATAGATTGCTGCTGTGAAAGGCTTTGTCTTGAGCTTAGGCAACGAAAGCTGACTTGTTCAGCGTCCGAAAATTCAGTGAAGTTGCGGCGTGTAGTTAAACCTCTAAATCGACATTTCAAATGGTCCAGCAACATTGACCACACTCAGCCGCCTGTGGTGGGTCTCATCCAGCCAAGCGTTTCCTGCTGGGTTCTCTGCAGTGACTGTAATTGAAGAAGATGATCGAAACTTCAATGAGAGGTGATCCAACTGTTGCGGTGAGGGCGGAACAGATGATGCAGCTGTTGGCAACGACGGCGATAGCTTGGCATGCGAACTTGACTGAATTGCCAGGAAAAGATTTGGGCTCGGCTTCACGTTGCCGATATACTAAAAATGCGAAAGCAAGTCGTACTCATAGCTTCACCAATAGAATTTTGCAGGCGTGTTGTGCAAATCTGAGATTTCTCGTCAGTTGAATATAGACCTTGGTGGCCTTTGAAGCCAGCTTTCGCTCAAGCTGGTCACAGACTAAGGAACTGAGCCAAAAGCTAACCCTGCAAAAATCAAGTCCACAGCCGTGAATATATGGGGATGCTTGTGATGTGGAATTTGCAGAGTTATATAGCAACGACGACGCGCCAACTCAAGCCTTCCACTTACACCTCACACCATGCCAGGCTGGAAGGACAAGCCTACATCACCCTGGAGAATGTCAGGCCAACTCACGAACCGACGACGCCAATACTTTGTCGTGCTCGGCATTGTGGTCTTCGTGATGTTCGTGTTATACCACCCCAGCAAAGTCACACATTCTGCCAAGTTTGCTGGAGGTCTTTCGAGAGAAGACAGCACCAAGAAGACTGAGTGGGAAAACCCTCCTACTCTTGCCAAGTTGAAGAAATGGCAGGAGAACCTGCCTCAGCACAACTTAAGCTTGCCATACCCAGAGGGCAGGACTGGCCGCTACGTCAAATTCTCAAACCAGGTGAAACGATTGGGATGGAACAATGCTTTCAACGAAATGTGAGTACACTACGTGTTATACCTCTCATAGTTTCTGAAGCTGAAGAACCACAGTCTCATGAATACACATCTTGCCTACGAATCAAAACGCGCCTACGTCTTCCAGCCTTACATTTGGAAGGAATCGCACTATGCCTGGCCCGAACATAAAATGCGCGAAATACCACCCAGCACCCCTCTTCCCGCTATCATCTCGGGACCTTCTGCTGGAGGCCCATGGGACGAAGGTGACGATGCGCCTCGGTCCGTTTCCGAAGAATGGTTCGAGGTCGTTTGCCCCAAAAACGAAAGGACCATAATCAATACCCGCGACGTCAAGCCAAATATTGGCTGGGCCGACGGCGTTGAGATCTTCAACCATTGGAAAAAGATCCTTCTCGACTCACAAGATAGGTGTATCGAAATCGAGCCCGAGCACTATACAAAGGATTTCTTCCCTCAGACGTTCGATCTTTGGCTGTGGGGAAGCACTCGTGTGCGCTCCCTCTGGCCTATTTTCGCGCATTCGCCTACCTCCCGTCTCCTTGAGCCATCTCATATCGTCAAGTCCGCCGTTGACAGGAATGAATACCTTTTCATCCCTCACGGACCCCGACCCAAGGTTGCCGTCTCCCGCAGCTCCTATGACCGCATGCTTGCGGTGCATGTTCGCCGTGGTGACTTCAAGGAGTCTTGCCTCCACCTTGCCAAGTACAACTCGACCTTCTACAGCTGGAACCTGCTCGAAGACTTGCCCGATAGCTTCACACCCCCTCCAGGAGGCGAGCCCGAGAAGAACACCCCTGAGAACATCGAGAAGTACTTGGAGCACTGTTTGCCCAGTGCGGAGGACATGGTTCGAAAAGTCCGGGAGTCGCGTTATGAATACCTGGACATTTCCAAGAAGGGCCACCGTGTTTTGGATGTGCTGTTCTTGTTGACAAACGAGCAGGGAGAATGGCTTGAGCAACTGAAGAAGACGTTCAAGCAGGACGGCTGGCACACAATTGTCACCAGCAAGGACCTTGAGCTGGACCAGGAGCAAACGGAAGTTAATATGGCTGTGGACATGGAGATCGCGCGGAGGGCTGCGGTCTTCATTGGTAACGGGGTACGCCTTTAGTTTTGCAAAATAATCATTCCGGTCGCTAATGACTTTATGAACAGTGGTCTTCGTTTACGAGTAACATCGTTCACAAACGCTTGGTTGATGGGAAGGAGTATGTTAGTTGCCGCTTCTACTAATGCTATAATACACTGCATGTGTACATATAATAGACACTTATATAGTTATGGGGGACATTCCGCAAAATTGTGCGATTGAGGCGTTGAAGGCGCGGGCTGACTGACCGATACTGGCACATAAGGAGCTAGCGCTGATTTCACACGTGGGTCCGTTCTAACAGTTTCCACAATCCCTGGGTGTCAAGACGCCTGACACTGTCCCCTTTATACCCAACCCTCAAATTTTAGCCACTCATTTCATGGATTACGATAGGAAATCGGCCGTTTCTTCATTCTACGGTCGCAAAAATTCGATGGATGCTCTCAATAGGGACTTTCCGGGACCGTCGTCGAGCTCTCAGCGACCTAGGGATGACGCTTCATCATTCTTCAATCCGGATGCACCGAGGAGCAGTATGGACCCTCTGAATGGGCGACCGTCTGCTGGATACAACAGGGGGTCTTATTTCAACGCTGGGAGGGCAGAGCCGGTGCGAGGTGGGAGGGATGAGGAAGAGGCTGGTGAGAAGGTTGGAGAGCATATTTGGGATGTTTATGCCGATTTCAACAATGCTGGTCCTCGGTACAGCACGAATCTTGGGCAGCAGAGCTCTAAAGGGTGAGTTTCATCGACGTCTGTCCGGTTGCGTTGATATTGAGACGAAATGCAGTTATGAGCCTCTACCCCCGTCAACACCGCTAAAAGACGACGATGCTGCAAGTTCGAGGAACCCCGTTGAAATGGTTACCGTTCCTGCTCTCGGCGCTGAATGGGGACGCGAAGAGCTGAAGGACATGACGAAAGCGTCGAGGAAAGCTAAAAAGGCAGAGGCACGACGGGCCCAAATCACGGCCTTCAACCGAGGCGAACGAGGGCTCTGTGGAAAATGGCTCACAAGGAAAACCCTTGTTTTCACTCTTTTTATCCTCTGCGCTATGTAAGTTCCATCGCCCATTCCCTGTTGATTTTTCCCTAATGTTGGACATATTTGTAGAGCCGCTATTGTGCTCGGCTTCACTATTCCTCGAGTGCCATCGTTCTCCTTCAACAGCGAAAAGCCCCTCATTCAAGCCTCGGGCGATTGGAACAAGACCATTCCAACGTACTTCAACCGAGCTCCTGCCAACTTCTCTTTCCCTGCTTTCGCATCTCTCAAAGTGGATACCTCAAGCAATTACCTCCCTCTCAAATTCAACTCTCTTGAAGCAAAAGTTTACGACCTTGACTCGCTGAGACTAGTCGGCGAAGGCGAGCTTAAGAAGCTCACCCTTCCGAAAGGATTCCCCGCAATTCAACTGCCTTTGAATATCACGTACCTTGGCGAAAATTCTTCCGATGTTACATGTACGTCCGTCCGTCATATGCATTACCACGAAGCTGATTCTGTATCTTTTTCAGGGGCAAGCTGGTACAACGCATGCAAGAACAAGGGTCAGTACCCTAATGGGCTACGTCCTCGTGAGTATCCTTGAGGTGTTCTGTTACCACATTGACTAACCCTGCACTCAGCCTTGAAATTCCGCTTGGTCCTTGACATGAGTATCTTCGGTCTCCCAGGCAAGCGTGCCACCTCAACACAAATTTCGGATGCCCCTTGCCCAATTGAACTCGATCAGAGTAGTGCATAAACTTTTACCTTAGCCGTACATACCATGCTTTCCTCTTTAACCGTTATCGCTGTTGCTGCCTGGGATTCGGACTTCTCACCTATATCGCAATATATACATCACCTGTCACGAACTTTCTAGCTATGACTCAACTATTACCTGTCCTTTCTGTGTATCGTAAAAATCTGATACTTTAATTATTGATTAACTTGCATCTTCGCAAGTATTCTTATAGACGTTTTTTAACCTCATTTATTGATTCACTTGGTCTTTTGGCGAGTACTCGTATCGACTTTTTAAACATCTCTTGACTTTCAAGAGCTAATACTCGAATATCTCTCGCTCACAATTCACGCTCGCCTTGCACCCTCGGGTGGGCAAAATTATTTCATACAATGGAGGGGCCAGGTTAGCTCCGCCAGGGACTTGAGAGAGGGTCATCGATCTCTGAGATCGAGGCTATACTGATCGAGCAAAAGAGGAGACTTCATGAAGTCCATGGTGATTGTACATGATCTTTCCAATAAATAACATACCGACCGTTAAGAGGGGACATGATAGCAAGAAAAATATGGGCCCGTGGGTTGAAACATAGAGTAAACCCTCACTGACAAGATATAGTCAAAGAGTCGTCGACGCTGGTTGATGAACGGTATATCGACTCGGTGTATGAGCAAGAGCAGGAGGTTCTGAAACAGAAGACCTCAACGCACGGCTTTTGATGGAGAGAAAAGCCCACGAACCATGAACCACCTGTGGCGCATGACCAGTTTCCGCATCTATCATCTTCTGGTCACTGGGATACATCGGGCACAGGAGGGGGAACTTCTGCATAGCTAGCTGCACAGAGATGGGATCTGGAAGGCGGGGTGAAGCTATCCTGATGATAGAGATACGCCCGCATGATCCAGTTAATCTACTCTGATGATGACCACGAGCTCGCGAATTCCTGATGCGCTTATACAAAAGCAAGGAGGCAAAGAAAATAGCGATGCAGACCAGCACCAACGAAACTGAGGCCAGGGAACGGAGGAAGCAATGTCAAGCAGAGTCTCGGCCCAGACGATTAGCTGGACTAACCTATGAACAGGGTTTCGTCTGTTCGGTCCCAACAGCTTGGAGGCATGATAAAGAGACACGTAGCCGGGAAGATGATCTGTGAGGTGCCACAGAAAGCAGCGTCCAGTTGGGTATTAGAGAAAACAGATTCCAAGGGCCTTTATCCCGATTCCTTTGGCGCTGGAAGCTGTGTAGCAGTGTATCCGCGACAAATCGATTACTGTGAGGCCATAAACGTGGGACGGGCATGGAAGCATTATCAAGTTAATAAGGTTAAATTGGTTCGTAGATAGATGATGAGCGCTCCGATCATGGAGTGGAAGGTGTGCAGGTCTGCTGGTTCGAAGAGTCATGGGAAGGTACTAAGTTGGCCGAAGATAGATGTGTGTGTCAATCTTCACAGCAATAGGTGTGGAACTTCATTGAAACTTTGCATCTGGACAGCAGGGTTTTCCACTAGCCCCTATAATCAGAGACAGATAAGATTATTCCTGGACTTGGCCCTACGGCAAAATAGAAGACCGAGATATGTGTGTGTGATGAGCTCAGCTGTACGGGCCTCAGATCATCTGAATGATCGAGCCTACTGCTCACCTCAGAGGAATCACCCAGCTCTGATCCCAGAAACGCACGGAATTAATTCAAAGCATGCAGGTCGCACTGGTCAAAAGTCCTATTGGGTATAGATAGAGCTTATGATCGATAGAGCCTAGACATAGTACATGACACTACTACGTGCCACAGCCAGCTATGGGCCCGCGTTCCTTGGTCTACCCTAAAGTTCAGAACGTTCTAACATGGTAGAGCGGCTAGATGCCTTCTTAATACACCACAGGGGCCAATTTCAGCCACTCTTTGTTGTGCTCCTTAAACAGCCGTCTCCATATCATCAGTGACGCTTTCTACGTGGAATCACAGTTGGCCCCGTAGGTCCAGTTTCGGGCGTGTGGATGAACGTGCTGTCCTCTTGCCGATATAATGTGACGTGACATGCTCTATCTGGGACGAAAGGGACACCATTAAAGGGGTAACAACATGTTTTCGAGCATGTACCTTTAAGGACGCGTGGCTCGCCCTTTCACGATGGTCTTGGAGGCGAAGATGGTGGGCCAGCGAGCTTCAGAGCACCTTCTTTCCATGAGAATGAGAATCGAGGTGCTGTGAGGACCAGGGATTAAAATCAGGACGATGGCGGTATCGTGGACACGAACAAGAGCATTCGCCTCCTGGGCGAGCGAAACGGCTAAGAGTCTTTACGGCAAGTGGCCTCGAGGCCATTGATCTGAATGGTAAAATCCGCAGATGAATGATCTAGAGCGATGATTCTTGATAATGTACACCTTGCAGCGGGCATCTGGGGAGAATATGAACAGGGGTATCGTATCTTCGGCCTGATTCTATCCGGGTAGACTCGCTTCAGCTGGTGGCGAGATGGTCGTGTTGGAGTTGTGTACTGTATCTCCAGCACGTCGAAACGCGAGATTAAGCAACTCCTGGGATCCTATGTCAGCAAGATTTACCGATAACACCCGGAAGAAACACTTACTCTAAGTGGCCCGGCAGGCCGTGACATGTCTGGGGTTGTTGGGCCAGAGGGTTGAAGTAGGAACCTCCAAACATATGCACGACTACAGACTTGAATCAAGGTCACCTCTATCGGCGGTGGCCACCCCGAAGAAATGCTGATGTGCCATATGGGTAGGACCAGCTCGCGTTGTTGGCTTCGCGTTCGAGATCGGCGTAGGTCTGGGATTACTCGACGAAGGAAGGGAATGATTGGGCTCCCAAAGAAACTGCTAGTGAGGAGTGCAACGACTAAAATCGATATTTAATGATAAAGATAATCCCATACAAACTCGAAGATAGACTAACGGATGAAGAGTAGCACAAGTATAGTCAGGAGCCAAGGAGCATTCTTCAGTATAACAAGAAAGATGACGTTGGCGTGTTAAGGATGTTGAAAGCGGGGAGACACTGGAAAACTACAGCAGCTGTTAATATAAGAGATCATCTAAGGAAAGTGGACAACAAACACACCTTTACACCAATTGCTCAGAGAATGGCAGTGCGCCCTCTGGTACCAGGCTTCACCCACCTTCTCGTTCAATATAGCTTCGTTGGAGCTGCCTGAAAGAGGGTCGGTGGTAGGAGAAGGCGATATTCCGAGCGTCTAGAGCAGCCATGGTGGTCACCGAAGAGAGTTGGTGATTCGAAACAAGGTAACCAAGACAGTCAAAATTCGGCATTATCCTTGATAGACGCTGGAGGGGCTCGCTTAATGGTACCCAAGCCCGTCAGATGACAATGTGGGTGATGGATCTGTTCGAAAACGGAAGCAAAAGGAATGGGAGGGCTGATAAATTCTGACAAATACCCTCCGATAGGTGTGGACAGTCGAGTACCAAGGGGCTTGGAGAGTTTTAATTCAACGGCGATCATAAGTCAACACGCCTCATCTGCTTCAAACTCAGAAAATGATTGATGTCGCAGCCAATTCTTCGTCCGACGAGAATATGCGCAGGTAGAAGAAACAAGAGAACGGTAGGGATGTCATAAAGACGGGAAAGTCGACCAGGAAACGAGGGACGACCAGAGGATACGACTCCCAAAAAGAACAAGAGCAGTTTATTGATGACGACATCGTACAAATCAACGCGGATCCAGGTGATAGATAAAGTATGTTCAACCCGTCCAGACGGTGGGGCCCGCTGAAGCAACTAAGTGAGTGACTGAGTAGACAAGGATGTTGGCTACTCACGGGCCTTGTATCCAGAGTAACCGCTTGGGAGGGCATAGATATCTGGAGGAAGTTCTGAGTTTCTGATACCTTTGGGATGGACATAGACCTACTAAGAAGGATACCAGGGTCGGAAGCAGAGTAAGCGCCTAATAACCTGTCAACATGGAACTAATTCTCGAAAAGGGCAGGGCGTACCAGGGAACGAAACGGTGGGGCTCGGTTTACCAGAACCTCCGTTGACGACATTGATTTGGGCACACCCGATATAGAACTATTCGGACATAGTGGTTAGTACTTTCTACAAGAAGAAAGGTAGAAGAGCCTGACCTGAGCGCCGCCAGTGGTTCCCGCGAGATGTAGAGCAATTTGTTCTCCTAATGACGTAGGCATTCTCGCTGAGACGTTGTCAAGTGACAAGACATATCTGGTCTCCTACCTCGCAAGAGATATTGTCTATACAGAGAAACCATTCATCAGCTTTCTGTATAGTAGAAAGGATCCGATAATACCTACCCGCTGGGGGTACTCTTGGGGATCGTGAAAGTGAATTGCTGAATATCTATCGAGAGTTGTTAATACGCTGGCATTGAAAATAGGAATAAGTAAAGATGCAGAAAGAAGACACATACTCTCTGAGTCGAAGACAAGGCCGGTACTAGAGGACCATTTAGGTGCCCACTCCCAGATTTTGAACCTAGATCGGGGCGAGGATCAGGAATGCAGCCGCCCAGATGATTGAGAACAAACCATGTCTTCCCCAGACCGGCGCTATTGGAGTTAGCCGCTGGGCTTGCGGGTGTCAAGTACGCGGAGAAATACTGGATAAGCGAAGTTCATAAATTTGTGGAGCTTTCGGAAGAAAGAGGTCTTTACTCCTGGGTGACCCATGATATTGTCAGCATGGAAGCCAACAGTTGAACCTGCTTGAACGGTTGCAATTCCAGCGCTAGTAGCCGACGTAGAATCGAGTTCGTAGCATCGAATAGCAGAGCTCGAGACATCCGTGACCTTGATAGACATCTAATCAGTACAATGCATCACAGAATATAAAGGATCGAGTTCACTCCGGCTTGGGAGTAGTGATTGGCCGTTATCCTAACATATTGCCAGTCCGTGGTGGTTGTACCGTTTACAATCAAATTGGGGAATGTGTCTGCAGACGATCGTCAAGACCTTGAACGGTCCATGGATATGATTCACCCACAATGCGCGGTGGCAAGCTGCGTCGCTGCCAGTACGACTAGTCCAAGATAATGCATGGTTTGCGTAAACCGAAGTACCCTTTGAGCTTCATGTAGGCTTTTATCCTAGAATCAGGACGACCCGGGTAGATGTCGGAAATTTATTGTTCCGAAATACTACCACCTAGCCTACGAAGTAGGCAACCGACGACTCGTGCAGCAGCTTTGGGAGACTGCTAGCCAGAGCGGAGCGGTTTAAACACTGACATCCCGCGGTTGCAGAGGCGATCGTCATCCCCCAGGTCACAATCATTACCCCCATGCATCAGGTACCAATCGAAGATCGGAGCAGCCGAGAAAAAACCGTAGAAGCCATAATGTGTCATTGGGTCGATTGACCCAGCTAAATAGGTCGAGCCAATTTAGCCGTTTAGATGCAATATACATGGTCTTGTGAACTCGAATGAATAGGAACAAGTAGCCCGGCGGGCCGCAGAGGAGCTTCAGGCGGCACGACATAAGGCGCATGAACAGGTTGACTTGGAGAGCTTGATCCAGCTGAGCGAGCGTGACCATATAGTCTCCCAGACTACAGGATTGACTTCGTTTGATTGTTTCCGGCACGCCGTAATGAGGTTGGGGAGAAAAGAGGCGTCGGGCTACGCGACGCTACCGTAAGACTCAGAAAACGGTTGACTGACGCCAAAGTGAAGGGCCAAGGTGGGTGATGGCATTGATGGCGCGTCCGGCCAAGCAGTGCCAAACAAAGAGGGGGGGCACTGCCACCGTTTGTCGGCAGCAGGACCGATCCTCCCATTTTGGCCCCATTAAATGGACCCATCATCATCGTTGCTGTCGGTCCCAATTACATTTCAACTTGGCAAAGATGCACCCTCAAATAGCCTTTTGAAGGCTGGATGCTCAAAAGCAAAAGCGTGTCTGGTCAAATCCTGGGGCCTTGAACCCTCTGGAGTTGCGACCGCGAATGAACCTACCATAGTCAGGCCAGGGGCTTTGATAGGAACAGAGGACGGGAGCCTCTACTTTCTCAAACCGAAGGATCCGCAAATGCAGCAACTTCCAACTCCCCGAACATTTGAGCTACCTTCGTCCGGGACAAACACTCCGTTAAGCCAACATCGAGACAACCTTACCTCATCTCGGTCATCAACACCTAGTATCACATCTCCTCTTCCTTTCAACGTGACCTCAAGAGCTCGCATCGTTTCTGGAATCACAGCAGACTCCGTTGAGGCTCCGAAGAATTATGTCGATTTCGATGATGAACCAGAGAAGTTGAAGGACATGTTGAAGGGCAAGAGCAAAACGGAGAAAAAGCGCGATAGTGTTGATGAAGCTTCCCTCAAAGGGCTGTCCTCGAAGAACTCGTCATCACGCTCTCTGTCCGCTCCTCCGCCGAACTCTAGTCGCAGGACCTCCCTTAAAGTCCCTGGCCCCGCGACTCCTCGCCCCTCGAAGGCCCAAGTCCCTGCTCTATCGTTAACGTTAAGCTCCCCTCCCGCCACTGCCTCCAGGCGTTCCTTCGAATTTGACCCTTGGTGTCACACAATTCTTCCCCGAAGATGCGCCAGACATGCTGTCACGAAGGCTCATATCGACGAGAGCCGATCCCTAGCATTCGTTCTCCAGGAGATGGGGTATGTTCATTGGCCTCACAATTGCACGCTTCTTATAAGGTTGAACAGTGGAATTTCAGTTGTCTCCCTCCGAGATGGAGCTTGCTTAGCACACGTAGACGCGGATTTCAACAATCTTGAACCACCTTCTGGAGTTCATGGCAGGGATGTTGACCATGACGTCTGGTTATGGAATGACCTATCGTTGACCTCTATTGGGGAGGTAATATCATGGCCTTGTCTTTTTAAACTAAACTAATGCCTCATGCAGTCAATGATATTGTTGGTCACAGCCTTGACTGATTCCCTTTACTTGTCTCCGGAAACCTCAAACTTGGAAGATAGCAGCGCGTTGGACGTGTCGCGCATTGCGCTCTTTGAGGTGATCATAAATGATCAAGCTGTTGGTGCTCCCGATATCAGCCTGAGCAAGGTTGGGGAGTGGTTCTTTGACGGTATTCCTTCGAGTGCTGGCATACATCTAGAATCCGATGGTCTGTACCTTGTCATGTTCTAATATCGAGAAATGCTCATCTTTGTGCAGGGACAACGATCTTTCATCGCATCTCTAACGATGGGCACCTTTTCGTTAGGGACATACAACTACTTCCCAAAGGAATTCTTTCCCTCCCCGATTCTAGCCTACAGGAAGAATCCCCGCCGCATCACTCGATACCGCTTCCTAACCCCTTCAAGGGCCTCATATCCAAGTCTTCCGAGCACTTAAACGTGGATCACAAGCAACCAGGGAGAATTCAACTGGAGGAAGAGCAGAACTTGGGTGTCATCTCGGAAGGCGAATCTCTACAGTTTCGGTCGAACTCAACGGATGGCAGCCTTTTAGGCGCGGTGTGGTCTACGGAAGGCCTAGTGGTAGGAATGGCCCCTCTTTATTTGATCGATGTGAAATCTAAAGTCCTGAATTTAGGTCTTCGATTATCGATCGGGCTCCCTCCGCAAACTCTTTAGTGAACCCTTGTCCGGCATTGAAGATTTGCAGTTCTTGACTCATTACTTCTATTCCCTTTTGTACGAGGTATGCGCTTATTCTTCACCTGGTGCTGGTTGTTGAACACCTCCAGGACCGGACCGAGCACTACGTTATAGAAGCCAGGACAGGAATCGAGCAACCCAAAAGCGATGTCATACAGTATGGGTTCTCGAATCACTCAAACTGCGCGAGCTAACAACTGTTCTCCAGTCCTAAACTCCTGCAGAAAGTAATAATCGGACCCCATTCTGCTGCTGACATAGGGTTCAGGTCCCATGCCTTGACAACAAACATGAGCGACGAAGGGGAGCCATTATGCCTGAAGTACCACAGCAGTTCAAATTCGAAAATATTTTGGCAAGGGGCAGCTACTCCCGAGGTGTCCGAAAAACCTGGCGGTGTAACTGCTTTGCTTGCTTTAGACGTAGACCTTATCGTGGCCGGGTTCAGTAGGTCTTATAAGCTATTTGGTTTTTGTTTTTGCTGATACCTCCATTCTAGCGGACGGTCAACTGCGTCAAACCTCGTTCCTAGCCCTGCTCACACCCGGGGAGGACGAAATCTCCTACTCGAAGACGTCGCAACAGAGCCTGAATGCGTCTATCATCGCTCTCGACACCGTTCAAAACATGCGAACAAAAGAGATTCATCGTTGGGGGCGGAGATGACGGATCCGTAGCTTTCTGGTCCTTTGAGTAAGTCCTCGTTGTTCATCCAAGTCAAGCACTAACCAAACAGTTCGACCTAGCCAGCTACAACTTGTTGCTCGGTGGACGATATTCATCTCACCTCTCAAAAATGTGGTCCGCGTGGAGGAGGAAACGGAAAGCCCTCTGAAAGGATGTGCTCTTTGCATTTCAGCCAACGGTACCATTGCTGTGATAGCTATCGATGGCTTTCAATTGTGAGTTCGTCCTCAGGCTTTGATATCACCCACTAAATTGCCTAGCCTGTTCGTTATTCCAGGAGCTGCTGCACCACTCGACGATATATACATAGGTGGAACGAACTTGATGCTCATCTACGCCGATCGACGTGCCCGGTTATGGGATGTACAAACGCGCGAGTTCTGGCGTTCTATGAAGTTGCCCAAGGCGAAAGAGATGTTGGACCAAGGTGGCTGGACAAAATTGTAGGTCTTAACCCGCTATCCTGTCTGAGCCTTCTTTGACGCCCGACAGACCCTTAGTCGCTCACAGAAGTCCAATGAGTCCGTTGGTCAGCCTTCCATGCCCATTACCTGACGATGGAGGCAAGCATCCTAACGTCACCGAGTGGGACCTCATATTAACGTTGAACAGCCTCCACGCTACAGCTTGATCTAGAACGCTTCGCCTCCGAGTCAGCTACATTAGCGAGAACAATCAGCACCAACCGTGACCAGACCCGCGCCATTCTTCGAGTTCTTGAGAGGCTGAAGGCTCTCCTATCAGTCCTTCTGACACCTGGACTTAGTGGTGACATAGATAGTGTTTGCTTCAACAAGTTGGGCATTCAACAACCCAAAGCTTCAGCTGGATATTCTGGGTTTGTTTGTCTCCTTGTCGCCTACGCCTTCCGAGCTCATACTTCCCCTTTTTATCATATCAGGCTAGGATCCACAACGTTATACAAGCTTTCAGATTCGCGGAATCCATGGACGTTGTCGCCAGAAGCAACCGCCTGGAGATTGCTGTCATTGACTGTGATCCTGCAAACACTCAGTATATTCGAAGGTGAAACTCGATGTTACTGCTGATGAATTCTTACTGATAGACGAACAGAGTTTATCGAGGGAGCAAACACTGTCCTGATTTTCTACTCTACATCTCTTTCTTCTGTCGTCGGCTCCACCTTCCAGCCACCGAGTCTGGTGTCTCTCGCCAGGTCGTGGTTTGCTGGTTCCGGTATGTGAACTTCCATGACAGGCAAATGGGAAGTGGCTGATTGCTGTATAGTCGAAACGCGAAAAGCTGCCCGTACTGTTTTCGACTACGCTGTGGCATGCCTAAGCGATGATGAATCGAATGCGTTGGCAGAACACTGGCAACACAGGCGTACGTTACAACTCTTGGTTCAATGATCTATTTTTGACGTCCTCCCAAAGTGCCATGCCTTCAACCCACTGCTGAGAGGGAATCGATCCAGTCGGCGCTTGCTTTGTACATGTGCGGATACCTTGCCGCCGAAAGATATAGCCTGCTCCCGACAAGGTACGTATTGGTGTACAGTTTCACGTCTTTCACCCACCTGAACCTAATTCGTAGTACTCTGGTTGATATATCCAAATCTGTCGCCCTCTACTTGCATGACGAGCAGTCATTGCACAGGGTACTAGCAGTTGACCTGTGTTCACGGGGTTTCCACGTCTGGCAACATTACATAGACGCAATGGAAATCTTACGGGCTCTCTTTTCTCTGGCCACAGCTACGCGGAAGGAGTCTATCAGCCTGCAAAACGTCGCTGCACAAGCTCGCCTGGCAGTGCTCCAGATTGCAGCCAGTGATACCGCGCTGTTTATGCATACACTGGGGTTGGATATCCTCAACCCACCTTCACTCGAGCATCGCAAGTCCGTCCTTCAGATAGTTGCATTCCTCGTTCGAAAGGCAAGTACTAGAATTAATATGAACATTCAACTGTCTGACGGCCGCCTCCAGCGCCCTCTTGTTTTACAGCCCAATGTTCCGAAATTGTTGGAGGCTGTTGTCAAGTCTTTGGACCCCAGCGTCATCACACATAGGGATGCAGTCTTTGATTCTGCGACAGAGATTATAGGATATGTAGTCAACACGTAAGCTTTAGACTTTTATATCCCTCTGCTTTTCGCTTACTCCCTGCTAGCTTCCCGAGTGTTGACTTCAATCCAGGTGTTCAACGACTTGCAGTCGGAACAGACGAAGGAGCAGTCATTATGTACGACGTCAAGACTGCAATCCGCCTGTATGTTCTAGAAGGACATCAGCACCCTGTCACAGCTTGTAGCTTCGCCCCCGACGGAAGGAGGCTGCTATCGCTATCGTTAGACGAGAGCGTCGTCCTGGTATGGAAAGTTGGCACTAGTTTCACTAGCTTTTTCACCCCTGGTGTACCACCACGTCAAGGCCATGGAGGATCTGAACCTTTCAAGCGATTTAACTTTCACCTGACGGCAGAAAGTAAGATAATCCTTGAGTCTCCCAGCACCGAGGGAATTGACAATTTCTTTAGGCATGAACATGACGCTGACGGAGGCTAGAGATTCGATAGAATTTGAGTGGGCGGGGGATAGGAGTGTTAGACTCAAGATACGAGAAACTGTCATGTCGTTCAGTACTTGATAAACGATTGCCGTGGTATATTGAGTATTCGCTGAGCCAGCGTTCAGCGTGTAATATCTGACTTGGCCAGGGTTCAACTGTTCCCGAATTTCCGAAGGTCGACTATGAAATGGGGGCTGAAATTCGTGACACTAGACTTCCGTCTTAAGAGTCGTATGTGACGCGGACCTTGGCAACAAGAGGAAGAGTGGTTGAAACACGTTGAACTCCCGACTTCTCCCATGCCACTTTTTGGTGTGCGGGGACATGATCATTTCAATTAGGGTAGGGTATATCTCTAGATAGTGGATGACATGCAGCAAGTCCTAGCCCCAAGCAGCCGTCGTACTACAAGTGAATCAGCGACAATCAGTTGCACACCGAGATAGAAACCGACCTGTAGTTCACAATGAGATGCCCATCTGTCGAGAATGACTGAGACGTCTGTTAGCGAGGACCATGACAGATAATGTTTGGAACCCCACTTTAAAGAGATTCGACACGGTATCGTCAGGTGCAGGAGAAAATGCGAGGTTGATGTAGGTGAACTGACGCGAAAGCTTTAGCCGTGCGGGAGCCTGCAAGAACATGATAACACACCAATGGTTCACCAGCAGGCCACGATAACTCCTTCCTCAGGAACTGTATCACTGCTTGAAACCGGTTCGAAGCAGTGATCTTGTAGAAGTTTTGCTTCATGATAGGTGCATTTCCAACAGCCTTGAATCGTACGACGACTAGTCCACGAGGCCTGGTCAGTGTGAGGAAGTGAGTGCTGGATACAAACGATGAACTGACTCTTGTCCGATGGGTCTCGCTTCTTGTATGTTGCCAAAGCATCCAAAGCGACGCTATGGGATTCTGAATGCTCTGGGGCTGCCCATGATGGCAGAGAGCGTGGTGGTTGTGCCATGACAAGAATGGCAGTACCTCCGACGATCCTCATATGATCGCTTTGTCCGACTGACACCTTCTTCGATCCAGCAATAGCCCGACTTCATATGGACGAATAAAAGGGAACCATCTGGTACGTTTTTTCTCCCTCTAATGTTGTCTATCATCTTCACAGCGTTGATCGTCGTCCCCAGCTGCGTCCATGGCCTTTGGCCTATTCCCAGGACACTTCAGACTGGCACAAGCTTCGTCAAGTTGGCATCCAACTTTGACATTACCGTTAAGTTCAGCAATCCTCCTCAAGACCTTGTAGATGCTGTTGCGTCAACCAAATCGTTCCTTGCCAAAGACAAGTTGCAAAGACTCGTCGTTGGTCGGGGCAGCAACGACGCCAACGTAATCAACCAAGCTGCTTCTCTACAAAGCCTCGTTCTATCGCTGTCCAGTGGTCAGACTGCTCGCTCTATCTCCACTGAGGCCGTTCAGGCCATTGGAACACGTAGTGAAGGATACTCCCTCACTTTGCCCTCCGATGGGTCTGCTGCAACCATCACTGCAAACTCTACCCTTGGCTTGTTCAGGGGTCTGACGACCTTCAGCCAGCTCTGGTACGATCTCTCGGGAACAACGTATACGTATCAAGCTCCAGTGAAAATAACCAATGATACGCCCGCCTTCGTGAGTGCATATATGCATCCTATTGTGATGTTTAACTCAAGGTATTCTGCAGCCCTATCGAGGGTTCATGCTCGATACCGCGAGGAACTTGTGAGTATGTATGTCTTCCGAATACTATGAGTGTCTAACACTGTACAGTTTCCCCGTCGCCGACATCAAACGTACTCTCGATGCTATGAGCTGGGTCAAGGTATGTCTGGCCTCTTTCACTCCGTAAATATTCCTGATAATTCAATTGTACAAGATGAGCGTGTTCCACTGGCATGTGACGGATTCCCAAAGCTTCCCCTTGGATATTCCTGGGTTCCCTGAGCTTGCAGCAAAAGGTGCTTATTCAAGTGACGAGATATATTCCGCATCAGACGTCCAGGATATCGCAAATTATGCGGCAGCTGTATGTCAAAAATCCTTGTGCTTCAGACGTCACATGTTCATTTTTTTCCTTTGATTATAGCGAGGTATCGACGTCTTGTTGGTATGCCTTGTTCATTTCTTGTAACCGGTCCAAGGTGCTAAACTGTCCTTGTAGGAAATCGACATCCCCGGTCACACTGCCATTATTTCTGCATCTCATCCGGAACATATCGCCTGCCCGTTCTCCTCTCCATGGACGAGCTTTGCCAACGAACCACCTTCCGGTCAACTACGTCTGGCATCAGCAGCAACAACGAATTTCACGTCTTCCTTGGTTGCAAACATCGCCAAAACCTTGCCATCCAAGATGTTCTCCACTGGCGGTGATGAGCTCAACACGAACTGCTACTCCCAGGATTCCCAGACTCAAGCGGATCTAAAGGCCCAGGGGAAGACGCTTGAACAAGCTTTGAGCACATTTGTCCAGAAGGTCCATACTACGTTGCAGGGTCTTGGAAAGACGGCGGTGGTGTGGGAAGGTATGTATTTGAATTTACGTTCATCGGTTGAGCGGAACACTGAAGCATAACCTCTGGTAGAGATGGTTTTGGACCATACCGTGGCCCTGAGGAATGATACGATTGCAATGGTCTGGATTTCTTCCTCAAATGCGGCGTCTGTCACGAAGAAAGGATACAGGATTGTCCATGCTCCTTCTGATTACTTCTACCTCGTAAGTTTGATATAGAATTCGTTCTCCTTCTGCGATTTGACGCCTTTTTTCAGGATTGTGGTGCTGGCGAATGGATTGGCAACGATCCCCTCGGAAACAGCTGGTGTGATCCCTTCAAGTCATGGCAGAAGGTGGGGGCTTGAGTAAACCTTGAGAATATCGGATGGCCGCTGATTATTATCTTTCCGCAAGGCATACACGTTCGACCCTCTTCAGGGTATCGCAAGCGCCCAGCAGTCACTAGTGCTTGGAGGTAGGCACTCTTCTTTGGGTTAGCCTACATATGGCATTGATCATACATCCTTCAGGGCAACAACTTCTTTGGGCTGAGCAAGCGTCCCCAGAGAATTTGGATTCGATCGTATGGCCTCGTGCTGCCAGCTCGGCGGAGGTGTTCTGGACAGGGCCTAAGCTTCCGGACGGGACCCCACGTAACGTTGGATCCGCTCTCCCTCGACTACACGATATTAGGTACCGCATGGTCAAACGTGGTGTTAAAGCGATTGCCCTCCAGCCTCAATTCTGTGCCCTCCGACCGGGTATATGTGATATATCTGCCTGACGAGCGGACACCAGCCAAGGCTGGTTCGACTTTTTACACATCGGTTTTCAGCAATGTTTCTTGTACATGTAGTCCCTTCACGATGGTTTCTGGTAAAAAATACATTTGATTGCAAATAACCCCAATGATACAATGGTAATGAATACAAATAATGAGTGTTGAGTCCACAGCTACAATCCCTCGTCGTACAATTTCCTCGCAAGTGCAACATAGAATCTCTCGAGATCCTTCTTCGTCTCCAATTCGTTCTTTCTGGGTTTCTCCTGCTCAGGCTTGCGGACGTTGATTTCCTCAGCGGTTTGCTTTGCTTTGGCCTCGATGTCCGCCACGAGCTTGTTCTTGGCGTTGAGAATGGATGGAGAAGGAACTTGTTCGGTCAACCAATCCAGAACGGCGGATAGCTTGTCGGTGGAGGATTTAACGACCGCATCGTCTTTCCGTCTATCTTCATCACGTTGACGCTGGCGGTCTTCAGCACTACCTGTTGTCTGCGGTTTTGGTTGCTTGTCTGCCTCCTTGTCCCAGACGCCCGGAATACGCATCCACTCTGGCAGGCCCCAGCCGACTGAGCTTGATGTAGCATTTCGAGCAGTAGCCCCAGCTGACACCGCACCACCTAGGCCTATGGCAGGAATCGCAGGAATATCGACGCCAAATTCAATGCCCCGAGCACCCCTCATTTCCCAATGGTCGCAGCCTTCCAGTATCCCAAGGAATTCCCCCCATTTCGCACTCTGAACAGTCACCAGGCCGTCGTTTCCCCATTCCCTGTCTCTTGCCCAAAGTGGCGGTTCTGAGTAGGAGTCTGATGAAGGGTCTTGGTCCCAGATGGCTCGGAGTCGTAGCCGGTGTTTCTCTTCGGCGCTGTCTAAAACCATCTTGGGTAGCCAGAATGGATGCCAGATGCTCACGGAGGGAAGCCGGCTGGCAACGCTGAAGTATTTGACGGAGGGGTCGTCGGGGGTGGCAGGGTTGAAGACCTCCTCAAGATAGGTTGATGTCAGGTTGGAGTATGCTGGGGAGTCAACCACGGAGAGAAGGAGGGTGGTAAATGACGAAGGAAGCGAAGCGAGGGAGAGTCGAAGAGCGGAATCTTCTATGAACGAAGCTTTGGTGTCCTTGGAGTGGGGCGATGGTAGTGGTATGACTTGAGGGATGGATGGACCGTTCCGTGACTTTAGCTGAAGCTCTTCCAATTTCAGTTTGCCAATGCCAATGTTGTCCTGAAATTCGGTCAGAGACGGTATTTTTGAACTTGGGGACGGAAATAACTCACGACACACCAATCCATAAATGGACTGCCTCTGTGAGGCGTAGCAATGCTTGTGAGTGATAATGGCGCATATATTTCAGGCTTGAGGTGTGTGATGAGGTGGCGACAGTCAAGGCCACCCATAGAGTGCGCTAAGAAATTGACACCACGACCACGAGCTTTCATTTGCAGTTGACGGTCAAGATGTTCAGACCGGGAAACTATGGAACCGGTTCTGTTGGGCCGTTAGTTCGACGGGCTGGTGTGGGTTGTAGAGAGCGCTAACCCTGGAACTGAAGTCACAATCACCTCGGCCTTTAGGGTACCACGGAGAACATTCAGTACGTTCGACCAGTAGTGCATACGCATGCTAGGAAATTTGGAGGGACCACGTGAATCAAAACCATAGAGCCCTTGTTCAAATGTCAGTATGGAAAGGTATGTTTGACAAGTTGTAACGGCCGCACCATGACACAAAACTATGGGGTAGCGAGGTGTTCGAAGAGGTTCGTATAGTGCTGGATTCTGGAGTAGTTGATGTAATACGTCTGGGGGCATCCGTTCACTTGCTGGCTTGAACTGCACAGGTTTGCGGGGTAGATCCGGTTCCTTGGGTGTTCGCCTGCGCTCTGGCGAAGGAGCAGGTCCTTGATCCCTGGATAACTGGCGCTGTGTGCTGAGAAATGTTGGCCATGGCCAGGACCACCTAGGCTGGAAGTCTGAAGGCGGCACTTGGGGAAAGTTGAGCTCGAATCCGAATGACTTAACGGCATAGGACGTACTTTCAGCTGTTGCACTTCTGAGTGTATGATCAGACCTCGTAGGGAGAGGCCCATGATGTGGTAGGCCTCGATACCCTTCCAAGTTAACTTTGGAAAGAGATCTTCGCTGAATCCCCCCAGTTTCTGCTGATTGCATTTGCTGGGAGTAACTGCTATGCACGTCATTTCGTGCATCCTCGGCTCCTGCCTTCTTGAGCAAGAGATACTGGTTTGATATCGTAAGCCCAGAGATTACATTTGCTATCCGCCGTAGAGCAAGAGCAACAGGAGCCGGGAAATAAACGCTCGACGACATGAAGGTCGGGAGCAAGCTAAGATCCTGCTGCGAACCAAGCAGCCGGCGCCTGGAAGCCCTTCGTTGGGGATTGATGAAAAGGGATCAAACTCGGAAATACAGTCACGTGTCATGACACGCAAATAGAGCCACTGATGGGAGTGATGGCTGTGCCCATTGTCTTCGTGCATTTGCTAGTGGCCTTGCAGTGGATGGCGGAACGCTTTGAACTTTTAAGCTTTGAGTTCATTGTTCAGCATCAGGGACCCTCTCTGAAATAACGAGAAGCTTTAGCCTGTGGCGGAAGAACAGTCGCTTGTGGATCTTCGCAGCTTCACCCATGGAAGCAGCTTTGACCATCATGCCACAATCCATTGTCAATTTCTTCCACGTTTTTGTACGCTTTGATTGACTCGAGGGCCAAGCGTCCTGGAGACGAAGGACAATGGACGCATCTCAGCTTGCTATAAGTATGACGGACTACCTCAACTTTTCACTATTCTACAACCTCGACCTTAACTTCCCTCTACCCATCGACTCTCACTACCATGAGCACCGAGCAGATCTATCATTATCCAGTCCCGTCTTACGGGAAGCAATTGCCTCTGTCTAATGCCGTCTATCAATCACGTCCCCCCAGCAGCTTCAGCGAAGCTAGCAGCGCGTCTTCGGCCAGCACTGATCTGTACGCCAGCACGGATGATGAAATAGAGTGTCGTACAGCGCGTCCAACTGGAGCCTTTCCTTCGACAATTCTCAGAAAGCAACAAAGCTCGGTACCTTGGCCCGCGGAACCGTTACTCTATTACTCCAAGTTATTGCACGGACCCCCTGAGGAAACCGGAATGCTGGGAAGGGAGATACCCAAATGGAAGCGAATCCTTGAGGTACTTGTCACTTGCGGAGATGATAAATTCCTTGCGATACCCACGACCACAAATTCTTGGGCTTTCACTCTTGCTTCTGCCGTTCTCACTGCGCCTGATCCATGGACGACAATGATAGAGATGGTCAAGAACCTTCTATGGAAAGCCACAAATCCGAAGAAACCTCTCTCCGAAGCTCAATTCGAAGCTGTCGCCCTTGTCACAGTAGAAGTCGGAAGAGTATTGAAAGACAAGCCAGGCCAGCCCCTTCGATCTAGCTATCGGGACTTGCTGGCCGATATCTTTGTTGGCACTTTCATCAGCGCTTGGGATAACGTGAGCCAGCTCTTCCTCCTTATGCTTTAAACCTGCTAACGCCCTCACAGAGGAGAAATCCCGAAGGGATAACTTACCACCCCAAGCCCACTGAGGCCCTTGTGATGGCCACCTACCGCCTGGCACACTTCATCGCAAAGCTCTGGCAACGCAAGGTCCTGCGCAACAACGAACTCGAAGACTGCTTCTCGGTTCTTCTCACGAGCTTCAAATCCCACGAACATGCGCAAGTTCTTGAAATGCTCCTCGTACACGCCGGGCCGAACTATTGGCTTTCCTCTGAAGCCGGGCCGACGAAGTTGCTCCAGATGGCGGACATTATGGACGGGCTGCACTATCGTATTCGAGGAACCTCCAGCGTGTTGGGGAACAGCAGAGGCGACGAGGATGTCGAGAAACAGCTCAGGTCTATTGCGAAGCTGTGTCGCGACTGGGTCGGGGCGTACCATCGTCAGGCGTATCAGCACCAGGTAGTGGTCTCTTACAATCAAGGAATGCAGCATCCGGCCTACGGCAGGCCGCCTGGTCTTTGATTATTTGAAAGTATAGATATTTATTTAGACGGAAATTGTCAGCATTATGATATATGTATGATACAGGCGGGAAGCCACATGTAACTATGTACTACGCACCCATCGGAAATTCTAGAATTAGAAAGTAATTGACCTAGGAATTAATTTTGAATCATGAATGCCATGTGTCGATTATGTTGCGGTTCGCGGCAGAAACTCGTAACCTCCATGTGTCTCGATCATGATCATGGTATGCTTCGCGGATGTTATTGCGAGCACCGAGCACAGATTCTTCTCGATAGTCACACACAGATGCCGAATTGGAAGGCAACCATTCCCAGTGGCACGCACAATCACTTTTCACGAGCTACGCAAAAGCGTCTGTATCGATCTCCGTCCCACACCGAAGGAGAATCAGAAGAACATCAGGTAGGACCTGAGCCTGCCAGATGGTCATGTGAAGCAAGAAGCACTGCTTCCTGTCACCGAAGATCGCGTTGCCCCTTCATGGTTCTTTACTCAGAATCTTCGAAAGGCGGTGAGGCGGGTTTCTCGGGTCCTTTTGTCCGTTCATGAATTTACGAGTGGAATGTGGGTCCACTCTGTCATCGAGGATTGATTGGCATTGTCCAACGTCATATTAGCAAACTGAGCAGTAACTCGTGGCAGGGGAGGCGTTCCCAGAATGGAGAGGAAAGGCACCATTGACAAACTGACCATTACTTTTCTGTAGTTCTGGATGTCAAGCGACCTGCCGTGTTCAGGGCTGCATTGTTCTCCTAGCTGTGGTAAGAGGGGTATGTGATAGAAATCATGCAGCAGCCCATGCACCCAATTTTATTTTAATTGGAATTTTGGGAGGTTTTGTTTTCCTTGGGGCGGTCGCAATAAAACTTGAACGTGATTCTATCACCAAAGGTTATTTGGCATGCCTATTCAGTCGACGGAGCTTGAGGCCGCACACAAGTGGGCAGCTTGTTTGTTGCGATTCACAGACACTGAAATCTGGTCGCAGTTCAGAGATCGATGACATGCAGCAAACACAATGACACAGTGGGGGAAAGCATCCGAGTCTGATGATCCAGAAAGGATGCCATTAAGCCAAAAACGAGCGCTTAAGGATCTTCGGAGGGCGGCTGCCAGGCGAATCAGGGTCGCCAACAGAAAATAGGTTGAAAACCTTAGAAGGTTCCAACACGGGCAGTTTCCCCTGAGAACTCGAGTCCTAATTTGCATTTGAGCGGCCTCGAGCAGATTTGAGGTGAAATCTAAGTCCGTAATTGGCTGAGAAAATTTTGGATAGGAGAATACGGATCTGCATTTTTGACATATACGGTAGGAGTTCAGAGTGCCAAAATGGTGAGAGTCCAGAATGTTGGTGCATGGGAACCTGGAGATCTCTATAATGATCGAAGGAAAAAGGGTCGAGTAAAAGGAAATCATTATCTGCCTTGTAAGGACCTAATGTTGATCGACCACGGGGAAGCTTGTCAACTAAAGAATTACGCCCACCATGCCGTCTCGCACCTTTGCTCTTGCCATATACCATGCCCACGGTACGTGTCTTGTTACTTTCTCTTTTCCCCCAATTTATCATTGGACACTAGTATCTCGCGAGCACGGATCGTACGATGCCTTCAACTGACACCAGTTCACGCACATCGCCTGAGAGCTTGCCGCTCTCCAACGGCCATGATTTGTCGCCCACAGACGGGACCCTACCTTTTCATCCACGGAAAGGAGTGCATTCGCTTCCGCACGAGGTGATGAGTCGCATCTTCCTCCTCGGTGCTAATGCCAACTACCCTTACACCGACTCTCCCTTCCTCATCACACCTGAGGGCCGTGCCCCCGTCCCAGACAGCGATTTCCAAATCCTGGTTACTCATGTCTGCCACCGTTGGCGCAGAATAGCTTTGGAGACCCCAGCGCTTTGGAACATACTGCATTTCCGAGCTCGTGGCGATGTCGAAAGAGGCGAAGAATTCATTGCTCGCTGCGCTGCGAGGTCGTCAAGCTATCCCGTCGATATTTTCATCGAGACCGTTGCGGACCACGAGTACAACCCACCTTCCAACATATTTACGACTGAAATGGACACCATATTCACTTATCTCGTTGACCATATGTCGATGTGGCGCTCCCTTCACCTAAAGGTCCGGTGTAACAACTGCAAGCTCATTGCCCGCAAGTTCTTGAGCACATGCAAAGGGGCACCGATCCTTGAGACCCTACAGCTGTACCATTTTGAGGACTTCACCACCCCCAGCGACCTTCACCTTGCGACCCACAGGCGTCCTGTTGTCTGTTTCGACAACGACCTTCCTAGCCTCAAGAATGTTTCGATGATTGGCGTCAATCTGCCCTGGGACGTGAGCCCTTACGTTACCAAGTTACGATACCTTGAGTTAGCTCTTCATCGTGACTTTACGCGCCCTGCGTACAAAGACTGGCGGATGATGGTGTATGAAAGTCCTGAATTACAGTCTTTGTCGATAATCCATTCAGGACCGATGCCGAAGGGACAAGAGCTGGATGCACCGACAACAGATGATCAACCAAAACCACCACCAAGAAACATATGGCCAGCTGCAGGCGATCGATTCCCCATAGAGTCTTTGCAACATCTGACTCTAGGCAACCTCGACAGTCCCGAATATCTCTGCGACTTCATCAGTCATCTCATCTTTCCATCCCTCACACGCCTCACACTCCTTATGGCGGAAGACGACTATACGCCATTCTTCAAACTTGTGGCGGGTACAAATCCTTTGGGAACAACGGTGGAATCTGCCTATCGATTACGTTCCCCTCTCCCCTCCCTGGAAACCCTCCAGGAGCTCAACCTGATGTCCTTACAGTGCGACAAAGCGACCTTCAGAGCCTTCCTCCTTCGTCTTGAGGGACTTCGTACACTTGAAGTTGTCTTCAGCGACGAAGTCCCCGATTGGCTTCTTGATCTTCTTATGGAAGGAGTATCAATCCAGGTACCACTGCAAGAGGAAGACGAAAATCGCACTCGTGGCGGCCGTGCCTTGGCCCTAGTTAATTATGTCTCGAAGTCAACGGGCTGCGGCGGAGGTGGTTCCAACGCGGCTCGCGGGACAGGGCTGTCAACCGCCGATAATGTCAATGGCACGCCAATGACAATGAGACGCGTTCCTCTGCTCCCCAGGTTGCAGACCTTCAAGACGTCTGGTTTGACGGGGCGTCCGTTGAACAGCTTCATTCGATACAGGGAGCAAGCAGGGTT
The DNA here is from genome assembly GCA_944990035.1 of Clitopilus passeckerianus. Classification (NCBI taxonomy): domain Eukaryota; kingdom Fungi; phylum Basidiomycota; class Agaricomycetes; order Agaricales; family Entolomataceae; genus Clitopilus; species Clitopilus passeckerianus. Next base: position 43,135 of record CALYLX010000143.1, read on the forward strand.
GCGGATACCGAATCACCGCGATAAAGAAGACGACGTGCATAGGAGGTCCACGTATCGGGTCAAACATCTGATTATCGGCTGGACTGAGGCCAGGAATGGGGAGGATGTGATATTAGATGAGATCGTTAAGAACGGGCTTCCGGACATAACGGTCGAAACGTATGACGATTCTAGCGAGGACGATGAGGAAGGCGAGGAAGAAGACTATGAGGAAGAAGGGCAGGAGTACGAGGAGAATGAACAGAATGATGAAGACGACGACGAAGAGGATGAAGAAGACTATGCTGAGGATGACGAGGGCGATGGGGCTCCAGATGACACAGAATCTTCGGTTTCGACGTGAAGGACATCCTCTACTTGTACCAATCTCCTTCATGCGCTGTCGCACGACATTTTACATCTCACTTATCCTACCAATTCTCCCTGTCAGTCTACTGAGTGGACACAGTCGTTAGAGATTTAGCGATTTTAACAAAATATTCCTGTTCTAAGTAGAACTTTATTGATTATATTCACAAGCAATATACAGTACACTGTACACTACGAGTTTAGAGGTCAAAACGATCCATCCAATATCCCAACTATAACTCGGATGATGATAGCTTGGACAACAAAGATTAACACATACATGTAGTCTAGACAGCGATAAATACTCTACAGTCCGACACGACCTGTCGAGACTCTGACTCTAGCTTGCTCTACTGCGCGTAGTAGGTCCGCTGTACTTGTCTTCTTGAGACCGAAGAGGTTTACGATAGGTGGCACAGCCTCGCGTGTAAGGAGGATGGAATGATGCTGGGATCCTGAGGAGGGTTGCTGCTCTTGGGAGTCCGTCTTCTCGTTGGTAGTCTCAACAGAGGAAGCAGGTGTTGCATCGGATTCGGTTGGTTGTGGCGTAAACTCTTTGTATATTGAGTTGAGCTCTTCGCTTGGTTCTGGGACGATAATCCCGTTCTCTACGAGAGACTGCAAATATTGAGAGGACCTATAAGCTGCAAGGATTTTGTTTAGCTATAGTAGAGAGGTGAGATGAACGAGTATACCTTTATAATGCGACCACGATCTCCAAACGCAGAAGAAGAAAGGTATATTGGGAATGATTGCTATGACGAGGAAAGTAAGTTGTGGATGTTAGCTACTTTGGAAAAGCACATACGAATGATCATGAATGGAGCCGTGAAGGGGGCTATAATTGCCCACATCCAAAATCCCCTCTTGTGACGCGGGGTTCTATGTTCTGTAAGAGTTCGTAGCTCATTAAGCGTGTTGGTACTCGTATTTATTGAGGAAGGGTATATTAGTGGAATCTACGAAGTGGGGGTGGTGAGCAAATGGTGAAGGTAACATGGGCGAGTTTGCTTACGCGGGGAAGTTCATCCGTGTTCTGTTCTGGCCCTTTTTCAGAGCCAATTCCATTAGGTTTCGATACGGTGGGGCCTAACGAGGGATCAAAGCTCTTCAAAGCAAGCTCCTCGAACTCCACCCTGTCAACAAGGCGTTCTCCGGTTTGGAATAGTTTAAGCTAGAAGAAAGGCGGTTAGTATGGCCGCGTCTTGGAGCATTCTGAAATATATACAGACCTTCCATCCACCTTCGGCTTTCCCGAAGCCTGCCCAAGTACTGGCAGCCTTCTCTGACGCCCAATTACCAAGACCACCTTCTGGAAGCCATCGCGATGCAATTCCAGGCTGCTCATCTTTCTTCGGAGTCTTGGCTGCCTCGAACTGGAACTGATAATACGTAAGGGCTTGATGACCTTTCGTCTGTATCCTGTCCAGGTTTCTCGGTTTCGTCAATGGCACCGCGATGATACGCGCTTGGCGCAGGACCCGAGGCAGCGACGACATCTCTGGATCGTCAGGAGTGGGACTTGCGTCGTGGAAGACTCGTGGTAGAAGCTATGTTATCGGCGCCTGGCGCTTGACTACCGCAACCCGACTGTCAAAGGTTTTTTCCTGGCTGTGGGGAACGTCATGGCCCCGGCAAGTGCTCTGCTCCATTTACGTAATGGACGGGCGTTCAATTCAAAACTTTCGCCAAACTCTCGTGTTCACGCCGAGTCGACGCGTTGCTGAGGGTGAACCAGCTAATTATAACAGCATATTATCGATATTTAAAGAGATGGGAGCGTACGAAATATTCAAGAAATCTTAGAAGGCTCCGAGTACTCGCCTCCTTGAAGTTGAACCCCATGACTTTGACTTGACGGCCCGGCGGGAATGGCTGGAAACCCACATATTTAAAGGCTGTCGTGGAGGGAAACATGATAGTCAAGGAACCACTGCAGAATGAAGCACTTGATCCTGGTCGTTCTGCTCTCTGTTTTCCCATTCTCGGGTGCACTTTCGCCCAAATTCTTTGCTTGCCAGAGCCAAAAACCTTTTGGGACTTCCCCATTGAAAGGTTGTCCTAAAGGAACAATTTATGTCTCTGCAAATACATCCGATACGTATGCTCAATACCACACCATTCAATCTGCGATAAAATCTCTGTGAGTCCGCCTCCTAATTTGATTGATATGAGCTCATTTTCTCCAAACTACCTATGGAAGACCAGAGACAGGTAATGCAGTGATTCTCATTGGTGCCGGGGAATACTATGAAACCGTCAACGTCACCAGAGAAGCACCTTTGACACTTTTGGTGAAGTTTACCTCCTAGTCAAGGGATTCATGCTTACGGTGTAGCACAGGGACAATTGCCCAGTGGATCACCCGCTTCACTGCCGAAAGCACAGTTTCCATTGACTTCCCCACCTTCCGCTACCTCAAACCTGGTCCATATTTACAACACCAAATATGTCACCCCTGGCCTAGATGATGCAGATTCGTCGGTGTTGGTAGTTGCCCCATCGTACAATGGCTCTCTCATTGGAGCGGGTCCGACAGGTGCTCCGCTACAACCACTTCGTGGCAATTGCGATTTCAAGGCTTACAACATTGATTTTGCCAACCGAGCCGTTAGTAAAAATTTGACCGTATTTCGCGTCATTCTCACACAAAATCTACTCAGGCAAATTATTCTATTTCGCAAGCGCTCGTGACTGATATTTCATATTCCAACGCCTCCTTCTACGGTTGTTCCTTTGCTGGCTGGCAAGATACTTGGTATACGGGTCGGAATGGTAGCACTTACGTAGTGGATGCTGCTGTGTTTGGGCAGACAGACTGTGAGTCCCTCAAATGGGCCATAGGTAACTTCTTGATTCACGATTTTTGCAGATCTTTTCGGTTTTGGAACTGCGTATGTGCCGTTGGCCAAGATTATGGCGCATCACCATCCATGAACTCACTGTTTGTCCACAGCTACTTCCAAAACACCATCTTGGCCAATCGGGCTTGCGGTGGTGGCATCACAGCCTGGAAGGGAACCAATCTGACAGATGCATCAAATAACCATTACGGGGTCTACGTTAATAACTCCAGGATTATTCGAGTGTGTCACAAGTCTTATGTTCTGTGCCCTATGTTTACATTCTTCTAGTCTCCAGACGCTAATGCGACTACGGTAACGAAAGGCCAGTGCTACCTCGGACGACCATGGAATGATTTGGCCACTGGTGTTTTCTTAAATACATACATGGACGATAGCATTATTCCTGTTGGCTGGAAGCCCTGGGGAGGTGACAGGCCGGTAATCGCAAATACAACCTTTTACGCTGAGTATAACTCGACTGGTTGGTTATTCCTTCCATCAATTCGGTTTCTCGAATCGCTCACGGATGGTTTTTCTCCAGGCCCAGGAGGAAACAGCACTGGGAGGGTTCCCGTAACTCACATCCTGACCGCAAGTGAGGCGGCGGCGTTTACCGCGGATAAGGTCTTCAATGGACGACCTAATTGGATTGACTTTGAATACCTCTATTAAGGTCGTGATGTATACCACTTTCCGTTCATTCCGGTGTATTTATCCAGCACAGAATCAAATGCAATTTGTAGAGACGACGAAGTGCTCTAAAAATAGCATCCCCGGCTCAATTCACCACCGGGCCGGTGCTTAAATTACGGCTCATGAAGCGCCTAAAATCATCGAGTCATGTCTACTGCAGCTGTTAAAGATGTGGTCAAAGCACTCTGGAAATCTGTCTGCCTGCGCGAGGCTGCCCTCTCCCGACTGAAACTGACTGGAGATGCGGATATTGCCATCAATTCTTCCTTCAGGCTAGGGGTTGCTGCACAGGTCTGCTTTTAAGAATAGCTACTCGTTTGGTCGAATTTTTACGGGAATTTCTCGAAGAGTTCTGTAGCCCTGTCTGGCCTTTCTGCCGCTGCAGTACATGCTATACGGACTGGAGAAGAACAGGATGTGACCGTCGACGCGAGACACGCCGCACTTCAGTTCCGTGAGCACAGTACTCAACCTGATGGGTTTGTACATCCAACTGAAGATGTACGACTTTAGATAGTGAAGCGTGGTATCTTCTAGACGGTGAGATACCGAAAGCGGATCTCTGGGACACAATCGCAGGCCTTTACCCTACTAAAGACGGGAGTTTCGTTCGAATCCATACAAATTTTCCTCAGTATGTCATCAATTCCCAGCTGACATGGCCTATCTAATGAACACCAACTGGAAAAGTCACAGACAGGGTATCTTAGATATCCTCAAGGTTCAGGAACCCGCCACTCGTGAAGATGTCGCCAAGGTTCTCGTACAGTGGGACTCAGTCGACTTCGAGACGGAAGCTGCTTCGCGAGATATGTGTGCTACTGCGTTTCGCTCTCCTCAACAATGGCATGAGCACGCGCAGGCTAAATCGTTATTGGGGAGCCTGCCGGTTGAATTACTCAAGATCGGCGATGCCCCTAAACGATCCATTCTTGAACACGCCAGACGCCCACTGGATGGGGTGAGGGTGCTTGATCTGACAAGAGTCCTTGCCGGTCCTGTTGCTGGTAGAGCTATGGCTGGTAAGCACGTTACATTCGCAATTACAGTTTCGTGAGCTTACAGGGAGATAGCCCTGGGAGCTGATGTGCTTTGGGTTACCTCACCGAACCTGCCTTCCCTTCCTGCACTGGATGTAGAAACATCCTTAGGCAAGCGTACGACTCAATTAGACCTTAACACAGAAACCGATAAGAACAATCTGAAGGGTCTGGCGAAGGATGCTGATATCTTTATGCAAGCCTATCGGCCTGGAGGTCTGGCTGCTAAAGGTTTTGGTACTGAGGAACTGGCGAAGCTGAAACCTGGGATTATTTGCGCTAACCTCACTGCATGGGGCTGGGATGGGCCATGGAAAGACAGACATGGAGTGAGTTACATCCAACTAGTTCGGTGAAAATGGATCGTTGATGTAGTCTGCTAGTTTGATTCGTTAGTGCAAACCGCGACCGGTTTCAACTACTCTGAAGGTGAAGCTTTCCGCGACTTTGGAAAGCGACATGGGCCAATTGCTCCAAAGCCATTGCCCATGCAGTGTCTTGATCATGCGGCTGGTTACCTTCTTTCCTTTGGCATTAATGCAGCCATCTGCAAGACCATTGAGGTGCGCTAGGTTCCGGTGATATTTCCCTGTTTCTGACGTTCCGTGAAGGAGGGAGGTTCTTGGGAGGTACGAGTCTCGCTCGCTGCGGTCGGGCAGTGGATACGATCTCTTGGTCGACTGAGTCTGGAAGACGGGTTCGGACTTGGGAAATCGTTCCCTAGCAGGACTGTGCCCCAGGATCCAGAGGTAGCATTTCTGAGCGTAAATTGGCAAGGAGGGGTGGCTGCTCTTAAACAAGCTGCTATTCTATCAAAGACGCCAGCTTTAATTGGAGTAGCACCTAGAGTACTTAATGCCCATGGCCCGAGTTGGTTACCTCGGTAGTAGGATCAATAGGAATGAAAGCCTCAGGTGAAATGTTGAAATGTCGGGGAAGTTCACACGTGAATTAGCGAGGCATTGTAAGGAACCCACTTCCGATCTCCGAACCTTCATTCCTTCTTCACCACTAACTGCTATGAGGCCGACTGCTGCACGATTGCTGAACATTTTGGTGCCCGTAAAGAGGTGTGTAACATTGCTAGCGGCTGAACCAACCCTACTGAAACCGGTTCCAGGGCAGTGGACTATGCAGTCAAGATCCGGGTGAATCCCCAGCAAACCGGGATCGACCTCAATGTTAAGCATTCAATGGTGAGGACGCCGTGTTGGGCACTTGTGTAGCTTTAGCTTTGATACTCACGACTATTATCCTTAGAACCCCTTCGATGAAATAGGCACGTCTTGTACACCTACGAGATGATTCCCAAGCTGACTAGGGGTTTACAGCGGTGGAGGAGGCCGTCCGACTCAGGGAAAAGCTAAAGGACGGTATCAAGTCAATAAAAGCAGTCACCATTGGCCCTCCCAAGTCTGTGGAGACTCTCCGAACTGCACTCGCCATGGGCGCGGACTCGAGCATTCACGTCGAACTTCCCGAATCTTCTCCGTCCCCGGAGCCACTCGCAGTAGCGAAGACTCTCCAGGAAATCATCAAGCGCCAGAAGGAAGGCGTCGACCTCGTCATTTTGGGCAAGCAGTCTATCGACGATGATCTCGGAATGACTGGTCAAATGCTTGCCGGCTTGTTGGGCTGGAGTCAAGCAACCTTCGCAAGTAGGGTTGAAGTTGACCTTGCCAATAAGCAAGTTCTCGTCACAAGGGAAATCGACGGTGGAGGCGAGGAAATCAAGTGCAAGCTACCTGCTATCATCACTACGGATTTGCGCTTGAATGGTACGTTGTGTATTCCGACTTGATTGCAGCAAAATGAAGCTTATTCTCTATTATAGAACCCCGTTATGCTTCGCTGCCTAACATCATGAAGGCAAAGAAGAAGCCAGTCGAAAAGCTCTCCCCCTCCGACCTTGGGATTGATTATACACCCAAGCTTGAGACCCTCAAGGTCACCGAGCCTCCACAGCGCGTCGGAGGAGGCAAGGTAGAGAGTGTTGATGAGTTGGTTGCCAAACTCAAGGAGGCTGGTATCACCGCAGCATAATTCCGTCGAATGTAATAGTGGCAATACATTAGTTCTAGATGCCCTCTTGTCCACTTGCAAAGTATACTAGATTGCACATTATTTTACTGGTGATTACATGGTGGTGAGGACACAAACGAAACAAGTTGAGTAGGTAAACAAGGGGTAACATGGTACGAGCACAGCAGATGAGTGGGAAGAGCTACAGTAAAACGAATGAGAGTGTGAGGTTACGAAATCAGTGGCGAGGGAATGTGGATTGTAGTGGATATGATGTAGAGTCTGAGAGCGATACTAATACAAAGCGAGTGGTTCGCCTAGGACTCGATAACGACGCCCTGGAAGGAAACTTAGAAACGTAGTACACGCAAGTCGAGATAATTTCGCACCTTTGAACGACAGGCTGGGCAATTGTTCCGGCCAGTTTCGAGCCACTTGTCGACACAGCTACGGTGGAAAGCGTGCCTGCATTTCATGACACGGACGTCCTCCTCTGGGACGTAATCATCCAGACAGATGAGACACTGAGGCGACAAAATCAGCGTCTGTACTTTCTAGGTGAGATATGCCAAACACTTACTCTTTCGACGCAATTCGAAGATATCTTGTTCTCATTGACATACTGATCAAGGAGTGAGGCCTGTATTACTTCAAGGCCGGACTTTTCGATATCATCTTTCGTCGCAGTGGGAGGTTTTACTTGGCCTAGCAAATCCGCGAGTTCACTACAAGAGAGTTAGTACAACGACAGGCAGAACACTGGAGGAGAGTAACGTACAGCAGAGCTTCGAATGAATCCAGGTTATTTGATCCTCCTGTGACGATATTATGATCAGGTGGATAGTACCCTAAGCAGTGTCAGTTAGCATGGAAACATAGCCTGAAGAAAACAGCACGAACCTCCAATGACATATATGAGGAAAGTTCTGGAGCCAGTGTTAGACGTGGTTGCATTCGTGCGACTTCGCCTTCCAGTACGAAGTCCTCTGATAGCGTCAGCTGCTCTTGAGTGCCAACCCCTACTCCTTCGATTCGATGCGTCTGAACCAGGTGGTATTGGACCTGATGCAGATGGGTCCGAGGATGTACGAGGCCGTGTCGTTGGTTGAGGGGAGTCCATACCATTAGTCGGCTCTCCCTCAGGCTCTTGATCACCAGGCCAGTCTGCGTTGTGAACAGATTGAAGGCCGACCACGATAACGGGCACAACGATGTTACTTCTCGGCGCTGTACTCCCTCCTTGTGGTGGTTGAGGCAGCAGCGCCGAGGCGGTGTCTGCACTCATATCTGCGGCTTCGGTGGGCTGGGTAGATGAAGGAGGGGAAGACTGAGAAGTAGGAAGCGCTGAGGTCGATGTTTGCGTGGTTGCAGCACCTGAACCTCGTGTAGGTGCTGTGATTGGAGGGAAACGATACAATCTCCACCAGTTAATTCGACCTTGAGCATCAATGGCGTCTGAGGGATTGGATGTGTCATCGGGATCAGGGGTCTGGCCTGGAGCCTCTTCTTGAAGTGACTGCTCGTGTGTAGAGTTCACCTCTTGTGAATGGGCGTCAGATACAGAGGTATCGGAATTGAGAGAATGTGATAGGCGACCTGAGGAACCAAGGCTAGACTCCGTGTTAAGAGCATGCTCAGGTATGACGTCGGCGAAGTCATTTGATGAGATAGAATCCTCTGGTCCTTCGTGCTGTTCATTGGATCGAGATGGAGCGTTTTCTGGGGGAGCCGCATCCGATGTTGTATCCTGATTGGTCAGGGTGACCCGTAGGTCGGCTTGTAAGTCGACCAGGAAGCGTTCAAAGCTGCCTTCTGGAGGTAACTGTGGGGTATTTGGCGGTGACGCCCCATCAGCGCCAGTCGCGTTTGAATCGGCGGATCCGGGCTCGTTCATGCCAAACCCGAGATTGAATGCGCGGGCCATTTGAGCAAGAACAAGCTCCCGAGGATCATTCGGGTTGGTTGCAGCCCTATTGGAATCGGATCCGTTCTCTCCGGCGGGCCTGAGGCCGAGACGCTCTCTTATACCGCCCCAAGCTTGACGCAATCTTTCGGTACGACCACTTGTTGCAGGATCACCTAGTCCAGCAGTTGGTGTCGGCGATGTAGGGCGCATTGTCCAAGGTTCAGAATTGGGGGAAGGACCTGTTGTGGTTGTAGGCGTTGTGGTACTATACGATGGGGGTGCATCTTGTGATGGAAATATGGCTTCCGAATTTCCGGTTAATAGGGATGCTGCTGTAGCGGCAGCTGCAACACTATCGGGGTGGTTCAGTATTCGTATCAATGAACAAAATCTTATTATTTACCTGAGAAGCGTGCCCAAAACCTCCACGCTACTTGATGAAATATTAGTAGGTGGGTTATTTGTCGGAGGGTCGGCCGGACTTGGGGTGTCTGTAGGTGTAGAGCTGGGATGTACTGATTGTCCGTTGGTCACAGCTGTATCGTTTACTGCCTGGGCCGAATCGACAGGGGTAGCAAGATCGGCATGGCTGCGTGCTGCCGAAGGGGGCTCAGCAATGGAAGCAGGGCGAGATGCGGTACTTGATGGCCGCGGTCGTAACAACGATGAGAGCCTGTTCCGAGTTCGACTTTCATTTGGTTCAACGAAGTTTGATGATGAGGTCTGTGGCCTCGAAACGGGTGCAGGCCTCTCTACTGGTGGTTGAGTTTGGTTCGAAGGTCTTGGAGCGTCTGTTGTATGCACAACGCCTTGGACGACAACCAGGGTTCCTGAAGGAGGGAATTGACCCATATTCTGGGTGGTCGGCCCACTAGACTCGCTAGAAGCGGATGGCTGGGTCTCAAGCGCCGATTCGTGGTCTGCATCAGAGAAGTTGGAGGTATCTGGGACTGTTATATGAGGAACTTGATCCAGGCCGTCTACTGCGAGGGTGTTGAACGCATCTTGCGTATCCACCTGCGTGCTGGCAGGGGCTTGTGAAAGCGGTTGCGATGATTGCGGCACCTGGGGTGCCTCGATGATGGGTGAGAGAGTGGACGGGGTGGAAGGGCGGTTCAGGTGGTTATCCATGAGTTCCTCTTGGGTAACATTTCCTTCATGAACAACATCTTTGGTCCCTAAGTTTGAAGACGAAGCGATTGGTATGGCTTCTGCAGGTATTGCAGCCACTGTTGGGCAGTCGAGATTGGCTGGTGTTTTGGAGAATCGTCTGGACCGGCGCCAATTCCGCGAGTGAGTGATATCAGCATCGGAACGGTTTCGAGAGGAGGGTTTTATGAAGTTGAGAAAACTCCGACGTTTAGAATGCGATGAAGATGAGGGTGTTTGCAGAGACGAGGTGGGGGAAGTGGGGTCGGAAGGAGTGTCAATAGTTGAGGGGGCAGAGGATTGAGAGCTCTCTCGAGTATCTATTACCGGGGGTGCAGGAATGTCATTTTGGATTGGTTCTTGCTGATAACGGCGCTGCCTCGAAGAACTCTGGCCCATGCTCTAGTAGAGAACTAAAGCGACAATGTCCGTTGTACTGCTCGGTATCTGACAGTACAAACGAGGATATAAGCAACGTGTAGACCTTCAAAGTCCTGCTAGGTCAAAGATTATCAGAAGAAGCTGTGAGCAGTCCAAGATGAAGTCTTGGGCGATCGACGATATGCGGAGTATCGACGAAGGAGCCTTGTTGGACGTTGCAAGCGATGAGTAAATGGTCAAGTCACACGATGTCACACACCACCTGTTAACCCCGGGGCCAACACAATTGGACATTGATTGGGGATATTCTTGTATTCGCTTATAATGACGGTCTATAAGTATATCGACTCTAACCTATGATGGTAGCGGCCAAGATAATTTAGACAGAGAACCCGGCACTGTGCATCTCCATGAAGCTTTCTTCGGATTCCTGGTAATGAACCCATTTTCACTTGCCGCCAACATGCGCCCCTCAATCACGGTCAAATGATCATCCTCATAAACGTGGGATTCCGTCTCAGCTTCAGCGGTTGTAACGAATTCCACAGAATTGTGATCTACGGCATTCGCTGTAGGCGCGTGTATTGGCGTCGAGGATGGCCGATGGAAGAGCTGAAACGGTAAACGTCAGCTATCGAGGTGGAGATTAACATCGAAAGTCACTTACCTGAACGGTCGTGTTCGGTACAAGAGCATTGTCTGTCTTCAGTGAGATATTACCTCTCGAGGGGTCACCGGCAGTAATCTCAAGCAACTGATCGATCTATACATTCATGAGTTCGACTTGTGAGAAGAGAGAGAAATGGTGGGAGCTTCACCTTCCCGCCTTCCATGATACCAAGGAGAAATATGTCAGATTTGATGTCGGAACCAAGCGTCGAGGAGAGTCCCCGGGTTTCAATCGCGTTCAAGAGCAGCTGCGCAGGATTCGAGCCGTTTATCGTGTTGACCATGTTGCCTTCACAGCTGGTGACAGTTAGTAATCCGTTCAAGCTAAGGATTACTGGTGAACGACTTACCTCGTCAAAAGCATAGATTCAGACAACTCTGTCAATCCCGAAAACTCAACCCTGGCTTGCACGGATTTGGTCGGTTCACCTGTCAGAGCAATGCCGACAGCACCCTTTCCAACAATCTCGGTCGAACCCTTTGAATGATGGAAGAGTGTGACAGGCCTTCCGGTGATGAAAGGTGTTGAGCTCGCAATCAAGCCGAGCTGAACCAACAGTTAGAAAATATCAAAGGAGTAAAAGTGACATAGAGCATACCTCGTTTGCGTTCGGGAAGGCTTGGAGAGCGTTCGAAAGGCCTTCAGGAAACATGTCAGAAAGGTAGACGATGTCCGTGACTTCTTCGGGCCTACACATTAGAAGTCACTTCATATTCAGTCTGAACGAACTCACCTCAGTGCTTGCAGCGACGAGGGTAAAGGAGGAGCACTATTGTTCGTCGACCATCGACTTTGAAAAGCGTCTCCAGCGAACTCCAGAGATGGAGCTCTGTTTCCGTCCTCCTGCCTGTTGATGTTCCAGCGACCGACTTGAGGGGCGGGTGTTCCAGGAATTTCGGATCGGAAGATGGACGAGCGGTCAGGATGGAAGAAAGCCAGAGAACATGAGATGCTATGCTGCACATTACTCGAAGGAAGTGGTGCTGCAAGGCAGCCTATGCTAGTTGTTCGTGAATTTGAATTCGGTGATGTCAACCCCTCGAAGAGTGTCGAGAGTTCACGTTCTTCGGCGTTGGAGGAGATTGTGAAGAGGTAGGGATGTTCTGCATATTTCTTCAACAACTTCGCAGAATTCGATAAGATGGCCCCCGAGGAACGCGCTGAGAGCGTACAACTGTGTACAAGCATGATGTTGTAAAGCGTCTGAGGTTTCGGTCCGGGTTGCTTGCCCGTCATCATTACACGTGATGGTGATTTCTCTAAGCTCGAGCGACCACCACCGCGTCGAACTTCCAGCTCATAATGGCTACGCATATGGACGATGGATACCCCTCTCTACTATGGATAACGTGCGTATGATCTTACAGACCGGATGACAACATCTTCTGGTGGCCATAGTTGATTGATACTGCCTTTTCCCCTAGCATTCCTTCGGTATTCCTGGTTTCCGCTTACTTCGTTCGGAAATGGTACTTGGCAAGGAAGTTGAGAGTTCATGGGATCGGGAAAGGAGGTGTGTTACCCATTCTCTACTTTCCGAGTAACCTGTTCACCATTGTTAGCCCCCGGATTCCAAACCAATGTACGCCGTGTCCGTGTAACGCCCGAAATTGCCGCTCGACTACAGCGCGGTGAGAATGTTAGCCCAGAGGAGATTTCCCGTGCTATTGAAGAAGCGGAAAGAAAAGCAGCCAACTCACCAAGTATGCCACCATCAACGACAAGAAATACAAGTGATACAACCAGTAATGATTCAGCAAATGAATGGCTGCCAGACAACCTGAAGCAGCCCAAAAAGAAATTACGGGGACGAAAGCATTAAGGTACAAACTCTATTAGTCTCCATTATCTTACAATTTCTATGTACCAGCCACAAATATCATAGGAACTCCATCATCTTGGTGCTCGCTCTTTTCGGTACAACTTAGCACTACGGATTTACAACGCCCTGGCCTATGGGAACGCGCGGCGGCTCGGCTTGATCGCCGATTGATCGCCATCACTGATGCGCCCTCCTTTTATGGTAGCTGCTCCGGTGTTTTCGCGTTTTCCCTCCCTCCCCGGGGGGTTTGTCTACTTAATTACAATACAAACTAGTCCATAATATCATGGCTGAGACTGGATAAAAAAAGCGGGCCAATCAACTTTGAATTGAACGGGAAAATGGCCACTTTTCGGCGCTGGCGTGTCTGGGGCCATTACGTAATCGTAAATCCGACGCGTTCTCCTCCTCCCTTGCCGTCTTAAAACACGAATTCCGGGCCTTCCGTCGAAAATGGGCCATATTCAATTGGTATACACCTAGACAATAGTATAGAATAATGTATTATGATTAAATATCGCTCTGCTAGCTGCTAAAAATAAGGGGAAACCACTGTTCAAGCCAAATGAACCAGCTGGTTCGCGTGTTAAGTGAAATAAGTAGCGCTAAGTACTTAGCGTCGAGTGGATTTACACTTCTCTGAGGGGGATTTACAGTGAGCCGGGTCAATTTACAGCTCGATTTACGTTTTCTGGCTCAATTTACAAAATCCTGCAACCGCGCTGCATAATTCGGCTTCCACAGGCTTGGCAGGCACATGGTCAGGGTAGTGCTTCCTCAGCCTCATTTAGCACACATCAGCCCCTCTTTTGGTCAAGTTTTTCTCTGCGCTGGCGCGCGATTGCTTTTTTATGGGCCTTACGGCCGGGCCACTATTTTGAAGTGTCCCACGTCTACATGCACCCTATCACCAATAAAATCGTTGCTAAACACCGGATGGGCTCTTATGCTGCCTAGATAGTTGATAGATTCGGCTCATTTACGCTTTCTGGAACATAAACAACGCTTTTGCGGTTCTAGAAATATTTTAATTGAATTTTATCGCTATTTTAACATTTTTCATGTATTTGCCCGCTCTGAAAGGAAAATCCCGCCCTGCCCGCCTGCCTCGTGTCCCTTCGGCTAGCCTCCTATTGACCGCCGCCTGCCCCATCCATCCTGTTCAAGCAAAAGGACCCTTTGAAAGCCCTTGTTGGCATCACTCCGGCACCCCTTGGCACCATTCTGGATTTACAGGATATACTGATCGTTTGTAAATCCATTGATACTAAGGGTACTTAATACTATGGATTTACAACGCCCTGGCCTGGGAATGTGCAGCGGCTCAGCTTGATTACCAATTGATCGCCATCACTGATGTGCCTTCCTTTTATGGTAGCTGCACCAAGGTTTTTGTGTATTCCCACCTGTTAAGCTAGTATCGCTACGTGCTCAACCAAGTATCAAGAGTTCAGCTGCTTAGTCCTCTACCAGCCTTTGTAGAGACGAGCGAGAGTAATCGAGCGAGTCGAAGTTAAAGCAAATAGCGATGTATAGGCTTTTAGGTCAAGCTGGGGAAGCAAGACCGAAAGCGTGAAAGTATTTATACATGAAGAGTAGGGCTAAGGGTTGGGCATTGCGCAGCAATGCTAAGTAAGCAAAAGTAAGTATGACTCGGAGTGAGTCAGAGTAAGAGTCACGACGAGTCATGGTAAGTAAATATAGTACAAGTATCCCACGATCGTGAGAATACTGAGTAATCATAGCTAAAGGGATGAGTAATGCGCAGCAGTACTGAGTAATTGTATAAACGTAAGCGGGGCGGGGATAGTAATGGTAGATGAGTAAAAGGAAAAAGAGTCCGGGTGCGTATCCAAGGTAACTGTAACATTACCCTCTCGCTAGCGTTGAAGTCACCTGACTTCAATTCTTCTTCTTGCCCCAGAAATGGCGGTCTATGTTCTTCCAATAGCGTTGTGGACAGTTAACCGGGTAATGGCCTGGGCCGCGATGATGACACAGACGACAAACAAAATGAAAGCAATGGTATTGTCGATGTCTGCCTCCGCAAACATAGCATCGGAAGTGTCTGGGCGGTGGTGGCTGGTTGGCAAGGTACCCGGTACGCGGCGCCTTCTGTGACGAGATCGTTGAGGAAGAGGGTTCACCAGAGTTGGCGAATCTGACTCTGGTGGGCTTTCGAATGCGGAGAGGTAAGGTGTCGGTGGGTTTGACATTTGGGTTGACGTTTTCCTTGTCGCTATCTTGATCCTCGGGTGTAGTTTGAATGAAGGGATTGTGCTTTATCTTGGCGGCGGTAGCAAGGTTGGTGACGGGGGGGAATTCTTGGAGGGTTCCTCGAACCTGACGTGCCGTGAGAATCGTCGGTTCTTCAGTGGTTTGATCTTCCTCAGGCCCCCAGGGATTGGCGGCAAGGGTTTCGAAATCTGTCTCCTTCGGGTTGGGGAACCAACTTCGTCGTTCAGGATAGTGCTGATCAAGGAAGGCTGTACCTCCGGCAGCGAAGAAGAGGTCGGTGAGGGTTTCCTCCGTGCGTTGGTCAGAGCTGTCAAGAGCTCGATCAAGTTCTTCAAGGGTTTTCGAATATAGGTGGCGTAGACGAGCCACTTCGTTGCGGAATTCGGTTCTTCGGTCGTGGTAGGCTGAGCCCCGCTCTGCCACTTCGGTGAGGAGGTTGTCGTTGTTGCTCCAGGCAGTGTTCGTACGGAGCGCCGTAACAGCGGAATCGGTTTTGAAGGTGTTAAGGATAATGGTGCGGTCGTAGGAGGAGACATTGGAGGACATTATAAGCAAGATGTGTTTGCTTCGGCGAAGTGCTGTGGGTTGATGGAGATTCACCGAATGTTCTTCCTCTTCTTATATGCTTCAAGGGTCTTCTTGGTGTTCTGGAGGTTTCTCACAGGTTCCCATGAGTTCTCCGATGTCGGATATCCTTTCCACTTGATCTTGTAAAGGATCTTCCCACGATGTCGTTTGTGTGCGACAATTTCTTCCACTTCCCATTCTTCTTCTTGATTGATGAGGTCAGGTGGCGGTTCTAGGAAATTGGGCCCATGTGTCTCGGTTTCCTTGTATGGTGTGAGGAGGGTGGCGTGGAACACAGGGTGAATTTTCCATGCTCGGGGTAGTTCTAGTCTGTAGGTCAGCGGACCTAGAACTTCTTTGATCATGAAGGGGCCTTCTCGTCGTGGCGTGAACTTCTTTGAGTAGTATGCCAGTTTTAGGTTAGTTGTTTCCAACCAAACCTTCTGTCCTTGTTCAAATGGTTTGAAGTTACTTTGGACGCGTTCGGCCATCTTTCGTCTCGCAAGTTCATGGGCAGCCGCAGCTTCGTCTCGTGCCTGTTGGAGTTCTTTCATTCGGGTTTCCGCAGCAGGGACATTGGTCTTCTGATATGGAAGGGGAATAGCACGTGGTTCTGCTCCGTTCATTAGGTAGAATGGAGTTTGTGCGGTGACGGCATGAACACGTTTGTTATGGGCGAATTCCATTAGGGGAATTAGTTCTAGCCATTTCTCGGGGTTGTTGGCGCAGAATAGTCGGAGATAAGCGCCAATGTCTTGGTTGACGCGTTCGGTTTCTCCATCTGCTTGTGGGTGATATGCGGTTGTCAGGGAAAGCTTGATTCCTAGAAGTCGTCCTAGTTCTTGGAATACTTTGGATGCGAATTGTGGACCTCTATCGGATATCAGTTTGTCAGGAAGTCCGAATCTTCTGTAGACAGCATCCAGGTAGTTGTTGGCAGTGCCTAGGGCGTCAATGGTCTTCTTGCAAGGGATCAAAATTACCCCCTTACTAAGGCCATGGTCTACCACGACCATGAGTGAGTCGTAACTGTTAACCTCGGGAAGATCAGTGATGAAATCTGTAGAGGCAAGTTCGAAGGGTCGTGTGGCGGTAAATTTGACTGGGTTCAGGGGAGGTGCCGTGGGATGTGTATTGACTTTCATCTGTTGGCAAGGGGCACATCCATCAACGTAGGATTTGACAGTTCCAAACATTCTGGGCCACCAGTAGTGTTCGGAAATCAACTCCATCGTCTTGAATGCTCCAGGGTGCCCGGCCATAGGTGCGTCATGATACTTCTGTATGAGGCTTCGTCGTAGGGTAGCGTCATTAGGGACGTAGCATCGCCCCCGGAAGAAGAGAAGAGAGTCCTCTACTTTCCAGTCGGCTAAAGCCGATTTGATGGGAGTAGAGTGGTTCTTCAGGTGTCGTATTGCTTCAGTGAAGAACTCGTCTTTCATCATGTGTTCGGCAAATTCCGCCTTAAGTTCGGTGTCAATTGTTCGGATGAAGAGTTTATCAGGTAGCATGGTGATATCTTCGTTGTCGGTGTCGTGGTCTAGAATGTGATCTGCCCGTCGGGATAGTTCGTCAGATTGGACCATCTGAGTTCCTGGTACATGGACTAGATTCAGGTCATATTGGGAGAGGAGTAAGCTCCATCGTGCTTGTCGTCGGCTAAGTTTCTGTGGCGTTCGGTAGTAGGTGAGGTTCTTATGGTCGGAGAATACCGTGACTGGGTGGGCTGATCCTTGTAGATAGTGTCGCCAAGTCTCCAGTGCTCTGACTATAGCGAGTAGTTCCCTGTCGTAGATTTCGTAGTTCCGTTCGGTTGGGGTGAAAGAGTGAGAGATGTATCCACAAGGGTGCCAGTCGTTATTTTCGTCTCGTTGGCGTAGCACTGCTCCTGTTGCCCACTTGGATGCATCACATTCAATGGTGAATGGTTTCGTTGGATCGGGCATAGTGAGTACGGGTGTCTCCGCGAACCTTTTCTTCAGGGCTTCAAATGCTTCTTCTTGTTCCTTTCCCCATGTAAAGGGCCGATCTTTCTTGGTGAGATCGTTCAGGGGTCGGGCTAGTTCCGCATATTTCCCTATGAACCTTCGGTAGAAGTTGCCAAATCCCAAAAAGGACCGAACTTCTTTTACGGTGGTCGGGGTCGGCCATTTCTTTATCCCATCAAGTTTGGTCGGGTCCATGTGGATCTTGTCTGGCGATATGATCATTCCAAGGAATTCGACTTCTGTCACGTTGAATTTGCATTTCTCAGCTTTAAGGAACAGGTTGTGTTCCATCAGCCTTCGGAGTACCCGTTTGGTGCGCTTCTCGTGTTCTCTTGGGTCTTTAGAGAAGAGTAACATGTCATCCATGTAGATGATTAACCATCCTTCATCGATCATGTCTCTGAAGATGTGGTTCATCATTGCTTGAAACGTGGCTGGGGAGTTGCATAGTCCAAAGAACATGACGGTGGGTTCAAACAAGCCTCGATTTGTTTTGAAGGCTGCTTTCCACTCGTCTCCTTCTTTGATCCGGACATTATGATATCCCCATCGGATGTCTAGTTTTGTGAAAATCTTTGCTCCTCTGAGTTTGTCGAGTAGGTCGCTGACTAGTGGTAAGGGGTAGGCATTCTTGACAGTTCCACTGTTGAGATATCGGTAATCTTGGCAGGGTCGTAGTGCGTTTGCTTCTTTCTTCGCTACAAAGAAGAAGGGTGATGCTTGAGGTGATTTCGAGGGTCGGATGTATCCTTTCCGTAAGTTTTCTTCGAGAAATTTGTCCATTTCGGCTTGCTCCTTTGGGTTGAGAGGGTAGACCTTGCAGTCTTTCGGAACAAAGTCTGGTTTGAGATCAATGGCGTGATCCCAAGGCCGAGATGGGGGGAATCGTTCTGATGCTTCTTTCTCAAAGACTTTCTTGAATTCGTGGTATTCGGGGGGAATGAGGTCTTCGAGTTTCTTCTTGACCTCTTCGGTTTTCTGATGTTCTAGGGTCTGGGAGATGGATGTCTTGGCGCGGATCCAGACGTTCTGGGTCGGGACAAATCGCAGTGATCCTCTATCTCGGGTGATTCGGGAGATATTTGCGGCTCGGATTCTTCTGATTTCTGGTTCTCGATGTTCATTCGTCAATGGGGAATTGGCTCGTTCGAATATCCCCATCACTGGTTCTCCTTTCACATAGGCAATAACCAGGTCTTGTTCGTCATTGGGTTCTTCTAAGGGTGTTTCAATGGGTTCGGGTTCGTCGGGTACGTTGGAAATGTCTGGGCGTGGTTCCTCTGTTGCGGCTAGTCGTCTGATCTGGACTCGGGCAAGGGCCGTGCGTAGCGGGGATATCTTGACGCGTTTGGGATTAATGAATAGTGTCCCCTTTTGCCAGTTGATTTCTGGATTCGTTCGCTTCAGCCATGGGAGTCCGAGGATCAGGTGTTCATTCCCTAATCCCGTGACCAGGCACCGTTCTGACGCCTTGTGTTTCCCTATCCCTATATCGACCCAGGTGTAATGGGTGATTTGCCCTGTTTTGTTGATAGTGCCGTCAACATTTTTGGCAGTGAGAGGTTGTCGAAGGGGATGTGTTTTGATTCGATGGCGGGCAACGAATTCTTTGTCGATGAATAGTCCTTGAGCACCTGAGTCGACTAGTGCTTTGGTTTCAACGGTTCTTTCTTCATTCGGAGCAGAGACCTTAATGGGTAGACGCATAGATTTATCAAAAGGTTCTGCATACGACATAGAAGAAATCAGTATTGTGGCGGGTTCAGACGTTGACACTGGCCGCCGTTCTAAAAATCCTCATCGAGCTCATTCCAGAAGCTCTCCAATTCTTCCGCTTCCAACGCTCTAATGGTTCTGACAAGATCTTTGATGTTTTTCTTGCCATAGGAGTTGGTGTTGGACTGCTTTCCTCCTCTGCGTTCAGGGCATTCTCGAGAGCGATGTCCTTTCTTGAAACAGCGGAAACATTTCCCTTCCTTCATTAACTCCTTTCTCTTTTCAAAAGATAAGGCGTCAATGTCCATGGCGTTAGGGTCTGCTGTGGCGTGGGTATTGCGGGGATTTGCATGGGAAATAGGGGGGAGTCCTCTGTTGCGGCGGATGACGTTCTGTCCTCTACGCCATTGTGCATCAAATCGGGCAGCGTGTTCGTACCATCCGTTAATGGTGACGGGAAGAATGGGGAGGTTATAGATCTTTTCGATGATCTTGGAGTTGAGTCCTTTCTGGAAGAATTCAATCTTCGCCTTTTCATCGGTGATCCCGGAGGCGGAGATAAGGACTTTGAATTGAGATATGTAATCGTCAATTGGTCCTTTCTGCGTGAGAGCGTCTAGGGATGCAAATGCCTGTCCTTCTCCGTCTACTGGGTAGAAGGCGTTGATGAATTCTTTCTCGAATTGTTTGAAATCGGGGAGGATGATGTCGTTATCTTTGTTTGTGTAGTTCTGGCAGAAAGATCGTTTCCATGCCAAAGCGGTTCCTTTCTTCAAAAAGGAAAGTGCAAAAGCGATTTGCTTGTTGTTGTTGTCGTAGATGTGGTCGTTCAGGCTTAGGTACATCTTGACTTCCAACAACCAAACTTCGGCATTTCTTCGGTCACCATCATATTCAAATGGTTGTCCCATTCGGAGTTCGGCGAGTTTCTTTGGTTCAGGGTTGGTCGGAGCCATTTCTGGTGGTTCTTGTTTCGGGGTTTGTGCGGGTGTCAGAGTCTGGGTCTGTCTGGGGGGTTCTGGTTCTGTTTCCGATTCTTCTTCGGGTTCTTGCTCTGGTTCTGATTCTGGTTCGGGGTCTGGCTGTGGTTCTGGTTCTGGGTTCTTTACTTCTTCGGTGAAGTAGGCACTGCTAAGGTAGTCGCCAAATCGATATTGTCGCGGGTCTTCGTCTTTCGGTACCAAATGTCTCCAACGGTTTGTCTTAAGGTCGAATTCTGAGTAAGTACCGTCGTCAAGTTGTACTACTCTCTCTGTCCCGGTGGGAGTTGAGGCGTTCGGCGGTCTTGAGGGAGACGTGGTTCCGGTCGGTTCTGCAAGGGTAGTTGACCTCTTGCAGTCAGGTGGTTTGGTGGTTGTGGCCTACGCTTGCGATGAGCGGGCTATCAGATCAGCTTGACCTTTGTTAAGCTAGTATCGCTACGTGCTCAACCAAGTATCAAGAGTTCAGCTGCTTAGTCCTCTACCAGCCTTTGTAGAGACGAGCGAGAGTAATCGAGCGAGTCGAAGTTAAAGCAAATAGCGATGTATAGGCTTTTAGGTCAAGCTGGGGAAGCAAGACCGAAAGCGTGAAAGTATTTATACATGAAGAGTAGGGCTAAGGGTTGGGCATTGCGCAGCAATGCTAAGTAAGCAAAAGTAAGTATGACTCGGAGTGAGTCAGAGTAAGAGTCACGACGAGTCATGGTAAGTAAATATAGTACAAGTATCCCACGATCGTGAGAATACTGAGTAATCATAGCTAAAGGGATGAGTAATGCGCAGCAGTACTGAGTAATTGTATAAACGTAAGCGGGGCGGGGATAGTAATGGTAGATGAGTAAAAGGAAAAAGAGTCCGGGTGCGTATCCAAGGTAACTGTAACACCACCCTCCTGGAGGCTTTGTCTACTTATTCCAGTACAAACTACTGTAGTTCCTAATATAATAGCTAAGATTGGGGTGAAAGGAAAACAGCCATTTATTGGCACTGGGGCGCCTGGAGGCATTATGTAATTGTAAATCTAACCTGCCAATGAACTATTCCCCTCCTTCCTTGCTGGATTCAAGTTAAAACACACATTCCGGGCCTCCCATCAAAAATGGGCTATATTCACTTGGTATACAGTTGACTATCTCATAGTCCATTAGCTAAACATGCATAAGAGCTGATAATTATTATTATTAATGCATGACATGGTTGCTAAACCACCCTGGTTACTGCTGAATTATGCAAAAAATCTAATATTCAATAATGCATAGCATTCCTGGTAGATTATGTATTATCAGACTGTACTCAAATAGGCTGCTGCTATGTTGCTGAGTTACAAATACATATCAACATCAATTGCGAGTCAAATTATGTAATTTCTAGATATTCTTGTAGCCAAAACCAAGTGCTTGCTTATGTTTACTGGAACTTTGTTTTTATTCATTTGTAATGTTTAGTTATTCAACAATCAATCAAAAATAGCCAAATATTGGGACAATTGTTTGAGTCACTATATATATAATCTGTCCATTTTTCCACTAAAAATGACTGTTTGAGTTCACAAAAATGTGTTTAAAGTGGTTGCATCAGGAAAATATATGCCAACTTGATATCAACTTGTGGGAACTTGATGAAACATCAAGTAAAGCATTAAGTAGACATAACTTGCAGCCTAACTTATAGCACTTATAGCTTACTTATGCATACTTATGAAAGTTATCAAGTACTATGGCAATTCATGTTTCAGCCAAGTATGGCCAAGTTGGCATATATTTTTCTGATGCTTGCACTAAATTATATAACCCCGAAATACACATAGCACTCTTCAACTATGCCAAAGTCACTCAAACAGAAGCCCCACCCACTTCCAAAGCCCCATGCAAGGAAGAAAAAAGAAAAAGCAGTTCCAGTTGCCAATACTCCCACAACGTTGGCCAAACTATCTGCCACTTCCCGTCATAACAACCTTACCTTGCACAAGTGGTTGACAGTTGTCAGCTATTATGACACCCACCAGCCTATGATCTCCCAAGCCACTGCCATTGCCTACTTCAAAGATAAATAAGATGAGGCCTTAATATTCACTCAATTAACACTTCCACATCACTTGTTCCCGAAAGGTCAGGAAGAAAATCAATTAGATAGGGGATACATCAGCAAAATCTCACTGGACTTGCAGAAGGCTCTCTTGCAGCTGTCTTGCAAATTACTTGCAGATTTTTGTAACTTTTTTTAGTGTTTAAAAATAACTTTTAGCACAAAATAAAGCACAAAAACTTAGAGTAAGTTGACTGCAAGTCATATTATAAGACACCAACCTAGCTTATAGGGCTTATAGGGCTTACATACCTTGAGTAGCTTGCAGAGTGCTGCAAGACAACTGCAAGTTTTGGTAAGCCAAGGCAAGGCAGCTGTAAGCTAGGTATTTTTTTGCTGATGACTAGTGGCCATAATGGTTGTACAAGGCTGAGAAATACTTGTTGAGCAGGCACACCCCCAGCGAGGGAAGGTGCAGTAAGGCTACTAACCTGGGGTAGAGTAAAGTGAGGCTGTAAGAGCAAACTAAGAGAAAAGAAGTGTAACTCTTTTTTTGTATTAAGGTAAACTACTGCTAGTATTTATACAAAAGTATAGAGTGCACAGGCTATGTATATGTAAGCATATCTAGAATGTTTTGTGCTAAATATAGTACAGAATATACAAGGAATGACAAAGAATGAGTCATACGTGAGTTATGATGATGTCATAGTGGAGCGGAAAGTGCTAGAAGTATTTGTAATGCTCCACTGTTATGACCCACCCTTTAGGGGGTTTTTACATCAATCCCCATCGCTTTAGAACCCTGCATTTCATTTAGAACCATGTATCCATGTTCCATGGACTCCCTGGTTACCCCCTAGCGATGCACAGTCATGCACAGTTCTTGGTTGTCCCCCAACTGTCCCCCCATGACTCTACCTGACTCACTTACCTCCCTGACTCTTACTGACTCATATGGCCTCTAGTAGAGTATTCTACAGTATATATACCATCTCTAGACATCGTATTTCCTTACCCTTGATATACTAGTAAACCCACCTGTCTTGTTCTTGTCTCTTTTCTCTCCTCTCAGTTTTCTGCACAGCCACAGCATCAGAGGTCTTCTACCTTTGCTTTGGCATATTGTATACTATCTAGAACACCCAATAGACCCCCGAATCTGGTGTCAGACCATTTGCCTTTGTATTCCACCACTTCCCAGACCCCCCTAGAAGGTCCTATAACCCCAAAACCCCCTAAAAACTCCAGTCACTTCCTGCATACCTGCCTACTGGGATCTCTTAGAAGGTCTTGTCTATCCAGGAATAGTCGGGTCCTTACATCCACGTGTGTATGTCGTGATAATGACACAATTAAGTAACGTGATTTAGAGTCATGTGGTGTCACGTGACTGTTCATGTGACAAAGATGTGAGATGCGTCAAGTTCAACACACCCCCTCGCTAAGAACAACTAGGTAGTTTTCTGAGCGGATGACTTGGACGAGTAGAACTCAAGTCCTAATTGGCTTTGGAATTTTCCGAATTTGACATGTCCCAGATTCTTGGTGAACATATCAGCTGGGTTTTGTTTTCCTGGTATGAACTCAACATTGACAATGCCATTTTTAATGCATTCACGAATATAGTGATAGCAAATGTCAATGTGTTTTGTTCGTTTTTCCTGAACAGGGTTTGATGCAATGAATAACGACCCTTGGTTGTCACCAGCGATAGGCGTTGTATCATATTCAATCCTGATTTCGGAAAGGAGATTGAAGACATGTGACTTGTCGACATGTGTCAGACAATGCCATGTATTCGGCTTCAGTAGACGAGAGTGCGATTGTTTTTTGCGCACGTGATTGCCAACAGATGATACCATCAGCAAGTTTCATGAAAAATCTGGTTACAGATCGGCAGGTATTCTTGTCAGATGCCCAATCACTGTCTGTGAATGCCACTAAACCTTTATTGGATGCTCCGTTGTAGACGAGAGCATATTCTTGAGTTCCAATAAGGTATCGTAGAATATATTTAGCCTTATCAAGATGTTCCTTGGAGGGATTAGCAGAGAACTGCGACAACTTGATTACAGCGTAAGCAATGTCTGGTCGGGTGCCCAGCATCAGATACAGCAGTGATCCGATTATGGATTGAAACTGTGAACAAAGTTGTAGGTCTGGAGCCTGAGTGTTAGCCTTGGGCTTCCAACTAGTTGGTAGCAGTGTTGAAGCAGGTTTAGCATTAGTCATTCCAAAATGCTGTAGAACCTTTTTGAGATATAGTACCTGATCAAGTTTGATCGTGTTACCGGTCCGAGATATTCTCATGCACAGGAATTCTTTAGCTTCTCCAAGGTCCCGACACTCCCACTGCCAGCGGACTGGATAAGGAAGTTCTTTCCTATCAAAGGCAGCAAATACAGTGGGCAACAAAACCTTTCCAATGTTTGCTACTTTTTCAGAGATCACTTAATAACTCAAAAAGGAAAATAGGTGAAATCTTCGAAATAATATATAGTAAAGTTTAACATCTTGGCTTGAATCTGACATAAGCCTGAGGCTGTGCAACCACTTTTAGAAGTTGTTTCACACACTGCAAAGTGGTCACTCATTGGAAAGGTTTTGTTGCCGCTGCTTACACAACCAATGTTTAGCTGATAAGTCACATGATACTCAACTTTGCTGATTGTGATCAACAAGGTCATGTGACCAGTGTACTAACTGACTATATAAGCAGCTGTCCTGACCATTAGATCCCTACCACTGCACCATGCAACCTCTCACTAAAGTGCAAACAATCCGCGTTCTTGAACTGCTTGACTCTGGCATTTCTGGTGCAACTATCCATACAGAAACTGGAATAGGTCTTGCTTCTATTAGTAGAATACGTAAACAACACCACCCACATCTTGCCAAGTCCTCTGGTGGTCGTCCCTCCAAGCTTACGCCTGCCAACATCGAATACACCAAATTAAACATGCACATGGGCAAGATTTCCACAGCTGTCGATGCGGCCAGGGTTCTTCAAAATATTACCAACAACTCTGTTACACCTCAGACAGTACGCAGGCACCTCAAAAATACGGGTTGGAAGGCTGTGGTGAAGAGGAAACACCCTGCACTTACCAAGGCGCATAAAAAGGCTCAACTGGAATTTGCAGAGAGGCATGCAGAGTGGACTATAGAGGACTGGAAAAGGGTCTGGTGGTCTGATGAGACTAAAATCAACCGTTTTGGGTCAGATGGGAGGGAAATGGTGTGGAAAGACAAGAATGAGGGGCTTAGCAAGCGGACGGTTAAAGAAACCAGAAAGTACAGTGGTGGAAGTATTATAGTGTGGGGCTGTATGGGGTGGAAAGGGGTTGGATATGCTACCAGAATTGAAGGTAACATGGATGCTGACCTTTACACAAGAATTCTAGATGATGAACTCCAGAAAACCTTCAAGTACTACAAGCTCAAACACCACGACATCCTTTTTCAGCAGGATAACGACTCCAAGCACACTAGCAGAACAGCTCGGGAGTGGTTTGAGGACCATGATATTGATGTTCTTATATGGCCAGCACACTCTCCTAACCTTAATCCTATTGAACATCTTTGGGTTCATGTCAAGAATGAGCTGAAAAAGTACCCGGATCCACCTGCTGGAATTTTTCAACTTTGGGAGCGGGTACAGGTTGTTTGGGATGCTATACCAGAGGAGGTATGCCAGAATTTAATAGAGTCTACGCCTAGAAGACTTGAGGCAGTAATGAAGGCCAAAGGAGAGTGGACCCAAGTATTAATATTTATGTATTTCTGTTTTTGTATATGCCGGCAACAAAACCTTTCCAATGAGTGACCACTTTGCAGTGTGTGAAACAACTTCTAAAAGTGGTTGCACAGCCTCAGGCTTATGTCAGATTCAAGCCAAGATGTTAAACTTTACTATATATTATTTCGAAGATTTTACCTATTTTCCTTTTTGAGTTATTAAGTGATCTCTGAAAAAGTAGCAAACATTGGAAAGATTTTGTTGCCCACTGTAGGTCCAAGTAGCCTTGGATGAACAGGTGGTGGACCTCAGCTCTCATTAGAGCCTCAGTCTGCTGAAGTTCCTGAATGACATTGGACATCTTGGGGTTATTGAGGACCTGGAAGACAATAGCAGAGTGATAGAGGAATTCGTCTTCTTCCCATGTGAGAAGCAGATTCTTGGTAGTAGAAGCATGTCGAGATTGAGGGGGAATAGAGGGGTAAAAATTGTCTCCAAGATGGACATAGTCAATACTGTATGAAATCCCTGCTAATAAAAGGGTTAGGATGCGTGAAGGTAACAGAAGATGTGGCAATGGGCATAGAGATAATGTTGGGTTCTATAGGTGTCTTCTTGAGCAGAAAAGTGGTCTACTATCTGCCAAATAGTAGGGGTAGTGAGGAAGTAAGAGAGAATGGTGATAACCTGCCAAATATATGCGCGAGCCTGCCGATAGTTGACGATGACGCTATTGCATGCATTGAATGCGACTTTGTCCTCTGGTGAGTTATAGGGATTAGGGAATGCATCAGAAGCCCAATAGAACTCAAGAGGAGCTCCAAAAGGCTTGTGAGTCCAAATGCTAGGTGGGTCTAGGCTAGTGCAAAATTCGGCAGTCGGGGCGGTAGAATTTGCAAAGTGTCCTCAAAAAGCATCAGCAATTGCTGAAAAATCTATGGCTTGCTATGCAGCTCTAAGCAGCACTGTAGTGTTTTGTAGATGAATAGTTTAGGGTACTACCTAGACAGCTCTCAATAGTTTGGATCCTTCTATGAAGTACCAACCCAAACTCTATAGAACGTGTGTAGTTCCTTAGTTCTATAGATATTCATAGAGACTAGACATTGGCCCATAGAAATTGCAAGAGGACAGAGTTGCCCATAGATCTATAGGAATTGAGAGTGTGAGGCAAAGTGCTGTCAAGGTTCAGAGATGCATAGATCCCAGAACATATAGAGCCATAGTTAAACTATCCAACCATACACCATTAGATTTTGCTTGGTCGCAGAGATTAGAAGGCAATTAAGCAGCCTAAGGGCTAGAGTAGCATAGGCCTGTATGCTATGCACATAGCTTACCGTAGAATTTGAATGGGCTGAGAGGTTCTCAAAGATTTAGAAGTATTGCAAATGAATGGTAATGGTATCTTATAGTATACTAGTCAATAGCTGGAATAGCACTACAGTTGATGTCTACTCAAAATTGGAAAGAGATATTGCACAAATACTGGCATTAGAAGATCAGAACAATCAACTGGTCTAGACACCTGCCCTGCGCTTAAGGGGTCGAATCTTCCAACACACATCCTTTGAACGGATTTGTGGCCCTTGAAGACGCCTTACAAAGAGTAGTAGTTAGTTCTTGCTTGCTAATGATCAATCCACAGAGAATAGTACTTACATGTAACATGCCTTTTGCAGCCCACTGCCTATATTGATTATCAAATGCATGCCTGTCTTGACGGCTGAGCTGTCAAACTTCTTGAATTGCATCAAGGGTGTCAAGATAAAAGACACGGTATTTGGTAGCGTAAAATGACCTGGTCTTATAAACACCTTGACCTTTCGTGTATGACTCGAATATGTTGAGCATCTAGAAGTGAGGCTTGAGTATTTTTGTTGTCAAGCAGGCTAAAACTTCCTGCAGCAGCAACTAGGGCGATCACCCAAATAGGTACTGTCTCAGCAAAGTCTTCCGGGTAGTATGCAGCTAGGCATCCTTTGCTGGTGTAGAAATGTTCGATAATGATTTCCTTGATTGCTGGATGTGCAAAATTCAAGTCCACACCCTAATTGGGCAGAGTACAGGTGAGGAACAATTGGTTATCATTAACTTTAAAAGGAAGCAAATTGCCTTGGAGTCTTGACCGTCAACATGAAGAAAAAGCCCATCCGATAGAATCTCACTGATGCAATCTAAAACAACTCCAAGATAGGCTTATTGATTTCCTGATCTTATAGCAAAGCGATCTTCACGGTTCTCAGGTATATCATCTTCAAAGTCGGTTTGTAGGCACTTTTCAGGCTTCAGAATGTGCATGTAGTGGCACTCTACAATTCTTCGAGCAACTCCTTTGAGCCTGCCTCGAAAAGCTGACGTCTGTTCCCAGATCTACACTCGTCAGCAAAAGGCAGAAATACACAACAAGAAAATATCACTTACTAGATTATCCATGTACGACGTGTGTTTTGCTTCTGCGTTAAGGGTTAGAATATGGAAAAAGAGCACTAACAAGTCTATGCACATACCCCTAGGCATTAGTTGACCCGCTTTCTGAAGTTGGTGTACAGTATGTTGGTTGTAATGATGTCGTGAGGCTTATCCTGTCCCAGTGATTGCTCTGGAAATGCATCCTCAACTGCAATAGGCCAATCTATTGCAATTTTACACCTAACTAGAAGCATCTTCATGTTTGCTGTGTAATAGCCCAGAGTTTACAGCCTAAGTTTCTTCGGTTCACCACCACTATTGCACTTTTGACGTTTCTGGCAACCTTGTTTTTGCTGTTGCTGCCTTCATCGGATTCATCATTTGGCGCTACCAAGGCATTGTCGACATCTGATTTAACTGAGCTCTTCAGTTGTTTCATTTCCAAGGCGATCTGCAGGGAGCCCAGGTGCAAGCAAGATGACTTCTCCTGCTCCAGACACTTCCCCCCACCTTTGCTCCTGATTCCTCTATTGCTCAGATCAACTACGACTACATGGAGGATATCGACTTCCGTAACTCGCAGTCTGAGCTGCTTGGTGCTCTGGGTCAGGACCTCGCCTCCTCCAACATGTTCTTTCCTGGACCATACAACCCGGACTATCTTTCACAGGTCTATCCCACATCGGCAGATCCCCTCTCCTTCTCACCTTCGGGATTAACCGAAAACACGCAAAACAATGTTATCAGTCTACACTCCAACAAGCGCTGCCGCAGGAGCATTTTGCTTTTGCACTTCTCTATCAGATGACTATCTATAATATACTACAATAGTCTTGCAAAAGCCTACTACCCTATGTTTACCTATGTCTGCTTCATTAGTGTCTATGAAATTCTATGGGTGACAAATGAATTTCTATAGCATTCTATGGAACTTTGTAATCAGGGCTTAACTCTGGTGATCTATAGGGGTACCATAAAAATCTACACTATTCTACAGAGACAATGTGCTGAACTATGCCTAACTATATGCACTCTGATAACTTCTATAGACAACTAAGGATTCGCCTAAAACTAAGGCTTCCTAAGGCATTGGCATGCTAAACTATGTCCCCTATAAGGGAAGTGTAAATATCTACATAAAAATATGATTGAGGCACAAATACCTATGCACCCTATGGCTGAAGCCCCAGATTGCTAATGAGTGAAGAATAAAATGCAAGCATTGGAGAAATCTCAAGGGTCTGGATACTCCGGACTCACAGAGAAGCCAGTGGAGTTGTTAATAGTCTCATCTGAGAAGTATTTCTTGATGCACCATGCTGTCTCCTGTCAGAAGATTGTATGCGGTTTGGCCTCCCAGGGTTCATGTTCGGGAACAGTGAGTTTGATGAGCCCAACTGCAGAGTCAATAGCAGTAATGGGAGGATCAAAGTGGGGTAACAGGTTGAAGTCAGGTGGGACAGCAATAGAAGGAGGAATACGTAGGCGGATAGGATGATTATTGACCGTTCTGGTAAGTAGAATCATAAATGGTGACGTAGAAAAGATGGCAAAGTGCCCTGCCAGCAAGGATACGTGTTAGAGGATGGGAAGAGGGAACTGGATGGCAATACTCCATGTTGGTGAAGAGGTAAGCGGCAGCTAGATAAGATAGCGAGAGTGGAGCTAACCCAACCTCACTAACAACCAAAACCACAACTAACGACTCCGAATTCGTGGGCCTCGTGTAGAATAGCACTCTTAGACACCGAAATACCCTTAGGTAGCGATGTAAATGTATATGTGTGTGTAAAATTGAATATATTTCAATTGGAATCCCTCAGTAATCAAATGATCACAAAACTAATATAAGTCTCAAGATCGAAGGCTTCGCACAGTCTCAAATCTAAGTAACACACCCGCAGTTGTGATACCGAATCTGGGCTATCGAATACTTGAATTCCGCGCAATGTACTATCTACAACTTTTATACTACCCTAAACCCCGCACAGACCATGTAAAATTTAGGATCTTGGCATTCGGCAACTTCGGCGGCCTTCCTTATATGTTAGAAAAGGTGTGGAAATAGTTTATGAGAGGTCCAGAATGATGTGCTCTCGAAAACTTGGAAAAACATTCAAAGTTCTGGCGTTGAAAGTAGACGCGATGGACTTTGCCGGTCGGTCCGTGAAGTTGATTGATCTCCGACGCGCGCCTGGGCGAATGGGATGTTACCCATCAGTCGGAGATCGAATCCACGTTGAATGCCTCATTCTCGACAATGGTCTTCATCTTTGTCAGAATTGCTCTGTATTCCGGTGAGTTCTGTTTGCCTTCAAACCACTCGTAGTAGATAGATAACACTCATATGTATTCATTAAAATCGTTAAATTTCAATAAATATTGGCTATATACAGCGGCAGCCGTGTCATTGGGATGTGGCATGATAAAATCACCACCATGTGCAGTAACACATGTGCGCATTGCATAAGAATATCCCCAAACATTATCCTGCTCGGTCCTGAATTCAAAAAGAAAGGGAGGGAGAGATGCATCATTGGAAGGAACCTCTAGAGATGGATCCGTGATGTTGTAGGCTGGTAGAGGACCTTGGGGATCCTCAGGGGTAGTGGCTGTGATTGGAGTGTTAGGCGGCATTGTGGCAAATTCTTGATGAGGCTGTACCACTACAACAGGTTGGCCATCATGATCCAGGTGGAAAGGTTCATCTAATGATGATCCCGAAGTGGTGAGCCCTGGCATTGACTCACTGGAGGCCGATGCTTGGTCGTGATTGAAAATTGGAGAATAAATAGGGGAATTATTGTTACAGTTACCTTGGATACGCACCCGGACTCTTTTTCCTTTTACTCATCTACTATTACTATCCCCGCCCCGCTTACGTTTATTCAATTACTCAGTACTGCTGCGCATTACTCATCCCTTTAGCTATGATTACTCAGTATTCTCACGATCGTGAGATACTTGTACTATATTTATCATGACTCATCGTGACTCTTACTCTGACTCACTCCGAGTCATACATACAGTGGGCAACAAAACCCTTCCAATGTTTGCTACTTTTTCAAAGATGTGTTAATAGCTGATGGAATAAATTATGTAAAATCTTGAAAATAATATATATCATAGTTCAATGTCTTGGCTTGATGCTGACATAACTCTGAGGCTGTACTTCTACTTTTAGCAGGTGTTTCACACAGTACAAGGTGGTGACCCATTGGAAGGGTTTTGTTGCTACTGATTTTGAAAACAGAAATACATGGATTTTAGTACTTAGTCCACTTTCCCTTGGCCTCAACTACTGCCTGAATCCTCCTAGGCATTGACTCTATTAAGTTCTGGCACACCTCTGCTGGAATAGCATTCCAAACCTCCTCCACCCTTGCCCAAAGTTCTAATACTCCACTAGGTGGAGAATTGTACTTGCTAAGCTCTTTTTTGACATAAACCCAAAGATGTTCAATAGGGTTCATATCAGGAGAGTTTGCTGGCCAGATTAGAACCTTCATCCTGTGGTCTTCAAACCATTCCTTGGCCATGTTGCTGGTGTGCTTGGGGTCGTTATCCTGCTGGAAAATCATATCCTTCACTTTTACCTTATAGTACTTCAGGCTATCCTGAAGTTCCTCCTCTAGAATTGAAGTGTAAAGGACCTTGTCCATAGTACCTTCAATTCTTGTAGCATATCCAACCCCATCCCACCCCATACAGCCCCACATCATAATATTTCCTCCTCCAAATTTCCGGGTTTCTTTGACACGTCGCTTGTTAAGCCCTTCCTCCTTCCCTGCCCATACTCTCTCATTCCCATCTGCCCCAAACCAGTTGATTTTAGTCTCATCAGACCAATAGACCTTCTTCCAATCATCTACAGTCCAGTCCTTATGCCTCTCTGCAAACTCCTTCCGTGCCCAAATATGCTTCTGGTCAAGTGCAGGTCGTTTCACCTTTCTGAAGGACTTCCAACCAGTGTTTTTGAGGTTTCTGCATACTGTCTGAGGTGTGACAGTTGTGTTGGTAATATCTTGAAGAACTCTAGCAGCCTGAACAGCTGTAGAAATCTTGCCCATGCGCATGTTGAGTTTAGTATATTCGATGTTGGCAGGTGTAAGCTTGGGAGGACGGCCACCAGATGACTTGGGAAGGTGAGAACAGTGCTTGTCACGTATTCTGCTGATAGAAGCAAGGCCAATTCCAGTCTCTTTATGGATATGAGTGGCAGAGAGGCCGGTATGAAGCAGTTCAATGACACAAGTAGTTTGAGCCTTAGTGAGAGTGCGCATGATGGGTTGGGGGCAAAGTAGCACTTGGGTCAGCTGTATATATAATGTACTGACACTCTAGTCACATGACTTTGTTGACTACAATCAACAAACTCAAGTATCATGTGATAAGTCACATGATTACTGGATTCAGAACACCTAGCAACAAAACCCTTCCAATGGGTCACCACCTTGTACTGTGTGAAACACCTGCTAAAAGTGGAAGTACAGCCTCAGAGTTATGTCAGCATCAAGCCAAGACATTGAACTATGATATATATTATTTTCAAGATTTTACATAATTTATTCCATCAGCTATTAACACATCTTTGAAAAAGTAGCAAACATTGGAAGGGTTTTGTTGCCCACTGTACTTACTTTTGCTTACTTAGCATTGCTGCGCAATGCTTAACCCTTAGCCCTACTTACCATGTATAAATACTTTCACGCTTTTGGTCTTGCTTCCTCAGCTTGACCTAAAAGCCTATACATCGCTATTTGCTTTACCTTCGACTCGCTCGATTACTCTCGCTCGTCTCTACAAAGGCTGGTAGAGGACTAAGCAGCTGAACTCTTGATACTTGGTTAAGCACGTAGCGATACTAGCTTAACAATTATTAGATGAAGAATTTGAATGATGAGAGGATGCACCAAAGGAGGGGGAAGAGTATGAAGAGTGATGAGAAGGAGTAGGAGAGTGGGCAGGGGGTAAATTGATAACAATAGGATCGTAAGGAGCACCCTGGCAACAGGTCCCTGCTCGTTCTATCACTGCCCCTCCGCGCATTAGAGCGCCTCTGGGCATTGCTGAAGGTGAAGCCATTCTTGCTTCTCGCGCTGCAGCCAAGGCAAAGCGCAAGAAGAACAGTGACTCCTCCCCTCCCACCGAGCACGCTAGCTCTCCAGAAAAGAGACAGCGGGCTGGTACTATCACCCCGGCTTCTGTTGAACAGCAAGCCCCTCCTCCTACTGAGGAACCAGTACCTGGCTCCTCAGTTTCATCACCTCCCACTCCCTCTGCCCCCTCCTTGAAGCATGTGGAAGAAACCATTCAACTTGTCTCTGCACAAGTTGAATCTATTCGTGAGCAGGGCCTCTCTCTAGAGGTCCCTGCTTCTGCCAACATTGGTGCTGCGCTTATTCAGCTTGTCCGGGTGGCTAGTGCTAGCGGTCTGCTTTGCGCAGCGGTTAACACCAATCCCAACATTCAGGCAGGTTTCGGCAATTTGGGGGGCAATCCTACCCCAGGTGGCGGCGCTCCTGCTCCGTCCGCCTCCACTCCCGCGTCTTCCCGGCCTAACCCGGGTCGGAAGACTGCTCCTCCTCCCGTTCCTCCCCGGAACCCGGCTCGTCCCTATGGGCGCCCTGTCAACGTGGCAGGTGCTGCTCCATCTGGTGGTTGTGTGAAGGTTTCGCCCAAGGGCACCTTTGCACGCGTTGTTGCAACCGCAACAGCGGCTAACGCCGCTGTCGCGCCTGCTCCCTCCACCCCCACCGTTAAGTGCTCTGGTGCTAAAGTGGGTAGTGACATCACTGCTCTGGCCACTCTGGCTAGGGCCTATCCCAATCTGGATGCTGAGCAACTTGCTCACATCCACTTGAAGGCCTCTGGCTGTCCTTCTCCTGCACCCAAACCTACCTAGGTTAAGGTACACTCCACTACACGTGGTCCTTCTTGCAAGAGGATCATTTTCATCCCCACCGCGACTGTCAATACTTCAGTCTCTCTTGAGTCTATAGTGGCGACAGTCAATCGCGGCCTCACCAAGAGGTCAAAACTCCGCATTGAGACTGCCTCCCTTGGCATGGGAGGCTACTTCATGCACAGCACTCAGGTCCCCAATGCTGCCAACCTTGAGATCATCTCCGAGTGGCTGGTCAAGGCCTTCCCAGCTGGCACCCCCGCTTTCACCTGTGAGGTACCGCAGTCGCGGTCCTACCTCAAAATTGTCAACGCCCCCTACCTCTCTGTCAACGCTGACGGGAGGAGGTCACCCTATCCCGCCCTGCCATTGAGTCTATACTCACAACAGGTGATACCCTTCACGGTGCACAGTTGGCCGCTCCTCCGCGAGTTGTTCACAACTCAAAGACGGCCAACTCCTGCACTGTCTTCTTCGAGGTCTGGGACACCCGCCGGGGTGCTTGCCTCCGTGACCTAGATGGGACATGTGTCCTTGTCTATGGTTGTTCCTGCCTACTTTGCGGTGCGGAAAAAAGGCCTGGAGTCCCTCAGTGTCAGCGCTGCTGGCACTTTGGTCATACTGCAGACAAATGCCCTGTCAAGGGCGATGTCTGCTCTCATTGCGGGGGGCCTCACAATAGGGCCCTCCATCGTCGTCTAGCATCTTGCTGCAAGGGCAATGCCAACGCTACCCCACCAGTGGCTCCTACCCCAGATGGGACCCCCTGCTCTCACTCTGCCAAGTGCGTCAACTGTGGCAAGCATCACTCTTCCGATGACCGCAAATGCGTGTTCTGGAAGAATCGCTTCAATATCAACTGACTCGGCCACGACGCCAACGCCCAACTGGGCGTCCAGCGCTTGTCTTTACACGCCGCCATACTCTATGCAGGTGCCGTTCCACCATGCACCCTTTACCCCTACTAAGGTAAGATGCAAAGGAGTTGCAGACCTCTGGCGCGAAGCCCAGTCTGCGTAGTATGCGTAGCAGCATTTCGTGGTTAAGGGAGGGGAAGAACTGAGCAAGGTCAAATGCGACCACGCTTGTCTTCAACCCTCTAGCCCAACCGGCTTTGACGATGTGAGTGAGATAAACACCCGCATCCTCAGTGAAATGTTGGCGTGCACCTCCAAACTGGTTGGGGTGGAACACACCGAATTGCTGCGCTTCAAACTGCATCCGGTTTGCAAGCATCTTCTCAAAGAGTTTCCCCAGCGTGTTAAGCAACACAATAGGGCGGAACATCTTGGGAGTTGAATAGTCCGGTTTGCCAGGCTTTGGAACAATGGCAGAACGCGACTCTTTGAAGTGAGAAGGCCAGTGACCAACCCGAAGGCAGGCATTAGCAATCTCGACAAATTTGGTTGCAATGACAGTGTCAGCAACCATGGATTTGAGCTGATACCATGTGAGGTGATCAGGACCAGGAGCAGAAGTGTTTGAGCACTTTGCAAGTTCTTCTCTAAGCTCATTGACACCAAAGTCCCACCACTCGCGCGGAGGAGGCTAAGGCACGTCGTTGAGCACAGAGGGGTCAACAGGGCGATCAGACGCCGAGTTGTATGTTGAATCAAAAGCAGCCCAAAGCGACGCAAGGGAGTTGCAAAGTTCACCATTGTAGCGAATTGCTTCGTGAGTAGGGAGCTCGCACTGTTTGGCCCAGCGCATAAGATCCCATAGACGCTTGTTGGTAGTAGCGATTGTCTGAATCCTACTATCAAAGAACTTGCGCTTGGCCACTTTAGTGGTCCTGCGGAACACCTTGTAATTAGCGACCGCCCTGGAAGCACGATACACTCTGACAGCCTCAGAGCACTCAGGATTCCACCAGGACTTTGACTTGGTGGAGATGCGAGCAGTCTTTGAGTTGTTATCCCAAGACTGCTTAATAGCAGTTGCAATGGCGCCAGTGCACCGTTCAATTGCTTCTGCTGTTGTGAGAGCGGTTGTATCCAATGCTCGCAACAAAGAGGACAGTTCTTTAAGGAACTCTTCCTCTTGCTCACTGCCCTTTGGCAGAGTGATGCGCTCAGCAGCCAGCTGCACAGGCTGGATAGGGAGCGTGACGGTCAAGGGAGCGTGGTCAGAGGGTCCTTTCCACTCTGTGACCACACTGTGTGAAGTCCCTGCAGTGCAACCCACAGGGAGGAAGAATAGATCAATGACTGACGGCCTAAGGCTGCCAGCATGTGGGAAGTGAGTAGGAGTGCGTTCTGGTAGAACAGTAACCTCCAAACCCAGGTCAAGCGCAACATCACACAGTTCAGTCGCAACATGATTTGTAGAGTCATAGTCTGGATCCCAGACTGACGACTTGCAGTTTAAGTCTCCTGCCATGCAAAGCATGCTTGGGAGACGTGGGGCATTGTCACACAACCAGCGAATGGCAGTACCATCCCCTAGGCTAGAGTAGACATTGGCGAAGTGTATTTGAGCACCAGCGCTCCATGCGCATACCGCGCGCCTCACACGCGCAGTTCTGGGTCATGCACCCATTGGCAAATTCCGCGCACGCTTCAACCTGGGTGGGGAGACAGCGTGTGCATGCAACTGGCGCATTCTGGAAACTAGGGGACACATCCTTCACCAGTGTGCGCACTTCCAACGACGGCCCAACCAGCGCTTGCGCCGGGAGCTGTCGTCCTTCTTGTTCTTCCTCGAGAACAACCCTGCCACTTTTGCGTTTCCTTCGCAACAGCCTCCACCGCCGTTTCCCAAAGCCAGGAAGACATAGCGATGTGGGCCACCTGACAAGGCCCCCACACGCCTCCGCGATGCCCTCCCCGCTGCGGGGGGCCATCGCCGACGAATGCCCGTAACAGGCTCCACTGCACCGCCGCGCCCAGACGATCTTGTCTGGGTACCGGGTGCACACCAATTTGTTCGCAGAGAACAGGCCGAAGCGTCTGGCATGGTTTTCCATGCATAGGTGTCAGTGCTCCATCCTTCATATAGCGGCAAGCCTGGCCTCCAGGGTTCTTGCTGCTTCTGCGGGGTGTTGCGCGCTACCATACTCGCTAAGAGATTTATCCTCGGGGGCCACCCTAGCTTGCTCTTTGGTGCACCTCGTATTCAGTGTAGTTCACTTGACAAACACGGTTTCTTTACTTACGTTAGTATACAATGCATGTATTTAGGTACTTGCGACCGGACTGCGATCGGGCGCCGGAATATAAGTTGTCAGACGCCCCCTCCGGGGGCGTAGGGCTTTGATATACAAAACAAAAAAAAAGAGCACCAGCGCTCCCATACAGTGTTGTGACCACCACATCATTGTGGTTGGCGAGGTCAGTGCGAAATGCAGGCCTCATGCCTGCAAGACGCCTATGCACAAACATCATAACGCGTGGGCGGTCAGTCTCAGATGCTGGACGTCTAAACATGACCAGCCAGTCTGGGTGAGTGGGAGCACAAATCACCGCCTCCCCTTCCGGGTTGGTAGTGGACACAGTGCGACGTATAAGCCTCCAGGGAGGCTCTTGCACAGCGACCTGGGCATCATCCGGGTCGCTGTTGAGCGTGTTTGGTACCCTGTCACTGAAGGTGCCAACCCATCTCCCACCGTCCACGCTGCTGTGGAGGTTCCCACGTCGCGTTCTTATGCGCGCATCACAGGAGTGCCCTACTTCACCTTTGGTGCGGTGGGCAGCACTCCTATCACTGCTGATGCGGTCCTAGCACTGCTGCGTCAAGATCCTGCTACTAGTGCGCTCCAGCTTGCTGGAATGCCTCGTGTGCACCGCAACTCACGCACGCATGATATGTGCGTCGTGTTCTTCGACTTTTGGGACACCAGGTCTGGTACCTCCCTCAAGGCCATTACACACAAGAAGATCTCCATTGGAGGGCGCTTGTGCCTCATCTCCCCTGCAAGCGTCCATGCTGGCGTTCCGCAGTGTCAACGCTGCTGGGCTTGGGGTCATCCCTCTGCCACCTGCAGGCAGCAGTTCAACTCCTGCGCGCATTGCGGCTATGGCCATGATTCGCGCAACCATCGCAAGCTTGCCCACTGCTGCTGGGGCAAGCCTGACGCTAATCCTCCGGTGCCTGCCACTCCTGATGGCGCACCATGCCCACATGCACCTAGGTGCATCAACTGTGGCAAGGAGCACGAGGCTGATTCGCCCAAGTGCCCTTTTGCAAGACATCGGTTTGATGCTGGCTGGATCCAGCGCCGATATGCTGTCAACGATGCGGTAGGCTTTTCTGTTAAAGCGCCGCAGAGTTATACTGACGTACTACCACCCAGGAGGAGACCGATACAGATTGGTCGGGGTGAACGCAATGCCCGCACTTAGTTTTACTTTATGCGATACAAACATGTAAATACTCTCCGCTTCTTTTCACAGAATGTGAACAGAAACTATGATCTGGTTGCTGCGCTACTAGAGGAACGTAAGAATGACTTTGACGTGATTCTGCTTCAAGAGCCACCATGGCGGCTCATACGTGGCACTGTGTCCACTACCAACCCAGAAGGGGAGGCAGTGATTGGTGCTCCCACTCATCCGGACTGGCTGGTCATGTTTAGACGTCCAGCATCCGATACCGACCGCCCACGCGTTATGACGTTTGTGCATAGGCGTCTTGCAGGTATGCGGCCTGCATTTCGCACTGACCTCGCCAACCACAATGATGTGTTGGTCACAACATTGTATGGGAGCGCAGGTGCTCAAATACACTTCGCCAATGTCTACTCTAGCCCAGGGGATGGTACTGCCATTCGCTGGTTGTGTGACAATGCTCCACGCCTCCCAAGCATGCTTTGCATGGCAGGGGACTTCAATTGCAAGTCGTCAGTCTGGGATCCGGACTGTGACTCTACAAACCATGTTGCGACTGAACTATGTGATGTCACGCTTGACCTGGGTTTGGAGGTTAGCGTACTACCAGTACGCACTCCTACTCACTTCCCGCATGCTGGCAGCCTTAGGCCGTCAGTCATTGATCTATTCTTCCTCCCTGTGGGTCGCACTGCAGGGACTTCACACAGCGTGGTCACGGAGTGGAAAGGACCCTCTGACCACGCTCCCTTGACCGTCACGCTCCCTATCCAGCCTGTGCAGCTGGCTGCTGAGCGCATCACTCTGCCAAAGGGCAGTGAGCAAGAGGAAGAGTTCCTTAAAGAACTGTCCTCTTCAGTACGAGCATTGGACACAATCGCCCTCACAACACCAGAAGCAATTGAACGCTGCACTGGCGCCATTGCAACTGCTATTAAGCAGTCTTGGGATAACAACTCAAAGACTGCTCGCATCTCCACCAAGTCAAAGTCCTGGTGGAATCCTGAGTGCTCTGAGGCCGTCAGAGTGTATCGCGCTTCCAGGGCGGTCGCTGATTACAAGGCGTTCCGCAGGACCACCAAGGTGGCTAAGCGCAAGTTCTTTGATAGTAGGATCCAGACAATTGCTACTACCAACAAGCGTCCATGGGATCTTATGCGCTGCGCCAAACAGCCCGAGCTCCCTACACATGAGGCAATTCACCACAATGGTGAACCTTGCAATTCTCTTGAGTCGCTCTGGGCTGCTCTTGACTCGACATACAACTCGGCGTCTGGAAGAACTAGCAAAGTGTTCAAACACTTCTGCTCCAGGGCCTGATCACCTCACATGGTATCAGCTCAAGTCCTTGGTTGCTGACGCTGTCATCGCTACCACATTCGTCGAGATTGCTAATGCCTGCCTTCGGGTGGGTCACTGGCCCTCTCACTTCAAGGAGTCGCGCTCTGCCATTGTTCCCAAGCCTGGCAAACCGCACTACTCAACTCCCAAGATGTTCCGTCCTATTGTGTTGCTCAACACGCTGGGGAAACTCTTTGAGAAGATGCTTGCAAACAGAATGCAGTTTGAAGCGCAGAAATTCGGCGTGTTCCACCCCAATCAGTTTGGAGGTGTGCGCTAACACTCTACTGAGGATGCGGGTGTTTATCTCACTCACATTGTCAAAGCCGGTTGGGCTAGAGGGTTGAAGACAAGCGTGGTCGCATTTGACCTTGCTCAGTTCTTCCCCTCTCTCAACCATGACATGCTGCTACGCATACTGCGCACACTGGGCTTCGCGCCGGAAGTCTGCAGCTTCTTTGTGTCCTACCTTGTTGGGAGACACACATCCTACAGCTGGAACGGCGAAGAGTCCAGCAAGTATTCTGCAGATGTCGGCGTTGGGCAAGGATCTGCTTTGTCCCCTCTTCTCTCTGCGCTCTATTTGGTGCCGGGGATGAGGCTGTTTGAGGGAAGGATTGCTCCTGGCGTTACAACACTCATGTCGTATGTGGATGATGGCTCGCTCATCGTTCAGTCGCCATCCTTTGGGGAGAACATCACCCTACTCCAACAAGCATATGCTGTCATCACAGAGCTTGTTACTGCACTCGGCCTCGTCCTGGAACATGATAAGACAGAGGTCTTCCACTTCTCTCGCAAGCACAACGATGTCAATCCTGCCATTGACTTGGGCTTTGCTCCACACACTGGCAACTCGCCACTGCAACCCAAGAGCGTTTGGCGCTACTTGGGCTTCTACTTTGACCGGTCGCTATCCTTTAGCCACCATGTCAAGTATTACTCTACCAAGGCTCTGACCACTGTCAAGGCAATGATCATGCTTGGTAACTCGTCAAGGGGTATCACCCCCCTGCAGAAACGGCTGCTCTACCGTGCATGTGTCCTTCCGGTCGCTACGTATAGTGTGGGCCTCTGGTTCTACAAAGGTGCAAGGTGTAAGACTGCTATGTCGCACTTGCGCACTATGCAACACAAGGCTGCTAGGTGGATAACTGGCGCCTTTCGCACATTGCTGGGGGGAGGGACTGAGTCTATTGCTGGTCTCCCTCCCATTCATCTGCACATCAGGAAACTGGTCGAACGTGGCCAGGCGCGCGTTGGCACCCTGATTGGCAACCACCCTACACTGTCGCTCATTAGCGACAGGCACCAGCTGTACAAAGGAACAATGCGTCTTCCTTCGTCTCTCTCTAACTTGTCGCGACACGTGCGCGGCAACTTGCTCTCTACAGTTGTGGACTCTGACGCACATGCTGTGCGCGTCTCTGAGCTTCTCAACCCTGTGCATGGAGAAGCGGTCCCAGGCCTTCGCCTGTTGAACACGCACTCAGGCAGGGTTACATTTGACACCATCATTGCAGCATCTAAGGATGCCCTTGATTCTCGTCGCATTCAGTTGGATGTGATTCGCGCCGACGCAGATCTGTCTGACACTATAGTGTTGGTGGCAGCGGATGGGTCTGTTCCCAAAAGCAGGAAGCACCAAGCGGTTGCTGCCTGCTCCCTCCTTCATGGCGCCTTTGGCCCAGAAGAGTACACTATGGCATCGGGCAGAGCCCTCTCTGATGATGCCGAACTTGCAGCCATTGACTTGTCTATAAGCAAGGCTGTTCTGCGCAACAACTGTGCCAAAATAGTTGTGCTCTCGGACTCGACTAAAGCCATCCAGTTGGCTTTAGACCCGTCTCTCCATTCTGGGCAAGGACACTCGCTGTCCATGTGCTCCAAACTACGTGCTTGGTTCTCGGGCGACGCCGACAGGCGCGTCTACTTTGTCCATGTCCCTTCAAAACTCAAATGGGACATCCACCACCGTGCTCACTTGGCGGCCACTGGCTTGCGGGTGGGTGCTGGCAACCAACCCCGGACATCCCTTGGGTATGCCCGGAAACGCGCTGTAGATAGAATGCTGCATGAGTGGACTTGTCTACTGCAGCAGCCTTCTGACTCTGGCAACAACTTCTTGCGCCTTACACACAAAGGTGCCTCCCTAAGGCCCACACACATTAAAGGTGGACCTTGGCTACATCGCGTTGATTCTTCCAATGCGCATACCGCGCGCCTTACTCGCGCAGTTCTGGGTCATGCACCCATTGGCGAATTCCGCGCACGCTTCAACCTGGATGGGGAGACAGTGTGTGCATGCAACTGGCGCATTCTGGAAACGAGGGACCATGTCCTTCACCAGTGCGCGCTCTTCCAACGACGGCCCAACCGGCGCTTGCGCCAAGAGCTGTCGTCTTTCTTGTTCTTCCTTGAGAACAACCCTGCCACTTTTGCGTTTCCTTCGCAACAGCCTCCACCGCCGTTTCCCAAAGCCAGGAAGACACGGCGACGTGGGCCACCTGACAAGGCCCCCACACGCCTCCGCGATGCCCTCCCCGCTGCGGGGGGCCATCGCCGACGAATGCCTGTAACAGGCTCCACTGCACCGCCGCGCCCAGACGATCTTGTCTGGGTACCGGGTGCACACCAATTTGTTCGCAGAGAACAAGCCGAAGCGTCTGGCATGGTTTTCCATGCATAGGCGTCAGTGCTCCATCCTTCATATAGCGGCGAGCCTGGCCTCCAGGGTTCTTGCTGCTTCTGCGGGGTGTTGCGCGCACCCATACTCATTGAGAGATTTATCCTCGGGGGCCACCCTAGCTTGCTCTTTGGTGCGCCTCGTATTCAGTGTAGTTCACTCGACGAACACGGTTCTTTACTTACGATAGTATACAATGCATGTATTTAAGTACTTGTGACCGGACTGCGATCGGGCGCCGGAATATAAATTGTCAGACGCCCCCTCTGGGGGCGCAGGGCTTTGATCAAAAAAAAAAAAAAAAAGGAAAGGACCCTCTGACCACGCTCCCTTGACCGTCACGCTCCGTATCCAGCCTGTGCAGCTGGCTGCTGAGCGCATCACTCTGCCCAAGAGCAGTGAGCAAGAGGAAGAGTTCCTGAAGGAACTGTCCTCTTCCTTGCGAGCATTGGACACAACCACTGTCACAACAGCAGAAGCAATTGAACGCTGCACTGGCGCCATTGCAACTGCTATTAAGCAGTCTTGGGATAACAACTCAAAGACTGCTCGCATCTCCACCAAGTCAAAGTCCTGGTGGAATCCTGAGTGCTCTGAGGCCGTCAGAGTGTATCGCGCTTCCAGGGCGGTCGCTGATTACAAGGCGTTCCGCAGGACCACCAAGGTGGCTAAGCGCAAGTTCTTTGATAGTAGGATCCAGACAATTGCTACTACCAGCAAGCGTCCATGGGATCTTATGCGCTAGGCCAAACAGCGCGAGCTCCCTACACATGAAGCAATTCGCCACAATGGAGAACCCTGCAATTTTCTTGAGTCGCTTTGGGCCGCTCTTGACTCAACGTACAACTCGGCATCTGACCGCCCTGTTGATCCCTCTGTGCTCGACGACATGCCTCAGTCTCCTCCGCGCGAGTGGTGGGACTTTGGTGCCAACGAGCT
This sequence comes from Clitopilus passeckerianus, assembly GCA_944990035.1. Lineage (NCBI taxonomy): Eukaryota > Fungi > Basidiomycota > Agaricomycetes > Agaricales > Entolomataceae > Clitopilus > Clitopilus passeckerianus. Next base: position 86,876 of record CALYLX010000143.1, read on the forward strand.
CAGGGAGGAACTAGCAAAGTGTTCAAACACTTCTGCTCCAGGTCTTGATCACCTTACATGGTATCAGCTCAAGTCCTTGGTTGCTGACACTGTCATTGCTGCCAAATTTGTCGAGATCGCTAATGCCTGCCTTCGGGTGGGTCACTGGCCCTCTCACTTCAAGGAGTCGCGCTCTGCCATTGTTCCCAAGCCTGGCAAACCGCACTACTCAACTCCCAAGATGTTCCACCCTATTGTGTTGCTCAACACGCTGGGGAAACTCTTTGAGAAGATGCTTGCAAACAGAATGCAGTTTGAAGCGCAGAAATTCGGCGTGTTCCACCCCAATCAGTTTGGAGGTGTGCGCTAACACTCTACTGAGGATGCGGGTGTTTATCTCACTCACATTGTCAAAGCCGGTTGGGCTAGAGGGTTGAAGACAAGCGTGGTCGCATTTGACCTTGCTCAGTTCTTCCCCTCTCTCAACCATGACATGCTGCTACGCATACTGCGCACACTGGGCTTCGCGCCGGAAGTCTGCAGCTTCTTTGTGTCCTACCTTGTTGGGAGACACACATCCTACAGCTGGAACGGCGAAGAGTCCAGCAAGTATTCTGCAGATGTCGGCGTTGGGCAAGGATCTGCTTTGTCCCCTCTCCTCTCCGCGCTCTATTTGGTGCCGGGGATGAGGCTATTTGAACACAGGATCGCTCCTGGCATTACAACACTCATGTCGTATGTGGATGATGGCTCGCTCATCGTTCAGTCGCCATCCTTTGGGGAGAACATCACCCTACTGCAACAAGCATACGCTGTCATCACAGAGCTTGTTACTGCACTTGGCCTCGTCTTGGAACATGACAAGACAGAGGTCTTTCACTTCTCTCGCAAGCACAACGATGTCAATCCTGCCATTGACTTGGGCTTTGCTCCACACACTGGCAACTCGCCACTTTAACCCAAGAGCGTTTGGCGCTACTTGGGCTTCTACTTTGACCGGTCGCTATCCTTTAGCCACCATGTCAAGTATTACTCTACCAAGGCTCTGACCACTGTCAAGGCAATGATCATGCTTGGTAACTCGTCAAGGGGTATCACCCCTATGCAGAAGCGGCTGCTCTACCGTGCTTGCGTCCTCCCGGTCGCTACATATGGTGTGGGCCTCTGGTTCTATAAAGGTGCTAGGTGCATGACTGCTACGTCGCACCTGCGCACCATGCAACACAAGGCTGCCAGATGGATAACTGGCGCCTTTCGCACATCGCCAGGCGGGGGGACCGAGTCTATTGCTGGGCTTCCTCCCATTCATCTGCACATCAGGAAACTGGTCGAACGCGGCCAGGCGCGTATTGGCACCCTGATTGGCAACCACCCCACGCTTTCGCTCATTAGTGACAAGCACCAGCTGTACGAAGGAACGATGCGTCTCCCTTCGTCTCTCTCCAACTTGTCGCGACGCGTGCGTGGCAACCTGCTCTCTACAGTCGTGGATTCTGACGCACATGCTGTGCGCGTCTCTGAGCCTCTCAGCCCTGTCCATGGAGAAGCGGTCCCAGGCCTTTGCCTGTTGGACACGCACTCTGGCAGGGTTACATTTGACACCATCATTGCTGCATCTAAGGATGCCCTTGATTCTCGTCGCATTCATTTGGATGTGATTCGCGCCGACGCAGATCTGTCTGACACTATAGTGTTGGTGGCAGCTGATGCGTCTGTTCCCAAAAGCAGGAAGCACCAAGCGGTTGCTGCCTGTTCCCTCCTTCATGGCGCCTTTGGGCCTGAAGAATACACAATGGCGTCGGGCAGGGCTCTCTCTGACGACGCAGAACTCGCAGCCATTGACTTGTCTATAAGCAAGGCTGTTTTGCGCAGCAACTGCCTCAAGATAGTTGTGCTCTCAGACTCGACCAAAGCCATTCGTTTGGCTCTAGACCCGTCTCTCCACTCTGGGCAAGGACACTCGCTGTCCATCTGCTCCAAGCTACGTGCTTGGTTCTCGGGCGACGCCAGCAGGCGCGTCCAATGTGTTCATGTCCCTTCAAGACTCAACTGGGGCATTCATCACCGTGCTCACTTGGCGGCCTCTGGCTTGCGCGTGGGTGCCGGTAATAAACCCCGGACATCCCTTGGGTATGCCCGGAAACGCGCCGTGGATAGAATGCTGCATGAGTGGACTTGTCTGCTGCAACAGCCTTCTTACTCTGGCAACAACTTTCTGCGCCTTACACACAGGGGTGCCTCCCTTAGGCCCACACACCTCAAAGGAGGGCCTTGGCTACGTCGTGTTGGCTCTTCCAATGCGCACACCGCGCGCCTTACACGCGCAGTCTTGGGTCATGCACCCATTGGTGAATTCCGCGCGCGCTTCAACCTTGATGGGGAGACAGCGTGTGCATGCGATTGGCGCGTACTGGAAACAAAGGAGCATATCCTACACCAGTGCGCTAACCTCGAACGACGGCCCAGGCAGCGCTTGCGTCAGGAGCTGTCGTCGTTCTTGTTCTTCCTCGAGAACAATCCCACCACTTTTGTGTTTCCATCGCAACAGCCTCCACCGCCGTTCCCTAAAAACAGGAAGACACGGCAACGTGGCCCGCCTGACAAGGCCCCCACACACGTTCGTGGTGCCCCTCCCGCTGTTGGAGGCCACCACCGACAAATGCCTGTAACAGGCTCCACTGCACCACCGCGTCCAGATGATCTTGTCTGGGTGCCGGGGGCACACCAATTTGTTCGCAGAGAACAGGCCGAAGCGTCTGGCATGGTTTTCCATGCATAGGCGTCAGTGCCCCATCCTTCATATAGCGGCGAGCCTGGCCTCCAGGGCTCTCGCTGCTTCTGCGGGGTGTTGCGCGCCACCATACTCCTTGTTAGATTTATCCTCGGGGGCCACCCTAGCTTGCTCTTTGGTGCACCTCCTATTCAGTGTAGTTCACTCGACGAACACGGTTCTTTACTTACGTTAGTATACAATGCATGTATTTAGGTATGTGCGACCGGACTGCGATCGGGTGCCGGAATATAAATTGTCAGACGCCCCCTCCGGGGGCGTAGGGCTTTGATCAAAAAAACAAAAAAAAGAGGCGTGGAGGGCGTGGGAGGCAGGTCCGGCGGCCGGGTATTCTTCTTGGTGCCTCCTGCACCGAAAACTGAAGAGTTGAGCGGCGTGCAAGTGCTTGAGGGCGAATTTGCGTCGCTGTTGTGGCTGTGATGGTGGTGGTAACAGATCAAAGAGGATGAGCAATGATGGTGTCAACTGTAATCCTGCCAGAGTGCATGTCCAACGGGCGAAGGCCTGGAACTGCTTCGCTGAAGTTGCAGCTATTGATCTGGCCATCAGCAAAGCTGTCCTGCACAATAACTGCCTCAAAATAGTTGTACTGTCAAATTCGACCAAGGCCATCTGGTTGGCGCTTGATCCATCTCTTCATTCAGGGCAGGTGCACTCACTGTTCATCTGCTCCAAACTCTGTCCTTGGTTTGCGAACAATGCTGCAAGGTGCGTTCACTTTGTTCATATCCCATCTCACCTATAGTGGGACATTTACCACTGTTCCCATCTGGCAGCCTCTGGCTTGCGCATTAGGGGTGGTCAGCACCCCCAGACATCTCTGCAGTATGCTCTGCTGCTACCACTGCTGGAGCCCATCACCATTGATAGCTGCCCACTGGCTTTACTGCACCCCCACGCCCTAACGATCTTGTCTGGGTACCAGGCGTGCACCAATTTGTGCATCGCGAACAAGCCATAGCGTCTGGCATGGTTTTCCTTGGCTAGACATCAGTACTGCATTCTGCATATAGTGGTGAGCCTGGTCTCTAGGGTTTTTGCTGCTTCTGTGGGGCGTGGTATGCCACCATACTCAGTGATAGATTTTTTTTTTTGGTCAAAGCCCTACGCCCCCGGAGGGGGCGTCTGACAATTTATATTCTGGCGCCCGATCGCAGTCCGGTCGCAAGTACCTAAATACATGCATTGTATACTAACGTAAGTAAAACCGTGTTTGTCGAGTGAACTACACTAGATACGAGGTGCACCAAAGAGCAAGCTAGGGTGGCCCCCGAGGATAAATCTCCTAAGGAGTATGATAGCGTGCACCACCTCGCAGAAGCAGCAAGAACCCTGGAAACCAGGCTCGCCGCTATATGAAGGATGGAGCACTGACGCCTATGCATGGTAAAACATGCCAGACGCTTCGGCTTGTTCTCTGCGAACAAATTGATGTGCACCCGGTACCCAGACCAGATCGTCTGGGCGCGGTGGTGCAGTGGAGCCTGTTACAGGCATTCGTCGGCAGTGGCCTCCAGCAGCAGGAGGGGTACCACGAACGCGTGTGGCTGCCTTATCAGGAGGGCCACGCCGCCGTGCCTTCCTGGGCTTAGGAAATGGCGGTGGAGGCTGTTGCGATGGAAACGCAAAAGCAGCGGGGTTGTTCTCAAGAAAGAACAAGAAGGACGACAGCTCCCGGCGCAAGCGCTGGTTAGGCCGTCGTCGGAAGTGCGCACACTGGTGAAGGACATGGTCCCTCGTTTCCAGGGTGCGCCAATCGCACACGCACGCTGTCTCCCCATCTAGGTTGAAGCGCGCGCGGAACTCGCCAATGGGTGCATGACCCAGGACTGCACGGGTGAGGCGTGCGGTGTGCGCATTGGAAGACCCAACGCCATGTAGCCAAGGCCCACCTTTGAGATGTGTAGGCCTCAGGGAAGCGCCTTTGCTTGCAAGGCGCAGGAAGTGGTTGCCAGAGTAGGATGGCTGCTGGAGCAGACAAGTCCACTCATGCAGCATCCTGTCTACAGCGCGTTTCCGGGCATACCCAAGGGATGTCCGGGGTTTGCTACCGGCGCCACCCGCAAGCCAGTGGCCGCCAAGTGAGCGCGATGGTGGATGTCCCAGTTGAGTCTTGAAGGGACATGAACAAAGTGGACGCGCCTGCTAGCGTCATCCGAGAACCAGGCCCGTAGCTTAGAGCAGATGGACAGTGAGTGCCCTTGCCCAGAATGAAGAGACGGGTCCAGTGCCAACCGAATGGCTCTAGTCGAGTCTGAGAGCACAACTATTTTGAAGCAGTTGTTGCGCAAGACAGCCTTGCTTATGGACAAGTCAATGGCTGCGAGTTCAGCATCGTCAGAGAGTACCCTGCCTGATGCCATAGTGTATTCTTCAGGCCCAAAAGCGCCATGAAGGAGGGAGCAGGCAGCCACCGCTTGGTGCTTCCTGCTTTTGGGAACAGATGCATCTGCTGCAACCAACACAGTAGTGTCAGACAGGTCTGCATCAGCGCGGATCACATCCAGGTGGGTGCGACGGGAGTCAAGGGCGTCCTTGGACGCTGCAATGATGATATCAAATGTAATCCTGCCAGAGTGCGTGTCCAACAGGCGCAGACCTGGGACTGCCTCAGCATGGACAGGATTGAGAGGCTCAGAGGCCCGCACAGCGTGCATATCCGAATCAACAACTGTGGAAAGCAAGTTGCCGCGTACGCGTTGCGACAAGTTGGAGAGAGATGAGGGGAGACGCATTGTTCCCTCATACCGTTGGTGCTTGTCACTGATCAGTGATAGCGTAGGGTGATTGCTTATCAGGGTGCCAATGCGCGCCTGGCCGCGCTCGACCAGCTTCCTGACATGCAGATGAATAGAAGGGAGACCAGCAATAGATTCAGTCCCTCCTCCCGGAGATGTGCGAAAGGCGCCGGTTATCCACCTGGCAGCCTTGTGTTGCATAGTGCGCAAGTGCGACATAGCAGTCTTACACCTAGCACCTTTGTAGAACCAGAGGCCCACACCATACGTAGCGACCGGAAGGACACATGCACGGTAGAGCAACCGCTTCTGCATAGGGGTGATACCCCTTGATGAGTTACCAAGCATGATCATTGCCTTGACAGTGGTCAGAGCCTTGGTGGAGTAATACTTGACATGGTGGCTGAAGGACAGCGACCGGTCAAAGTAGAAGCCCAAGTAGCGCCAAACGGCCTTCGGTTGAAGTGGCGAATTGCCAGTGTGTGGAGCAAAGCCCAAGTCAATAGCAGGATTGACGTCGTTGTGCTTGCGAGAGAAGTGGAAGACCTCTGTCTTGTCATGTTCCAAGACGAGGCCAAGCGCTGTAACAAGCTCTGTGATGACAGCATACGCTTGTTGGAGGAGGGTGATGTTCTCCCCAAAGGATGGCGACTGGACAATGAGCGAGCCATCATCCACGTACGACATGAGTGTTGTGACGCCAGGAGCAATCCTGCGTTCGAACAGCCTCATCACTGGCACCAAGTCGAGCGCAGAGAGAAGAGGGGATAAAGCAGACCCTTGGCCAACGCCAACATCTGCGGAGTACTTGCTGGATTCTTCGCCGTTCCAGCTGTAGGATGTGTGTCTCCCCACAAGGTAAGACGCAAAGAAGCTGCAGACCTCTGGCGCAAAGCCCAGTCTGCGCAGTATGCGTAGCAGCATGTCGTGGTTAAGTGAGGGGAAGAACTGAGCAAGGTCAAAAGCGACCACACTAGTCTTCAACCCTCTAGCCCAACCGGCTTTGACGATGTGAGTGAGGTAGACACCTGCGTCTTCAGTCGAATGTTGGCGCACACCTCCAAACTGATTGGGGTGAAACACACCGAATTTCTGCGCTTCGAACTGCATTCTGTTCGCAAGCATCTTTTCAAAGAGTTTCCCCAGCGTGTTAAGCAACACAATAGGGGTCGCTGATTACAAGGCGTTCCGCAGGACCACCAAGGTGGCCAAGCGCAAGTTCTTTGATAGTAGGATCCAGACAATTGCTACTACCAACAAGCGTCCATGGGATCTTATGCGCTGGGCCAAACAGCGTGAGCTCCCTACACACGAAGCCATTCGCCACAATGGTGAACCTTGCAATTCCCTGGAGTCGCTTTGGGCTGCTCTTGATTCAACATACAACTCGGCGTCTGATCGCCCTGTTGACCCCTCTGTGCTCGACGACGTCCCTCAGTCTCCCCCGCGCGAGTGGTGGGACTTTGGTGTTAAAGAGCTGAGAGAAGAACTTGCAAAGTGCTCAAACACTTCTGCTCCTGGTCCTGATCACCTCACATGGTATCAGCTCAAATCCTTGGTCGCTGACACTGTCATCGCTACCAAATTCGTCGAGATTGCCAATGCCTGCCTTTGGGTGGGCCACTGGCCCTCTCACTTCAAAGAGTCGCGTTCTGCCATTGTTCCAAAGCCTGGCAAACCGCACTATTCAACTCCCAAGATGTTCCGCCCTATTGTGTTGCTTAACACGCTGGGGAAACTCTTTGAGAAGATGCTTGCAAACAGAATGCAGTTTGAAGCGCAGAAATTCGGCGTGTTCCACCCCAACCAGTTTGGAGGCGTGCGCCAACACTCTACTGAGGATGCGGGTGTTTATCTCACTCACATTGTCAAGGCCGGTTGGGCTAGAGGGCTGAAGACAAGCGTGGTCGCTTGACCTTGCTCAGTTCTTCCCCTCTCAACCACGACATGCTTCTACGCATACTGCGCAGACTAGGCTTCGCGCCAGAAGTCTGCAACTTCTTTGCGTCTTACCTTGTTGGGAGACACATCCTACAGCTGGAACAGCGAAGAATCCAGCAAGTATTCTGCAGATGTTGGTGTTGGCCAAGGATCTGCTTTATCCCCTCTTCTCTGCGCTCTATTTGGTGCCAGGGATGAGGCTGTTTGAGCGCAGGATTGCTCCTGGCGTTACAACACTCATGTCGTATGTGGATGATGGTTCACTCATCGTTCAGTCGCCATCCTTTGGGGAGAACATCACCCTACTCCAACAAGCGTATGCTGTCATCACAGAGCTTGTTACCGCACTTGGCCTTGTCTTGGAACATGATAAGACAGAGGTCTTCCACTTCTCTCGCAAGCACAACGATGTCAATCCTGCCATTGACTTGGGCTTTGCTCCACATACTGGCAATTCGCCACTTCAACCCAAGAGCATTTGGCGCTACTTGGGCTTCTACTTTGACCGGTCGCTATCCTTTAGCCACCATGTCAGGTATTACTCTACCAAGGCTCTGACCACTGTCAAGGCAATGATCATGCTTGGTAACTCATCAGGGTATCACCCTATGCAGCGGCTGCTCTACCGTGCGTGCGTCCTTCCAGTCGCTACGTATGGTGTGGGCCTCTGGTTCTACAAAGGTGCTAGGTGCAAGACTGCTATGTCGCACTTGCGCACTATGCAACTCCAGGCTGCTAGGTGGATAACTGGCGCCTTTCGCTCATCGCCGGGTGGGGGACCGAGTCTATCGCTGGTCTCCTCCCATTCATCTGCACATCAGGAAACTGGTCGAACGCAGCCAGGCGCGTATTGGCACCCTGATTGGCAACCACCCTACGCTGTCGCTCATTAGTGACAAGCACCAGCTGTACAAAGGAACAATGCGTCTTCCTTCGTCTCTCTCCAACTTGTCGCGACGCGTGCGCGGCAACTTGCTCTCTACGGTCGTGGATTCTGACGCACATGCTGTGCGCGTCTCTGAGCCTCTCAACCCTGTCCATGGTGAGGCGGTCCCAGGCCTTCGCCTGTTGGATACCCACTCTGGTAGGGTCACACTTGACACCGTCATTGCAGCATCTAAGGATGCCCTTGATTCTCGTCGCATCCACTTGGATGTGATTCGCGCTGATGCAGATCTGTCTGACACTACAGTGTTGGTGGCAGCTGACGCGTCTGTTCCCAAAAGCAGGAAGCACCAAGCGGTTGCTGCTTGCTCCCTCCTTCATGGCGCCTTTGGCCCGGAAGAATACACTATGGCATCAGGCAGAGTCCTTTCTGATGATGCCGAACTCGCAGCCATTGACTTGTCTATAAGCAAGGCTGTTCTGCGCAACAACTGTGTCAAAATAGTTGTGCTCTCAGACTCGACCAAAGCCATCCGATTGGCTTTGGACCCGTCTCTCCATTCTGGGCAAGGACACTCGCTGTCCATTTGCTCCAAACTATGTGCTTGGTTCTCGGGCGACGCCGACAGGCGCGTCCACTTTGTTCATGTCCCTTCAAAACTCAACTGGGACATCCACCACCGTGCTCACTTGGCAGCCACTGGCTTGCGGGTGGGTGCTGGCAACCAACCCCGGACATCCCTTGGGTATGCCCGGAAACGCGCTGTAGATAGAATGTTGCATGAGTGGACTTGTCTACTGCAGCAGCCTTCTTACTCTGGCAACAACTTCTGCGCCTTACACACAAAGGTGCCTCCCTGAGGCCCACACATTAAAGGTGGACCTTGGCTACGTCGCGTTGGTTCCTCCAATGCGCATACCGCGCGCCTTACACGCGCAGTTCTGGGTCATGCACCCATTGGCGAATTCCGCGCACGCTTCAACCTGGGTGGGAGACAGCGTGTGCATGCGACTGGCGCATTCTGGAAACGAGGGACACATCCTTCACCAGTGCGCGCACTTCCAACGACGGCCCAACCAGCGCTTGCGCCGGAGCTGTCGTCTTTCTTGTTCTTCCTTGAGAACAACCCTGCCACTTTTGCGTTTCCTTCGCAACAGCCTCCACCGCCGTTTCCCAAAGCCAGGAAGACACGGCGACGTGGGCCACCTGACAAGGCCCCCACACGCCGCCGTGATGCCCTCCCCGCTGCGGGGGGCCATTGCCGACGAATGCCTGTAACAGGCTCCACTGCACCGCCGCGCCCAGACGATCTTGTCTGGGTACCGGGTGCACACCAATTTGTTCGCAGAGAACAGGCCGAAGCGTCTGGCATGGTTTTCCATGCATAGGCGTCAGTGCTCCATCCTTCATATAGCGGCGAGCCTGGCCTCCAGGGTTCTTGCTGCTTCTGCGGGGTGTTGCGCGCTACCATACTCGTTGAGAGATTTATCCTCGGGGGCCACCCTAGCTTGCTCTTTGGTGCACCTCGTATTCAGTGTAGTTCACTCGACGAACACGGTTCTTTACTTACGTTAGTATACAATGCATGTATTTAGGTACTTGCGACCGGACTGCGATCGGGCGCCGGAATATAAATTGTCAGACGCCCCCTCCGGGGGCGTAGGGCTTTGACACAAAAAAAAAAAAAAAAAGATGCAATTCCAGCGCCGGTTTGCCCGCCCCCCTCCCCAGGCGCCTGCTACACCGCGTAGAGCGCCTAATCCGCATGCTGTGCGTGCACCAAAGCCTGCTAATGCGTCCCAGCAGCAGCAGCAGCAACCACAACAGCGTCAGCGCGCTCCCAAGGCGTCCTACGCTTCTGTCGCTTCGCAGCCGCCTAGGAGGCCTGCAAACGCTGCCCCTCGCTCTTTTGCAGAGGTTACTGCTGGCATGACTGCGCAGCAATGCGCAGAACTTGCTGAACTCGCGCGCCATCTCCCTGGACTGTCCTGGGATGAAGTAGCGCAACTCAAGGACAATTCTAACGCCAACAAGCGCAAGGCAGCGTCCTCTCCCCTCCCCTCTGCTCCCTCTCCTTCAAAGAAGAAGCAGAAGCTCAAATCCACTACGCGCGGCCCGTCGCGCAGACAGTGCTTCATTTATGTGCGCAGAGGCACCGGCAGCGATGCTATTCCTGCCCCTCTTCCCATCTCGCCTGAACAGGCCGTCTCCACTCTCAACCTCCGTTTATCGAATGGTGGTTCTCGCAACAACGCCATCCATGCAGAAGTCGGCAGGGGTGACGCTATCATTGTCCACTTCAGTGACACACCCACCCACAGCGATCTGGGCATCATCCGACTCGCTGTGCAACGTGTCTGGTACCCTCTCACTGAGGGTGGTCAGCCTATCGTCAACGTGAATGTAGAGGTTCCTGCATCGCGTTCCTACGCTCGCATCACTGGCGTGCCCTACTTCACCTTTGGTGCGGTTGGAAGCACTCCAGTCACTCCTGACACCATGGAGGCACTCCTGCGTCAAAATGCCACTACGTCGTCGCTCCAGCTTGCTGGTAAGCCGCGTATTCATCGTGCAAGCAGCTCGCATGACATGTGCGTTGTTTTCTTCGACTTCTGGGACACTAGGTCTGGTACCGCGCTCAAGTCTATTACCAACAAGAGGATGTCCATTGGTGGTCGCCTCTGCAACATCTCCCCTGCCAGTGTGCACGCTGGCATCCCTCAGTGTCAACGCTGTTGGGCCTGGGGACACCCAACTGCGTCCTGCAGACAGCAGTACAACTCCTGCGCGCATTGTGGCTATGGCCATGACACGCAGAATCATCGCAAGCTCTCCCACTGCTGTTGGGAGAAGCCTGATGCGAATCCCCCGGTGCCTGCCACTCCTGATGGCGAACCGTGCCCCCATGCACCCAGGTGCATCAACTGCGGCAAGGCGCACACAGCGGATTCGTCCAAGTGCGCCTTCTCTCATCACCGGTTTGACGCTGGCTGAATCCAGCGCCGGTATGATGTCAACGATGCGGTATGCTTTTCTGCTAGAGCACCGCAAAGTTATGCTAACGTTCAACCACCCAGGAGGAGACCGATTCAGACGGCTCTGGGTGATCGTACTGCTCACGTTTAAATTACTTTATGCGTCACAAATATGTATCTATGCTTCGCTTCTACTCACAGAATGTGAATAGGAATTATGATCTTGTGTCATCACTCTTGGAGGAGCGTAAGAATGATTTTGACGTTCTCCTGCTACAAGAGCCTCCCTGGAGGCTAATACGTCGCACTGTGTCCACTACCAACCCAGAAGGGGAGGCAGTGATTGGTGCTCCCACTCATCCGGACTGGCTGGTCATGTTTAGACGTCCAGCATCCGATACCGACCGCCCACGCGTTATGACGTTTGTGCATAGGCGTCTTGCAGGTATGCGGCCTGCATTTCGCACTGACCTCGCCAACCACAATGATGTGTTGGTCACAACATTGTATGGGAGCGCAGGTGCTCAAATACACTTCGCCAATGTCTACTCTAGCCCAGGGGATGGTACTGCCATTCGCTGGTTGTGTGACAATGCTCCACACCTGCCAAGCATGCTTTGCATGGCAGGTGACTTCAATTGCAAGTCGTCAGTCTGGGACCCGGACTATGACTCTACAAATCATGTTGCAACTGAACTGTGTGATGTTGCGCTCGACCTGGGTTTGGAGGCTAGTGTTCTACCAGAACGCACTCCTACTCACTTCCCACATGCTGGCAGCCTTAGGCCGTCGGTCATTGATCTATTCTTCCTCCCTGTGGGTCGCACTGCAGGGACTTCACACAGCGTGGTCACAGGGTGGAAAGGACCCTCTGACCATGCTCCCCTGACCGTCACGCTCCGCATCCAGCCTGTGCAGCTGGCTGCTGAGCGCATCACTCTGCCAAAGGGCAGTGAGCACGAGGAAGAGTTCTTGAAGGAACTGTCCTCTTCTTTGCGAGCATTGGACACATCCACTCTCACAACAGCAGAAGCAATCGAACGCTGCACTGGCGCCATTGCAACTGCTATTAAGCAGTCTTGGGATAACAACTCAAAGACTGCTCGCATCTCCACCAAGTCAAAGTCCTGGTGGAATCCTGAGTGCTCTGAGGCTGTTAGAGTGTATCGCGCTTCCAGGGCAGTCGCTGATTACAAGGCGTTCCGCAGGACCACTAAGGTGGCCAAGCGCAAGTTCTTTGATAGTAGGATTCAGACAATTGCTACTACCAACAAGCGTCCATGGGATCTTATGCGCTGGGCCAAACAGCGTGAGCTCCCTACACATGAAGCAATTCGCCACAATGGAGAACCCTGCAATTCTCTTGAGTCGCTTTGGGCTGCTCTTGACTCAACATACAACTCGGCGTCTGACCGCCCTGTTGATCCCTCTGTGCTCGACGATGTGCCTCAGTCTCCTCCGCGTGACTGGTGGGACTTTGGCGTTAACGAACTCAGAGAAGAACTAGCAAAGTGTTCAAACACTTCTGCTCCAGGCCCTGATCACCTTACATGGTATCAGCTCAAGTCCCTGGTTGCTGACACTGTCATTGCTGCCAAATGTGTCGAGATCGCTAAGGCCTGCCTTCGGGTGGGTCACTGGCCCTCTCACTTCAAGGAGTCGCGCTCTGCCATTGTTCCCAAGCCTGGCAAACCGCACTACTCAACTCCCAAGATGTTCCGCCCTATTGTGTTGCTCAACACGCTGGGGAAACTCTTCGAAAAGATGCTTGCAAACCGAATGCAGTTTGAAGCGCAGAAATTCGGCGTGTTCCACCCCAATCAGTTTGGAGGTGTGCGCCAACACTCTACTGAGGATGCGGGTGTTTATCTCACTCACATAGTCAAAGCCGGGTGGGCTAGAGGGTTGAAGACAAGCGTGGTCGCATTTGACCTTGCTCAGTTCTTCCCCTCTCTCAACCATGACATGCTGTTACGCATACTGCGCAGACTGGGCTTCGCGCCGGAAGTCTGCAACTTCTTTGCGTCTTACCTTGTTGGGAGACACACATCCTACAGCTGGAACGGCGAAAAGTCCAGCAAGTATTCTGCAGATGTTGGCGTTGGTCAAGGATCTGCTTTATCCCCTCTTCTCTCTGCGCTCTATTTGGTGCCAGGGATGAGGCTGTTTGAGCGCAGGATTGCTCCTGGCGTTACAACACTCATGTCGTATGTGGATGATGGTTCACTCATCGTTCAGTCGCCATCCTTTGGGGAGAACATCACCCTACTCCAACAAGCGTATGCTGTCATCACAGAACTTGTTACCGCACTTGGCCTTGTCTTGGAACATGATAAGACAGAGGTCTTCCACTTCTCTCGCAAGCACAATGATGTCAATCCTGCCATTGACTTGGGCTTTGCTCCACACACTGGCAACTCGCCACTTCAACCCAAGAGCATTTGGCGCTACTTGGGCTTCTACTTTGACCGGTCGCTATCCTTTAGCCACCATGTCAGGTATTACTCTACCAAGGCTCTGACCACTGTCAAGGCAATGATCATGCTTGGTAACTCAGCAAGGGGTATCACCCCTATGCAGAAGCGGCTGCTCTACCGTGCGTGCGTCCTTCCAGTCGCTACATATGGTGTGGGCCTCTGGTTCTACAAAGGTGCAAGGTGTAAGACTGCTATGTCGCACTTGCGCACTATGCAACTCAAGGCTGCCAGGTGGATAACTGGCGCCTTTCGCACATCCCCGGGAGGGGGGACCGAGTCTATTGCTGGTCTCCCTCCCATTCATCTGCACATCAGGAAACTGGTCGAACGCGGCCAGGCGCGTATTGGCACCCTGATTGGCAACCACCCTACGCTGTCGCTCATCAGTGACAAGCACCAGCTGTACAAAGGGACAATGCATCTCCCTTCGTCTCTCTCCAACTTGTCGCAACGCGTGCGCGGCAATTTGCTCTCTACAGTTTTTTTTTTTTTTTTTTTTTTGTCAAAGCCCTACGCCCCCGGAGGGGGCGTCTGACAATTTATATTCCGGCGCCCGATCGCAGTCCGGTCGCAAGTACCTAAATACATGCATTGTATACTAACGTAAGTAAAGAACCGTGTTCGTCGAGTGAACTACACTGAATACGAGGTGCACCAAAGAGCAAGCTAGGGTGGCCCCCGAGGATAAATCTCTCAACGAGTATGGTAGCGCGCAACACCCCGCAGAAGCAGCAAGAACCCTGGAGGCCAGGCTCGCCGCTATATGAAGGATGGAGCACTGACGCCTATGCATGGAAAACCATGCCAGACGCTTCGGCCTGTTCTCTGCGAACAAATTGGTGTGCACCCGGTACCCAGACAAGATCGTCTGGGCGCGGCGGTGCAGTGGAGCCTGTTACAGGCATTCGTCGGCAATGGCCCCCCGCAGCGGGGAGGGCATCACGGCGGCGTGTGGGGGCCTTGTCAGGTGGCCCACGTCGCCGTGTCTTCCTGGCTTTGGGAAACGGCGGTGGAGGCTGTTGCGAAGGAAACGCAAAAGTGGCAGGGTTGTTCTCAAGGAAGAACAAGAAAGACGACAGCTCCCGGCGCAAGCGCTGGTTGGGCCGTCGTTGGAAGTGCGCGCACTGGTGAAGGATGTGTCCCCTCGTTTCCAGAATGCGCCAGTCGCATGCACACGCTGTCTCCCCACCCAGGTTGAAGCGTGCGCGGAATTCGCCAATGGGTGCATGACCCAGAACTGCGCGTGTAAGGCGCGCGGTATGCGCATTGGAGGAACCAACGCGACGTAGCCAAGGTCCACCTTTAATGTGTGTGGGCCTCAGGGAGGCACCTTTGTGTGTAAGGCGCAAGAAGTTGTTGCCAGAGTAAGAAGGCTGCTGCAGTAGACAAGTCCACTCATGCAACATTCTATCTACAGCGCGTTTCCGGGCATACCCAAGGGATGTCCGGGGTTGGTTGCCAGCACCCACCCGCAAGCCAGTGGCTGCCAAGTGAGCACGGTGGTGGATGTCCCAGTTGAGTTTTGAAGGGACATGAACAAAGTGGACGCGCCTGTCGGCGTCGCCCGAGAACTAAGCACATAGTTTGGAGCAAATGGACAGCGAGTGTCCTTGCCCAGAATGGAGAGACGGGTCCAAAGCCAATCGGATGGCTTTGGTCGAGTCTGAGAGCACAACTATTTTGACACAGTTGTTGCGCAGAACAGCCTTGCTTATAGACAAGTCAATGGCTGCGAGTTCGGCATCATCAGAAAGGACTCTGCCTGATGCCATAGTGTATTCTTCCGGGCCAAAGGCGCCATGAAGGAGGGAGCAAGCAGCAACCGCTTGGTGCTTCCTGCTTTTGGGAACAGACGCGTCAGCTGCCACCAACACTGTAGTGTCAGACAGATCTGCATCAGCGCGAATCACATCCAAGTGGATGCGACGAGAATCAAGGGCATCCTTAGATGCTGCAATGACGGTGTCAAGTGTGACCCTACCAGAGTGGGTATCCAACAGGCGAAGGCCTGGGACCGCCTCACCATGGACAGGGTTGAGAGGCTCAGAGACGCGCACAGCATGTGCGTCAGAATCCACGACCGTAGAGAGCAAGTTGCCGCGCACGCGTCGCGACAAGTTGGAGAGAGACGAAGGAAGACGCATTGTTCCTTTGTACAGCTGGTGCTTGTCACTAATGAGCGACAGCGTAGGGTGGTTGCCAATCAGGGTGCCAATACGCGCCTGGCTGCGTTCGACCAGTTTCCTGATGTGCAGATGAATGGGAGGGAGACCAGCGATAGACTCGGTCCCCCCACCCGGCGATGAGCGAAAGGCGCCAGTTATCCACCTAGCAGCCTGGAGTTGCATAGTGCGCAAGTGCGACATAGCAGTCTTGCACCTAGCACCTTTGTAGAACCAGAGGCCCACACCATACGTAGCGACTGGAAGGACGCACGCACGGTAGAGCAGCCGCTTCTGCATAGGGGTGATACCCCTTGATGAGTTACCAAGCATGATCATTGCCTTGACAGTGGTCAGAGCCTTGGTAGAGTAATACCTGACATGGTGGCTAAAGGATAGCGACCGGTCAAAGTAGAAGCCCAAGTAGCGCCAAATGCTCTTGGGTTGAAGTGGCGAATTGCCAGTATGTGGAGCAAAGCCCAAGTCAATGGCAGGATTGACATCGTTGTGCTTGCGAGAGAAGTGGAAGACCTCTGTCTTATCATGTTCCAAGACAAGGCCAAGTGCGGTAACAAGCTCTGTGATGACAGCATACGCTTGTTGGAGTAGGGTGATGTTCTCCCCAAAGGATGGCGACTGAACGATGAGTGAACCATCATCCACATACGACATGAGTGTTGTAACGCCAGGAGCAATCCTGCGCTCAAACAGCCTCATCCCTGGCACCAAATAGAGCGCAGAGAGAAGAGGGGATAAAGCAGATCCTTGGCCAACACCAACATCTGCAGAATACTTGCTGGATTCTTCGCTGTTCCAGCTGTAGGATGTGTGTCTCCCAACAAGGTAAGACGCAAAGAAGTTGCAGACTTCTGGCGCGAAGCCTAGTCTGCGCAGTATGCGTAGAAGCATGTCGTGGTTGAGAGAGGGGAAGAACTGAGCAAGGTCAAAAGCGACCACGCTTGTCTTCAGCCCTCTAGCCCAACCGGCCTTGACAATGTGAGTGAGATAAACACCCGCATCCTCAGTAGAGTGTTGGCGCACGCCTCCAAACTGGTTGGGGTGGAACACGCCGAATTTCTGCGCTTCAAACTGCATTCTGTTTGCAAGCATCTTCTCAAAGAGTTTCCCCAGCGTGTTAAGCAACACAATAGGGCGGAACATCTTGGGAGTTGAATAGTGCGGTTTGCCAGGCTTTGGAACAATGGCAGAACGCGACTCTTTGAAGTGAGAGGGCCAGTGGCCCACCCAAAGGCAGGCATTGGCAATCTCGACGAATTTGGTAGCGATGACAGTGTCAGCGACCAAGGATTTGAGCTGATACCATGTGAGGTGATCAGGACCAGGAGCAGAAGTGTTTGAGCACTTTGCAAGTTCTTCTCTCAGCTCTTTAACACCAAAGTCCCACCACTCGCGCGGGGGAGACTGAGGGACGTCGTCGAGCACAGAGGGGTCAACAGGGCGGTCAGACGCCGAGTTGTATGTTGAATCAAGAGCAGCCCAAAGCGACTCCAGGGAATTGCAAGGTTCACCATTGTGGCGAATGGCTTCGTGTGTAGGGAGCTCACGCTGTTTGGCCCAGCGCATAAGATCCCATGGACGCTTGTTGGTAGTAGCAATCGTCTGGATCCTACTATCAAAGAACTTGCGCTTGGCCACCTTGGTGGTCCTGCGGAACGCCTTGTAATCAGCGACCGCCCTGGAAGCGCGATACACTCTGACAGCCTCAGAGCACTCAGGATTCCACCAGGACTTTGACTTGGTGGAGATGCGAGCAGTCTTTGAGTTGTTATCCCAAGACTGCTTAATAGCAGTTGCAATGGCGCCAGTGCAGCGTTCAATTGCTTCTGCTGTTGTGAGAGTGGATGTGTCCAATGCTCGCACAGAAGAGGACAGTTCCTTCAGGAACTCTTCCTCTCGCTCACTGCCCTTGGGCAGAGTGATGCGCTCAGCAGCCAGCTGCACAGGCTGGATACGGAGCGTGACGGTCAAGGGAGCGTGGTCAGAGGGCCCTTTCCACTCTGTGACCACGCTATGTGAAGTCCCTGCAGTGCGACCCACAGGGAGGAAGAATAGATCAATGACCGACGGCCTAAGGCTGCCAGCATGTGGGAAGTGAGTAGGAGTGCGTTCTGGTAGAACACTAGCCTCCAAACCCAGGTCGAGCGCAACATCACACAGTTCAGTTGCAACATGATTTGTAGAGTCATAGTCCGGATCCCAGACTGACGACTTGCAGTTGAAGTCCCCTGCCATGCAAAGCATGCTTGGGAGACGTGGAGCATTGTCACACAACCAGCGAATGGCAGTACCATCCCCTGGGCTAGAGTAGACATTGGCAAAGTGTATTTGAGCACCTGCGCTCCCATACAATGTTGTGACCAACACATCATTGTGGTTGGCGAGGTCAGTGCGAAATGCAGGCCTCATGCCTGCAAGACGCCTATGCACAAACGTCATAACGCGTGGGCGGTCAGTATCGGATGCTGGACGTCTAAACATGACCAGCCAGTCCGGATGAGTGGGAGCACCAATCACTGCCTCCCCTTCTGGGTTGGTAGTGGACACAGTGCGACGTATTAGCCTCCAGGGAGGCTCTTGTAGCAGGAGAACGTCAAAATCATTCTTACGCTCCTCCAAGAGTGATGACACAAGATCATAATTTCTATTCACATTCTGTGAGTAGAAGCGAAGCATAGATACATATTTGTGACGCATAAAGTAATTTAAACGTGAGCAGTACGATCACCCAGAGCCGTCTGAATCGGTCTCCTCCTGGGTGGTTGAACGTTAGCATAACTTTGCGGTGCTCTAGCAGAAAAGCGTACCGCATCGTTGACATCATACCGGCGCTGGATCCAGCCAGCGTCCAACCGGTGACGAGAGAAGGCGCACTTGGACGAATCCGCTGTGTGCGCCTTGCCGCAGTTGATGCACCTGGGTGCGTGTGGGCACGGTTTGCCATCAGGAGTGGCGGGCACCGGGGGATTCGCATCAGGCTTCTCCCAACAGCAGTGGGAGAGCTTGCGATGATTCTGCGTGTCATGGCCATAGCCACAATGCGCGCAGGAGTTGTACTGCTGTCTGCAGGACGCAGTTGGGTGTCCCCAGGCCCAACAGCGTTGACACTGAGGGACGCCAGCGTGAACACTGGCAGGGGAGATGTTGCAGAGGCGACCACCAATGGACATCCTCTTGTTGGTAATAGACTTGAGGGCAGTACCAGACCTAGTGTCCCAGAAGTCGAAGAAAACAACGCACATGTCATGCGAGCTGCTTGCACGATGAATACGCGGCTTTCCAGCAAGCTGGAGCGATGACGTAGTGGCATTTTGACGCAGGAGTGCCTCCATGGTGTCAGGAGTGACTGGAGTGCTCCCAACCGCACCAAAGGTGAAGTAGGGCACGCCAGTGATGCGAGCGTAGGAACGCGATGCAGGGACCTCTACATTCACGTTGACGATAGGCTGACCACCCTCAGTGAGAGGGTACCAGACACGTTGCACAGCGAGTCGGATGATGCCCAGATCGCTGTGGGTGGGTGTGTCACTGAAGTGGACAATGATAGCGTCACCCCTGCCGACTTCTGCATGGATGGCGTTGTTGCGAGAACCACCATTCGATAAACGGAGGTTGAGGGTGGAGACGGCCTGTTCAGGCGAGATGGGAAGAGGGGCAGGGATAGCATCGCTGCCAGTGCCTCTGCGCACATAAATGAAGCACTGTCTGCGCGATGGGCCGCGCGTAGTGGATTTGAGCTTCTGCTTCTTCTTTGAAGGAGAGGGAGCAGAGGGGAGGGGAGAGGACGCTGCCTTGCGCTTGTTGGCGTTAGAATTGTCCTTGAGTTGCGCTACTTCATCCCAGGACAGTCCAGGGAGATGACGCGCGAGTTCAGCAAGTTCTGCGCATTGCTGCGCAGTCATGCCAACAGTAACCTCTGCAAAGCTGCGAGAGGTGGCGTTTACAGGCCTCCTAGGCGGCTGCGAAGCGACAGAAGCGTAGGACGCCTTGGGAGCGCGCTGACGCTGTTGTGAGGGCTGCTGCTGCTGCTGAGACGCATTAGCAGGCTTTGGCGCACGCACAGCATGCGGATTGGGCGCTCTACGCGGTGTAGCAGGCGCCTGGGGAGGGGGGCGGGCAAACCGGCGCTGGAATTGCATCCAGTTACCCGAATGGATCCGCTCTGGTTGCGGTTGGGAAGGGGCAGCACCTGTGGCAACACCTGAGTCCGGTCCAGGGACCGGGTTGTCAGGTTGCTGAGATGTCGCAGTGGACTCCTGTCCCTCCATGGGAGCCGGAGATTTGTGACCAGTGGCAGTGTGTTCCGCGGGTCGGGGAGAGGTAACCTGGGTCCTGGCGCCTTGGGAGGCGCTGGAGGAGGAGGGGGCGCCTGCTGGGGCAGAGGAGGCCAGTGCTACACCATGCCCACCTGCAGCAGCAGTGGAGGAAGCAGATGCCGCCTTTGCAGCACCTTTGGGAGCAGCAGTGCGCACAGGGCGCTGCTGGGAGGGAGGGGACGGCAGGACAGCGTTCAATGCGTCCCTAACGCGTCGCACTTGAGCTAGAGACCCCTCATCTGCGCTGAGGTAGTCTGTAATGTGCACAGCTGCTGCCTGCGCAACTGTGGAGATAAGGGCGTCTGCAATGTACCTCGCTTGAAGTTCATCAACAGCGCTAGGAGGACAGTGGTCCATCCATCCTTGCATCGTCACTAGAGCATCGGTAAGGGCCTCTACATCATCCCTGACGGCCGCCTCTGTAGCCTGTAAAGACAGGGTGTAAGAGTCCTTCTCATCATGACCAGGAAACAGAGACTTGAACTCTGTTTGGGTGGGGGAGGCTGCCCTGGAGGCAGTCCTGGACTTGGGCTGCGCTACAGCAGCACCAGACGTGTTCTTCCTGCGCTTGTGCTCAGGGGAGGAAGGGGCGGAAGGAGCAGGGCTCTCATCTGCATCGAAATCATCATCCTCATCCATTGCTGGAGTAGGACGCTTATTTCTAGCGCCAGAGGGGCCCTGGGGTGTTTCTTCACCATCAAATGCGCCATAGTTGGTACCATGGCCTTTCTGAGGTGTGGATGGCGTTGGAGTTGGATCTGGTGGCCGGGGAGTCTTCTTGCTGCCTCCTGCACTACTCATAGCGCAGACAGGCGGATGTACTGGAAAATAAAGCGGTGTGCAAGCTGCTGGAGGGCGAATTTGCGTCGCTGTTGTGGCTGTGATGTTGGTGGTAACAGATCAAAAGGGATGGACGTTGCTCTCTACAGTTGTGGACTCTGACGCACATGCTGTGCGCGTCTCTGAGCCTCTCAACCCTGTCCATGGAGAAGCAGTCCCGGGCCTTCGCCTGCTGGATACGCACTCAGGCAGGATTACATTTGACACCATCATTGCAGCATCTAAGGATGCCCTTGATTCTCGTCGCATTCAGTTGGATGTGATTCGCGCTGACGCAGATCTGTCTGACACTACAGTGTTGGTGGCAGCTGACGCATCTTATCCTCAGGGGCCACCCTAGCTTGCTCTTTGGTGCACCTCGTATTCAGTGTAGTTCACTTGACGAACACGGTTCTTTACTTACGTTAGTATACAATGCATGTATTTAGGTACTTGCGACCGGACTGCGATTGGGCGCCGGAATATAAATTGTCAGACGCCCCCTCCGGGGGCGTAGGGCTTTGACCAAAAAAAAAAAAAAAAAAAATTTGCGCTTGACCTGGGTTTGGAGGTTAGTGTTCTGCCAGAACGCACTCCTACTCACTTCCCACATGCTGGCAGCCTTAGGCCGTCAGTCATTGATCTATTCTTTCTCCCTGTGGGTCGCACTGCAGGGACTGCACACAGCGTGGTCACAGAGTGGAGAGGACCCTCTGACCACGCTCCCTTGACTGTCACGCTCCGTATCCAGCCTGTGCAGCTGGCTGCTGAGCGCATCACTCTGCCCAAGGGCAGTGAGCAAGAGGAAGAGTTCCTGAAGGAACTGTCCTCTTCTTTGCGAGCATTGGACACATCCACTCTCACAACAGCAGACGCAATCGAGCGCTGCACTGGCGCCATTGCAACTGCTATTAAGCAGTCTTGGGACAACAACTCAAAGACTGCTCGCATCTCCACCAAGTCAAAGTCCTGGTGGAATCCTGAGTGCTCTGAGGCTGTCAGAGTGTATCGCGCTTCCAGGGCGGTCGCTGATTACAAGGCGTTCCGCAGGACCACTAAAGTGGCCAAGCACAAGTTCTTTGATAGTAGGATTCAGACAATTGCTACTACCAACAAGCGTCTATGGGATCTTATGCGCTGGGCCAAACAGCGCGAGCTCCCTACACATGAAGCAATTCGCCACAATGGCGAACCTTGCAATTCTCTTGAGTCGCTCTGGGCTGCTCTTGACTCGACATACAACTCGGCGTCTGACCGCCCTGTTGATCCCTCTGTGCTCGACGATGTGCCCCAGTCTCCTCCGCGTGAGTGGTGGGACTTTGGCGTTAACGAACTCAGAGAAGAACTAGCAAAGTGTTCAAACACTTCTGCTCCAGGGCCTGATCACCTCACATGGTATCAGCTCAAATCCTTGGTTGCTGACACTGTCATTGCAACCAAATTCGTCGAGATTGCTAATGCCTGCCTTCGGGTTGGTCACTGGCCTTCTCACTTCAAGGAGTCGCGTTCTGCCATTGTTCCAAAGCCTGGCAAACCGGACTATTCAACTCCCAAGATGTTCCGCCCTATTGTGTTGCTTAACACGCTGGGGAAACTCTTTGAGAAGATGCTTGCAAACCAGATGCGGTTTGAAGCGCAGCAATTCGGTGTGTTCCACCCCAACCAGTTTGGAGGTGCACGCCAACATTCCACTGAGGATGTGGGTGTTTATCTCACTCACATCGTCAAGGCCGGTTGGGCTAGAGGGTTGAAGACAAGCGTGGTCGCATTTGATCTTGCTCAGTTCTTCCCCGCTCTCAACCATGACATGCTGCTATGCATACTGCGCAGACTGGGCTTTGCGCCAGAAGTCTGCAACTTCTTTGCATCTTACCTTGTTGGGAGACACACATCCTACAGCTGGAACGGCGAAGAGTCCAGCAAGTATTCTGCAGATGTTGGTGTTGGCCAAGGATCTGCTTTATCCCCTCTCCTCTCTGCGCTCCATTTGGTGCCGGGGATGAGGCTTTTTGAACACAGGATTGCTCCTGGTGTTACAACACTCATGTCGTATGTGGATGATGGTTCGCTCATCGTCCAGTCGCCATCCTTTGGGAAGAACATCACTCTACTCCAACAAGCATATGCCGTCATCACGGAGCTTGTTACTGCACTCGGCCTTGTCTTGGAACATGATAAGACAGAGGTCTTCCACTTCTCTCGCAAGCACAATGATGTCAATCCTGCCATTGACTTGGGCTTCGCTCCACATACTGGCAATTCGCCACTTCAACCCAAGAGCGTTTGGCGCTACTTGGGCTTCTACTTTGACCGGTCGCTATCCTTTAGCCACCATGTCAGGTATTACTCTACCAAGGCTCTGACCACTGTCAAGGCAATGATCATGCTTGGTAACTCGTCAAGTATCGGCACCCTGATTGGCAACCACCCTACGCTGTCGCTCATTAGTGACAAGCACCAGCTTTACAAAGGAACAATGCATCTTCCTTCGTCTCTCTCCAACTTGTCGCGACGCGTGCGCGGCAACTTGCTCTCTACAGTCGTGGATTCTGACGCACATGCTGTGCGCCTCTCTGAGCCTCTCAACCCTGTCCATGGAGAGGCGGTCCCAGGCCTTCGCCTGTTGGATACGCACTCTGGTAGGGTTACACTTGACACCATCATTGCAGCATCTAAGGATGCCCTTGATTCTCGTCGCATCCACTTGGATGTGATTCGCGCTGACGCAGATCTGTCTGACACTACAGTGTTGGTGGCAGCTGACGCGTCTGTTCCCAAAAGTAGGAAGCACCAAGCGGTTGCTGCTTGCTCCCTCCTTCATGGCGCCTTTGGCCCAGAAGAATACACTATGGCATCAGGCAGAGTCCTTTCTGATGATGCCGAACTCGCAGCCATTGACTTGTCTATAAGCAAGGCTGTTCTGCGCAACAACTGTGTCAAGATAGTTGTGCTCTCAGACTCGACCAAAGCCATCCGGTTGGCTTTGGACCCGTCTCTCCACTCTGGGCAAGGACACTCGCTGTCCATTTGCTCCAAACTACGTGCTTGGTTCTCGGGCGACACTGACAGGCGCGTCTACTTTGTTCATGTCCCTTCAAAACTCAACTGGGACATCCACCACCGTGCTCACTTGGCGGCCACTGGCTTGTGGGTGGGTGCTGGCAACCAACCCCGGACAGCCCTTGGGTATGCCCGGAAATGCGCTGTGGATAGAATGCTGCATGAGTGGACTTGTCTACTGCAGCAGCCTTCTTACTCTGGCAACAACTTCTTGCGCCTTACACACAAAGGTGCCTCCCTAAGGCCCACACACATCAAAGGTGGACCCTGGCTACGTCGCGTTGGTTCCTCTAATGCGCATACCGCACGCCTTACACGCGCAGTTCTGGGTCATGCACCCATTGGCGAATTCCGCGCACGCTTCAACCTGGGTGGGGAGACAGCGTGTGCATGCAACTGGCGCATACTGGAAACGAGGGGTCACATCCTTCCAACGACGGCCCAACCAGCGCCTGCACCGGGAACTGTCGTCTTTCTTGTTCTTCCTCGAGAACAACCCTGCCACTTTTGCATTTCCTTCCCCGACGAATGCCTGTAACAGGCTCCACTGCACCGCCGCGCCCAGACGACCTTGTCTGGGTGCCGGGTGCACACCAATTTGTTCGCAGAGAACAAGCCGAAGTGTCTGGCATGGCGTTCCATGCATAGGCGTCAGTGCTCCATCCTTCATATAGCGGCGAGCCTGGCCTTCAGGGTTCTCGCTGCTTCTGCGGGGTGTTGCGCGCTACCATACTCGCTGAGAGATTTATCCTCGGGGGCCACCCTAGCTTGTTCTTTGGTGCACCTCGTATTCAGTGTAGTTCACTTGACGAACACGGTTCTTTACTTACGTTAGTATACAATGCATGTATTTAGGTACTTGCGACCGAACTGCGATCAGGCGCCGGGATATAAATTGTCAGACGCCCCCAGAGGGGGCGTAGGGCCTTGATCCAAAAAAAAAAAAAAAAAGTCTTCAAAACCCCATCAGGAAAACCCCTTCTGCTTAGACCCAACTTAGGCCTACTTAGCCAAATGTTTAACTTAAATGCTACTTACAGTGACTCAAACAATTGTCCCAATGTTTCGCACCTTTTGAGTGTTTGGTTAATAACTTTAGACCAAGTACAAATAAGACTAAAGTGTAGGTATATATCTAAAAGCATTTGATCCCAGCTTCTAGAATATATAAAAATATTATAACTCCGATCAAAACCGATGGAGATATAGTGCAAACAAAACAGAGAACATTGGGACAATTATTTGGCTAGGTCCCAGAAATATACAAAATAAAGCAATTAGTACTTGGTATTGCCTCTCTTGGCCTTGAGTACTGCATCTATCCTTCTAGGCATACTTTCAATTAAGTTCTGACACACTTCTGCTGGTATATCCTCCCATACAGCTGCAACTCTCTCCCAAACCTCCCAGACTCCCTTAGCATGAGTTGGATGTTCATTAAGCTTTCGTTTGATATGTTCCCAGAGCTGTTCAATAGGGTTTAGGTCAGGGGATTGTGCAGGCCAATCTAGAAGATCAATATCATTGTCTTCCATCCACTCTCGGACCACATTGGAGGTGTGCTTGGGGTCGTTGTCTTGCTGGAAAATCCAATCGTCTTCTGGAATGTCCAAATTCTCCATGCTGACCAGAAGCTGGGTGTCCAAAATATCCCGATACTGGAAGCGGTCCATGATACCCTCAATTTCTGAAAGTTGCCCAACTCCATTCCACCCCATACAGCCCCATACCATGATGTTTCCTCCACCATGTTTTACTGTTTTTTTGACTTCTCTTGGAATCAGGCCCTGGCCCTTCTGTTTCCATGTCCATTGCCTTCCATCTGACCCAATCCTATTGATCTTGGTCTCATCTGACCATACCACCCTTTTCCTGTCCTCCACAGTCCATTCCTTGTACTTGTGGCACCAAGCTACTCGTGCTCTTCTTTGTTTAGCAGTAAGCAATGGCTTTGGCTTCAACACAACAGCATAGAAATTGTTTTTCTTGAGTACATTTCTGACTGTTTGTGAGGAGACAGGGTTGGAGATAATGGTGTTGATGTGTTTGGTGACCTGCACAGCGTTAAGGGACCTGCCAGTGTTGAGTTGTGCCATAATAGCCCGTTCATCGGTAGAAAAAAGCTTGGAGGGGCGGCCAGAGGAGAGGCTAGAGCGGTTGAGACAGGTTTCTTGAAGTACCCTAGAGACAGTAGACTTGCCCACATTGAGTTTGGAGGCAATAGCACGAATAGAGTATTGATTAGAAGCTAGAGCAATGATATTTTCCTTTTGAGCAGAAGGAATAGGGTGCATAGTGGATTATGAGAAATTTAGAGCATTTCAGCTGCTTATATGTACAGTGGCTCAAATAATTGTCCCAATGTTTCACACTTTCTGACTGTTTGGACAATAACTCTAAACCAAGGACAAACAAGACCAAAGTATAGGTATATTTCTAAAAGCATTTAATCTCAGCTTTCAGAATATATAAAAATATTAAAACTCCGAATGGAATTGATGGAGATATAGTGCAAACAAGACAGAGCAACATTGGGACAATTATTTGGTCTTGACCTTTAAAATAAGGAAACCACACATTTAAATGCTTCAGATACTTTTTTAAGCCAGTATACTGGTATAGGTAGTTTTCAAAAGACTATACTAGTATATGCAAATAGCTCTAGAGGTATCTTCCTTCAGAATTCCCTTCCATGTGATTGGATTGATAAAAATACAAATTAAATTAGCAAGCTTGATTGAAAGAGGTGTTAAGACTTTTTGATAGGTCAGATACCTTTAAAATGCAAAAGATAGTCCAAATATATAGTTCTAATGCTCTAGGAATTTTTTCTTCTCTTGTAAAAAGTATATGTAAGGCTTTTATATTTTCAGAAAATAAATACTTTTTTAAAATAGCCAGATTTATGACCCAAATGCAGTAATATTGATAGGAAACTATTATATTTCACTTGGCATTAGGCTTCATATGAGGATCTATAGAAGTTACTTGACTTTAGTAGCTGCTTTATGCCTCTAACATAGTCTTTGATTGAGATGAAATAAACTTATTTTAATATCCCCTCTGTGATTACCCATTTTTCATCCAATAATCACTTTTCTAATCATGTAGATGCTTTGAAATAGCTGGCAGGACAGTCTATTGATTTAATGGTGTAGTTGAATTCTTGATAGATTCAATTTCCATAGCTCCAATCAATATTTTATTGCTTTATACTAATTATACAAATGTACCATGAATATAATCACAATTACAACTACCTCAAGCAACTATTTTTAATACAATCTAGGTGTACAATGTAAGCCAATTAGACTAATAGCTGTGGATATAATGTGCTCTTGAACAGAAATAGCATTAGTAGTTCTGCAGATACCAATATCTGATTAAATATTAATAAATTTAAATAAATAGCTTAGCAGAATGCCTAGAAAAAGTTTCTCTATCATTTAAAATACTAGCCAAAGGCTTTGTTCAAGTAAGATAACCTAGCACAAAGGATTCTGACCAATCTCTCCTAAATAAATAGCAGCAAAAAGTTCAGATAAGCAAGTGACATTATAAAATGTAAATATATCAATGGAGGATGAGTACTACATTTCTGAGAGCATTGGTGTTGTCTATACTACTTCTATATTATTGTGTTTAGCTATTTAAAAGATATACCTGAGTTATATTATGGTTTCTAATGGTGTATAGCAAGCTATAGCACTGATGAGCCATTTTTAGGGTCAAGACCAAATAATTGTCCCAATGTTAGTCTGTCTTGTTTGCACTATATCTCCATCAATTCCATTCGGAGTTTTGATATTTTTATATATTCTGAAAGCTGAGATTAAATTCTTTTAGAAATGTACATATACTTTGGTCTTGTTTGTACTTAGTCTAGAGTTATTGTCCAAACAGTCAAAAAGTGTGAAACATTGGGACAATTATTTGAGCCACTGTATGGCCAGCACTGCCATATGGCTGTGGCATATAGCCTCATAGGCTGTACTGCACTGCCAAAGGCTATGTGCACTGCAATAAGGCTGTTCTGGTATTTCTGAGGCACAGCCAAATAATTGTCCCAATGTTTCTCTATTTTGTTTGCACTATATCTCCATCGGTTTTGATCGGAGTTATAATATTTTTATATATTCTAGAAGCTGGGATCAAATGCTTTTAGATATATACCTACACTTTAGTCTTATTTGTACTTGGTCTAAAGTTATTAACCAAACACTCAAAAAGTGCGAAACATTGGGACAATTGTTTGAGTCACTGTATGCATTTTTATCTCAGCACCCAAAGAAATTGTAAATAGTGTAAGCAGCTATTAAGTAGAAAAATTACAGAATAAAGCATATTTTTACAAAAAAAAAAAATGCTTAGTCATCATCTTAAGTAAGCATCAAGTTAGTACTAAGTATGGTTATTTTGCCAACTTTACGCCTACGATCGTAAACTCAGTAAACTCGATCAAGGGTCGGCGAGGGCGGGATGATGTGAGGGTCAGGGTTGGAAGGCCAAAAGTGGCCGTTTGGGCGCACAACGGCGGGTACACCTAGAGGGTAGTGAGATACTTGTTAGATTATACATGGATTTGAGATTTTTTTTTGCGAAGAATTTGTCATTATGTTGGGTTTGAACAAAGTTTACACAAGACCAATGGAAGGAAGCACCAGCAGCTGTCATTTCGGGAGCCGCCGGGCTCTATTGTATTGCACTTTTTCCTCATGCAGTCCTCATGGCAGGTAGCCAAGGAAACTATTGTAATATCTGACGAACTAGATTGTAGTTACATATTTCATGACACTGTACTTACTCTATGGCACTTCCTTTACACGTATTTAGTTGGAGGAGAGGACCTTGGGGTGGTCACCCTTTCTTTCATCCTCTTCTCCAGGTATGTTGTTCGGGTTTTCAGGTGTATTATTGGTACTTAGTTACTTTCTTTCGTCCTCTTCTCCAGTCAAATTTTTCGCGCATCTCTTACACAAGTAATCACTACTATCAACTTGTGCTTTTTATGACCGAACACCGAAACCATGAATCTCAAGTGTCTCCAGATCCCGAATCCACAAATACACGAGGCAGAGTCCCGAGCCAGCGCTCAACTACCCTGCCAACCAGTCCCAATGTCTCACGCGATGTCTCTCCCCCTCCTCCGGGGCAACCTCCTCGTCAGCCATCACCCTCTGCACCCTCAGACTCAGAGTCGGGACCTGAGCTCGCTCCAGCGGCATGTGAGACCCTCTTCGATGCACTCTTTGATTCATTCCGAAAGGGGGGCCTCTCTCTTGGCGAGGTTATCGAGTCCGCCAATAAGTGGCTCGGTAAATCCAAAGGCGACAGTTCAGGAGATACGCGAAAAGCTGCTTTCTTCGCTTTCGTACAAGAGCTCCACGACTTGGACCACCAACTGTCCTCTGCCGACCAACGAGGTTCAGGGAGTACCTCCATTGATCCCCGGCCTGCCGCCCAAGCCGAGCCTTCTCTGCAGAATGTCATCCTTGTTACAGTTACCTTGGATACGCACCCGGACTCTTTTTCCTTTTACTCATCTACCATTACTATTCCCCCGCCCCGCTTACGTTTATACAATTACTCAGTACTGCTGCGCATTACTCATCCCTTTAGCTACGATTACTCAGTATTCTCACGATCGTGGGATACTTGTACTATATTTACTTACCATGACTCGTCGTGACTCTTACTCTGACTCACTCCGAGTCATACTTACTTTTGCTTACTTAGCATTGCTGCGCAATGCCCAACCCTTAGCTCTACTCTTCATGTATAAATACTTTCACGCTTTCGGTCTTGCTTCCCCAGCTTGACCTAAAAGCCTATACATCGCTATTTGCTTTAACTTTGACTCGCTCGATTACTCTCGCTCGTCTCTACAAAGGCTGGTAGAGAACTAAGCAGCTGAACCCTTGATACTTAGTTAAGCGTGTAGCGATACTAGCTTAACAATCCTCCCCTCAAAAGAGAAGACTCTTCGCAAACAGACTCGACGAGTCCTTGACAATGATGACGACGACGGATCCAGTGGATCTTCAGGGGCCGAGGACGGAGAGGACAAAGGCCAAAGCAACAAAAAGTTACGACTCTTTGAGTCTGAGATGCCGTGGTGGAATGAAGGGAGAGCGATCCGGCCCGAATGCGAGGAGACTTGCCGGCTCCTCGATGTGTATGGGAAAGACCTCAAGCGTGTCAAAGACTGGATCCAGTGCGCGCCTAACTCGCCCCTGGGATTCCCCGACAGCGAGTGGGACCATATCCTCCGAGGTCGAGCCGTTGACCTTGACGCAGTCTTCACCCACCTTCATTCTGTCAAACCTTCTCAAGAGAACGTTGGACGCCTGGGAGAGTACGAAATTTCTATTCCCCGATCCGAACCATCTAAGCGCATCCAAACTGGCCTCGACTGGGTATCAGCATGGGGAGTCGCTGCCCAAGCCTACAAGGTGGCATTCCCGCACCGTGAACCAGAGATTAGCGCCTATGGACAATACATCCCTGCTCTCTTCGCGGCCCGCATCTCGGATTACCACGAGCGAGTCCTACGATATGATGAATCAGTCAGAAGCCTCGTTGGTGGGGGAAGATCGGTCCTCCTTACCGAGCGCGACAAGTTCTCATATCAATTTGACGCCCATATGCTACCCGGTGGAGTCACAGGAAAACCTCCCTCGGTTCCTAGCCGCCGAACTCCCCGTTCCAATCCTCCGCAAATCTGTCGGAAGTTCAACGAATCACCTAACAGATGCAAGTACAAGCAATGTCGCTATCTCCACGCTTGCCTCGTGTGTAAACACCCTGGCCACAGCGAATCCGCCTGTCGATCCTCCAAACTGGTTGTTGCAAATAGCACGTCATCCTAGGTACCTGAGATACCAGTTCGGGAATGCTGAGGACCAGTCCAACCTCCCCCTACGTACTGCCGATTGGACCTTGACAGCGGGACCTCTACCTCGCCCTCTACCTGAAGAGTTGGCAAATGAGGTTGTGGCTAGGACGATAGCGGAACACCCTCACCTGTTCGCGATCTCGACGCCAATTAAAGTCGACAAATTCAGGCATCTTCTAGCCACTCACCCTAACCGTGCCTTCGTCGATTCGGTGTGCACGGGCCTCAGCGAAGGATTCTGGCCATGGGCATCCACTCGTCGTGAAGGCTACCCGGACACCTGGGATGCCTCACTCCCCGCTCCTAGAGATCAGTGTCGTGCTCAATTCTTGGTTGAGCAGCGTAACAAAGAACTGGCAAACAAACATTTCTCCCCCACGTTTGGTCCGGACCTGCTCCCCAGAATGTACACAGTTCCCATTCACGCTGTACCCAAGCCCGGCTCAGATAAGTTCAGGCTGGTGACCGACCAGAGCTTTGGAGATTTCTCTCCGAACTCCATGTGCGAAACTCACGAGACGGGCTTCTCTATGGATGGCATCCAACACCTATGCCAGTTCATCATAAACGAGCGCACCAAAAACCCAGAGAGCAAATGGACCTTGCACAAGACTGACCTCAAAGGTGCCTACCAAATCCTGCCGGTTCACCCTTTCTGGCAAATCAAACAAGTGAACACGATCGAGGTAGAGGGGAGAAAGGAAAGAAACGTGGACTGGTTCCTAACGTTCGGTGGAACACACAATATCAACATCTTTATCGCGTTCATGTCCCTCGTACTCTGGATTGCACGCGAAATAAAGAAAATACCCTTTCTGCTGGGTTTCGTCGATGACTCATTTGGGATTGAACAAAAGGGAAACGTACTATGGTACCCAGGCTACAAGAAATATATGCCCTCTGCCCAAACACGTCTCCTGCTCCTCTTCGACGAACTCGGCATCCCCCACCAAGAATCTAAACAACTTTCGGGTCAGCAGCTGACCATCATCGGGATTCATGTGGACATAGACGGGCTTACCCTCACTCTCCCAGACCAATCCCGTCTTCGTCTCCTCGAGGAACTTGACCGATGGATCCATGATGGGTAGAAAGGGAATGCTAGATTCTCCCTTCGGGAGTTTCAAAGATTAGCTGGTTGGATTAATTGGGCGTTCAATGCATATCCTTACCTGAAACCCTGCCTGAATGGCCTGTATGCAAAGCTGTCTGGGGAAAAGGTGAAAGGTCAGAGGCTGTGGACCAACGGCGACATCAAGGAGGACCTTACCTGGCTCCGTGATCACCTGACGACTAATCCAGGCCCTTGGCAAATCAACACCAAATCCTGGGATGGCTCAACAGCTGATGCTGTAGCCTTCACCGATGCCTGCCTCGAAGGCATTGGAATCTTCTTCCCTGAGTTCAACTTGGGATTCTACTCGACAGTGCCAAGAGACGTACCTTCCGAGTGGATTTTCTACAGGGAAACCCTCGCGGTGATGTGCACCATCGACATAGCCTTCAAGGACCAAACAAATAAACGACACCTCATTGTGTACTGTGACAACACTAACACAGTCAATTCCTTCCATTCGCTTCGAGGCCCCCCGTACAACAACCGTTTCCTCCGCCATGCAGTCGATGTCCTCATCCCGCTCGACCACCAACTCCAAGTGCTCTGGCTGCCAGGAGCACAGAATACGGTAGCCGACGCAATCTCTCGGAGGGATTTCGCGAGAGCCGAAGCTTTCTCCCCCGGCATCTATATCATACGAAATTACTCCATCCCTACCAACGCAGTCCCCCAAGCCAGCTCTAGACGCCAACCTACTATCACCCCCACGCCAACTACAACCGCTGGGGGCAATAGGCAATGACTCCTTCAAGTCGGATTACCAGTCGTCAGCCGAAACGCCTGGTAATCCCTCTCGAGCGGCTACGCCAACTACGCTCTCAAGCCATAGGAGCTGCCATTGAAACCTCCACGTCTAGAAATTATGCATCTGCACTTAATTCCTACCTCTCCTTCATCAAGTTATATGACATCGACGCCGAACCGAATCCTGATACCCTCAGCTTGTATATTGCTTTCATGTGCGAAAATGGAGTCAAACCTCAGTCAGTAGGAACCTACCTTACTGGCCTGTGCCACGAGCTACTAGCACATTTCATCAGCATTCCGACATTCTTCTTGAAAGCCCTTAAAACACCTTAAACATCTTAAAACAGATTTTAAGGCTTTTAAGGTTTTTAAGACTTTGAAGAGTACTTTTTGTCTTGAAAAATCTCTTGGAAACCATTGAAATCTTGGGTCAGTTTTAAGGAGCAGAGCTTTCTCAAGAAAATCCAAGAGGCTGGGTAAAAATTCAAGAAAAGCGCAATATTCAGGTAATTAAGGCAACTCAAGCTATTAGTCAAGAATCACTAGGTGGGGCAGAAGGCTCAGGAACATCAGACAGAGGTAATGCTTCAAAATTTGATGTATTAATTGGAAACAGTACAATTGTAGTCTAATAATACAGTACACATATGCCAACCCCTAGAAATGTGTGTGGCTGTGCAAAAAGCGGCACATTACATGTAGTAATGGTGGCCTGCTCTCTGCGTGCCATGGGAGTGGAAACCAGGTGAAAAGGTGAGACAGAGGGGTGAGACTGTGGAGAAAAGGGAGGTAGGGGCTGGAAAGGTTTCATTAATGAGTGAACAGAGCAGAGGAGTAAGCAACTTACTTGGCCAATCAACCCACCCCAGAGGAGGGGGAGGGCAGTACATGGGGGAGATGAGGTGGAGCAGTGGGAGAGAACTCTGCAGAACCCTATACAGAATAGAGTTGAGTAAATACATGTTGAAAATGAAAAAAGCGGCACAGATACACACCTGAGGGGTTTCCCACCTACACTGGGTCTCCCTGTCTAATCCACAACCTTCAGAGTGCCCCCAGAAATGTCCTTGAGTGATTTTGAGTGGAGGAGGAGTAAAAGACAGTCAACCGGCACCAGTCATAGTAGCAGAAGGGAGGAAAGAACAAGTGAGGTGGCAGTCTGATGGGGCGCGTCAGGACAAGGCTGGAAGTTCCCACGCTCGAAAGATAAGAATTTTGGTGCAGATAGCAAAAGATCTAGCACTTTAATAGGAGATCGGACTGCGAATTCAAGTTTGGCGCTACTGGAAACATATTTCTAGCATATTTCAACTAATTAATACGATGTTTTGAGCTCTCTGTACAACATAGGCAGAACTTGACATTTTCGATCTTCACAGTGGCCGTGGGAACATTCCGGTTGTTGCCGGCTGTCTCTGTGAGCGCGCCAGCTCATCGTTGTTCATCAGCATTCAACCACCTGCCGCTTTCTCTTCTATTGACATTCCTCCCTCAAGCACCACTCTTAACTAAGAACTGGCATTCAGAGATGTTTGCTGGTGAGTTCCATCTACTCCTTTGTGTTGAAATAGTTCTCTTACATCATGTTTCTCTAGGCCAACCATTCTGAGTTTGTACAGCCTTTCCTTGGTATGTGTTCGCTTTTTTCACCTTTTACTGCTTTCTAATGTTCTCCTTTGTGGCTCTAGGTTCCTTTCAAGCTGAGTATGGTTAGAGGAGGCCCAGTGCAGGTGGGAAAGGTGCAAGGTGTGTTCACTATTCTTTTCATTTATATTCTAGAATCTAACCAGTACTTTTCTAGTGTTTTCATCTTCCAGCCTATCATATCCTCTGGTCACTCACTCATTGCTTGCTGGTAGCTGGCAGGAGGTCCTGGTACAGAGTGGCCGGAGTTTGCACAGCCACATGGTGACATTCATGGTAGGGTTGCTGTAATACCTAGTGTAGCTATCTGTAATATATAGCCTGAATAGATTATAATTCGAGATTGAAATCTGCTTGTTCTAATTTGTGAAATCCAATGCTACCAAAAATCAAATGAAATAACTCAATATGGCAAGGAAACTCAAGGGATTTCAGGCAAGTTTAAGACAGTTTCAAGCAAGATTTCAGCCAAAGTACTCTGGAATTAAGAAGTGCTCTCTTAAATCCAGACAGCCAAAATTAGCTTGGAAATGCTTGAAAATCTTCAAAAAAGTGTTTTAAGGGCTTTCAAGGCAATCCAAGAAGAATGTCAGAATGCTGATGTTCCCGAACATACAACAATGGAGGACTTCCCACCTCGTATCACGCACGCTCAAGGGATACAAGAAGCTCAAAGGGACACAAATCTCACGCAAACTCGCCCTTACGACGGCTGACCTCTCGAAAATCATCTCCGCATACCCCTCTCCGTCGTTCGATGATTCCCTCTCCATGGCCTTAATAATGACCGGATTCTTCGGTCTCATGCGACTAGGCGAGCTGACCTACCCGGACAACAAGCATCTCCGCGACCCACAGAAGCTTATTCGTCGAGCTTCTGTCAATATCGAAGCAGACAAATACTCGTTCCTCCTGCCCTTCCTTAAAGCAGACCGATTTTACGAAGGAAACCGGGTGATCATCCGTGCGTCTGCAACGACGGTTGACCCCCATAGCATTTTCAAAGCCTACATCAAGATACGTGACCGACAGTTTCCTTACCACTCTGCACTATGGATCACCAGCAACGGCCAGATCCCCACTCGCAAATTCTTCATCTCTCGGCTGCGACAATTCTTTGGTTCCGACATCAGTGGACACTCGATGAGAGCAGGAGGAGCTACCCTACTCGCTGAGAACAACACACCTCCGCACCTCATTCAAGCCATCGGCCGCTGGTCGTCTGAGGCTTGGCAAATCTATGTATGCAAGAACCACGTCCTCATACATGCCCTCCTCCATCCGCAAATGAGTTGAACGGCCTCCTCACATCTTCCCATCACTCCATCGTCGTTCAGCTCCAAAGGTTCATCATCTTTTAGGATTTTAGCCCAACCTGCCGTTCTATTCCGCTATTTGAAAGTGTCGGCCCTACCTGGTAAGCCCTTTGTGGTACCGGTAGTGGTCGGCTATTTGCTGCTGTCACTGGCGTGTTTGTACAATTGTCCGGATGTTTCGCACTTTTTGAGTATTTGCTTAATACCCTTTGCTATACTAAAGTTTGAATTATAGTGTTGGTACATAAAACAAAGCATTTGATCTCTGCTACAAGAATATATAAAAGTTACGTAATTCGGATCAAAGCCCGTTGAGATATAGTAGAAACAAGTCAGAGATACATCCGGACAATTATTTGACTATGTACATTAGATATATAAAATTCAGCCATTAGTACCTGGTATTGCCTCCCTTTGCCTTAAGGACTGCTTCTATCCTTCTAGGCATACTTTCTATTAAGTTCTGACACACCTCTGGTGGTATATTCTCCCATACCTCTGCAACTCTCTCCCAAACTTCAAAAACCCCCTTAGCGTGAGTCGGATATTCATTAAGCTTCCTTTTGATATGGTCCCAGAGATGTTCTATAGGGTTGAGGTCAGGAGACTGTGCTGGCCAGTCTAGAAGATGAATATCATTGTCTTCCATCCACACCTGGACCACATTAGAGGTGTGCTTGGGGTCATTGTCCTGCTGGAAAATTCTTTCGTCCTCGGGAATGTCCAAATTCTCCATGCTGACCAGCAGCTGCTAGTCCAAAATGTCCCGATATTGGAAGCGGTCCATAATGCCCTCAACCTCTGCAAGTTGCCCCACTCCATTCCACCCCATACCATGATGCTTCCTCCTCTGTGTTTAACTGTTTTTTTTATCTCCCTAGGAATAAGGCCCTGGCCCTTCTGTTTCCATGTCCATTTCCTTCCATCTGACCCAATTCTATTGATCTTGGTCTCATCTGACCATACCACCCTCTTCCAGTCCTCTACAGTGCGTTCCTTGTGCTTGTGGCACCATGCTACGCGCGCCTTCTTTTGAGCAGAAGTAAGCAAGGGCTTTGGCTTCAACACAACAGCATAGAAATCATTTTTCTTGAGTACATTTCTGACTGTTTGCGGGGAGACAGTGTTGGAAATGATGGTGTTAATGTGTTTGGTGACCTGCACAGCATTAGTGCATCTGCTATGGTTGAATTGTGCCAGAACAGCTCGTTTATCAGTAGGGGTGAGCTTAGAAGGGCGGCCAGAAGAAGGTTTAGAGCGGTTGGGACAGATTTCTTGAAGCACTGTAGCCACAGTAGACTTGCCTACATTGAGTTTGGAGGCAATAGACCGGACAGAGTAATTGTTAGAAGCCAGAGAAATAATGTTTTTCTTCTGAGCAGATGGAATAGGCCGCATGGTAAATTGTGGGGATCTAATAGCATTTCAGCTGCTTATATGTATTGCAAACACAGCCATATGGCTGTAGTGCATAGCCTCTAAGGCTGTGCTGCACTGCCAAGGGCTATGCACACTGCAATTGGGCTGTGTCTGTGTTTCTGGAAGCACAGTCAAATAATTGTCCAGATGTATCTCTGACCTGTTTCTACTATATCTAAACGGACTTTGATCTGAATTATGTAACTTTTATATATTCTTGTAGCAGAGATCAAATGCTTTGTTTTATGTACCAACACTATAATTCAAACTTTAGTAGAGCAAAAGCTATTAAGCAAATACTCAAAAAGTGCGAAATATCCGGACAATTGTTTGAGTCACTGTACACCGCTGATCTGGTTTCCATGCAAATCTTAATCCCCGCTCCCCACAACACTCCAACCACCCCACGCTCAGAAGGGTTCTTACTACAGATCCCATGTCGAAAGGCGGCTCACCTAGAACCAAATGTCATCTCTTCTAATCCAAATGCAAGTATAACTCTTTCCCCCATATCGCTTCTGAAACTCACTAAAGTTTACTCTCAGAGTTTAGTATTCTCTCAAATTGACCTCACCTTGGGAACTTCTCCCAATCTTCAAACCGTGCACAATACTGATTGTTGGTACTTACTCTGGCGCTGTCAATACTTCTAAAATATGACTCTTACTTTGTATTATAAGCTCCAATATCCACTATGATCTTGTACTTTACTATGCTCTATGATATTCACTGTAAATACCAATGTATATGATTGATTGTTCCTTATCGTGACCATCCTGAAAACATCAATCCCTACACTTTAGCTAATTGGCTTTACCCAAGCAAGGGGTTCTGCTGTGGCCACACAGCACTTCACTCTAGTTTGCATACTATGTTTACTGGGTTTTGCCTAATCCCCTTGTAAGGATCAAATTATTGAGAGGAGCTTGATTAGGCAACTGATGGGAAACGAGCAAACAGGTATGATGATTACACTGAGTTGCTTTGACAAGTTACAAGGCAGTAAACTACATGATTTATATAGATATTCAGGTGAAACTAAATTGGATAAAAATAAGTATGATAATATATATGATGCTAGGTAAACCTCCTATGACAAGTGTCAAAAGAGCGATAGAGGGAAAATGACAAGTAAACAGGAAGAGAGAATGAACAGAAAGGATTGGGGAAATTCCGGACCACAATCCCAAATAGGAAATAAGGGATTAATTGTCGAAATCGTTACACCTCTAGCGTGGCTGATTTTTAGGAGATCACCTTGTAGAGAGGTGTTGGACCCATCTGTTTGTTGGGTTTGAACAAAGTTTACACAAAACCAATGGTCAGAAGCACCTCCAGCTGTTACTTCGGGAGCTGCCAGGCCCTAATGTATTGTGTTTTCCTCATGCAGTCCTCATAGGAGGTAGCCAAGAAAATTCTTGTAATATTTGACAAACAAAAATGTAGATTACATCTTTCATGACACTGTATTTACTCTATGATACTTTCTCTATATGTATGTAGTTTGGAGAAAGAGACATCAGGATGTTCATTCATTCTTTTCAATTTCTGTTTTTTGTCCTTCTTCTCCACTGGCAGATTTGAGCTTTCAGCAAGGGGGGATCAAGGGGTACAGAAGTCCCGGGAGTTGTACACAGCCTCAAGTTACACGCTAAGATGGGTATGGCAGCCCCACCCCCTAAGCACCCTACCAAATTGGGTAATTAATGACATCATTGTATTAGTAATATATCTAATTTAGAAAATACAGCAATTTCTATTCTAATTCATGTTCTAATTTCAATGTTTCTACTACTTTCACTGCCACCGGCGACAAATGCCCAAGTTTTCTTTGCAGTCCAAGTCAGAATCACAGAAAAAGTTCTTTTCTGGTTGTGATGCCTCACCAATACATTTGAGATGATACTGAAAGAGGAAAGTCAGTATACGCCAATAGTCAATAAGAATGGAAAAAACTTACCCTTGTATTGCAAAAGAAAAAGAAAAGCCCTATGCTTTCGTTCTTGGGTTTAGGGACCCGTTTCTGGTGGGCAGTGCTATCAAGATGAATTTTCTAATTTCCCTCGCCTCCAGTACCAATACGGACGTCAATGCAACAGATGTCACAGTGCCAAATACTGTCTTTGGTGAACCTGGTCTGTATAACAATCATGATCAATCATCAGCAAACCCAGGTTTTCGGCGCTAGGTGCCAATAGTAGCACTTCAAATCCATAGCATTGTATAGGCGACAAAAGTAGTGATATTATACAAAAGCAATTCATAGTCTTGGGAGTCCGAAAGGATGAAAGGTTGCTAGGCCTGATAGTCCACAATAGCTGCAAAAAACAGGTGAGAGGGACCAAGTAATTTGCTAGTGGATGATAGTGGATATAATGGATGGGAGCCGTCAAGAGCTGCCATATTGGTTAGTCTCTCTGGTCTCATTTCAGAAGCTTTCTTAGCCCCTATACCTTGTTCTCTCTGCTCTCCCAACTCAATCAATATGAAAGAAACAGGATAATTGGTCAGGAATGAACAGCAAGAACATGTGATGCATTCACAGAACTAACGAAGAGCATAAAACAACTCTTTAGTAAAGTACTTATTTAGCCAGAATTCTCCATTATATGCCATGCTGCTGCGAGCGCTAAGAATCCTATTTGCCTTCTCTCCAAATTGTGGCACTAAATCAACCAAAGCGCAGACCTACGTGAGGGGAATGACATCGCCGATGAGTTGTCCATCAGCTCTCTTAGCGCGCTTGAGAACATAAAGGGATGAAGCGGGTTCTGGATAGCAACCACAAGCTGTTCTGGTAGTGCCGGAGGGAGCAGTCACGGTGTTCACCTGAAGCACGATGTCGAATCGCTGGGCATATGCCAGGAAAACATCTGGCAGCCAGCTCAGGCAGTCTTTCCTGACAATCCGGAAGATCAGTCGAATTTGAGCTACGACATGACTTAGAGCAAATATTAGCCATTTGATTGATGTATCCATGTTAGATAGGCTTGTTCACGCACCATCCAATTGTGTTTCTGGCCAGACCTTTTCCGTGTCGGTGTTGACAATAACAGAGTCACAGTGTCCAATCGGCCAGTCTTCATCTGGGGGAGTGGCTTGGAGGGTAACGGGAGGCTGAACTGAATAGGGGAAATGGTAGGATTTTGTTTGTACAGATACGCAAGTCCAGACTTCGATGTGTTCGTAGTTCAAGGGGTAATGTGTGCCATTTTGCCAACCTCCGATGTGGTGGACAACAACACCGTTTCTAGCCTGGTTGACGTACTCGGTAACCACAGCAGGTAGATCCGGTAAGGCAAATCTTTGTACAAATGTGTCCATAGATGATCAAGAGAGCTGAGATTGTCGGGTTAGGTGAAATGCAACATTGGAGGCAGTGAACGTGTACGAGGTGCGATTTTCTATGTTTGGAAGGTTTGCCTGGAAAAAATAATCTATCTTTTGTCGTTTTGCGCCTACAAGGCGAGACACAGGTTGTATGATGACATCTTGATCCTCCAAAGAATTGGCGACATTGGGTGAGCAGTGGGCGGTCATGAGGTCGAAACGGTGGCACTTCTTGCGTTGATCCAGGTAACGACATATTTGAGCTTCATAATTCTGATTGTTCATTGAGCGAGCGGATCTTTGATTTCGGTGATATGGGCATGCTCGGTGGGGTCGGCTGACCATTGGATAGAGACACCATTGAGTCGAATGTTGGGGACAACGCTTTGCATAGATTCAAGCTTCAGGATGTTCCATGCGTTAATTAAAACACCTCCTTTGCCTCAACGAGCACCAGCATCTAGAATAGCCTGCTTGCGGCGGTGAAAGGTGGCCAATGCTTCGAGGATGGCTTGGCAGGTGGATTCATCAATGACAGGGAATTGGGCGAGGTAGTGGAAATCAAGGAGGGCACGGATAGCCTTTGGAGACCTTGCCCACAATGACAGCAATGAGATAGTGTTGAATATCCCGGTGCTCTCGACCTGTAACCTGCTTCTGGTGGCTGATACCACTGTGAAAGTGACGAAAGCCAACGTGCGGTTACATGATCAAAAATTGGAAGTCAATTTTGGATGCTCCAACAACATTGATACACCATCAGATGTCATGGTCCCAGCACATTTTGTGCCAGTGATGTAGTGGTTTTGGGGTCAGGAAGCTGAAGGGATCTGCCAACGGCCAATCGCACCAGAATGGCTCATGAACACCCCCGAGTCGAAGTTTCTTCGCAGATTTGAAATACTTCTCTAGTTCCCAGGGGTCAACCGATGTACGAAGGGCGTGTAATTGAGCGAGTGTTGTTGAGGCAGTGCGAGGCTCGTGACGAAATGGATCACCGAATTTCGTGTAATCGGCCATTGTGACAGCCAACGTCCAGCTGGCAACGCTAGAAACAAGTCCTGCCTCCGGTGTATCGACTATACAGAAAGCCAGCGGGGTGAAGCAATAGCGTTGGCGGCCTAAGGCATCTTGAAGCATGATGCCAATGCTAGCTGCAACTTTGAGTGGGTGGAGCACGAAATCAAGGACTTCGTGATAAAGCCGGCTCTCCAATACGCCTCGCAGCCGCTTGTTGGGATGCAGGAATGTCGGGACCGGGATTAAGGCTAATAACAAGAACCCGTGGTTTGAGAATTTGTTACGGTGTTCCATGTCAAGGTTGGCGAGGCTGATCAGAAGTGGGTGCGCTGTGCGATTTCCGGTCATTGCGGATATACTCGTCTTGTCTGATGCGATGACAGTTCCCAGAAGAGTTGCACCAACAGGAAGCGAGGCCTGTAGTCACTGACTGTCAGCTCATGCTTTTCGTTGATTAGCGTTGAAGTAGTAGATACCTGGGCATTCCATGCGGCATCACCAGAAAGCCACTCTGTATAGACGTGTGTAAGCTTCTCTGCTGAAGTAAAAAGCTTGAAGGGCGTGAAGTGCGTGGCAGCCGCCACAAGAGGGTTATCAAGGATAGATTGAAGACATTCAATAGGATCTCGATAAAGGAGGGTGACAGGCTTCTTGGTTGGATAACTGTTACAGTTACCTTGGATACGCACCC
This sequence comes from Clitopilus passeckerianus, assembly GCA_944990035.1. Taxonomy (NCBI): domain Eukaryota; kingdom Fungi; phylum Basidiomycota; class Agaricomycetes; order Agaricales; family Entolomataceae; genus Clitopilus; species Clitopilus passeckerianus. The sequence continues at coordinate 129,217 of CALYLX010000143.1, forward strand.
GGACTCTTTTTCCTTTTACTCATCTACCATTACTATCCCCCGCCCCGCTTACGTTTATACAATTACTCAGTACTGCTGCGCATTACTCATCCCTTTAGCTACGATTACTCAGTATTCTCACGATCGTGGGATACTTGTACTATATTTACTTACCATGACTCGTCGTGACTCTTACTCTGACTCACTCCGAGTCATACTTACTTTTGCTTACTTAGCATTGCTGCGCAATGCCCAACCCTTAGCCCTACTCTTCATGTATAAATACTTTCACGCTTTCGGTCTTGCTTCCCCAGCTTGACCTAAAAGCCTATACATTGCTATCTGCTTTAACTTTGACTCGCTCGATTTCTCTCGCTCGTCTCTACAAAGGCTGGTAGAGGACTAAGCAGCTGAACTCTTGATACTTGGTTAAGCACGTAGCGATACTAGCTTAACAATAACGAGTCGGCCACGGTCGCTGTTTCCACTTGGGCACTGGTGGCAGAATCTCGATTTGGCTTCGAAGATCCTTTGCAGTCTTGAATGATAACTTCATGTGTTCAACCTGACAAATGTCTGCTGTCAGCCCAGCTTATTTGCTTGCTAGCCTAATGTGGTAAACTCACTTGAGCTAAACGAAGATGCTCGTTCTGTTTCTCCAGGCTCAATCCTGAATTTGCAAGCCACGACACAAATTCCCAATCGGTCTTGTCTGTGAAGGGGTAATATACGTTATTGGTGTGCTCCCCGGAGAACTCGTCAGAGTAGAACTGGTCTAAAAATGTTCTCCCTGCCCATATGTGGATCCGGCATTGGGAAAGTTTTGTCGATAGAATGGAGAGCCTTCATCAGAGTTGCTACCTTGAATTGGAGTATGCGAGTTCTCAAGCACCTCGGATGCTTGAGAAAATGCATCAGGTCGGCCAGGCGCACCATCTGAGGGGGGCGTAGTGGTGTTGAGGGGAGTCTGATCAAGGTCTACGGCAGGGGATTCAAAAATTTCCGCATTGGAATGCGAAAGCGAGTTATTGGGCAAATCCAAAGATGATTGTGAGATGCAAAAATGTGTCGACTTGGCGACACCACGGAAGGACTTGCTGAGCTTGAGAGCATACCGCTGCTTGCAGTTCGAAGCTGGCTGGCTCATGTGGTTTTGAACGGCAGCCTGGGTGCGGAACGTCCGAGCGCATCGCAGACAGCAGTTATTGGCAAGCTTGAGGTTAGCGGTGGTATGAGTGACCATGCAGGAGTGTCTGGACATTGCAGTAGGTGCCTTGAATCCATAAGTACATGTATTCAAACATGGTGCGTGCAGGGAGTAGGAGCGAGGGCGACGGTTGTAAGGCTGCGTGTTTCTCTGAATGGTTTACTGCGAGGTCACGGAGAACAAACAAACAAACCAATATATTGCAATGCACCCATACGGCCAGCTCATCGTTGCTTTCATACCACTCTTCCCCAAACACAACACAACGACAGATGAGCGACTCAGAAATCCAATCCTATGACTCCAAATGGACCAAGCCTGGTAGTCCTGCTTCCTCTCTCAAATCAGAACTGTGGGAGACGCAGGCACAGAAACTCCCAGACTCGGATCACATCGACTTGGACATCCACTCAATTCCAGAATCCTGGCACTCAAGTTCACCGTTGAATAACCTTTACGCCGCCGATAAAATTTGTCACCATAGCGCCATCCTGCAGGAAATTCCTATTCACAAAATTCTCCAGGATCTGGAGTTGGCGCTGGAAGACCAAGCACGTCTCAAAGTTTCACGCGATTTGGTTCGAAAGAAACTGGATGAGATTGAAGAACACATGTACCAGGCAAATCTGAAAGTTGGGAGCCTTCATGCTCTCCTTCGTGCCAAGAATTACCGCCTCGAACCCCCTGCCCCTCGCACTCAAATTTCAGTTGTTCACCGTGATTGTGAGTTCCTCCGTTCTCCACCCAGTTCCTGAAACCTGATTTACAGTACTCTGCCTAGCTGAGACTATCTTGCATTTTCGTAACACAGGGACTTTGAAATTGAACTTGAGCTAAAATTATGTTTGTATGGTCTAATAGTTTCCTTGCGCTGAACATGATATTTTAAATTGTTCATTATCCTGGCAAACAAACCGCATGAATTCTTGACCAACCCTTTACCCTTGGCGGTATAAAAAAGGCTGCCAGAAATCTGTTGCTGATAATCTCGTCGAAAACCACCTACTTTTTCTCAATGCCCACTGGTAGAACATATGGCAAGAAACACCCCGCATTGGATGCTATTGCACCTGCTGCAGCGTCAAAGGCTCGGAAGACTGCTAGCTTGCACGGTGCGCTCTCTGTTCACATCTTGCTTTTATACCCTTTTAACAATTTTTTGAACAGTTAAGAGTGTTGCTGCCACTTCAACACAGGCTGCAGCCAACTCAAATGGGGCTCAGCAAGGTGTGTGTTCTTGAACATAATCAATTAATATAATTGACTAATAGATACCCTTCACAGCCCTTCCTTTATGAAGCTCAACCAGGGCAAATTGTGGCCTGAACGGTCAAGTTGAGCAGAGGAACACTTTTGTTGAAAAGACGACCGCACCTGCCCCAAAGGTGTCAGTTCCCACTGGAGCTGTCCCCATTCCTGAGGGATTGCAGGAAAATGTCATGGCACAACTACTCAAGGTTGACGTTCTTTACATATACAATCATTGATCTTGCTGACTATTTTTTCTGCCCAGATTTGACTGCCGAACTGACGGGCTGGACCCAAACCGGCTGGATCAGGTGTAGCATCTGCCACGCAACCTGCTGTGCCAGGCAGTAGCCCAGTATTGCCACTAGCCATGAAGCCGGTGGCAGTTGCTGCCCCTCAACATGGCAGGTTTGGTTTTACACCGATTCCCGGCACCCGTAACTCGCCAGCTCAAACTCTCGCCAAGCAAGATCCACCTCATATTCAAAGCTCTAACATCATCAGTACTGAGACTGAAGTTCCTGCATCTCTGGCTGAGCAGGATGACGAAGACATCGAGGACATCTATGGTGCGTACATTCATGACCTCCCTTCTCTTGGATTCATTGGGCTCATATATGAACTCGACTGGCAGCCAATCCCAAGGATTCCATTGGTAAAAGCAATGGCCATGCAATGACCGATTCTGGCCATTTGATGGAAGAAGGCGCCTATGATCCGGCTGAAGATGACTTGCAAGCTGAAGCAGATGATCACGATGCATTCAAACCCGACCCATTTGATGAACAGGAATCAGATGATGAAGACCTTCCCGGTGCTAATGAAATACTCGAGTATGCTCTTTCTTTTTGCCTCATACCCGGGATCTCATGCTTCTTGTGTTGGCAAGGAGTGCTCGTCACATTGATGAAACCTTACCAGGAGCTAATGAAAAACGACATTGTGCTGTTTTGCAGGGATACTCACCAGTACGTATATCACTCCATTGTTTAAATGAATTCAAAGAGTATATTCTAACTATACCTCCAGCCTGCCGGAGAAGATATCGACATCAACAAAGAGCATCGCATTTGCAACAGGTGCACTTGGCCTCCCCACCTGGCTCATCTGTCGCAGGCAAGACTTGACACCGTTGACAGGACCGACGAGGAGGCTGAAGATGAGCCTGAGGGTTATAGTTATCAGCGAAGGAAACGCGGCACCGCCGGCATAGGTCAAGGGTCTAATGATTCCACAAACCTCTGTTACTATAACCACGACGTCACTCTGAAAGCTCTTCTTGTAGCGGGCAAAGATGCGTATTGCATGCATATTGTTCTTACAGATCCATTTCCCTCTGCTGGCGATGATTTCGAGAGTGCCGAGCAAATACTGATTGACATGATTGCTGGGGCTATACAGGATGAGTCAATTGAAGATGCACCTGGTGAGTTCAGCTACATGTTCATAATACCAGTTCTGATTTGCAACCCCCAGAGTATAAGGTAACACGTGCTATGGCTCAAGTGGTAGGTGCCGTCTTTGTTAATAATGAGTTTGCTAACATAGGGAATAGGTTTTTGATGTCGGTGCCAGTCAGCGTAGCACGTTCAAGAAAGAGGGCCGGAAGATCGTTGAAACATGGTATCGTGATGCCATTCATCCAGACATCTCACCGATGGATGCGCCGAATCAACTCGTGAAAGAAGGTGTGATTGGGGAACATGTTGGCGCTCTACTCAATGATTATACCTTCTTACATGCTGGATGGGACGACAAGGTATGTGTTACAACTTTGGCCCATTGTGTTCCCTCATTTGAAACACTGACATACTCTTATTAGGGACATTTTGACAACTTTGCTAATACTGCTATCAAAGAAGCTATCGTGGCGATGTATTACCGCACTGCAAAGCCTGTTGCTAGGCTTGCTCCCGAAGAATTTGAAACTTCAATCTCACATTCTGCCACAGCGCTAGCAATGACTGTCGTAGGTATTGTTTACAAATGTTCATGTACATATCTCATTATCCCATTAGGTTCTCAACTGCCTTCACGAGTGGCAATCAGGAAACTTCAAAGTTGAGAAGTTTGAAGGAGCTACATACCGCGACCATTACGACATCTTCATGCAATCACAGGCCGCTATTGAGAAGCATCCCATTCATGGCCCCAAGTACCGAAACCTTCGACGCGAGTGGGCACAAGAAGGGCAGTGCGTGCAGTAACTCATTTTTGCGTAGACAACTAGTCACTCACGTATTTTTGGCTAGGGCTAGGATGAGGAAGAAATTCAAAAATCTCAACATCATCCCATCCAAGCTTCCCATCTGCTTAGATTGAAATCTTACTACAGCTGCAGTTCTGTTTATATATATGCAAATCATACCTCCCCATTGTCTTAGGCTATTCTCGTCATTCACCTATTATATATTTGTCTAGTAATTTTGTATTCCGAATTGTACCTGCAAGCAATCCACGATCTTGCAACTATGGAAGTATGGTACTGCTGTCACGGTCTATCCATTCTATGAGGCTCTATGGAGCTCTATGGGATCCTATACAATCTTGTGAAGCACTGTAAATGAGGACTCTTCTGTAGACATGGACAGAAGTGGATAGGCAAGCTCATGGTGGATAGCCTGCGAGAGACAAGGTGGTCTATCCATCACTATCCACACAGCCAAGCAACTATACAGTTCTTCCCACGAAGTATACCCTTGCTATCAGACTATGGCCCTATAGGTAGCTATGACGCCCTCTCCTGAGCTCTATAGCCGGGCCAGGTTTACTGATGATAATACCTGACTACTGGAGATATCAATTGTGTACCTGTTTCAACTTCTTGGGCATGTTTTGAAGGTGCTAGAGATATTACATGCAGTCTGAGATGCAGAGGAGATGCAGCATTGGCGAAAGCTGCAGAATTCTGCTAATTTATTACATAGTTGTGGCTATATATTGCCAGTGGCCACTGTACATGGCCCAAAGTCAACTTTCAAAGCTTTTTGCGCTGTTTTCATTGTTCTCAGTGGCTAGAGAAAGGTCAAAGTGTAGTTGCATGCGATAACAGTGGTAATTCTAATGACATATAACTTACATGTTAACTACATCAGCAATCCGGGAAATCTCTTAATTTGCCTTGAAACACCTTAATTGCCTTTATCCAAGGAAATTAAGGAGATTGAAGAGCAAAACCTTCAAGAGCGTGTGTCTTGGGTAAAGATGACATTTTTGAGCTTGCTCTTGAAATCACCTTGATATCACTCTGTTGCTTGATGAATCCAGACAATCTGGTTGTTTATTTGGGCATTTCACAGCACCGGCAGCAGATAGATAAATTGAAATCATAATAAATTCAGACTATATACTACAGAAAACTAGACTAGAGGGAATACAATTGTGCTATACCAGCTCTACTAGAGTGTGGCTGTGCAAAACCCGGCCACTATGCAATAGCAGCTATTGCTGGCACCAAGAAGAGAGTGTTGAGGTGAAAGGGATAGTTAACAAGTGAGTACACTAGAGAAGAAGCCATTAGATTGTGAGCAGAGGCAACCAGAATAGTCACATACCTAGTGGGTGTCCCACCTGCACTAGGTCTCCCTGGGATGATGCCTTGCTTCCCACAATCCTGAATACAATGAACAGTATAAGATTAGAAAGTATTACAGGTAGAAAAGAATCAGAATCTTACCTCAAAATAGTCAATGAAAATCAACCTAGTCAGCCTACAAAAACTCAGTGTCAGAAGGCCATTATACAGTGACTCAAACAATTGTCCGGATATTTCACACTTTTTGAGTATTTGCTTAATAGCTTTTGCTATACTAAAGTTTGAATTATAGTGTTGGTACATAAAACAAAGCATTTGATCTCTGCTACAAGAATATATAAAAGTTACATAATTCAGATCAAAGTCCGTTTAGATATAGTAGAAACAAGTCAGAGATACATCTGGACAATTATTTGACTGTGCTTCCAGAAACACAGACACAGCCCAATTGCAGTGTGCATAGCCCTTGGCAGTGCAGCACAGCCTTAGAGGCTATGCACTACAGCCATATGGCTGTGTTTGCAATACATATAAGCAGCTGAAATGCTATTAGATCCCCACAATTTACCATGCGGCCTATTCCATCTGCTCAGAAGAAAAACATTATTTCTCTGGCTTCTAACAATTACTCTGTCCGGTCTATTGCCTCCAAACTCAATGTAGGCAAGTCTACTGTGGCTACAGTGCTTCAAGAAATCTGTCCCAACCGCTCTAAACCTTCTTCTGGCCGCCCTTCTAAGCTCACCCCTACTGATAAACGAGCTGTTCTGGCACAATTCAACCATAGCAGATGCACTAATGCTGTGCAGGTCACCAAACACATTAACACCATCATTTCCAACACTGTCTCCCCGCAAACAGTCAGAAATGTACTCAAGAAAAATGATTTCTATGCTGTTGTGTTGAAGCCAAAGCCCTTGCTTACTTCTGCTCAAAGAAGCGCGCGTAGCATGGTGCCACAAGCACAAGGAACGCACTGTAGAGGACTGGAAGAGGGTGGTATGGTCAGATGAGACCAAGATCAATAGAATTGGGTCAGATGGAAGGAAATGGACATGGAAACAGAAGGGCCAGGGCCTTATTCCTAGGGAGATAAAAAAAACAGTTAAACACAGAGGAGGAAGCATCATGGTATGGGGTGGAATGGAGTGGGGCAACTTGCAGAGGTTGAGGGCATTATGGACCGCTTCCAATATCGGGACATTTTGGACTAGCAGCTGCTGGTCAGCATGGAGAATTTGGACATTCCCGAGGACGAAAGAATTTTCCAGCAGGACAATGACCCCAAGCACACCTCTAATGTGGTCCAGGTGTGGATGGAAGACAATGATATTCATCTTCTAGACTGGCCAGCACAGTCTCCTGACCTCAACCCTATAGAACATCTCTGGGACCATATCAAAAGGAAGCTTAATGAATATCCGACTCACGCTAAGGGGGTTTTTGAAGTTTGGGAGAGAGTTGCAGAGGTATGGGAGAATATACCACCAGAGGTGTGTCAGAACTTAATAGAAAGTATGCCTAGAAGGATAGAAGCAGTCCTTAAGGCAAAGGGAGGCAATACCAGGTACTAATGGCTGAATTTTATATATCTAATGTACATAGTCAAATAATTGTCCGGATGTATCTCTGACTTGTTTCTACTATATCTCAACGGGCTTTGATCCGAATTACGTAACTTTTATATATTCTTGTAGCAGAGATCAAATGCTTTGTTTTATGTACCAACACTATAATTCAAACTTTAGTATAGCAAAGGGTATTAAGCAAATACTCAAAAAGTGCGAAACATCCGGACAATTGTTTGAGTCACTGTAAGTATCGCATGCAGGCTTAAAAACCTTGCCGGATTTGTTCTTTTTTTTGGCAATGGCGTAATGGGTGAGTGTAAACCCGATTCGGACCATAGCTCCTATAAGGTCACGATCATAGCGAGAAGGAAGAATCATGTTGCCATCCACTTCATATGCTGGTACTGGTAGTACTTGGTATTTGTGACTGTCAATCATGTCTTGGATCGCCTCTTGAGCTGCGTCTGTTCGGGTAGGCCAATTTTCAAGCTGGAAAGCTGGTGACATATCTGGGTGTTTTCGTCAGATATGGATTGAGAGACAGAAGACCTGGGACTTTTACCTTGCGAATCATCTGTAGCAGTTACATCAGACCCAGAGTCTTCATGTTTAGTTGCAGAAGGTTCTGCTTCAGGGATCTTCTGTTGAGATAATATTAAGAGGTGCTCAAGTTTTGAAACTTACACACGGACTTAGTTTTCAATTTAAGACCAACCTCGCGAGCCCCCACCCCTACCATGGGAATTTATATAATGACTAAGACAATTTATGCCCTAATATGGAAACATATCTTAAATAATCTAAATTAATTACTCCTTCGCCGTTTTGTTACGCCTGATACCACTTTCCCTCTCGCAATCCTTATTATAAAACCAGTTTTTGGGTGGTGCCAAGAGCATACCCATACATTCTAGCTGAAACTATTAAAACCATGAGTTAGGTATCTTGAAGGAAGTGTTAAAAAGTGAAGTGATACCTTGTTCGAGCAGCCGTACGCGTCACATTTAATCATGTCTGAATGGTTTTCAATAGGCCGGTCGCAGTCGGGTAAGCAACAGGAAACTTGAGTGTCTTCTGCATTATCCTGGATGTGTCGCCATTTCCTGTCACGAGCACCCCGACGCAGGGATGTCTCGGCAACTGGAGGGTTTGACGTTGATGCAGAAGGTTGGGTGGGGTTCTTGGTGGGGTTTGGTTGCCCAGCTGGTTGAGGTGCTAGTGGAACAACTCCTTTGTCAATGTCTGCAATAATGGGTTAGTCCTATATCAGACAGAAACATAGAATAATAGCTTACCTTGATCACTTGAGCCTCCCTGTGGTATACCAGCCCCAAGACGGCTGTTATCCACATTTGCGGAATCAAGATTAGAACCAGCTTCCTCCACCTCGTCGTCCCCCTTCTCCTCTGCCTCATTGTCCCTACTTTCTTCCTCATCCTCTTCGTTCTCAGAGCTGGAGTTGCCAGGGACTTCAAAGTCGTTGAACTCTGACTCTGGTTCACTTTCAGCTAAACCCTCGCTGTCCTCGTCGCTAATGTGCTCAGAAGCAGCATCCATTGTCTCATCACTCAAAGACTCCCTACAAAGTGTTGTCAGTGTCATCCATGAGGATTCACAGGGTAAAATATACATACTGAAGTGCCATTCTAGAACTGTGCCCAGCCGACACCTTTAGCTTTGCCTAGAACTTCTTTCCTTTTTTTGACCGGCGCTGTGCTTTAGGCTGCTTCAGCAGCGCCTCCTTCATCAAGACTCGCTCATCATTTGATGTTTCAAAGTGTTCAGAATAGAGATCTGGCATAGCTTGAGGATGTTTGGTAATGATGTGTGAATGAAGATTGTATTTCCATATGGCAGGAGAATTTGAGGGGCAGAGAGGGCACTGGAGCAGATGGTTTGTGCAGGGAGATCCTCGATTAAAGATTTTTGCAGAGCTGAGTGATAATTTGCGAAGATTTGGGCACCATGAATTTGTCATGTCAATGGAGATGTATGGCTTCTTCTTGGTGAGCCGGATGACACAGTCTGTCTCCAGGCAGAAGCCACATAGATTATGAGCATCTTTGTACCGGATGTTGTGCAGGATGTGAGCACTCATGTGTCGGACAAGCGCCAGTGATGTCAGATCCTCCAGTTTCACGCTAGGGCAGTGCTTGCAAACCTGGGAGTCAGGCTCAAGATCCCAGTCGCCAGCTGCTTGTTCACGTTTGCAAGCAAAGCAAGCTTCACCCATTGTTTGAATGACTACATGCCTATATCAATCAAAGATAGACTTACCACTCCGAGTTTGGTAGGGAAATGTCTCAGTGGCACCAAACTCCGGGAGACGGTCAGTATTATCAATTGCGCGCTTGTATAAAACAGCAGCAATCTCACGTAGCACAGAAGTGGAGAATTGGTACGTCTCCTTCCCCTTATTCTTCCCTGAGGCACCTATGTTGACAATAGGATCTATTCCCTCGACCCAATGGCCATCCAAATGAATGGTCGAGCGTGCCTCATATGTACCCGTCTACTCCCAGTCAGGACCCATGGGCTGGTGTTCATCAACACGTAGACAGAGCTGCATGATCTGTGTGTGGACGGAGACGTTGGGTTCATGCAATATTGCTGTTGGCACTGACTGCACATTCTTTCTATCAATATGAAGGCCAAGGATTTGTACGGCAGCTAGGAAAACGCGGCGGTTGCAGTGCAGGATGGTAATGGCAGGGTCTTCGATTGAGAATGAAGGTGCATCTTCAACTCCCACCGATGACATGAGGGAGGAGGTGATTGCAATAGAAGTCTCGCGCGATTTGTTGTAGCGTGAATATCCACGAACACGTCGGAGGCAGTCTTTTGGATTATCCACCTGTGTCTTGGTGACATGGAAATAGATGTTCTTGATCATGGCCATCACATCGAAAAATAGCTGCACAGGTATGAACTCTCCCTTATCAGTATGATAAAGGGCAAGAACCATGTGCCAGTGAGCTGCTGCTGATAGGCGGCAGAGCTGATTGTGCAAGGATAGCGATGTGTTAAGATAGGGCTGGAGGAGGTGGAAGTATAAGCAGCAGAGCACTGGCAAGATTTGGCGAGACGACTTGACGGTGGGCCAATCATTTTCAGTGGGAGGGGGCAGGCATGCTATCGCATAGAGGAGCTTGAACATTAAGATGACATCTTGCTTGTCATTGGGTGAAAGAAGGTTGTCAACTGTTGTGGCGGATTCTCCATTTGCAAGGAGATGGGACTTGATGATGGCAGCGCTAATGTACATCCCGTTGATAGAAAACCCTTTCTTTCATCCAAGGGTGTTCCAAAAGCGTTTGTGGACATGCTTCCAATCAAAGTCCGCCGTGAGGTCATCATCACCACACGCTGTGTTGAAAAGTGGGAGGGAGTGGAGAGCAGGATGGATGGGGCTCGATTCCGGGAGATGCTGATGAGAGAACATCATGTTGATCAACGCCCGCCTGCGACGAGAGTCGCCATCGGATGCAATGCAATATAAATGAAGGCAAGTGTCTTGATTTTGGCGGCATAAGGCCTGGCTAGTCGCATGAAGAAGACATTCTTGGTTCCCGACGGTCTCGCGCTTGCATGTTCCACTGACAATGAAGGGTTTGGCAGTATAGTGGCTGGGCTCTCCATTGAGGATTGAGAACGCGACAATAGTAGCCTGAGTAGCAGTTCAGTAAGTATGGCGTGGCACCCTAAATAGAAGTTGACAACAGACTCGCTAGCGAAATGGACCTGGTCTGAATGAAGACATTCCAGGAGGGCGTCGGCTTGGACTTTGAGCAAAATTCAAGGGCGCAGTGGTAACCGTGCTCTTGGCAGGCCCCATGGATCATGTTAGTCTTGGGATCCCATCGGAGGCGCTCCTGTATCTTGATCTCGTCAACTTGAATTATCGCCGTTCCAATGGTAGCAGCTGCTGTCAGTCCTTTGCAAAGGATTGAAGGACTGGTGAGCTGGCTTTGAGGTTTGCCAGCATTTCTGTCTGCATAGGCATGCCGGGTGACAACTGAATTGTTTGCGTGGACATATGGCGTTTGGCGGTGTCAATTGAAGGGATTCGCATGATTTGGTGAGCAAGGTTGGCGACTGACTGTCTACCAAGCCGGTAAAAGAGATACGTGATCTTGTAATCTCTCTCTTTGTAGCCTAATGGCTGGTAAACGTGGTCTGCAGCACGTTGAATCTTCTCCAGCATAGAGAAGACGCTGCCGCCATGCTTGAGGCCAAGCTTGGAGTACATCTGGCCAACTGTTAGAAATGCCCAAGGGGTATTCTCCGGCGCACCATCGAGTTGGCAATGTCGAGCACCCATGATGATGTTATGATTGTGCAGATTGGCGCAGGATGCACAAGGAAGAGTTTCGCCCTTCTTGATACTAGCTTCACCCGAGCAGCGATTTGAACGAAGTAGGAGCTTCCCAGTAGAAAGCGTGATGGACCATGGAAGATCGAGGGCATCGTGAACCATGTAGGGGTATGAACTGAATGTTCTGCTTTTATCCTTTGGCTCAAAGATGTAGCCCGGGCAAGGAGGACGCAAGGGAAGTGCCAAGATAGGTGCAGTCGGTTTGTCGATGAGAGTTGAGGTAGAGGCTGGCATTGAGCCGGTAGGTGTTGCCTGACGCGTAGGCTGGTTGCTAGAGGGAAGAGCTGGGAGACATCTGTTTGAGGAAATCAGTACCAACACGATGAATTGCAAGGTAGCACTTACAGGACACGCAATGCATCACAAAGTTTCTCCAGTCTCGGCTGGAATAAGCCAGGTGACACTCCCAGTGAAGAGATACACCTTCTAACCCACTGGATGAATGCCAACACTCCAGAATCCTTCTGCCGGACCAGCTTTGCTATTTCCTGAGCATCTGCGTTGTAGTCGAAGACGTCATGCAGCCCATAGTTCACCATTTTGTATGGGTCTTCATATTTAGTAGCCTCGACCGCTGGGTCAGTAGAGAAGCAAGCGAGCTTGTCTTGCGGGCTGGCATGGGTGACAGAAAGCGGTAGGCGCCCTTCGAGAGTAGTGATTTCTTGAAGAAGCTGTGTGACCGGGTCGGAATCCCGAGGTGGGCTTGCTACCGGCGCTTGTGCAGAGTGATGGGTCATCTCAGGAGCCGGATGCCCATCGCTGTCTGCGTCAATTTTGATTATATCGTTGGCGTGGACATGGAAAAGGTCATCACTGTTGAGTCGTGGGTGTGAGGATGTGGAACCGTGTGATGGCAGTGCGTTGGACAGCCTCAATGATGAAACGATGGCAGGTTGATGGGGAACCTGGTCTGGTAGTGACTTCTTTTGGAAGAAGTCAGAGATAGACGATGATTTGAGAGGTGCTCTCAAGCTTGATGAGGCGCGTTTCTGCACGTTTCAAATGTGAGCCTTGCTGCGCAGGTGCTGGTCCCAGTTTGCTTCGCCCCCGCTTCCTATTTTGATGTCGGCATCGCATTCCTCACATCATCGCTTGCTATCACTAGTGAAACCGGTCTGGGAACATCATCAGAAATTATGTAGAATATATGCCCTAGTCAGAAATACTTACATTCTTCAATTTTTTGACCATGGGCTCGCATTGGACACTTTCTGTAAGGGTGAGGTCTTGGAAAATAAATGATATATTTAATATCCCTTTGGGAATGCACATGGCTATGTTTTGCCATTGTGACAGAGTCTCTTGGGCTACTGGTGGCCAACTGGTGGCCATAACTTCGCAATTTTGCTTTGTTTGAATGAGAATAATGCAAGGAATGCGGCCAGGAAGGCTGATTTGATTGGAATAACAATAGATCTAATCAATTTGACTAAATTTTCTGACGAGTCTGGTTTCAAATTACAGAAGGGCAGGCATAGGTTGCAGGGGTTTGGCGTCATCTGCTGGGTTGGACATGGAAGCAGTCTGAGCATAATTGGCAATGGCATTGATGGAATCCTTTGTTGCCAGAAAAGAAGTTTTGGTTTCAGGGATTTTGTACCAGGATACCGCGTCTTTGGTGGAAGGATTGGCTAGATAGAATCCAGCTTCAATGAGCTCCTTACGTAGTTGGGCAAGTTCTACCTAGCGCTGTTGTTCTCTAGAGAGCATCAAGGTGTTGACAGAAAGTGGGGGGTTGTGAGCGGGCTCCGTGGTTCCTTGAATCAACATTTGGGAAGACGACAGAAGCGAGGGAAGAGGAAGGATGAAATGACAGTTTTTGGCCAGACCAAAAGTATATAAGCAATGTTAGAAATGGTATTATGCGCAAATCTTGGGTATTTGGTGGTGAAATTGGGGACATTGCAAACACACAGAAAAGGAATTTTTTTGCGGGGGAGGAAGGAGTTGCAATAACACATTTGGTGCACTTACAACCTGATGGAGTAACAGTCAGAAATAGGCAGAATCATGTAGCGTCTAGCTTGCAATGTTTTTAAATTATACTGTATACAGCAAGTTTGATAGTTTGCCGTGGATGAGAAGGAACAGGTGTTTGATATGCCGTAGAAGAACGAAATAGGAAGAGCTGAAAGAATTTTGATTCAAGATTCTAAGCGTAGTAGAAAGGTAGTTGAACAACGACAACGAACCTCGAGATGCAGAAAGCTCTAGAAATTCTTACTTGCCACGAACTTTGTGATGAAGTTCGAGGATATATCTCTCTTCCATGAACTGTGTTATGTCAGAAGGGAAATATCATTGATCATATTCTTCAACATGCTTCTCCCGAAATGGTTCAAAAGTTGCAAAGAAGAATTGACGAGAAGTCGAGGGTAAAATCTCAAGCAGAGCAGGCTCGGAAACACAGATTCATCAGCAAAAAAATACCTAGCTTACAGCTGCCTTGCCTTGGCTTACCAAAACTTGCAGTTGTCTTGCAGCACTCTGCAAGCCACTCAAGGTATGTAAGCTCTATAAGCCCTATAAGCTAGGTTGGTGTCTTATAATATGACTTGCAGTCAACTTACTCGAAGTTTTTGTGCTTTATTTTGTGCTAAAAGTTATTTTTAAACACTAAAAAAAGTTACAAAAATCTGCAAGTACAGTGGGCAACAAAATTTTTCCAATGTTTGCTACTTTTTCAGAGATCACTTAATAACTCAAAAAGAAAAATAGGTAAAATCTTCGAAATAATATATAGTAAAGTTTGACATCTTGGCTTGAATCTGACATAAGCCTGAGGCTGTGCAACTACTTTTAGAAGTTGTTTCACACACTGCAAAGTGGTCACTCATTGGAAAGGTTTTGTTGCTGGCATTTACAAAAACAGAAATATGTAAATATTAATACTTGGTCCACTCTCCTTTGGCCTTCATCACTGCCTCAAGTCTCCTAGGCATAGACTCTATTAAATTCTGGCACACCTCCTCTGGTATAGCATCCCAAACAACCTGTACCTGCTCCTAAAGTTGAAAAATTCCTGCAGGTGGCTCCGGGTACTTTTTCAGCTCATTCTTGACATGAACCCAAAGATGTTCAATAGGATTAAGGTCAGGGGAGTGTGCTGGCCATATAAGAACATCAATATCATGGTCCTCAAACCACTCCCGAGCTGTTCTGCTAGTGTGCTTGGAGTCGTTATCCTGCTGAAAAAGGATGTCGTGGTGTTTGAGCTTGTAGTACTTGAAGGTTTTTTGGAGTTCATCATCTAGAATTCTTGTGTAAAGGTCAGCATCCATGTTACCTTCAATTCTGGTAGCATATCCAACCCCTTTCCACCCCATACAGCCCCACACCATAATACTTCCACCACTGTACTTTCTGGTTTCTTTAACCGTTGGCTTGCTAAGCCCCTCATTCTTGTCTTTCCACACTATTTCCCTCCCATCTGACCCAAAACAGTTGATTTTAGTCTCATCAGACCACCAGACCCTCTTCCAGTCCTCTATAGTCCACTCTGCATGCCTTTCTGCAAATTCCAGTTGAGCCTTTTTATGCGCCTTGGTAAGTGCTGTTAAGCTAGTATCGCTACGTGCTTAACCAAGTATCAAGAGTTCAGCTGCTTAGTTCTCTACCAGCCTTTGTAGAGACAAGCGAGAGTAATCAAGCGAGTCGAAGTTAAAGCAAATAGCGATGTATAGGCTTTTAGGTCAAGCTGGGGAAGCAAGACCGAAAGCGTGAAAGTATTTATACATGAAGAGTAGGGCTAAGGGTTGGGCATTGTGCAGCAATGCTAAGTAAGCAAAAGCAAGTATGACTCGGAGTGAGTCAGAGTAAGAGTTACGACGAGTCATGGTAAGTAAATATAGTACAAGTATCCCACGATCGTGAGAATACTGAGTAATCGTAGCTAAAGGGATGAGTAATGCACAGCAGTACTGAGTAATCGTATAAACGTAAGTGGGGCGGGGGATAGTAATGGTAGATGAGTAAAAGGAAAAAGAGTCCGGGTGCGTACCCAAGGTAACTGTAACATTACCCTCTCGCTAGCGTTGAAGTCACCTGGCTTCAATTCTTCTTCTTGCCCCAGAAATGGCGGTCTATGTTCTTCCAATAGCGTTGTGGACAGTTAACCGGGTAATGGCCTGGGCCGCGATGATGACACAGACGACAAACAAAACGAAAGCAATGGTATTGTCGATGTCTGCCTCCGCAAACATAGCATCGGAAGTGTCGGGGCGGTGGTGGCTGGTTGGCGAGGTATGCGATACGCAGCGCCTTCTGTGACGAGATCGTTGAGGAAGAGGGTTCACCAGAGTTGGCGAATCTGACTCTGGTGGGCTTTCGAATGCGGAGAGGTAAGGTGTCGGTGGGTTTGACATTTGGGTTGACGTTTTCCTTGTCGCTATCTTGATCCTCGGGTATAGTTTGAATGAAGGGATTGTGCTTTATCTTGGCAGCGGTAGCAAGGTTGGTGACGGGGGGAAATTCTTGGAGGGTTCCTCGAACCTGACGTGCCGTGAGAATCGTCGGTTCTTCGGTGGTTTGATCTTCCTCAGGCCCCCAGGGATTGGCGGCAAGGGTTTCGAAATCTGTCTCCTTTGGGTTGGGGAACCAACTTCGTCGTTCAGGATAGTGTTGATCAAGGAAGGCTGTACCTCCGGCAGCAAAGAAGAGGTCGGTGAGGGTTTCCTCCGTGCGTTGGTCAGAGCTGTCAAGAGCTCGATCAAGTTCTTCAAGGGTTTTCGAATATAGGTGGCGTAGACGAGCCACTTCATTGCGGAATTTGGTTCTTCGGTCGTGGTAGGCTGAGCCCTGCTCTGCCACTTCGGTGAGGAGGTTGTCGTTGCTGCTCCAGGCAGTGTTCGTACGGAGCGCCGTAACAGCGGAATCGGTTTTGAAGGTGTTAAGGATGATGGTGCGGTCGTAGGAGGAGACATTGGAGGACATTATAAGCAAGATGTGTTTGCTTCGGCAAAGTGCTGTGGGTTGATGGAGATTCACCGAATGTTCTTCCTCTTCTTATATGCTTCAAGGGTCCTCTTGGCGTTCTGGAGGTTTCTCACAGGTTCCCATGAGTTCTCCGATGTCGGATATCCTTTCCACTTGATCTTGTAAAGGATCTTCCCACGATGTCGTTTGTGTGCGACAATTTCTTCTACTTCCCATTCTTCTTCTTGATTGATGAGGTCAGGTGGCGGTTCTAGGAAATTGGGCCCATGTGTCTCGGTTTCCTTGTATGGTGTGAGGAGGGTGGCGTGGAACACAGGGTGAATTTTCCATGCTCGGGGTAGTTCTAATCTGTAGGTCAGCGGACCTAGAACTTCTTTGATCATGAAGGGGCCTTCTCGTCGTGGCGTGAACTTCTTTGAGTAGTATGCCAGTTTTAGGTTAGTTGTTTCCAACCAAACCTTCTGTCCTTGTTCAAATGGTTTGAAGTTACTTTGGACGCGTTCGGCCATCTTTCGTCTCGCAAGTTCATGGGCGGCCGCGGCTTCGTCTCGTGCCTGTTGGAGTTCCTTCATTCGGGTTTCCGCAGCAGGAACATTGGTCTTCTGATATGGAAGGGGAATAGCACGTGGTTCTGCTCCGTTCATTAGGTAGAATGGGGTTTGTGCGGTGACGGCATGAACACGTTTGTTATGGGCAAATTCCATTAGGGGAATTAGTTCTAGCCATTTCTCGGGGTTGTTGGCGCAGAATAGTCGGAGATAAGCGCCAATGTCTTGGTTGACGCGTTTGGTTTCTCCATCTGCTTGTGGGTGATATGCGGTTGTCAGGGAAAGCTTGATTCCTAGGAGTCGTCCTAGTTCTTGGAACACTTTGGATGCGAATTGTGGACCTCTATCGGATATCAGTTTGTCGGGAAGTCCAAACCTTCTGTAGACGGCATCCAGGTAGTTGTTGGCAGTGCCTAGGGCGTCAATGGTCTTCTTGCAAGGGATCAAAATCACCCCCTTACTAAGGCCATGGTCTACCACGACCATGAGTGAGTCGTGACCTTTAACCTTGGGGAGATCTGTGATGAAATCTGTAGAGGCAAGTTCGAAGGGTCGTGTGGCAGTAAATTTGACTGGGTTTAGGGGAGGTGCCGTGGGATGTGTATTGACTTTCATCTGTTGGCAAGGGGCACATCCATCAACGTAGGATTTGACAGTTCCAAACATTCTGGGCCACCAGTAGTGTTCGGAAATTAACTCCATCGTCTTGAATGCTCCAGGGTGCCCGGCCATAGGTGCGTCATGATACTTCTGTATGAGGCTTCGTCGTAGGGTAGCGTCATTAGGGACGTAGCATCGCCCCCGGAAGAAGAGAAGAGAGTCCTCTACCTTCCAGTCGGCTAGAGCTGATTTGATGGGAGTAGAGTGGTTCTTCAGGTGTTGTATTGCTTCAGTGAAGAACTCGTCTTTCATCATGTGTTCGGCAAATTCCGCCTTAAGTTCGGTGTCAATTGTTCGAATGAAGAGTTTATCAGGTAGCATGGTGATATCTTCGTTGTCGGTGTCATGGTCTAGAATGTGATCTGCCCATCGGGATAGTTCGTCAGATTGGACCATCTGAGTTCCTGGTACATGGACTAGATTCAGGTCATATTGGGAGAGGAGTAAACTCCATTGTGCTTGTCGTCGGCTAAGTTTCTGTGGCGTTCGGTAGTAGGTGAGGTTCTTATGGTCGGAGAATACCGTGACTGGGTGGGCTGATCCTTGTAGATAGTGTCGCCAAGTCTCCAGTGCTCTGACTATAGCGAGTAGTTCCCTGTCGTAGATTTCGTAGTTCCGTTCGGTTGGGGTGAAGGAGTGAGAGATGTATCCACAAGGGTGCCAGTCGTTATTTTCGTCTCGTTGGTGTAGCACTGCTCCTGTTGCCCACTTGGATGCATCACATTCAATGGTGAATGGTTTCGTTGGATCGGGCATCGTGAGTACGGGTGTCTCCGCGAACCTTTTCTTCAGGGCTTCAAATGCTTCTTCTTGTTCCTTTCCCCATGTAAAGGGCCGATCTTTCTTGGTGAGATCGTTCAGGGGTCGGGCTAGTTCCGCATATTTCCCTATGAACCTTCGGTAGAAGTTGCCAAATCCCAAAAAGGACCAAACTTCTTTTACGGTGGTCGGGGTCGGCCATTTTTTTATCCCATCAAGTTTGGTCGGGTCCATGTGGATCTTATCTGGCGATATGATCATTCCAAGGAATTCGACTTCTGTCACGTTGAATTTGCATTTCTCAGCTTTAAGGAACAGGTTGTGTTCCATCAGCCTTCGGAGTACCCGTTTGGTGCGCTTCTCGTGTTCTCTTGGGTCTTTAGAGAAGAGTAACATGTCATCCATGTAGATGATTAACCATCCTTCATCGATCATGTCTCTGAAGATGTGGTTCATCATTGCTTGAAACGTGGCTGGGGAGTTGCATAGTCCAAAGAACATGACGGTGGGTTCAAACAAGCCTCGATTTGTTTTGAAGGCTGCTTTCCACTCGTCTCCTTCTTTGATCCGGACATTATGATATCCCCATCGGATGTCTAGTTTTGTGAAAATCTTTGCTCCTCTGAGTTTGTCGAGTAGGTCGCTGACTAGTGGTAAGGGGTAGGCATTCTTGACAGTTCCACTGTTGAGATATCGGTAATCTTGGCAGGGTCGTAGTGCGTTTGCTTCTTTCTTTGCTACAAAGAAGATGGGTGATGCTTGAGGTGATTTCGAGGGTCGGATGTATCCTTTCCGTAAGTTTTCTTCGAGAAATTTGTCCATTTCGGCTTGTTCTTTTGGGTTGAGAGGGTAGACCTTGCAGTCTTTCAGGACAAAGTCTGGTTTGAGATCAATGGCGTGATCCCAAGGCTGAGATAGGGGAAATCGTTCTGATGCTTCTTTCTCAAAGACTTTCTTGAATTCGTGGTATTCGGGGGGAATGAGGTCTTCAAGTTTCTTCTTGACTTCTTCAGTTTTCTGATGTTCTAGGGTCTGGGAGATGGACGTCTTGGCGCGGATCTAGACGTTCTGGGTCGGGACAAATCGCAGTGATCCTCTGTCTCGGGTGATTCGGGAGATATTTGCGGCTCGGATTCTTCTGATTTCTGGTTCTCGATGTTCATTCGTCAATGGGGAATTGGCTCGTTCGAATATCCCCATCACTGGTTCTCCTTTCACATAGGCAATAACCAGGTCTTGTTCGTTATTGGGTTCTTCTAAGGGTGTTTCAATGGGTTCGGGTTCGTTGGGTACATTGGAAATGTCTGGGCGTGATTCCTCTGTTGCAGCTAGTCGTCTGATCTGGACTCGGGCAACGGCCGTGCGTAGCGGGGATGTCTTGACGCGTTTGGGATTAATGAATAGTGTCCCCTTTTGCCAGTTGATTTCTGGATTCGTTTGCTTCAGCCATGGGAGTCTGAGAATCAGGTGTTCATTCCCTAATCCGGTGACCAGGCACCGTTCTGACGCCTTGTGTTTCCCTATCCCTATATCGACCCAGGTGTAATGGGTGATTTGCCCTGTTTTGTTGATAGTGCCGTCAATGTTCTTGGCAGTGAGAGGTTGTCGAAGGGGATGTGTTTTGATTCGATGGCGGGCGACGAATTCTTTGTCAATGAATAGTCCTTGAGCACCTGAGTCGACTAGTGCTTTGGTTTCAACGGTTCTTTCTTCATTCGGAGCAGAGACCTTAATGGGTAGACGCATAGATTTATCAAAAGGTTCTGCATACGACATAGAAGAAATCAGTATTGTGGCGGGTTCAGACGTTGACACTGGCCGCCGTTCTAAAAATTCTCATCGAGCTCATTCCAGAAGCTCTCCAATTCTTCCGCTTCCAACGCTCTAATGGTTCCGACAAGATCTTTGATGTTTTTCTTGCCATAGGAGTTGGTGCTGGACTGCTTTCCTCCTCTGCGTTCAGGGCATTCTCGAGAGCGATGTCCTTTCTTGAAACAGCGGAAGCATTTCCCTTCCTTCATTAACTCCTTTCTCTTTTCAAAAGATAAGGTGTCAATGTCCATGGCGTTAGGGTCTGCCGTGGTGTGGGTATTGCGGGGATTTGCATGGGAAATAGGGGGGAGTCCTCTGTTGCGGCGGATGACATTCTGTCCTCTACGCCATTGCGCATCAAATCGGGCAGCGTGTTTGTACCATCCGTTAATGGTGACGGGAAGAATGGGGAGGTTATAGATCTTTTCGATGATCTTGGAGTTGAGTCCTTTCTGGAAGAATTCAATCTTTGCTTTTTCATCGTGTTGAATTGACGTGTACCACTCACATGACTAATCACGTGACATCACATGATCTAGTATTACGCCATATCGCACCATTGTTACGCCTTCTTACGAATACGCCTCATGGCAACTCACGTGACACTTCATGACTACTTATGACTCATTCCGTGTCACTTCCGTACTATATTTAGCACAGAACATTCTAGATATGCTTACATATACATGGTCTGTGCACGCTCTCCTTATGTATATAAACCTACAAGACTTGCGGCTTCGCCGTCGCCGGTCTTTCACTTAGAGGATGATACACCTATTAGTCTTTCTGCCTACAACAGGGGTTTTGGGGTGCCTGGTAGAGTGTTATGCTGAGTATCTCAAAGGCAGCAAATATAGTTCATCAGCCAAAGGCTGGTTTCGGTGCAAAATAATTCCTATCGTCCGTACTGTGCACCAAGTTCTGATCAAAGAATCTGGTTTTTGCCAGCACTCGCTATTGCTCGCGACTTCGAACCCCTGGGTGTGTTGATCGGTCAACATTCTGAGAATCTGATGATGCATGTTTCGTTATATTCGGGGTATCATAGGGCCATAAGGAAGCTACAGTAGACATGTACATTTAAAATCCATGCGCCACCCTTCAGCGCTTGTGATTGACAGTGTTGGCACTTGCGAATGATGCTGGCATTGCTGGGTGAACTGAAGATAAAGGAGTACAGGGTGGCGGAGCATCAGAATGCGTGGGGAATGGCACCGTTTCAAGCTTCAACGGAATCTGACATCGGCCCATTCAATTGGAAACATGGCGGACGTCAGGTATATAGTGCTACTACTGTTCCTGACTAAAGTGTAAGCAAGGTAGGGGAAGACAATTCAAAATGATGTGTATACCATTTAAGCGGCATCAAGTCCACATCGACTCAGGGCTAACCCGCCCATGCTCTTGAACTCCTATATATATCCCAAGCCTCCGCGAGATAGTGTCATTTCTGCCCGATGTTTAGTATGCGCCGGCACGCAAGAATTTATCGACTTACCAATGCACGCTCAACTAACTTGAAGGGTGACTATTGTGACATGTGAGGTCTGTGTCATAGTATCCAGACTTGGAGCGATTGTATTCAGAAGACGCGACTATAGATTGCTCTTGAGTATACAGATGGCGGATTGGCGTTGGCGGCCATGGTGGTTACGGCGAGAGGTTGACCAAGCATCATCCGAAGATGTTGGGGCCAATGCCCCACAAAGTTACCATATAAGGGAAGTAGTTCACATCACATGGGTGGACGGACTTGATGGAAGTAATTGAGGTCGGGTGTATGCTTATATTATTCAGAAAATGCCCCACAAAGTTACCATATAAGGGAAGTAGTTCACATCACATGGGTGGACGGACTTGATGGAAGTAATTGAGGTCGGGTGTATGCTTATATTATTCAGATGTACTTCACCTCAATACATTGGAGACTTCTCTAGTCTTATTACATAGTTCGCTTTACCTCACAACCCTACACTTAGCTCAAGGTAGGCCGCTCTGCAACTTCCCTCGCTGGAAGGCATGCTTGCTCAACACATCGGTGATCCCGGAGGCGGAGATAAGGACTTTAAATTGAGATATGTAATCGTCAATTGGTCCTTTCTGCGTGAGAGCATCGAGGGACGCAAATGCCTGTCCTTCTCCGTCTACTGGGTAGAAGGCGTTGATGAACTCTTTCTCAAATTGCTTGAAATCGGGGAGGATGATGTCATTATCTTTGTTTGTGTGGTTCTGACAGAAAGATTGTTTCCATACCAAAGCGGTTCCTTTCTTCAAAAAGGAAAGTGCAAAAGCGATTTGCTTGTTGTTATTGTTGTAGATGTGGTCGTTCAGGCTTAGGTACATCTTGACTTCCAACAACCAAACTTCGGCATTTCTTCGGTCACCATCATATTCAAATGGTTGTCCCATTCGGAGTTCGGCGAGTTTCTTTGGTTCAGGGTTGGTCGGAGCCATTTCTGGTGGTTCTTGTTTCGGGGTTTGTGCGGGTGTCGGAGTCTGGGTCTGTCTGGGGGGTTCTGGTTCTGGTTCTGATTCTTCTTCGGGTTCTTGTTCTGCTTCTGATTCTGGTTTGGGGTCTGACTGTGGTTCTGGTTCTGGGTTCTTTACTTCTTCGGTGAAGTAGGCGCTGCTAAGGTAGTCGCCGAATCGATATTGTCGCGGGTTTTCGTCTTTCGGTACCAAATGTCTCCAATGGTTTGTTTTAAGGTCAAATTCTGAGTAAGTGCCGTCGTCGAGTTGTACTACCCTCTCTGTCCCGGTGGGAGTTGAGGCGTTTGGCGGTCTTGAGAGAGACGTGGTTCCGGTCGGTTCTGCAAGGGTGGTTGACCTCTTGCAGTCGGGTGGTTGGTGGTTGTGGCCTACGCTTGCGATGAGCGGGCTATCAGATCAGCTTGACCTTTTGTTAAGCTCGTATCGCTATGTGCTTAACCAAGTATCAAGAGTTCAGCTGCTTAGTCCTCTACCAGCCTGTGTAGAGACAAGCGAGAGTAATCAAGCGAGTCGAAGTTAAAGCAAATAGCGATGTATAGGCTTTTAGGTCAAGCTGGGGAAGCAAGACCAAAAGCGTGAAAGTATTTATACACGAAGAGTAGGGCTAAGGGTTGGGCATTGCGCAGCAATGCTAAGTAAGCAAAAGTAAGTATGACTCGGAGTGAGTCAGAGTAAGAGTCACGACGAGTCATGGTAAGTAAATATAGTACAAGTATCCCACGATCGTGAGAATACTGAGTAATCGTAGCTAAAGGGATGAGTAATGCACAGCAGTACTGAGTAATCATATAAACGTAAGCGGGGCGGGGGATAGTAATGGTAGATGAGTAAAAGGAAAAAGAGTCCGGGTGCGTATCCAAGGTAACTGTAACAAGTGCAGGGCGTTTCCTCCTCACCACAGCCTTCCAACCCGTATTTTTGAGGTGCCTGTGTACTGTCTGAGGTGTAACAGAGTTGTTGGTAATATTTTGAAGAACTCTGGCTGCATCAACAGCTGTGGAAATCTTGCCCATGCGCATGTTTAATTTGGTGTATTCGATGTTGGCAGGCGTAAGCTTGGAAGGACGGCCTCCAGAGGACTTGACAAGGTGTGGGCAGTGTTGTTTACGTATTCTGCTAATAGAAGCAAGACCTATTCCAGTCTCTGTATGGATAGTTGCACCAGAAATGCCAGAGTCAAGCAGTTCAAGAACGCGGGTTGTTTGTGCTTTAGTGAGAGGTTGCATGGTGCAGTGGTGGAGATCTAATGGTCAGGACAGCTGCTTATATAGTTAGTTGGTACACTGATCACATGACCTTGTTGATCACAATCAACAAAGTTGAGTATCATGTGACTTATTAGCTAAACATTGGTTGTGTAAGCAGCAGCAACAAAACCTTTCCAATGAGTGACCACTTTGCAGTGTGTGAAACAACTTCTAAAAGTGGTTGCACAGCCTCAGGCTTATGTCAGATTCAAGTCAAGATATCAAACTTTACTATATATTATTTCGAAGATTTAACCTATTTTTTTTTTTGAGTTATTAAGTGATCTCTGAAAAAGTAGCAAACATTGGAAAGGTTTTGTTGCCCACTGTAATTTGCAAGACAGCTGCAAGAGAGCCTTCTGCAAGTCCAGTGAGATTTTGCTGATGAACTTGGAGGTCAAGAGGGAAGAGCAGTGTAAAGAGCGATGGGTTGAGAGAAGCTCATGGGAAGAAAATTGAGACGTCAAGGCTTATATGAGGTTGCTGAGTGAAGAGGACATCGCTGGGCTTTACAAGGCATTTTATACTGCAACTTCTAACAAAGCTCTAAAAGTTAGAGTGTGTGCAGTTTGTGCACAAGAGGTGAACCGTGCGGAGAGTGGGTTGCAGGAGCATCTTCTGTCAGAGCTTCCAAATGTATTGCGACTTCATCCAAAGGTTGTCCATCCAGACCATGATTTGTTCGATGGATGTCTCCTAGAGCCGACTGGGATGCGAAGGATGGAGAGTGTCAATGCCGTTTTTCGGGTTGATGTCTGTCCAAAACTATAGAAAAACCACTGTGCTATAGTCTGGCAAATAACTTATGGATTGGCCGTGTTCCTCTGGAGTTAGAGAGGTTGAGTGTTGCCAAACAGATGCTAATTGCGCTGGTCTATTCCCGTGTTTTCGTCTTCAAACTATATCCTTGAGGAATGCGGGCGGGTCGAGAGTCTATCAACAAATCAAACCCTAGGTTCCAGCGCGGTCTTCATGGCACAGTTACCTCCTATGCCATGGATATCGCAGAAATTTGTGATATGATTTCTGAGAATTTCATGCCTAGGAATGCATCGATACTGGCATCAGTCATTTCTATCACATTTATCGGAAAAGGGACCTTGCCGAGGAATTGGCTGTATACCACTTTTCGGGTTTGGCGACAGTTCGTCAAAGACACTCTAATCTGGTTGAAGGAACATAACCCCAAATATTATGGATCCAATCAAATTGATGAGCGAAGTCTCAATGAATTGGATAGAGACAACGTACCTCAGGAGATCCTTGGTATTGTTAGGCAAACAGAGGAAATTGAGGTTGTTGAACACGAGACAGCGGGATATGTCAACCAGTTTGATGGCGACAAGCTCGAAGCACCGGCAGGGTATCATGAAGGTAAGTCAGCAATATATTGTTATAAATGGGACTGACATTTAGTTCAAATTATAGGTTCAACAGGGAACCAGGATACTCAGTATGGTCAGACTACTACAGGTTCAGGAGTTGGCAATTCATGGCATGGTGAGTATGTGATTGATTTAGATTTCAGGAGATTGACGCAGAAACTTTATACAATGCAGAGAATGAAGTTGAAGAAAGAGAGATTTTGGACGATAATGACGAACCAGCAGAAGTAAGGCCATTACAGGTTGCTGGAGGAGTGAATGCCGAGTTGACAAAGCTAACAGCAAATGAGCTGATGATGTGGGGACTGGCCAACATGTGGAACGAAGGAAAGGAAGGAGGGTACAGAGTTCATTATGGGTCACGACTGCTAAACGATCATTATGGGTAGAGTCCGCCAGGGGTAGGCGTTACCCTGGGGGTATGGCCAAGGGTAGAGCAGGGGTAGGGGTAAGGGTAGGAATTTGGTACCCTGCTCTACCCTTGGGTTTTGGGAGGGGTAAAGGTACTTTTTTAATTGATCTTTTGTCGGTATTTACTACGGCTACATTATACACTTTACCTTGCACAAAAAGCTCAAGAAACGGTGAAGAAACGGCGCAGAAATGGTGAAGCCGCGCGTGCAGAGTGGGCGTGGGAACATGACAAAGCGGCTTTGAATTTGCCAGCGCAACGGTTCTGGGCAGCAACATCGCGTTCTGGCCACTTTTTCAAGCGCGTAAAACGCGTAGATATGGCTTAGAATGCTTCCGAATGCAAGGCTACACTATTCAATACAAAAAAGACGCGTCAATCAGTGTTTTCGATGGCTAGATGGGGGGATATATTGAGAGGAGACCTGGTGCAGGCAGGAGACCTCATAGGTGCGTTCTGGACGCGTTTTCTTGTATCTTTACTCATATATTCATTCTAAGGACTTATTCGCATGTCTATCGAGCTCCTACGACGCCAAAACCATCCTCAACCCGCACCCTTCGAGGGTAACTCCTACCCGCACACCCTTTGCCTACCCTCCGGCCAAATCACGGGTACCCTTGCCTTAGCCGAGGGGTTGGCTAAGCGACGGGTACGGGTACGGGTTGCGTCAAAACACCCGAGGGTTACCCGTGGTGGGCCCTAATTATGGGCGGCCTGTTGGTGATGGACCAAGGGATCCAAATCGTCCCAACATATTTGAGCAAGTCTTTTTATCCTTATATCCTTTTGGCAAGGGTGGACCATGTCGAACAGGCACACCCCCAGCAAGGGAAGGTGCAGTAAGGCTACTAACCTGGGGTAGAGTAGAGTGAGGCTGTGAGAGCGAACTAGAGAGAAAAAAAGTGTAACTCCTTATTGTATTGAGGTAAACTACTGCTAGTATTTATACAAAAGGATAGAGTGCACAGACCATGTACAGTATCAACCGGGAACAAGAATTGGCAGGCCCTATGGTCATTTCGTACCTCATGGGATGGGGAGATGTTTATCGTTCACATCACTACACACCCATATACTGGTCATCTTTCATGGGAAAACTTCACAAAGTGTTTCCAGAATTGTACAAGCCCAGCCAAGAAATAATAGTGTGCGTGGATATGGTGTTGGTTACATGGAGGGTTTGCTTACTCACGTAAATTCTAGTGGACAAGATGCTCATCATCAGGGTCAGACATTAACGGTGGATGTCGACCCCAATGTTCTTGATGGACTCCAAAATCAAGTACAAGGGCACGAAGAATTGGTATGTAAATTTGATATAAAGACAAAGACAAATATGCTGAGATATATGCAAATAATAGGACAGTTCTTCAATCTCAGCTCTCGATGTTGACACAGGCTACTCTAAAAGTCAAGTTGATGACTACTCCAAAAGGGGAATAGAATTGGAATTGTACAATATCATCCAATATTTTGTGGACACATATGAAGTCAACGGTGGATTGGGGGGTGGGAGTGTGCAGCGAGAGGTCAGTGAAGGAGCACCCAGTAACCTCAACCTCCGTGTTCCATGTCTTGATGATCATCCACGATCTCGGAAATGCCACAGGATGATGCGAACCAAAGGTCATAATACATTGCCGAACTTCAACGGTAACCACTTCCCCGAACGCGAAAACGGGGGTCAGGACGGACTTTATTGCGCAGCCATGTTGATGTTGTTGAAACCATGGCGAAATTTGGCAACAGATTTGAAGGCCGCGGATGATTCCTGGCTCGAAGCTTTTCGGAAATTCATGGAGACTGCTCCCAAACATTTTGAATACATTTTGTCAGGGATACAGTATCTTCATGAATGCGAAACTGCTGTAAGAGAAGACAGGGAAAAGGCTGGAGGACTTGGAGATGACGAGGTGGGGGGAGGACAGAGAGAAATGGCAAATGACATGCAGGGAGATGACATGGAGATGGATGAAGGAGTACAAGATGACGAGGATGCTGCATTGAACGAAGCATGTCTCGAGGCAATCATTGCATCACAGACATCCTTTAACGAATCTGTCCATGGCAAATTTGCGATTGAAGAGGCTAGATATGCACGCATATTTGCAGCAGAGGATGATGAATGGGATGTGAGGAGGGGCCCACCGTCAGTGGCAACGGGTGCTGATTTCCAGCACTTGATGCTCTGGAAAGATCAACTTGGAGCAGATATTCGAGCCCAAAATGAGGAGGTCCAATCGGGTGCAAATTCGAGGCCATCAACAGACACGACACCTACAGTGGGTCCACTGCCACAACCGAACAGCGAACGGGAGCCGTGGATAGAACCTGATGTGATTGGGGGAGAGGGACCTGGAGTAGAGCCGGCACTTTCAGCGGCTAGTGTCGCAGAGCTGAATAGTGAACAGCGTGACGGCTACGATATAGTCGTCTGGCACCTGGAACAGACACTTGCTGGAAATAAACCACCTCCGTAGGATGATCATTCATGGAGAGGGGGGGGACGGGAAAATCAAAGGTCATTCAGACGATCACAGAGGCCTTTGTTTCACGGGGTGCAGGCCATCAATTGGTCAAGGCGGCATATACGGGAGTTGCGGCGTCGCTGATAAATGGTAAAACAACCCATGTTGTTGCCAATATCGGAGTGGACCCAAATAGGAACGAGGTGTCGGATGATGGAAAGGCCAAACTGCAAGTGTTCTGGAAATCCGAACAGTACTTGATAACTGACGAATGTTCCATGCTCTCGAAGACATTCGTCGCGAAAATATCTCGTAATGTCGGAATAGGGAAACAAGGAGCCGATGATAATGACGAGGAAGCATCTTTTGGAGGGGTTAATGTCATCTTTTGCGGTGATTTCCATCAATTACCACCTGTTGGACAATCACCCAAAGAGGCGCTTTACTATCCGAGCACTCCATACGATTCGGTGGACTCGCAGGTTGGAAGGAGGATATATGGGGGGTTCACAACGGTCGTCATCCTGAAACAGCAGATGAGGGCCACGGATCCCGTTTGGAGAGATTTTCTGGCGCACTTACGCGGAGGGGAAGTTTATCAACATCATCTCGACATGCTCAGGACTCTTGTTCTGTCGAGACAGTCGGAGGCAAACAGGGTAGATTTTGAGGATGAAGATTGGGCGGATGCGGCATTGGTCACACCACGACATGCCGTTAGGGTGAAGTGGAACGAGGCGGCAGCTCGAAAACACTGTGCAAAGACGGGAAGGCAACTTTTCATCTGTCGAGCTGAGGACACGACAAAGGGAAGACCACTTACGTTGGCCGAAAAATGTCTTTTGGAGGCTCGGCACTCCAATGGAAACTGACGACGGTCCAAAAGGGACATACCTAGAGACGTTGAAATGGCGATTAGGATGAAGGTGATGGTGACAAGAAACCTGGAGACTGATCTGGACATTACAAATGGAGCACGGGGTGAGATTGTGGACATTTGTTTTCATCCAGACGAGGACATTCCCAAGGGCAAAAACATTGTGGTATTGCAGCACCCTCCGATATACATTCTCGTTAAGCTGGCAAGAACAAGGGCATCTAGGTTGGATGGATTGGAGGCAAATGTCATTCCCGTGGAGCCTACAACAATGACATATCGCCTTCAGCGAACGTCTAGAACTGGCCGAAAGTGTACACTTACGATCCATCGTCGACAATTTCCCCTCACTCCAGCTCACGCATACACGGACTATCGTTCACAAGGACAAACACTGCCGAAAGTTGTTGTGGATATAGCAACGCCGCCGACGGGAACGCTATCGTTGTTCAATTTGTACGTGGCGCTGTCACGAAGCTCTGGACGAGAGACAATACGATTGTTGAGAGATTTTGAGGATGCATTATTTTTGAAGGGGCATGAGCCAGAGTTGTTGATGGAAGATGATAGACTTGAAGAAGCATGTCGAAGGACCAAATTATGGTGGGAGGAGATGAAAAGGAGACGAGAAAGAGCATAGGAAGACACTAAGAAAATAGTATAAACGAGAAAGATTATTAGCAAAAATACATTGGGTACATACCAAGGAAATGATGATGCCATAGAAGAGTATGGTTTGAGAAACAGCTTAGGGAAGACTTGAGGGATTAAAAACAAAAAAAATAGAGAAAGAGAGAACACGAGGAAAGGACGGCGTATAAGACGTTGAAGTCAGGGGAAGATGGTGGTCAAGAATCAGAGGGTGGGAAATAGTTGACTTGTTGGTTAGTCAGGGGTCGAAAAGCCCTTGTCAAGCAAGGGGACAGCTGGAACAATGTTACAAAAGAATCAGAGGGACCAGAGCCAGAAACTCCACACCCTGCTGTAAGCAGCTCTACAGCAAGCTGCAAAAACGAGTTTGATTGTCCTACAACTGAAATTTCTCTCACCCAATTTCAGGCCATGGAAGAACAATAGACATCTCCCAAGAAGATTCACAAGACCACGAAGCAGAAAGCTCATGCATTAATAAATCTACTGTACTCAACAGCGACCTCAACTATCCTCCTTTTGTTTAGTAGCCTACATCAAATAAATAGGCGCAACATGTAGGGTGCCACCTTTTTACATCAAGTCACCAAGAGCCGCCAACTCCGGTCCACCAGATTCACGCATGCCAATTTCCCAGTCTAAGGCGACGATGTCAGTAAAGTGTAAGTGGGGGTTAATGATGAAGAGGAACTTACAGCTGTAGATGATAGTGACAGCCATGAGGATACCAGTGCCGCTTCCGATAGCGCCCATGAGATCGGCAGCGACGGAAAGAAGACCGAGGATGGCACCACCAAAGGCGGCGGCGGTGGGGATAACGCGCTTGAGTTCCTTGTACATAGAGCCTTCACGATGACCAGCCATAACCTAGATAACTTGTGTTTAGTATCATGTTCAGCCCAATAAAAGAAATAAATGCACCATTTGTTGGTCCTTGAGTTGCTTGGCGACATCACGGGGGCCAGAGCCGGAGACTTCGATCCAGGTCTTGGAGAAAAGAGCACAGGCGGAGAGCATGAAGGTAATGTAGACGGCGGTGTGGATGGGGTCAAGGATGGCCTCCTTCATGGTGTGAGGTGGCGAGATGTAGTAGGCAATGCCGGACTTGGCGACGAGTTGTGGGGAATCATCCATGGGCTGAAAACAAAATATTAGAATTTCAATCTTTTACACAAGAGATAGAAATGCTCACCTCCCAAACACCGAGAAGCTTGACGAAGAAGTTGCTGGGGAAGCGAGTGGCCAACATTTGAGACACGATGAAGATGTTAGACGTCAGGGCAGACTCGAGCATGATGGGCATATTCGAGGTGTAGAAAAGCTTGACGGGGTAAGAGCCACGTTGGCCGCGGAACTTGTTGCTCTTGACAGGGATTTCGATCCTGAAGCCTTGAAGGTAGATGACGACAGCGAAGATGACGACGGTGGCGAGGAGGTTCATGATGTTGGGGAGGCGGTCTCTCCAGAATGCCTCACGGAGGGCACGACCTTTGTCGTTCCATGTGAAGACGAGGTGGAAGAGTGCGACGAGGGCACCTTCGAATTCGGGACCGCGACCGGTGTTGACGGTGGTGGGGGAGAAGGCCTTCCAGACGATAGACTCGCAAATGTTGGTGGCAATGAAGAGGTTAATGCCAGAACCAAGACCGTAACCCTTTTGAAGGAGCTCGTCAAGGAGAATAACGATGAGGGCGGCGACGACAAGTTGGATAATGAGGAGCAGGCAGACACCAGCACCGAGGTCACTGGGTTGACCGTAAAGACCGGTAAGGACGTATACGGTAGCCTGGCCGAGAGAAATAATCAATGCGAAGACTGCAGAAATGTGTGTCAGTACTCCGAGAAAAGGGTACAGATGCTACGTCACTTACGTTTCTGACCACCACTGAACAATGCCCTATCCTCCTTCAGCGAAAAGTCGACTTCGATGAGGTTGGCACCGGCCAAGAGTTGCATGATCATTCCGGAGGTGACGATAGGTGTAATACCGAGTTCCATAAGTGTGCCACGATTTGACGCAAGGATGACACGCATCCAGTACAGTGGGTCAGAGGAGTCGGACGACATGATACCGTAGAGCGGGACTTGGGAGCAAACCAAGAAGATAAGAAGAGTGACCGCTGTCCATAGCACCTTTTGGTTGAAGGGTACCTATGAGAGAAACATTCGTTAGCAAGCTCTTCGCTGGCGAAAGCAAAACATTGGACTCACTTTACGGTCAGGGGAAGAAACCTCAGGGAGAATAGGAAGGAATGGTCGGACAAGATTCAAAAACCGAACTGTAAAGAATTGAGGTCAGTGCTGAGAATGTGCTTGTCGGCGACGACGACGATGAGAGGACTTACAACCGCTCATGGTGGTAGCGGGGATAGAGATGAAAGTTTGGTTCACAGGCAGAGTTTATGTTCGCGTCAAATTCGCCACCTCACTGATTTCCCGACGTGGCATCTTATGTAAGCGTGACCTCCACGTCGATTTGGATGCACGCGGCACGCGACTCTCGCTTGTGCTGTCAACGAACTGGACAATTTCTTCAAAGTTGACGCAAAAAATACAAGCCTGAACGTCATCTATGAAGTCTCCCAGAATCTATGTTCCCACCAATTTCCGTCGAATGATGCTGCCCGAACTGATCGTCCCGCTATATTTGTCTCCTTTGATTCCTCCAAATAGGATATCTCGCGCACACCAGCAGTGTGCAAGTACTCTTTGAGCCGTTGGTAGTTGAGTCCAACGGCATGGGGACCATGGCTATCGTCAGAGAGTGCGAAGCGACCTCCGAGCCGCTGTATTATCTATTTGAAGCGTGAAATTCCATACTTTTCACCGAATATTCTATTGAATATGTATAATATCAATGGCATACCTTCAGTACATCGTGGCCAGGGTAAGCAGCATTCCAGCCTTTTCTGAACGCTGCTGCGTTCGCCTCGAAAAGGGCTCCGTACTCGACCGCATACTTGATATTTCTCTCCAGCTTCTCGACTGCTAATGGATAGTCGTCCATTCGCAGATCCGGGTTGTATAATCTGCAGAGATCGATATGCCCAATAACCTCGGGATGGAAGCGTTGCATGATTTTGAACTGAGCGTCAAAGTACTGGCAAAGAAACCATTCCTGGGTCTCAATTTCTGACTGTCCTTCGGATGCACTAGCCAGAGATTTCTGGTAGGTTTCGAGGTCGAAGTCAATGGGTATGCCATTGAGATGGTGAACGGATCCGACTAGATATTGGATGCGAGATCCATGTTTGGCTAAGATTCCTTCCAACTTGTCCAAGTCGAGATCAGTGATGTATTCGGTCTCCAAACCGACCAGCAGTGTGATCTTGTTCTGATACTTGTCTTTGAGGCGATATGCCACCTCCAAGAACGCCTCAAATTGGTCATACAGATCTTCGAGAGGAACGTTTTCCTTAATTCCGTTTTTTAGAAACCGAGTTCGATCAAATAGCGAGGAAGTTACCTCTTCGGGATAAAGATCGACACTTCTATATCGAGGGACGTGTTCCGTCAAGCCATAAACTTCAAAGCCACGACGAATGGCCTCCTTCACGACCTCCTCCAGCGTTCCCTTTGCATGTTTACAGAACTGGCCAGAATGCGAATGATGACTATGGGGCATTTCTCCAACCAAGGCAATCTTATCGGCATTACGCCGAGTACTCCCCCCGGTCACATGACTGTCACGAATATCGTACGAGTGTTCGTTAAAAAGTGGAGAAAAACTGCCCACTAGCCGAAGTCAGGCTACTTTACCCTCCCTTCATAAACCCTCAGGCCGCCTCACCAAAAGTCCATTCAACATGGCCATCACGAACTGGATTATTCTTGCTCTAACGCATCCTAATGAATTCAAAAGTTTGCTGCAATTCCAGCTGTACCATGAGCAGAAACGCGACATCACGTCTATGAAGGAACATGAAACCTCGGGTTGGGACCGTGAATCCATGCGCAAGTGTTGGAAATTCCTGGACCAAACAAGTCGAAGTTTCTCTGCTGTTATAAAAGAGCTTGACGGCGACCTGGCAAGAACGGTGAGCGAATTTCAAGCGTATATGGCAACCAACACGTCATTAAAACTTTTTCTTGTAAGATTTGCATGTTCTACCTTGTTCTCCGCGGGCTCGACACCATTGAAGATGATATGACTATTTCCGACGCTGAAAAGCAGCCCGTTCTACGCGCTTTTCACAAACACACTGTGACACCTGGATGGAATTACTCTGGGTGTGGTCCGAACGAGAAGGATAGACAACTTCTCGTCGAGTATGATATTGTCGTTGAGGAAGTCAACCGACTCCTCCCCGAGTAAGCCTCATTCCCACTCTTTTCTACAACAAAGTTCTCATTTAGCTGTCCAGATACCGAGACGTCATCGTAGACATCTGCGACAAAATGGAAAACGGAATGGCAGACTACGCCCACAAAGCTGCCACAACAGGCTCCATCTACCTCCCTACCATTGCTGAATATGACCTGTACTGCCACTACGTCGCTGGCCTTGTCGGCGAAGGTCTTTCTCGCCTCTTCTCTGCCTCCAAGAAAGAAGCACCCTGGCTCGCCGACCAGCTCGAACTCTCCAACTCCATGGGTCTTCTCCTGCAGAAGACCAACATCATCCGTGACTACCGCGAAGACTGCGACGAGCACCGCTATTTCTGGCCTCAGGAAATCTGGGGCAAATACGGCTTCAAGGAAATGAAGGAGATGTACGCCCCGGAGAACGCCCAAAAGGCGCAATGGGCACAGAGTGGGATGATTGCTGATGCTTTGAGGCACGCAACGGACTCGCTTGACTACCTTAGGTTCTTGAAGAACCAGAGCGTCTTCAATTTCTGCGCCATCCCTGCTGCTATGGCCATTGCAACCCTCGAGTTGTGTTTCATGAACCCCACTATGCTCCAGAGGAACGTCAAAATTCGCAAGGCCGAAGCCGCTCGCGTATGTACCTTTCGTTTTCGCTCCCACTCTCAGTTTCCTGACATCTGGTCTTTAGCTCATCATGCGAGCAACAAATCCCCGTGAGGTTGCTCTCATCTTCACAGAATACGCACGACGGATACACGCCAAGGCCGTTCCATCAGATCCCAACTTCATGCGTATCTCAGTTGCATGTGGAAAGGTGAGGGTCCTTCGTACTTCTGAAGAGTAATTTATGAACTGACATTCTTTTCCTTCAGATCGAACAGTGGCGCGAACACTACTACCCGACATTCGTCCGCCTCGTCAACGACGCCTCTGGTCGCCCAAGACAAGACCTAGACACAGCTGACGCCCGAACACGGATAGTCGAACGCGAGCAGGAGCTCGATGCCGCCTACACTCGTAAGAAGCGTATCGAGCAAATCCGCGCCAACCTACCCGTCAAGGGCCCTGGTGCCCAGGCCCAGGACACCACCAGTTCCCTGGAGGTGTTTGGGTACATTGCTGGTGCCATCGTCCTCGTTCTGGGACTTTCCGCAATCGTCATTTGGACGATCCTGAAAGTTTGGGGCGATGAGTGAAGAGGTGGAGTGTCATAGACGACGATTATCAGACTGGACCTTTTGCTTTCGGACGTACCTTTAGCGACTTTTTTATCATTGTAACTTATACCCCACATATACTGACGAGCTAATGCCATTTTGCAATTACCTTGCTGCATTCGTGGTGGAGACCCTTGAGCTCTCAACTGTTCGGCGCACTGCCACCATGACCACAAAGGTCGGACTACACGTGACTCATCGCAGCTCCAATTGATTGAGCGGTTGTAATGGGCCTCTGACGTTCTACTCGACGCCCACCTTTGATCATGAGCTTCCAGGATATTGAAGCAGGGTTGACCCACCCAACCCGCTCGACGAACAATACAAGCTCGAATCCTCAGGATGGCCCTTTCACGAGTCTCCAGAGCTCTCTGTCGCTCCAGGTGTTCAAGATGAATTCCAATGTCCAGGGTATCTTGAAGTTTGTTGACCAGCTGGGAACTCCGAAGGATTCTGCTCAGTTACGGAAGTCGCTGTGCGCATGAATTTCTGCTTCCCGAGATACTGTTATTGACTTGGTATTGGCTAGACATGATCTGACAGAGACAACACGCGCGATGGTCAAACGTGGCTCAGAGGACTTGAAGAAGCTAACTGCGCTTCAAGCCAATCTGGTATGTTCAAAGGTGGTGTTTGGCACACAGAATATACTGACATGCCTTTCCTTAGCCACATCAGAAGACGGCCTTGCAGAAGACATCCCATGATCTCCAGCTATCCATGGTGGCATTTCAACGTGCGCAGCGCGAAAGTGCCGAACGGCAGCGCACTGTTGTTCAAGGTGTTAAGCTTGCCGTAGAGGATGAGCATACACCCAGCTCCCCGTGAGTTCAACCATCCGAACAGTTTCGCAAAGTGTTGACTCCCTTAATTTAACTTGACAGCTCGCATGAAGAAACCGATCCAACCACGCTGCGCCAAGCCCAGATGCTACAAGAGCAGCTTTCTCCTCACGAACTTGCCTACCAAGAATCCCTTATCCAAGAACGTGAACAAGAGATTCGAGAAATTGAATCCGGCATGCACGAACTTAATCAGATCTTCCGCGACCTGGGTACATTCGTCGGAGAGCAAGGCCAAATGATAGGTTTGGCACCCACCTACCCTTGTAGACTGCAACTAACAGGACAACATAGACGACATTGGCAATAATATTCTGTCAATACGTGACGACACTGGCGGCGCTGCGGAAGAGCTCACTACCGCACACGATTACCAACGCAAAGCTGGCCGACGTGCAGCATGTCTAACCCTCATCCTCGTCGTTGTTGGCGCCGTGGTCCTGCTAGCTGTAAAGATTCTCAAATTCGCTATCATATGCTGCCTATAGAACTGACACTCTTTCGATGTAGATTCTATCATGATACCCATCCCCCGGAGTCCTGCCATATTTATTTCTTTATTCTTACCGGATTACTTCCACTTAATGCCATTCCTTCCATTCTATGTTGGCCTGCAGCTCCACGCGTTGTTTACAGACTTTTCATGTACTAATCTGTTAGACCCACCATGGGCGTACGAACAGTATTAAATTGGGCGTTATTTGTACTGGAATACTTGAGTTCTACGATAAAGTTAGAGTGCTTATTATTTAGATAGTATTCCTCCGAGGGAGCCCATCTACGCGGAAACCGCTGTAACTGCCCTCGATCTTTCAGGATCAATCATGCGGTTGACCTTAACCGTAGGACCAATCTGTACGTTGCCCATCTCCTGTGGCGTAATCAGGATGTATTGTTTTTGATCAGAGGAATTTGCTGTGTCGATCTAGAGCAGACAATTGAGCATACGATTGAGCCTGCGTGCAAACTGACTTACCATCATTTTCATGGCAATTCGCCGGTTCACTGCATCCATGAAAACGTCGAACTCGTCTACGGAAGAGATGAGGAAAATTCAAGGAACCGATGACGTAGACCTACCAAGGCAACGGAGGGGGCAACCAATGGCTTCCCAAAGAGCAAGCAGAAGACAGATAGTAGAGAAGGACTTCTCTCCACCGCTGAGTGAGCGTGGATCCTTCTCTTTCGGAGCTTGAGTGCCAGCTTGATCTTCCGTCCGGACTTTCAACTCGAGGGTCCCTTTGGCATGGTGGAACAGCACTTTGCCGAAATAGCCACGAGTGGACAAATGATACGAGAACACCAATTTACACCGTAGCGCAATGTGACGGCGGAACTCTTGCCATCGACTGAGGCGCTCAGTTAGCGAGGCCTTCAGTGTCTATGGTTTGACAGGCAGTCAGCTCATCGGAATTCCCAAAGATATGATAATTGAACGCACTTTCGTCAGCGTGACCATTTGCTTGTAATCCCTTTCTGCAATTTTCAGGGCTTGTTCAGCCTCGTTGACGGTTTTCGCAAGGTCTCCGGGTGCTTTCTCTCCGCTGTTCAACGGAAATCAGCACCGGTACGTATTTAATGAGCGAGATCGAGCTGACCGTTTCTGCCTTTCTTCCAGGGCTCTCTCCACCGACTCGAGTTGACGTTGCAAAAAAGCCACAGGACGGGGATTTTCAATCTGTTGGCATATGGTCTCAGCCTTCTTGGTCCATTCCTGGAAGTCAGATTCAGTGGAAATTCAAATCCTACATGAAGTGGCATACCGCAAACTCTTCTTGGAGAGTATCCGCTGTATCCTTAACACCAGCAATCTTGACTTTTTCTTGCGTGAGTTTGTTATTGTACCATGCGACGCTTTCTTGAGCCTTAGAACGCGCATCCACAGCATCGTTCACCGTCTGGTGAACTCCAGCGGCGAATTGGTTATGTTCATCGATACGGCGTTTGAGTTGGTTCGACTCAGTGAGTAGCGCCTTCTGTTTCTCGTCCAGCTCGGTCTTCTGCCTCACAACGTCTTCGAATTGTACGAGGATGCCTTTCTTTTCTTCATCGGCTTCCTATAGAAAGAATGAGGTCCACGGAGGAATGCATAGAGGAAGAACCCTCACTTCTCGGGCAGCCATGAGACTTGTGACATCCGACGGCATTTCCTCGTTCACTTCTTGCTGGACGTCGTTGAGATTTGTTTTAGCTCGGCGGAATTCCTCAGCCAGACGGCTTTGGGACACCTAGGATATCAAGTTCAACGAAGACACGGCCTATGTATCATCCAAAGTTCTTGCCTTCATCTGGTCGAGGGCTCCTCGTCCTTGAGCAAAAGTAGCCTTGGCTTCCTGCACCTCTCCGGATACTCGTTTGTATTCCTCCTCGTACTTTGCCATCTCCTCTTTGTAGTGCCTATGATAAACCATTCAGTCCAGTTTGGATGGGCCATCTCGTAGGACATACCTGATCTGAGCTGCACTATTTCGACCCGTCAACAAGAGATTGGTAGCATCATTCCGGTTCTGCCTGAAGTTTATCTTCGAAGATGAAACACCACCTTCACTGTAGGGGAGAAAATGTTTATAAGTTACAATTCTAGATGACCAAGGAGAACTCACGGGTAGACTCGGACCGTCATGCCATTCGCCGCCCACGCAAGACCACCACGGCCAAGACGCCTGAGATTTTGCTCTCCTTCCTTTCGATCAGGAGCCAAAAGAACCCGCTCAATATTTACACGGTTGATCAAGATGCGGAGGACATGGGGGTTCGATATCTATATAGGCAATCAGCATATAGGACAGGTGTGAAGCAGGTTATCATACCTCGAGAGCACGAAGAACAGTCAGATATTCTTGGGGAGGTTCGCCTGAACTGTAATCGAAGAGGTCGGTATCGTAAATCACAATTTGAGTGGTTTTACTGTTGAGGGTCGAGGTTAGTATGTTCGACTTGGGGTGTGGGTCACTGGACTCACTTATTGTATTTGACGAGTACTTTCTTGAGCTGGACTTGATCCCGTGGATCGGTCACGGCGAATGCGGTCAAATACTGAGACAACTGGTGACGAAGCAGAGTGCCCCATTTTTGAGCGTCCTTAGCGTTGACATACAAACCAAGAGGGCCAATGGGCTTCTCCCCATGCCATCTCATCTGGTTAACCTCATTCAACACCCCTTGAATATTGTTGCCATAAGGAGTGAGAGCGTTCTTCTCCGCTTGTTGAGCCCGTTCGATCATCCCTTGACAGTTCTGGATTTGGCCTTTGATGGTGTTAATCGCCGCATCCTGCTTCATCCCTTCGTTCTTAATCTTATCAAGCTCCTCCTGCTTAGTGCGGACTTGTTCCTCGATGTTCTTGAGCTGGGCTTGTGTATTCTGAACTTGTTCGCGTGCGGTAGCAAGCCTTTGTTGCGTTTCATGTTGCTTTGCCTCCGTTTGCTGCTGCATGCGCGCAGTTTCTGTTGCTATCTGGCTGTCCAAGTCTTTGAGCTGATTGGTGATGCCGTCCATACTTTGCCCCATGCGCTTCAAGTCAGTCTACAGCGCCCATCAGAGTCTTGAACAGCGTTGAAGGGCAGGACCAACCTACATTGAAATCCACAATAGAACGCTTGTTGTTCTTGATCTCAGCCTGGATGTCAGCGCGCCGTTCTGAGAGCTCGTCTATGCGCCCCAACTTTGCATACTCCTGCTCGCGACGTTCGACCTCTCGACTAGCTTCCTCGAATTCCGCCTAGGCGACGTTGTTAGCATTCGCGCTCCATCTGGGCAGTGAATGTAGCATACATTAGCTTCCGCCAGCTTCTCTTCGATGTCGGGCAAACGGCTCTCCAGATTAGCCAATTCTTTGAACTTGGCTGTCATTTCTTCGCATTTGGCAGCAACGTGAGCCCAGCCTAGTTCCCTCTGGATAGCGCCAAGCTTGTCCTGGAGCTCTATAGCTTTCTGAGCCTCTGCAAAGCGCGTAGAGGCGTCCTTGAAGGCAGCCCTGAGATCCGGAATCGCCTGCCGCTTCTGCTCAAGGATTCTCGTTGTTTGTGTTATATTGTCCATGCAGGTGTCATATTCGTCGTGTAGTTGAGACAATTGAGTTCCTCGAAGGAATAGCTAGCGAAAGGTTAGTATTGGAGAAGATAGAAAATATATAAGATCTGACCTTGTACTTGTCGGCGGGAGAAGACGCGCTCAAGAATTGGCGGGCAGAGTCTGATCCCAGAATGAGCAACGTGAATGATCTCCAGCAGAAAGCCTCACAGACCTTGGGTCAAGACGCTCATGGGGTTGTCGACCTGGATATTCATGTGGTCGCAAATTGCAGCTAACTCCTCTCTCTTCGAGCTAATGAGCTTCTTCTGGGAATTTTGAATTTTCCAGGTAGAAGAGCCTTCTTTGGTCCATTTGCGAGTGATGACAATAGAACTTCCATATTCCTTTGGCTTAAATGCTTCTTCTCCTTGATTCTTGAGAGTGATGGTGACCTCAGACCAGCTAACCAAACGCGTGAGCATAGATCCATGTCGCTATCAAGAGCCCATTCTTACCTCACACCTTCTTTGATGAAGGATTTGAGCCCACTTCCGCGTCCAGTCGCGATACTTTTACCCCCAAGGGCGACAGTGATGGCAGACAGGACAGCACTCTTGCCACCTAGGAATAGGTCATAAACATCTCTTTCATATGGGCTTCGTGTGTTTACTCACTTCCGTTATGGCCTGAATAAAACAACATTAGCTTAGTTATACCGTTGATTGCATAAATAGGACGCACCAATAATGAAGTTGATTTGAGGGCCAAAATCAAATGTCAAGAATTTGTGGCACATGAAGTTGTGCATCTCGATACGTTCGATGATACCATACTCTGCGATTCCCTAAAAAAAATTGAACCAAAGATATGTCAACTAAAAGTTCAAAAATTCGGGAGAACGGCTTACACCCTGAATCTTGCGTTTAGCATCAAGCTCTTCACGAATAGTATCTCCATGCTCAGCAGAGAATCTCTCGAAAATTTCATCCTCATCTTCTTCTTCGTCGTCGTCTTCTTGCTCCTCCTCCTCTTCGTCATCATCAGAGTCCCTTGCATTTCGACGCGTCTTTCGCTTTCGAGGCATGGTGTGAACCTCGTCGTCGTCACCATTGAATCTGGCTCGTTTTTGAGATGTGGATTGAATGGGTTCGTCGTCGTCGCTAGCACTTTCGACGGAAGGTCGTTTGACCATCTTGGCAGATGTTGAACAATTTGAGAGTTAAGACAAAGAGACGCGACTCCTTGCGCGAGCACTATTGAGCGGAATTTCAATTTATCTCGATCACGTGTCTGACGCGCTGCCCCATTCAACGATTGACACTGACAGGAATCAAGAGGGTCTTCTCAGGCAACTTGATGGTGAGAGGACCTTTTTCTGATATCGGAAACTAAGATCTAGAAAAATACGAGGAAGAAGTCTCGGGATCTCTATTGAGAACGCTTGGCTTACAATCTTCGTGCTGCTCTGCCTGAATCTCTTTCTCGGAACACAGTCAATCTTGCTGCACTGGCCAACGAATCTTGAAAAAGTCCACGAAGTTGCCGGTTTGCCCCAATGTGTAGAACGTTGGTCTTGACACATTATGACGGGCGTTCTTTACAAGAGGCACACCGTGGTATTCAGCCAACGAATTTCTAGTTTTCTGGTCTTTCATTCTGAATGGTAGAGTGGAAGCCACCGGACCCAGACTAATGTCCCGGCACTGACACGGGGTTCACCCAGTCTTTTTGCTCTGGCCAGGCATTTACGAAGCGCGTCATGCTTCTAGCGCATTTCACCATACTTTAAGCGGCTGATAATACGGGAGGACTGGGGAACAATGCGCCACCGACTTTTGTAATTTCGTCTGGCTCGTAATTGGTTTGCAATCAAAAGGTCGATACCGCGCCAGCCGCGACATGAGATACCGTGAATCAGCCGAAATTTTGGTGGGCGTTGATACGGAGAAGAAGTATCGGAAACCAGGTATTCAAGATCAATTTAACTAACCTAGGCAAATGATTAGTGATATATTGCAGTCATGAAGAATCGAATGCAAGTGATCAATCCTTTGCTCGCCCCAAGAGCTCGCCCACAGTGAACTGGGTTTCGAACTCCGCCCAGCGTCTATTTAATCTAAGTCTTCTAAGCTACGACCTGCTGCCTTTCTTTTACCTTGCCCTCTGCTTATTCCCCTTAGATCTCCCGGAACCCCTTTCCCTTCCCAGTAGACCCTCGGCCGTACATGGATACTGGATATCCTTTCTCGTCTCCAGCATCAACAAACCCCCCGGAAACATCCTACCTTCTCGTTCTTGCCGATTTTCTAGTAAAGATCTTACAAGCATGGGCAGATCACAGAGGATTTCAGTATCAGAAGTACTCAGAGCTCGGACAAATAGAGTATAGGCTCTGTTCCCGCCGGTTTATTGCAATGTGGTTTTCCGGCAGGTCCAAGATTTAGCAAGAGGTACGTAGACCTTGCTATGGATTATCTCGCAGTTCTATAGTATTCACGCTGATTTTTTTTTGCTCTCAGCATGCACTCAGGATCCTCACTAGCGCCGATACAATCCAGAATACGATCCAAAGCCTGGGCATCGAAGGCACTGTTTCCCTTGACGACTTTTGTCTTGCTTTCAAAGACCCTGTGGCGATGAGACGCGATGATGAACACAGTTATCACTGGGTTTTTTATGATCTTTTCGACCCGTCTCGAGAGCCTCTGGAACGCATGTGAGAAATTCACAATTTACATGCCTCAGGATGTTTGTTCAACGCGCATATAGCCCCTTGGACTTCAACTACCCGGACGAGTCCTTGAGCGGGACCAGGATGGCCGACACACCCTTAGAACGCTCTTCTCAAACCGTTCCGGAGGACGCTGTTCGCATCAGCTTT
The DNA here is from genome assembly GCA_944990035.1 of Clitopilus passeckerianus. Classification (NCBI taxonomy): domain Eukaryota; kingdom Fungi; phylum Basidiomycota; class Agaricomycetes; order Agaricales; family Entolomataceae; genus Clitopilus; species Clitopilus passeckerianus. The sequence goes on from CALYLX010000143.1 coordinate 172,644, forward strand.
TGGGCACCCTGCGACGAGCCTGTATCCCAGTCAATCCGTGACGTTGTCACTGACATATTTGGACGCTTCAGTGATCCTTCCAACCGCCCGACGCACCCTCCCCTTGAAGAGCTGTCGGAAATCGTGATCTCGTTTCTCAGGCAGTGGGAATACGACGTTTGCGAGGAAACTGGGCATGCTGTACTGGCCGTTTTGATACACAGCATGTTAAACAGCGTAACCGACTGGCATACAGTCGACGAGGCCACATATAATGTGAGTATTTGCTCTTGCCGGTGACGATAACCCTAATAGATCACAGCATATAATCGCTACACTACTCTCGGATGAAGCGTGTGCAATCATGGCTCGGGGACTTGGGTTTCCCAAGACAGATACCACTGCCGATGAGCGAACAAGAGCGGTAGCATTCAAAGTTGCCGTCTGCGTCTCTCACGAGATAAACATCCACGCCATCTTCAAGCTTGTAGTCTGGGGGATCCGTGAGTATATGCCACTCATTTACCTTTTTCCAGAGATCGAGGGAAGGTATGTGGACCATTACCTCGGCTATCTCGACGCTTAGCACTTAACACTCTCTTTCCAGCTACAAGGGATGGCAGAGACAGCAAATACCGTCGATGCCTGCGCATCTTGCTACTTACCAGTCGCCAGTGGTCGCAGACAAGCTTAGGAACGACCCGAAGGTCCTATTCACGCCACCCCCATCGCTCAGTCTATTTTCAAGGTTTCGGACGAGATCTGCAAGTCCTCGTTGGATGCAGGTGGGAACAAAGATCCGCCGTCTTCTACGACCACGCGCCCTTTCTCTGGAACCTAGTGGATCTAACGCACTCAACCAGTGTGTCTTCACACCTTCCAATGATTCAGAAAACGAACAAGGCCACCTCTTGGGTACTCCTTGGACTCCTACTGGCCATCAAGGCATGGCTCCATCATCTTCGAACCATCCTCCTCCGTCCGGACAAGGTCTCGGGTTTACCGACGTACAGATTGCCGTGCCGTCACTGCGGCCGCCGCAAATCGAGCTGTAGTCCTACTTCGGTTAGCCCCAAAACACCCGCCCAGGATTCTCCCCGTCGCTCCAAAGGCGTCATGGCATTTCTCGCAGACGTCTCCAACACAATATTCAGGGGAAAGCGAAAAAGGGAACCAACAAACCAGTCCGAACAAGTATCGACGCCCACCTCCGGGGGACGCCCGCCAGACAAGCAACCCAAGACTACGAATCCATCGGAGCCTTCAAGTGATTTGACGGACGCGACCGCCGGAACGACGATTGCGAAACCAAGCATGCCAAGGGCTTTGGATTTCTGGAACTGAATACCAACCTTTTAAATTCTATTCCAATCGTACGGCTTGCGTTCAAAGAGTTCGTGAAATTGTCGCCATTCTCCATGCTTGCGAGTTATCCCTCCTTCGATATGGATTACGATCAAGTTTGTTCTCCCCCCTCTATCGTCTCGCTTCTCAACATTATCGCTGTCGTGTTCTCTGCTGCAAGCTTTCTTGCCCCTTACGATACCCTCATCCATGTAGATATACCCTCTGCATCGTAATCAGTACTTTCTCTTGCGCATTCAATCAATTACACATCCATGTAACATCACTGTTCCATCGTTAATTCAATTTTTCTTGCTCGCCCAATCCAATCCAATTCCGTTAGACGCCAGCATCTTACAATTACTTGAGATATATCTTATTGTATTTCAATCAGTGTTCGGAATATGCGGGTATCTAAAGCTACACGTGAACGTAAGTAAAGAAACGAACGAGTAACGTATGAAGAAAAAAATGGGAGCAAGGATGAAAAATCCGGAATCCAAGGTTCAAATGATTGCGTGTGATAACCAAAGCGGCAGAGGAGATGGGAAGTCGTTAAAATGGCATCTGCAATAATGAAATAATAAATAACCTCCGTATGGGATCCTTTAAAAGGAGCGAGAGCGCGGGTTGTATGAAACCCGACCATAAACCGATGTATATCGAGAGAGACCGTGAAGATAAGAAGCCGAGGTACTCAAGACCCGAATTACAGTCTTGAGCGCCTTTCCTTCCTCTTATGGGAGTGTAGGGCGCTGGTGGGAATGGGCGTGGCGGCAGCCCTCTTATCAATCGTGCGTGTCGGGGTAACTTTGAGCACAGTTGCACCGCCAACAGTTGTTTGAGGGGCCGCGGACGTTGTCGCAGGCGCAGATTGTTCCCCACCTTCACCAAATTGGCCAGGGCGCTGATGATCCGGCTTGTTGTGTGTGAGGTACCATCCGAGACCGGCGGCACCACCAATAAGCTAGACACCATAATAATCAATAACTGAAACGACATAATAATTCTCTGTCACCTACCAGGAGAAGGATGATACCTGTCACCCATACCCAGCGAGAAAAGTGAGAGTATCCATTTTTAGTTTTCGACAACCAGGAACTGGTGATAGAGGGCGTTAATATGGCGCTCTTAGGGAATGTAGAAAGCTATTTTTACCTCTCTTTATTTGCTTCGGGCATCTTCGCCACCATACTGAATCGACGCCAGAAATCGTCGCCCTTCTCACCACGGGCTGGGAGGAGAGTGTCTTCGTTGTTTCCCCGCATAGTGGGTCGCGGAGTGGGCGAAGTACCGAATGTCACCCCAGGGGACTTGCGTGGTCGGGCAAAGGCAGGCGTGATAGGCGTGACAGGTGGCTGAAGAGGATGAGGGTTGGAGGGAACATGGGTAGGTGAAGGAGAAGGATCGGCAAATGGGTTACGGCCGGGGCCGGCATGGCTTGTGTTAGGGTGCGAAGGCTTAGGGACAGCAATTTGCAGTGCGGGTGGCAGTCTTGAACCAGAGGGCATGTTGTACTGGGAGGTATGTGGCGGCGAGGGAGAGGCTGGCATATTGAGCGCTGCTATTGGGGCAGCATATCCGGGTTGAGGCGCGGCAATGGGTTTCGGTGGTGGTGGCGGGCTGTTAGAGCTGTTTGAGGGTAAAGCGAGAGGGCGGGTGTTGTTGCGAGCGGTAGCGGCTGCCAGAGCTGCATGCTTGGAATGTGCAGCGGCAGCGGCGGGTTTTGGCGGAGGAATCTCGTCCTCGTCGTCTGAATCATCGTCCATGTTTAGTAGACCCATGCCAATACCGCCAACTCCCGAAATTCGATTTCCACCATCTTGCCCCGCAGCCTCCGGACCTAGATAATTGTTGTACCTAGCAAAACGTCAATCTTATGCCAGAGTCAAGTATTTGACAGAATATGCGCACATATCATAGGCCGAAGACCTGTTGTTGGGATTTGGGGGCGCTGGTTGTCGAATTCGGCGTTGAGGTGCTGGTGCTGTCTCGTAGATAGTATCTGGCTCATCCGTAGCAAATGGTGGTCTGCCAGCGAGAGGAGCGCGCGACATAACTTATAAAAAGAGTGGACTGGACAAAAGAATGTGGGGGTACAAAGCTAAAGAACGGAGGCGGCGACAACGACGACGGGGGACTAAGGAAAGAGGATAAGGGATTTGAAGGCTGTCACACGTGTCACACTCCATACTAACTTCTCTTGTTCCCATCAGAGTCGATCGCTTCAATCATTTGCACCCAGCCAGCGTCCACATTGCACCCATCATCCGGTTGGAAACTGTTGCTGCAAGTTTTGACAGCAAGCAGCTTCGACGTTTAAATGTTCTGCCCAAAACCAGAGCAAGAAAGCCATTCTTCAAGCCTTTGTACACCCTCCATGTCTGCCCGTTTGCTCGCGTCTGTCGTGATTACCGATCGCCTTGTGCACAACTGTATCTAGGACCCTGGTCCGAAGATAGCTTCTGGTCCACCTCCAGGCTTTGCTCCAAGGCTTGTTAGCCTCCCTATGGAAACATGTGTTCTCTCCCTGAAATTTTTCTATTTCATATTTTACGTCTTCCCTTACTACTTGGAGGATTATTCCACCGCAAAGCAGAGAAGTACTGTGCCAATCCAGTTAGCAAGTGCTTATCTTGGAAGTGCACACTCGGAACCGGCTCCACATTAAATAGCCAACCCTCAGTAACATTCTTGGGATTGAAGTTTCCTGTCAGCAGATCCTCCGGAACAACTGAGTCACGTACTCCTTCAGGATCTATTTCTGATGCAATTCATCTCTCATCTACCGACGTCTCCTTTCGTTCCCACCAATCACCTGAGAATATCCGGAGATCTTGCTGTTCCCTAGCGCCCTGCAGAGACCCTTCGGCGCTCTGCTGAAATGATGTTCTCGGCCCAATTTACTTCTCTTTGCGGTGCCGCAATACGGTCCATTGCACGACCACCGATATAAAACGGTAAGTGAAGGAGATCACTACGCTCTGAATTCTGAACAGGTCGAGGACACGTACTCATCACGTAGCCGGGATCGTCGCAGGACAAGGCAGCGCCTACCACCAGCGAGAAACGTTCGGATACTCACATCTGTTGAGCATTCGTTTCTTCCGCCCTCAGAAGACGGAAACACTCCAAGTTTCTTTTGGGCGCCTCTCTAGAACGTCGCATCAGAAAACCCCAACGAAACTGTTTACCGAGCTATAATGTCTGATCCTCTTTTGACATAGTGAGCCTCGTGTGGGTGCAAATCACAGCCCTTCCCACCTTTTGTAGGCACATCGTCTTGTGGTACTTCGCGATCCTGGTGTGAAACAAATCAGTCTCAGCCACCTATAAAGACCAAGCAACAAGGCCTGAATGTTCTTCAGCTGCGCTCTTCCCTCTTTATCCCTGGTTGCTGGTCGACCATTCCGGACACATAGCGTTCTCGACAATAGTTTCTTTTGAGCTATCCACGTCTCCTCACCAATCTCTGCTCTTCCGGCCCAAATGGTTTACTCTCAAGCGCTCACTACATTGGTAGTCCTTTTGGGCGTTCTCGAAACAAGTGCTTCCCCACTTGTAGCCCGTGGCAAGACGCCCGCGTCCAACCCTCCCCCAATAGGAGTACGTATATCATCAGTGTTACCTCCCAAACCATTCGAAGCTCACCACCTACGGCAGAATTCAACGACCCAGCCCTCGTTGTTGAAGTGGCTAAACGCCGTCGAATCCAAGAACCTCCTCACAGTCAAATTCCACCCACTCGGACACGGTCAACCCCTGGCGACTTGGGACATTATGACCGAAAAGCAAGACGCTCTAGGCAGATCCATATGTGATATCTACGGCCGCAAGTGGCATCACGACCCAGTGCCTGTTTTTCCAGGTGGGCCCGCTGTCGGAAAGACATGCGAGTATCAGGCCAAGATTAGGTGTGGATGGCAGGATTTATTCGTGGCGAGAATATCTCATGTAGCCCTTGACGAATGTGGTACACAACATGACCATCCCCCGACAAAGGATGCGATATTCCGCATACTCCGTACGCACGTCCAGCACCTTCCGGCTGCCTCAAAGTGGGAAGCAACACCAGTAGCTCCAAAGTCATAGGTAGAATGCAGACGTGTAGTCCTCCCTCTGCAGAAATCATCCTTCGAGAGCCTTGATTATATGGAATTGGGCAAGTGAATACAAAAATCACGGAGCTCTCAGCTGCTTGTCCGCGCCTACTTTGAACATCAGTACCTGTGCATCCTGTTTTGGGTTCTCCTTGTCGTTGCAAATCAGAAGACAATAACGGGCCCTTCAACCGAACCTGAGATCCGCGGAATGTGAGCACCTTTGATTGACAGAATGTGAGCGCTTTGTGGGCAGCGTGTGAGTGCAGGCCAAAGCGTTCGGATCTTTTGCACGCCCACACGCATTGTGGATGAATTAACGACTCCGTATAAAATCAAGCTCGTATGGCTTGCAGGTCTTCAGCTGTGCTCCTACGTCCTTGCCCCCGGTTGCTGGTCAACCATTCAGGATACATCTTCTAGTCTAGCCTCGTTTGCGACAACAAAGCCTTTCACCTCGTTATCTCTCTCTCCTCTTTCCTTGCAAAATCATCATGCTGTACTCGAAAGCTTTCACTGCATTGGTGGTCGCGGTTGGTATCCTCGGCGCTCATGCTACGCCAATTGCTGCCCGCAATAATCTGGGGCAAATGTATAAGCCTACCCCTCCACCTGGCCAAAGAAAACCTCCTACAAATGCAGCTGAGAAAGGAGTCGTTGCGCCTAAGCCAACCCATCTTCCAGGCCAGTAAGTCCCCTTCTTGATTCCAATGTGAGTCTCAGCACTGGCAACTAACCGAATTTTCCTCCCAGTTTCCAAATACTCGACCCAGCCCATCAGAAAACGGTGTGTATATATACGTCCCCTTCGAAGTCATTCCAAACTGACTCGGACATTGCGATAGCAAATGACGAACAAAGATGAGATCATAAAATGGCTGCAAATCCTAGACAAAAAGAACCTGCTCAAAGTGGATTTCCCGTCAATGGGGTACGGTCAAAAGGAACTAACCACCTGGGCACTCATGACCCCCACCGAGCCTCGTTCAGTCTGCGACATCTACGGCGTGAAACTCTTTCCACGACCCGTGGCTATACAAAAAGGGGGACCAGACGCCGGGCAGAGGTGTCAGTATTCGGTGAAATTGACGTGTGGACGAGAGGACGTGTTCACGACAAAAATCTCCGAGATTGGCCTCGACGAGTGTGGGAACCACCAGGACCAGGAACCGACAGCGCACACGATAATCGAGGTACTCCTCAAGCATGCCAAGTATTTGCGTCCCAATCAAGTGTGGCACTTGTAGGCTAAACGTACTGGGGGGTTCCCTGGCGAACTGGGACTGTTGTTGTTAGGTAGACATCATTGCAAATCATTCATGTCGAGCTCCTGCTTCTCAGAACTCACACATGGAGAATCTAAACAATCTATCAGATTAAGCGTAAGGAAAATTACTACGGAGGTAAGACAACACGGCAAGGTAAGCTACAGTTCGTTTACATGTGAACGGGTTTTGAGTAAGCAGCCATGGCCGCCTCCTTGAACGCCTCGCTCAATGTGGGCTGGAAATCCAATGTCAGCGTAGAACATAACCAGGGGACGCATATGAGAACTTACGTGAGCATGACATGTCCTTGCAATATCCTCCGCCGAAGCGCCGTACTCCATAGCCAAAACACCCTCAGCAATCATCTCGCCAGCATTAGGGCCCATAATGTGGACACCTAGCACCTTGTCGGTCTCCTTCTCAGCAAGGATCTTGACGAAGCCCTCAGAGTCCAAGTTGGTCTTGGCACGAGAGTTGGCGCTGAACATGAACTTGCCGATGTTGAACTTGACACCGTCGGCCTTGAGCTCCTGCTCGGTCTTGCCAACCCATGCGACCTCGGGGTGGGTGTAGACAACGGAGGGGATGGCATGGTAGTTGACGTGACCATGGCCGCTCTTGATGTATTCAACAGCAGCAATACCTGGCCAAGAGATTAACATGAAACTTGAGTTGGCTATTGACAGAAATCAACGCACCTTCCTCCTCAGCCTTATGGGCAAGCATAGGTCCGAAAGTCACATCACCAATACACTTGATGTTCTTTTGGGAGGTGGTGAACTGGTCATCGATAATGATGCGTCCTCGCTCGTCCATCTCGACACCAGCAGCCTCAATGTTGAGGCCCTGGACGTACGGGCGACGACCAATAGCGACGAGAACAACATCGGCTTCAAGCTAATACAGCGTCTGTCAGAAGCGCAGAACGGGAGTCAACCAGATAGCACGTACCTCCTCCTCTTTGCCACCCTTTGCGGCCTCTGCCTGGAGGTAGACCTTGCCGTCCCTCTTTTCAGCAGACTTCACCTTGGTGTTCAGCTTGAACTTAAGGCCTTGCTTCGTGAGTGTCCTCTGGAACGCCTTGCTGTAATTAACCTGTGAGCAAATAGAACCATGAAAACAAAAAAGCAAGAGACTTACGCAACCTCCTCATCAATGCCAGCACCTCCAATACCACCCAAGAACTCGACAACGGTGACATCAGCACCTAGTCTACTCCACACACTGCCCATCTCCAGACCAATGATACCACCACCAATGACAACCATCTTTCCTGGAACCTTCTTCAGTTCCAATGCTCCTGTTGAGCTGACGATTTGCTCCTCGTCGATGGGGATGCTACCGCCAGGGAAAGGGGTGACCTCGGAGCCAGTTGCAATGACGAAGTTCTTTGTCTCAACCTCGGTCTTGCCGCCGTCAAGCAGGTCGACAGAGATCTTGGAAGGCGAAACGAAGGATGCAGCACCCTTGATGTAGTCGACTTTGTTCTGCTTGAACAAGAACTCGATACCCTTTGTAAGGTTGGAAACTGCGCTGTTCTTGGCCTCAAGCATGGTATCAAGGTTCAGGCTGACGCCAGAGACTATGGGCACGGTTAGCGGGTAGATAATATAGCACCGAGTTGCAACGCACCATCAATTCCACGTCGCTTGAAGTCATGTTGAGCCTGGTGGTAAAGATGCGAATTGTTCAACATGGCTTTTGAGGGTATACAACCGACGTTCAAGCATGTACCACCAAGCGCGCCACGCTTCTCGACACAGGCAGTCTATTCCACAACAATTAGTTCAGTACAACGTCATCGACAGAGCGCACACACCCTCAAGCCGAGCTGGGCGGCCTTAATGGCAGCAACGTAACCACCAGGTCCTTGCAGTTGTTCAGCATGCTTATATACACGTTCGGAACGTCGAACATACCTCCACCAATGACAACAACATCATATGGCTCAGCAGGAGTAGCAAGCCCTCGGCGCCAGCTGCCGACTTGTTGGAGCGAAGCCTGGCGAAGTCGCCTGTTGGCTGTCTAATGATACGTGTTCAACGTTGATTCCCTTATCGTCGTCGCCGCCGCTTACCTTTGTAGCTATCCTCTGAACGCTGAGCATGAGTAATGAAGGTCAAGGTTTGTAAAGACGGCGGAAAACGGTCGGATCCTGGTAATGGGCTGGCCAAGTCACATGATCGACGGACTTGCCAAAATTCGATCAAAATTTCGCTCGGCTCGGAAGCTTGGGGTTCAAAGTATTTGCGATGAGCCCTTACTGCTTGGATTGTCGAAACTAGAGTTTTCTGTTACGAATCTCGGATTTTCTGGCTTTTTCTCTCTCTATTTTCGGCGCCAAGTAGTGCATCCTCTGAGATCGAAGAAACAAGGTTCTTCGCCGAGTGTTTATTTCCTTGGCCCAACCTTGGCTACCCAGTGAAGTTGGCTATTCCGGACCGCCACTGGTATTAGCAGTCTTCCTTCGGTACTTCTTTCTCATGTCGCTCCATGCGTGAAGGAACTTCTGGTTGGTTGCCAGGCCTGTCATTCGACCTACCATGATCGTGAATAGGATGCCGCAGCCTCCCCTGAGTTACAGTCCTCCGCGATGCCCATGGCTTCTTTCACTCGGATAAACCCATCTCTACTCAGCAACTGAATGTAAATGACGAATGTGCTTACCAGCGTTTCTCACTGCCTTAGGCTCTCAAACCTATAAAAGCTGGCTTTGATCAACCGAAGCACCAAGTTTACTTCGCTTCATCTACAATGCGGTTCCTTTCTCTCCTACCCTTCATTGCCCTTGCGGTGGCCCAGGATACAAGCCTTTCAACAGTCAAGAAAGCCTTCGAAGGGGCTAACGTGAGCCGCCCTAAGCTTCAACGCCTTTCCGAATCTAGAATATTCTCCAGATCCCGACCAGCTTAGGCATCACCTTCAACCCCTCTGCACTGCTAGAGGTCACACTTCCTCAAACCTCAGGGCCTCCCATCACCCTCCACGCAGGCCTCCAACTACCCCGCAATTGTACGTCCGACACTCAGTACCCAGGTCCTGGTTCTTCCACCGAGTAACTCTGACCCACTCTTTTCAGCGACTGCCGGCCCGCCTGCGTTCAGTGTGATCGGGAAGGTCGGTGCTGGCCCATTCGTCGTGGTCGCCGTCGATCCAGACGCGCCAACCCCTCAGAACCCTACCAGTGCACAGATCCGTCATCTCTTGGCGCCGAATTACTATACTGTGTTGCCTAAAGCACCTGCTCAACCTCTGTTCAATAAGACTGCGGCTATCTCTCCTTACCGTCAACCTACACCTCCTGCAGGATCCGATGCTCACCGGTAAGTGGATGCGTTTGTGGTGGATAACTCATAATCTAATACACGCCCGTGATATAGCTATATTTTCCTACTTTACAAGCAACCCGCGGATTTCAACGACCAGACGCTCGTGACACCAGAGACTCCCGTTCAGCTGTTCAACGTCAGCACCTTTGCTACTGCTACAGGATTGGGGGACCCTATCGCAGGGACGTACATGCTTGTAGCACCATACCCAACCTCAGCATAGCTTGGAGGCCTTAGTATTACGAGATGTGGATTAGTAGCGTGTAAAAATCTATTTTGGTTAAAAACATTGGCTTCCGGGGAACCGGCGGTAGTGGATTTACGGAGATTACGAACAGCAACCCTATGGTTCATAGGATGAGAGGAGCGGGCGTAGGCGGGATAAGAATAACTGCACACATTTACAGCGCTCGATGAAGGCGTTCGAAGCTCAACCGTACCGCCACAGCCAACTAACACTTACAACTCTACAACTCGACGGTTTCGAGTTTATTCTTAGGCACTAAACCTCTAGTGGATGGTTCCCACCGGACTTTCTTCAAATCCATGGCGCGTGTGGGTAGGAAGCTCCTTTGTCCGTTGGAGAGCCTGTATGGCTGTATATAAGACCACAGCGACCATGTTTCTAACAACAACACTCGAAACGAGAAGCTGATAAACTTGGGAAAATGCGCTTCTCAATTGCCTTGCTCTTTGCAGCTGTCGCTGTCGCTCAGGATACCAGTCTTTCGAGGGTTAAGAGGGCATTCAAGACTGCTAATGTAGGCTCCTCTCGTAAAAATCTCGCTTCTCTGGATTGACATCTGCATCAGCTTACAGCCGATTTGGCTATCGAGTTCGATCCCCAGGTTTTACTTGAGGTGACCCTTCCAGGAGGGCAGATTAACGGAACCGCTATCACCGTCCATGCTGGTCAAACCATTGCACGCAATGGTAAGTCACAAAGTATAGGCTTGCGCACTTCTCCACTAACCACCATGCTGTAGCCACCGCAGAGCCAGCCCTCTTCAGCGTAGTAGGCACCAACAGCACCGGACCGTTCGTCGTCGTAGAAGTTGACCCGGATGCACCCACCCCCCAGAATACCTCATGGGCCCAAGTCCGTCATTTCATTGGCGGCGACTTCTACGCCTCTGGCAATTCAAGCCGTTCCAGCTCGAAGCTTGATGCCCACAAGTTGACCAACCGTACTGCCGCCGTTTCGGAGTGGTTGCAGCCCAGCCCACCTGCTGGTTCGGACCCCCACCGGTGAGTCTGGACGGCTGTTTGCTGATGCACACCCAACTGATTATGATCCCTCTTTTAGATACACTTTCCTTTTATTCAATCAACCTCCTGACTGGAACAATCAAACTCTTTTCGCGCCCAATACCACCATCGCGAACTTCAACGTCAGCCAGTTTGCAGCAGACACTGGTTTGGGTGATCCAATCGGAGGCACCTTCATGTTGGTGGGCCCGGACGCTGATTCGCAGCCCCTAGAATAGACAATCTAATTAGCATAGACATGTTTATAGTTAGCCCTACTTTGTGGCTCGTATGAGCCCTTAATGACAACCCTTTATCACATCAAATATTTCTGAAAGTGAACCAGCCTGGCAGGGAACTTGAAGGAGCACAGTTTCCCGCAACGGCTTCTCCTCACGAGGTCTCCAGTGAACACGGAATTGGAGCCAGTGGGAAGCAAGACAACGATGTAATGAAAACTGGTTCAAGAGGATAGACGAGACAACGAAAGAGTGGTATTAATGGGGTGTGTATTGCTTGGTCTAAGGCTAGATACAGTAAAACTTTACCAGCCAATTAGTATTGTGAAGGTATTACAAGGTGCAGGTTTAAACCGACCATCTAATACACCATAGAGGACATGTCGTTGCGGATACGGTTATAATCGAGCATTCCCTCAATGTTTCCAAGAGCAGTGATGGCAATCTGTGAAGAAAAATGAGTCATAATATTCACTATGGAGTAGCAGTAGAGGACGTACATCCTTATCCCAGAGGTATTTTGATGCAACACGCTTGATCTCATCGACGGTGACGGCATCGATAGCCTGCTCGATCTGCTGAGGAGTCATCCTCCTGCCAGTGGTGACAAGTTGACGACCAATATCCTCAGCAACGGCGGTGGTGCCGTCAAGGCCAAGGAGGAGACCAGCCTTGAGCTGGCTCTTGGCACGCTCAACCTCAGCCTCGGTAGGAGCAATGCTCATACGAGCCCACTCCCTTAGAGTGAAGTGTGTGAGGTCGTCGAGGTTGACCAAGTTCTCAGAAACAAGGTAGATACCCCAGAGACCGGTATCGGAGTAGGAGGTGGAGAAGGACATGAAGGAGTTGGCGAGGTTGTTGGAGGAGATGATGTGAGAAAGGCGGGAAGAGGTGAGTGATGATGCACCGAGTGACCTATCCCAGTTGCCGAAGATGCCCTGCATGACTTGCATGGGGAAGTAGTCGGGGGAGCTCCAGCCAACACCCTCAACAGCAATAGCAATGTTAGCTGTAGGGAGCTCATCATTGCGGATGCGGACCTCCGAACCAACGAAGGCAGTTTTGGGGTGTGAGAGACGGCCGAGGGGAATGGGGTTGGAGGAAACGGGAAGGGTGGAGAAGTGCTTCTCGGCAAGCTTGACGAGCTCGTTGTGGTCAACACCACCAGTTCCGACGAGAACCATGCGGTCAGCAGTGTAGTTGGTCTTGATGTAGGAGGAGAGGTCATCCTTCTTTATCGACAGGATGTTCTTCTTGGGGCCCAAGATTGTTCGGCCAAGAGCTTGACCTGGAATACTATTCAGTCGGTATACCGGAAACTCCGGGTATGACGAACATACCTTGGAAAGCGACAGCATGAAGGTGGTCAAAGACGACCTCCTCAAGCTGCTTGTCGACCTCCTGTTGTTCCCTAATAATGACATCACGTTCACGCTCGATGGCAGAGTTCTCCAACTTCGAGTTCTGGAGAATATCGGAGATAATGTCGACGGCGACCGGAACATCCTTTCGGAAGGACTTGGCGTAGTAGACAGTCTGTTCACGGGAGGTGTAAGCATTGAGGTGGGCACCAATGTTCTCAACCTCAAGCTCGAGAGCATGTTGGGATCGTCGGCCAGTTCCCTTGAAAGCCATATGTTCCAGGAAGTGTGCCGTGCCATTGTTCTTCTCGTTTTCTGCCCGAGAACCAGCATCTATCCACACACCGACGGTAGCTGTCTGAGCATGAGGTTGAGCTTCAGTAGCAACCGTAAGGCCGTTCTTCAGAGTCGTAACTTCGGTGAAGGGCCCAGGAATATTGTGTGCTGTCGCGAAAGTCCGGATGGCACGCTGGGGTTAGAGTCAGTAGAATACCACAAATGCAAGAGCTGGCACAGACCGGACTGCGAGAAGCATTGCGAAGAACGCGGCTGAGTACGGCTCTAGAAACCATTGTGGTCGTCGTCGTCGTCGCCGTTGTCGACAGAGGCCCGGTCAAGTTTTTTCTATAAGTGCAAGGTTGCTTCGGAATTTCACGGCCACTGCTGGTTCGGCTTTTGCCGTCAGTGCACGTGATGGTAATGCCGAGGTCTGTGGCAGTGCCCTCCTTCAGCTGTCCAATCGTCGATCAGGAATTGGTTTGCTCTTCCTTAGCGGAGGGGGTTACAGAGGACTCAACCGCTGAATCACTATTATGCTGTAAACATCTGACGCTTAAAATTGGCAAAACCAAGAATCAACTCATGTCTGGACCGGAAAAGCAAAGGAACCTTCTGGTTTCCTTTCAAGACGAAGGCATCATCTAGCCGAAGTTCTACGCCTCTTCCGTCATTCCAGTTAGAACCTATACCGACCCAGAATATTGAAATACTGGGCCTATAAAAGGTAATGGAACCTGACTAATCTGGAAGTCAAAATACGACTTGAGCGCCTACAGTCACACTCACATCTGTGTCAGGAGTTGCAGCGCCTCAAGACCGTGATGGCCAGCTGTAACTGAGACGGCAGGCCATATATAACTGATCGTGCCAGGGACACACACTCCACCTGTGTAGATAAAGCGTTTGACACTCAGGAGCTTCGTCTTGTTCTCCCTCTGACTTAAATGAGCATGTTCTTCACGGATTCAGTGGATCTCGTCCTTGGACCTTTGCAAGTCGGCTACTCGATCGCTGTCTTCCTGTTTGGATTGGCCACAGTTCAAGTGAGCACTGAATTCGTCCACACCCAAATGGCGCTTATCGTACGGTTAGACGTATCTCTACTTTCAGGATTTCAGTGAAGATCCGATCCTCTACAAGAGCCTTGTATGTTGTATGAATTCCTCTGTATGATCCCTGGCGCTGATTTATGTATTCAAGATCGGAGCAGTCTGGTGAACGCGATCCTTCTCTTTACCCGTATGCCATTCTGACGCACAACGCTAGGCTGTTCGAGCTCGCAAACCAAATCTGCTGCTCACATGCTGTCTACTTCTTCACAATAATCTCGTTCGGGAGGATGGATGTTCTCGAAGAAGATTCACCAGAGAGTTTTGACCTCATCCTACTATTCACTGGGTTGAACGTCTTATTGGTCTTTGTAGGTCATATCACACCATATTCACGTTCTCAGCGCTAACACACGGGCGCAGGGCTTCTTTGCATACCGACAATGGGAGTTGAAGCAATCCGCACTTTCTCTGCTCATCAGTACTCTCGGCTGTGCACAGCTTGCACTCTACATAGCTTCCACCGCGTTTGCCTTCTCAACTGGATCTGTAGCGGAGCTAGTTCAAGAAGGGCGTACCGTTCTATTAGCGACATTCTTCTTAGGTGAGCTTTCCTCCCAGTATTACCGGAGTTCCGTGATCTAATTCGGACTATTGGACTTGTAGGCGCCGGGGCAGCTATCGTCCTGACGATGGTTCTTGTAGGACGTCTATACACGCGTAAACGAGACCATTTCTACAGGTGAGGATGAAAGGCATCCAAAGAATACAGATGCCCAGCTCAATGGCAATATCTAGGTTCGCTAGCTCAAGCGACCGATGGATTATGTGGATAATCAGTGCGTTTCCCAATTCCATAAGTTGAAAACCTTTGATCTTAACGAACCACCGACAGGTACCGGGGCTCTCGCCAGGTATCGCAGGTCTATCTCTGAAACCATACTAAGGATCTAACCTGTCTGAATAGTGTCGCAATG
Organism: Clitopilus passeckerianus; assembly: GCA_944990035.1. Lineage (NCBI taxonomy): Eukaryota > Fungi > Basidiomycota > Agaricomycetes > Agaricales > Entolomataceae > Clitopilus > Clitopilus passeckerianus. The sequence goes on from CALYLX010000143.1 coordinate 187,817, forward strand.
ATTATAGTCGCCATCTGCGTAAGTTTCAAAGCCTACTTTCTCATCTTACTACCACTTTACTAAATAACCTTTGCAGTTCGCAACGATGAAGGATAATTGTCCGTAAAATACCCTCCTAGCCTTATGATACCTCTCTAATCGAACGCAAATAGTAATCTGGTACGGCGGCTTCGTCACTGTTCCAAGACGTGAGTACCGTCGTCTCCTTCCACATGGATCCTGCCTAACATCTACCTGACATGTAGTCCTTACCATCACGCTACTTGCATCGTAAGCCTTCCTATGCTATAGAGAACACTCTCCTCACCTACCCTTCATTCGATTCCAAGATTGAATGCAAGAAGCTCGCCTCATCGAGTCGACCTGACGAAGCCGATGAGCCTGAATAACATGGGATCCAGCGGGCGCGGTACGAATCCACACCGCGACAAGGTTCGTGCAAGTATCAAATCTAATATTTCTATTGCATACTGACGGTGTCACAACGAATCCTTCCAGTTAAGCACAGTGCAGATAGCCATCGAGACCGTCGAGACGACTGACGCAGCGAGTTTGTACGAGGGGAGAGCATCGAAACCAGGCGGCGAAAAGGCTATCCACTCCTCCCCCTTGCAGATAGTCTCCACATTGCCTTGAGGGCACCTTTATCTCCGCCCGATGCACGCAAAACGTACTCATTTACGCCTCAGTCAACGAAAATAACGTCACTCGTCTCAATTCTCTCTAGGTTAGGCTAGTTTCTGATACCTTTACAAGCCCCAATTACAGATGTATTAATGCAAATTGACATGACTATGCTACAAACTACCAAGGGTATCAAATAACTATACAGCACCTAACTTATAGCATTTCTTCGGGAAATATCGTCTAGCATGTAATGATTAGTGTTCTCGACCCGAAATTAGTTAAACTCCTCTTCAGGCTCCTCGGTGACGCCATCCTCGTTCCAGATGTCCAGGAACTACATAGAAGTCAGGACTCAGGCAGCGTATCATTGACGAAGTACTTACGGTACGCTTCTGAACAGTAACATCGTCGCTGGTCAGGATGGGCGCCGTCGCGAATGGTAGACGATCCCATTCGATCGGTTTGTCGTGGCGTCTCGCAGCTGGTTTATCTCCAGCAGCTGATTTCTTTCCGAGGACAAATTTATTGCATTTGCTGTTCACAGTCAGTCCACATAGCCTGTCAACATAGCTTTAACCCAGACTTACTCTTCGGATAAAGAGTATAGTGCTTTCAGATACGACTTGAGGAGCATGACTATGGCAATTATCACCGAATTTCGCATTAGGGGTATTTGATCCGTTAGGTTAGTAGTTGCGGTTGCTGGTGTTTCGGGAACAACGTCCATACTATCCTGGTGGGGGTTCGGTGCCGAAGTGGTTTGCAAGTGAGAGAGTAAATGTGAAGGGGAAATCGTTTCCAGCAGTTGAACTCCAATGGTTGAAAGAACGGCTGTGAGGTGTTTGATGACGGTGATTACCTCCTCATGTGTCTTGTAATCGAAAGCTGAGAAATTTTCGGCCATGTAACGAACGAAGTCAATGTCGTCCTACGGAGGAATCAGGAGGAGTACTACTGTTGACTGCATAAGATCTGACCTGCGACGCTTGTTGGTTTGCACACTCTTGGAATACCTTGACCAGAGATTTCAAGAAGTCCTGTCTAGTTTGCCGCTTTTCTCGGACGAGGGAGTACCACCTTTGCAAAAGAGCAACAGGAACAGTTTGAACACGATAGCCTAGGAAGGGCGGTGAGTCTAGTTCGCCACTGAAGAAGGGACCACCTACCCTGGAAGAAACCGCTGGCAATCTTCTTCTGATAGTTAAAGGAAGCTCGAGCGCTGAGAGTATATCGGGCGTTCAGCAGCGAGGCATGCTTAGTGTGCAGGATGGTATGGAGTGCACTTGCTCTGTTACAGAGACTTGCCACCGGACTCGTTTCCAAAGCCACGATGACAGGAAACGACTATGCACAACCGTCAGTAAGTGGAGCAAGTTCATGGGGTATAGCTGACCTGTAGCGGATGAGCCAGGCCCTGTTTAATAGTGAAAGTGAGCACGTCGATAGCGGTTGCTTGAATTTGGGGTTGCAATGAAAGGGCAGCTTCCAGAATCTGACTTAGATATCGCTGGACCACCGCAGAGGAAACCCTGTTTCAACTGAGAAAGGAGTTCGTGAGACACAGAACTGTGAAGACTTACCCAGAATCAGCAAAGCCATCAGTATTTCCCACCAATTCTTCCATATTGACGCCAGCCGCTTTGGGCTTAGCCTTTCCTGATTCTAAGCCGATGTTTAATCAGAAATTCTTGTCAGATGGGAGAAGCGCACCTTTCTCCTTGGTTGCATGCTTCGAAGCTTCGGAAACCAGGAACTCCTGCAGAATCCTCAACAATCTCCCTCGTGCCTCCTCTTCTGGAGATGCGAATATCTCGTCCATTATCTTGGAGGATTGCTCCATGACCATAAGAGTTGGTTGCGCTCGGAACAAGAAGCCTGTAACATCGGTTCAGTGTCTCGACAGTCTATGGAGGGGTCCCAGGCCCACCTAAGCATTGCAAGAGCCTCGCACGAAGTGCTGGGCTATTGTATTTGTGGTACAATGCTAGCACACTCAAGTAGATGTGTTCAATGATTGAGCCCTTGACGCTAGTGTTAGAGACGTTAAGTGTCGTCTAAGTTAGTCTTACCTGAGATATGCTATCAATATCCTTCGCTAGATCTGAATCTGACTGAGTTTTGATTGAAGGACGGATGCTGATCCTGAACCCACCTGTTCGATCGCGTCGTATTTCATCGAAGTTGCAATGTTCTCCGAGGAGGGAAACAAGAAACGCCAGAATCGATAGACCTCGGACCTCCGCCGGTGGTAGTTGTTGGGAGGGAGGGCGCTTGAGAGTTTGTTGGAGGCGGACTAAATAGTCTGAGGTTAGGCTGAAGTTAGAAATGGTTGGTTCACGTTTTACCATTGCATGACTTGAGGAGGTTGATCAAGCGAGGGAAATCATGGGTCAAGTTTTGAATGACAATACACATGCAAGCTACTGCCTCTTGCAACATCTGAAGTTCTTTGTCAGAATTTTTCTGAATGTCATGGAGAATGGCATACCTGCACATTGCCGCCGGTCGGCTTGAGTACCATGGGCTGCAGGGCAAGTTGAAGCTCTTGGCCGAACTTTGCTGCGGTTTTGGGCATGCAAGGGATGGAAATGCGGAAGATTTTGAGCAGATAGTCAGTGGTAGATTGATCTTCGGGCTAGAACAGGAGTTAAGGCGCAAGGCTGGCTTACGAATTGGACGAGACGTACCGAAGCGGCATTCTTTAGATAGGGAAGTAACGTAGAAGCTCTTGAGCCCGATAGTATAGCAGGATGAGCAGATGTGAACAGGTAAATGGTTCTGACGCAATTGATGACAGTCTGCAGAGTGGCGGGTCAACCTGGATTCATGAGACTGGACACAGTACTTACAAATCCTGGCAGGTCCGAAGCGTCCACCAAACCGTCGATCAGCGCTTCGCAGATTTCGCCATAACGAGCATGGAGAAAAGCTGCCTCATTTCCACTCTTCTCCATCATAATTTTATGAAGTAGATCCTCAAGTGGTGATTGCCTGTCCTTGAACGTTGCTGAGGTTCCCATAATGACGGTGACTTTGTTGAGAAGTGCAGCCTTCTCGTTGACTTTGGCAGCAGAATTAGAACTGATCGGCTTTGCAGTTGGCGGAGGAATGTTATTCGGAAACCATAATTCTTCGATAGTCTTGATGGCCAATTCCCGGACGGTTTCATCGTCGTCGAGCATCCGCAACACGACTCGTGTTGCAACGTCTATTTGACGCGCAGAATCATCAATTACTCCATAATAGGACTTCAGAAGTTTGATAACGCGTTTGCGGACGCCAAGACCCGTGTCCTGCAACCAAACTTTCAGTGCACTAGCCATAAAAATTATGGATCGTACTGACCGCAATACGATCGGCAATCTTCTGGTAATAGTCCCCAGCAACCTTAGGCGAATCAATCATGTATTTCCCTATAAGCTCGACTGCGGCATCTCGCACAGCGGGAGAACTGTCCAGAAGGTGACTCTCGATAGCGCGACGAACGTTAGGCTGGCGAAGAGTCAATTGAATGAAGTTATCTGGAAGGCAAAGACACTCACAGCACTAAGAATAGTAGCATCGCTTGTAATAATCTGACCAAGGGCCTTCAGAGCTTTGGTGCGCATGAATATAGCAGGGGCATCGAGCGCCATCAAGATGATTGTGAGGATGGGTTGGAACGAGTTGCGCAAACTCTGAATAGTGCCAATTTCTTCCGCAAGTCTGTCAATGCGGGCAACTTCCTCTTGAGATCTGGGTTGATGTAAGTCTCGAGCAATCCGTTATAACATTGTGTCCCAAGCATACCCGATATCAAACACATCTGCCGTAGGTTCCTTCCATACGCCTTGCAACGCATCCTTGAGTCTATACCCAAATGATTGGAGTTGGGAGGTATCCTTGATGTTGAGGTCATCGTCACCACTAGGATCGGTCACCCAGGAATCGAGTTGCTTGAGGGATGCAGCAAGCTCGTGTCCCAGCGTGGCTGCTGTGAATTCTCTAGCGCTCTGAAGAAGGTTGTCTGAGCCACCGGCGTGAAGGTTCAACAGGCGATCAACTTACATCATAAGCTTGGTCCTCAGAGGAGCGTTTACAGAGATGCGCTGCAATGTCCTTGTGAATCTTGACCAATTTGCTGAAGTCCTTGGCATTTGCGCTGGCGACAATCTGACACTAATATAAGTATGGAGTTGTCTAGCAGTTTCGGAGACTCACCTCATCCAAACATTTGACTGCCTGGTACTTGTTGGTGTCAGACTGCACATTCAGCGTACTTGACCGAATCCGCGAGGCAATAACACCAAGGTGATCAAGGGCAATGCTCTTCGCTGCATTATTATCGGTCTGATTGGTTTTCACGTCGTCCAGTGAGGAAACCTAGAAAGAAATCTTCAGAACGAAAATAAGGTAGAGCTTTCGAGACACGAACCATATATTTGCATGCCACACTGAGAAGTAGACTGGCAGCCGGCCATTCAGGCCAAAATAGTACGACGAGTACGTCCGCGATGAGGTTATCAAAAATAGTCCTGTATTCAGCCTCGTTCGAGTTTTTGGTCGCCTTTCCTTTTCCAGATCTATAGGGAGGGTTATTTTAAACGGAGTTAACAAAAAAATAGGCGGTTCGTACCTCTGAGTTAGGAAGAGTACGATAGTCTTCGCAGCCTTGGTCGCAGAATCCAATCCAGAGCTGTACAAGCGGATTTCCTGGATTAAGATGGCCCACATTAGTTCAATCTTCATCTTGACAGTAAGAAGTACATTACCTCCTGATCAATCTCATCCAGGAATGGTTCGTCGGCACCGTTATTGAGCTGGCTCTCAGTAAGACTTTCCTGCCTCTTCAGAGCAAATTTGTTTTGCCGAGCCTTGTCGATCCTCCTCGCTTCTACTCTGACATCATGAGCAGATGTCTGGACGAGCTGGAGAAGTAAGGCCGAAACAGTCCTGATGGACCTGCCGTCACGGAGTCTATGCAATTATGTTAGACCAAGTAAATGCAGGTTGTTTGTCGCATATTTACCTGAATTGACCAGCTTTCTGTTTTGAATCAGAAAGCTTAATCAATGAACTGAGGATCTCTTCTATAATCCAAGACCTCTGGTCTTCATGGTTTGCAAAGATCTGGAGCAAGGAAGCGTGAGTTCCGGAGAACCATAGATATATGCGCAAAAACTCACGCTACGAATCAAAGCAAGAGCATCCAACCTCAAACCCCGCATCGCACTCTTGCCAAACGTCTTCAGAATCACATTTTCACTTCCGCCAGACTTCTTCCCCCGACCACCGCCACCATCAGCCTCTGCTCCGGTTCCCTCAACGACAAAGAAAGGCCCAATCGCGATGTAGACAGCTTGAATGATGATGGCATCACTCATTGCAACGCTTTCAACATTAACCATATTGTTGACACGCGGTATAACGGAGGAAAGAGCTTGGAAGATTTCGCTAAGCTGCCGTCGATTTGCCTGGCAGGTCGGGCTGTTGTCCGTGAGGAGGTAGAATAACGCCGGATTGAGATGGCTTCCAGTCGAGCCAGTGGATATCTCCGTATATGCCTCAACAAAAGGGTAGATGATCTTCGTGAGCTGATTTTTAATAGAGCTCAGACAGGCTGTAATAAGCTCCTCGGAGTAGAGCTACAAAGGAATTCAGTAATGATTTCCACCAGGAAATTGAATATTTTACCTGCTTAGTGAGTCTGTCGCTGACCAGTAGCGCTATACAGCAATCTGCTGCATTGACACTATCCCGACCAGTTTCAAGTGCTCTCGCGAGCTTGTCATGATCCGCATCCGAGAGCTCAGCAGGAGCACCACTTTCCTGCGTATCGCCAGCATTGTCTCCGTCCTCCATCGGTGTCGACGGCTTGTCACCCTTCTTGCCCCTTGCTGCCTTTTTAGGACTCTTCTTGCTTGGAGAGGCGCTCTCCATCCGTACACCAGTGTTGCTAGAGACTGTTTGGTCGGCAGCACTTCGAGGAAATGGATCGATGTCTTCCCCAGCTTTGACGCTTCGTTCAAGGGTTTTCAACAAGCGCGAAAGCATCTGGGTGTCCACTTCAGCCATCCGGCCTTTGGTCCGAGGAGTAGCTTGCATGCCAGCCACAGTACGTAGTCGTTTGGTAGGTCGAGCGACATGACCGATGGATTTAAGGAGCTTCTGAACGACATTCGGATGGAGCACAGGACGAGACGCGTCCACCGTGGTTGTATGTGAAAAGAATTCGACGGGAAGGTCAGAAAGATCGACGTCAGCAGGGAGAGAGTCTTCGGTCTCGAAGATATCCTCAACAAGGGAAATGAACTTTTCCAGTGGTGCTGAATGAGAAAATCAATTATAAAATGGTGTTGCAGCTGAGGAAGAAAAATGACTCACGTCGTTCGTCCCGGTCTCCAGTCCTTCGAGCAGAGCCCTTGACCATGTCCACCTTCATGGGGCTGTAGCTATCATCCTCCCCAAAGCCACCCAAATCATCGTCATCTTCAACAGAATCGTCTATTTTCATCTTGCCGAGTGCCTTTTCGGAAGGGCCAGAGTCACCTTTTCGAGGGGTGGTTAACCACGGCTTATAAGGCACAGCAACATATGCCATACGTTGGGAACCAGGAGATCTGGGTGCATTAATGCGGTTGTGCTTGGGAGTCTGAGGCATGGAGTTCGGTTTACTTGGCGGTTTGAGGGATTGAGATGAATGTATGCGCTTGATAGCAGGCGACTCCAACTCCACGACGACCTTCCTCTTCCGAGACGGTGTTACCGAAGGAACGGTAGATGAACTAGGCTGAATGGCCAACGGATCTGGACTTTCGCCAATGACAGGAGTAACAATCTTGGGTGGTTTCTGAGGGGTCAGAGGAGAAGGAGGCGCCACGGCCTGGCGGGAAGCATTCATCTCGCGGGTCTTCTGCTGCAAGAAATCGTTGAAAAATGCGGGAGATTCCTGGGGTTTATGCACCTTCGGTGGCTGGGGCGGAGGTGGAGGCCCAAGAGCGTATGCAAGAGAGGATGAAGAAAGAGAGATGCTAGGAGGCGGAGGTGTCGGATAAGCCGCTTGGGGTGTTGTCCGTTGAAACAGAGATTGTGCAAATGGGGATGTTGAATACGAAGAGTGCTGAACAGGTTGCGAGGCCCAATGCTGAGGGGTTTGATAGGAGTAAGCTCTAGAGGGACGTCAGTCCTGATTATGGTCATAAATCGCAGGAGAGGGTGTTACTGACGGGCCATTTGATGAGTTCAGCATTTGAACTGCATTATCTCTGGTGTTTGTCCAATAGCCTGACTGCGTTGCTGCAGGGTTATGAGAGTCCATATATGCTAGTTCTTGAACATATTCCGTGTATGGTGGAGGCGGATTTCCTTGCGTATACCCGCCATTCTGCACGGAGTAATAGTTTGGTTGTGCAAATGTGGGTGGCTCAGCTGTTAGGCTCATCGAGCTCAAGTGCCTGGCAACTAACAAGGACCTTCAGAGACCATACTATTCAACGTGATTGCAGTTACTGACCATGATTAGTCGGGTTGGCAGATGCCATCGGATACACAGCTAATAGCCCCTGTGCTTCCTGAACCGAATCTGTGGCAGCTCGAGAATAATTTCCATCTTGCTGCGGGTAATACTGTTGGTTATACGCTTGATTGTATTGTTGGGCTGGCTGCTGCCAGCGGCGGTTGTTGTCCGACATCGCGTCGGACGAACTTGTTGCACGTCGGGGACGATGAACAGGCAGGCAAAATGCGCGCCAGTCACGAAAAGGTCACGGTCGGATATTAGCTTAGGTAAGAATCCAACCGGGTCGACTGCACCGTCCGCTCTTTCCTCTCAACGCTATGTTACGAGCAACATAACGAGCTGCTAGTTCTTGGGTATATTTGATCTAGGAAAGCGCCAGACGAAAATGGCGTCGCCAGCTCAAACCGCTGCTCAGGTTATTCGCGCATACTTCAGGATTGAACCCGCCAACAGCCGGCACCGATTTGGAGAAAGCATCAGCGGTTTTGTTACAAGTATTTCCAAGGGATCTTGAGAGGGGAAACGAAGACGCCGCCGCGCCTCCCAGCACATGCATACTTGCACGGTCTGATTCGTAACCAAGAAGTGTTCTCAAGCTGGCGCATCGTTGGTTGCCTCCAACAAAGCATTAAAGCAGGCGTTAAGATTCATCCTCGGACCTTCGAACAAGCCGTCTTCGAACTGTCGTCCGAAGGCGAACCAGCAATATGCGGTTTAACAAAGGAGGATGGCTTCAGATTTAGCAAAGTTAGCAAAGCTCCCCTCTGGGAGCTGGAATGTTATCATGGCCTCGCGGTTACGGAGGCCAACAAAAACACCAAACTGCAACGCTGTCATGCCACATCTAAACTCCTTCACATCGCCCATTCAGTCAGCATACAGATAGATCCCTGGCTCTATACCTCCTGAATCAGAAGGTTTCTCCTTCACAAGGAATACACTGCCGCCGTCCAAGTATACTCGCTCCTCCTCGCTAGGGCTGGAGTTCCCTTGACGAAACTACTTCATCGGACCCAGGAAGAAGCACCGCTCCATCCGCAAGCTGAGCCTCCTCCACTCATGTACACAATGAGTGCCGAAGCCGAATCGAGGGAAGCCCTCCAGCATCTATGTAAAGCTCTTGTAGAGCCTCCTTCAGCCCTCGAAACACCACCGACCGAGCCGGAGGTAATATCCCTTCGATTTATGTCTGCACAAGAAAATCGACCTGCAAGAGACGACAAAAAACACCAACTGTACCTCAAATAAAGGTCGTCGGGACTACCTCCCACCATGCTATTGGCCTACTCTGTCAGCTAGCACAAGACGACGCAATTCCTCACCTCCATCTCGACCCTCTTCTTGACCTCCTCAAAACAATCAAACCTCTCAGAGACTGGGATGTCGATTATGAGCACACAAAAAAGTCTTTTGCTCGTAGAGTTGTTATCAAGGTCCACCACCTCGCTTCACCCGAATCCCGGGACATTGACTTTGAAGAGCTTAAAGTTCAAACGATAGCTCATATGGAGTCCAGCAAGCTGGGCTGGAAACAGTCCAAACGCTTCAAACTGTGGTCAGATTCTATCGACCCTCGAGGGGGTCAAGGTTGGGCGGAGGCAGCCTCTGCTGCAGCGTCCAGGAGAGACGTAGGTGATAGTGGGGGAGCGGCAGCCCTCTCCTAAAGACGATCCAGCAGAATTGGTTTGAGTGGGGACTTCGTCATCACGTATGTGAAACTTCTGGGGAGTGAATGTAACAAACCAATAAATGTATAAATGTACAAGACTAGATATAATCTACATAATCGAAATTTTTAAAAAATCTACACTGCGCCAAGTCTAGTATCATCCTCCCTTTCATCCAAGCCACCATCTGCTGCCTGCCTAGCCGCCGCAAGTCGCTCCTGCTCAGCATCGATAAATCGTTGAGGTCTCTCAACCTGAATGGCTTCCTTATTTCTACACACGAGAATCATTGAATTATTCTCCCGATAGAGCTTGTCGATATCTTCTAGATGACGATTGGCCGTCTCAGGGTATATTGCCCAAATCAACTGTTGACAATATCTTAGCGATTCAGTGCGCAAAAGGACATGGAATAAAAGCTTACAGGAACAAATGCAGCGTTGAAGACCATCCAGATGAGGTAGAACTTCCATCCTAGATTGGCAATGCCAGGAGGTGTCACTTGAACAACCACGTAATTTGAGATCCTGAAATGATGCTTAGCATTCCTGTTCAATGCAACAAGGTGTAGGAAACCCACCAATTAGACGCAGTTGCCAACGCGGCTCCCTTGGTGCGCATCGACAAACTATTGATCTCAGTGGGGTAAAGCCATGGAACACCCTAAGAGCCATCCGGTCAGAACGACGTCGTACTAGCGGTTTCAAACACTCGTACCTGCCAGCAAATGCCGAAGAAAAGGTAATAGAGGAAGAAAAACGCAGTCGCAGCAGCTCCATATTTCTGGCCAGCCCCGTTAGGATCACTAGCATGCGCCAGTAGGCCCGAGATGCACGCATAGCAAGCAAATTGGCCAGCAGCACCCCACATCATGAGTTTACGGCGTCCAGCCCTTTCGATAAGGACGAGCCCGAAGAAGGCGAAGATGAGATATGAGACGGAGTTGCATGCTGCAAGTAGGCGCGCAAGATTGTTGGAGAGTCCAACAGAGTTCTGTAGGACAAGAGGGAGACTGGAAAAGGAGGCTCAATAGAAGTTCAGATTCGAGGGAGGAAACACGTACTAGTAGCTGGTGACGTTGATACCGACGAGTTGCTGCATCCACTGAGTTCCTGTTGGTCCGTAGTTAGCTTCGAAGGGAAAACGCAATTCAAAGTTGATCATACCTGCTCCAAGCAGCAGTCGCCGCATCATTCCTGTATTACCCGTCCTTCCACGAAGAATATCGGACCAACTTGGGGAAAACTCCTGTTCAATCCTGACTGCCTCCAGAATTTCCTCCTTCTCGAATACGATGATCTCGTCGGCTTCCGTGACACCATTGCCTTCCAAAGCGACCAGGACTTCTACACCTTCCTTCTCGTGCCCGTGTGCCAGAAGCCAGCGAGGGCTTTCAGGTAGCCATGGAACAGTTGCAAAGAGCATGAAGGAGAATACGAGTTGGAATGCTATAGGGAATCTCCATGCGACACTACCGGAGAGGAAGCTAAAGCCATAGGTCATCCAGTTACTCAGGGAGAAACCCGCAATGTTCATGCTAGGAGGGGTCAGATTGGAGAGTATGATGAGGCCAAAAATCGCTCACATCATCCCAAATACGACTAGTTTGCCTCGTAAACTTGGCTTGGAAGTCTCACTGGTCCAGACGGGAGCTGTCGCCGTGTTCATACTAAGGACGAAGTTAAGCCAAGGGAACGACCGTACTTGAGGAGCCAGCTTACCCATTGCCAACACCTTAACAGTCAAGAACCTCAGTTAGAGCAGTGGTGTGCAGCGATAATCAGGAAGTATTACCTGTGATTAGCCGGGCCACAATCATTTGGGCTACGGAGTAGGAACATGTCTGGAGAATTGCACCGATTGACATGATGGTGACACCGATCAAGAAGGTCTTCTTCCTGCCCATAGATTCTCCTGTTATCGTTTTGAATCAGCTTCAGTTTCTAGAAATGCAGCGAAGAAGGAGGAGAATATATTACCAACGACAAAAGCAGTCATGGCACCGAAGAAGCTGATGATAATTGTCATTAACCATTCGTATGTTTTTGGAGAGGAACTTACCATCCAATGTCATACAAGGACACAATAGTCCCTTGCAAGTTGGGGTCTGGATTACCCATCGTTTCTAAGAAGTCAGGTGTGACGATGATCCCGCCAAAGACACCTTGGTCATATCCTGTCGTACGAGCAATCCTTGTCAATAGAGCTTGAAGTTGAAGCATGTAAACGGCCCACCAAAGAGTGTCATCGCTGTTGTACATGCTACTGTGACCCAAGCATTGAGCTTGGTTCCAGTCATGCCAAAGTATGGCGCCTTCTTCTGCACATCAGGGTCAAGCTTGACATCGGAGGCATCCTCTCTGGTGGAGATGGTAGGTTCGTTGAGCTTTTCGTCCGACATGGTCGAATATGAAAGGAAAAGGAGGCGCTCACATTTCTTCTCCACTAAGGGGGGTATATATATACCCAGAATTCAAAGAAGCCATGGTCAGCCTCAAGTCAGCCTCTGGTTCTCTTCGAAAGCGAACATGCCTCCCGAAGTCCTGATGCTCGTCGCTTGTTGCATTGCAGTTACCCCGCCCCGGAAAGCCGGAGGCATCCACAAGGGGATGATACCCCACCGGCCCGTGGGTGCCATTCTGATTTTAGAATTAACGTCTGTTTAACATTGCTCTCCGAATCGTTCAGTCGCTCCACTCCAGGATGCATTTTTGAGTCCAGGGTACAGAAGACAAGCAGAAATACCAATTACTATGGTATCTGGCGCTGCTTTTGGCCTAGTAACTCACTCCGCCTACCTGATGACCTTCCAATGGGAGAGATGGACATCCTGGTCCATCCAGGGTCTCTGCTCCTCGACAATTTGCCAGCCATGCTCTACGTCATTCCCCTGAGATTTTCGTCACACCGAATCACAAGGAAAGATTTGTGAGCAGGGTAACGCCCTATGAGGAGCAACAGATTTGGAAAAAAGCTTCAGCCGAGCCTCAATCTTTATGCTTCTCCAAGATCATGTTGCAGCAATGTATCATGCTGCCCGACGGTTCAGTGCCCCGATGCTCGCAAAGATACCCTTCGGGACAGACGATACACCCCTTGCATAGATTTGGTTGGTGAAAATCTGGGATAGGTTAGGGTCCAGCTATCAAGACAATGAAGGAAACGCACCAGCTCGTCGTACACAATAGCTGGAACCTTTCTCTCGCAAAGGACAGAGCTTGGGTGGATTTTCACAGTCTAAAACGGATGGTTAAACATTTGAGCAGGCTTCCCAAACAGATCACTCACCGATTGACCCATGGTCTGTTTGTACGACCCATCAGGCTGCAAAAACGCAGAGTTCTGTGCAAGACCAAATGCGAGGCTTCGAAGCACAGGGTCATCCTTATCTCCGCACGACACCTTCCAGTCAATTTTCAGACGCGTGCAAGTTTGCCTCAACTGGTTGCGGATTTCGGCAGCTTCCAGAAGAGCCCGCTCGTTCAGAAAATGCTTCCTACACCAATCCCTGCGAGCACCTTTTGAGGTACCATTGGCAATATCCGTATAAGATCGAACCGCATTGAGTACGGTAAGATGATCTCCCGAGGTGTGTTTGAACATTTTTCGTGCTTCTGAAGCTGTTTCACGCTGTTCCGTGATATCGATGAAAAGTTTTGAAGAGGCCGACAGGACGGAGATGATATCAATAACTTCGAGGGTGCATCCGTTATCTTTTGCAGCAAGAATAGCGCGAGCGTAGACGGGTTCAAGCGGGAAGAGGGCCATTTGACGTCCAAGGGGTGTCAAATCTCTATTCGCATCGATAGCATCCAACAGCCATAGGGTTTTGAGTGCTGATATGACTATTTGGGAAACATGGTCAGAATTGTGGTGGCATACGCCATACGCAGTAACAAACCTGATTCAATATCCGGCATATCCATCAAGTCCAGCTCTTCCAAATTTTGGCCAAGACATTTTAGCTGAAGAATGCTCGAGGTCAAGCTAACCCGCATAATCTCGGGCTCAGGTGCAACTGGCATCATCCTATACGCATCTTCAGTGTACAACCTGAAGCACATGCCTGGACCCTGTTCTTATATTAGCAAGGACGTCTCCGAGTACGATATAAATCTACCTCTCGTCCAGCTCGACCCGACCTCTGAGTTGCAGACGATTTGGTGACAGGTTTCGTCATTAGTGTATCGAACCCTAGCAAACGTTCAGCAACATAATCACAAACCCTTGTGTGTTCGCTCACCTCCGCCCGTATCCCTCGCGAGATACCTCTTTTCCTTACACATGCCAGTGTCAATAACATATTTGACACCGGGTATTGTTATAGAAGTTTCGGCAATATTTGTTGCCAATATACACTTCCGCGTATTTGGAGGTGCATCCATGAAGACTTTGGCATTTTGTCCAGGAGCTTGCGCAGCGTACATGGGATACACCAAAATCTGTACAAGTAAAAGGGGTGAGAAGGAGAGCCAGGCGAAGGTGGAGATTACTAACGTCCTTCTCGTCCTTTGGTAGCTGTTTAGCAAAAAGCTGGATCGACTTTTCTAACCCTTCGATGTCCTCTTGACCTGAAAACGGGCGAGATGAGTATTCGATTCTTTACAAGGCCGGAAATAAGATGGTCGTTACCTGGAAGGAAGATGAGTACATCGCCAGGAGGCTGGTCTAAGTGTATTTGGAAGAACGCTCGCATAGCAGAGTCGACATAGTCTGTCTGCCCTTCCCTGCTGTAGTGTATCTTGACTGGATGCTGTCGGCCCTGGACGTATAGCACCTTGGCACTGCAAATTCCAAATCAACTCAACTTCATGTCCTTCACCATGAAAATACCAACGTACCTCCCAAAGAACCGACTGAATTTCTCCGCATCCAGTGTCGCGCTCATAACGACAATCTTCAGCGGATTGCTCTTTCTCTCCTTTCCCTTGCCTTTTCCAGCCTCCCCATTCTGATTCCTCTCCTTCTGTATCCTCTTCAAGTTCGCAATCAACAAGTCGGTTCGCAGCGTCCTCTCATGCGCCTCATCAACAACAACCACGCTGTACGCACTGAGCGTTGAATCTGAAAGTAGCTCCCGTACAATCATACCGTCCGTCATGTACTTGATCCTTGTCTCCGGACTCGACTTTTCGTCAAAGCGAACCGAGTAGCCGACGAGGGAGCCAACTGGTCTGCCTCCAGATTCAAGTGCAACTCGAGAAGCAAGCGAGGTTGCTGCCACTCGTCGAGGTTGAGTGACTGCGATCATGCCAGAACCCACGAGACCAGATTCAAGGATATATTGGGGTATTTCTGGATTCATGTTGAGACTATGTTCCCCAGACGCCGGAACTAAGCAACTCACGAGTAGTTTTCCCAGATCCTGTTTCTCCAAGCAGGACAGTAACATCGTTTTTGCGAATCTCTTCAATGAGAGCCTCTCGGCCTGGTGCAATATTCGTGTTAAAACGCAGATATCAGAGTTTAAAGAGGTGTACCCACCTTTTGCGATAGGAAGTTGCTTGCGTTGCTCCTGAAGCGCCTCGCTAGCTTTTTTGGAGGCTGGGTTCACCGGGACTGCCTTGCTAGGGCCGGCTTCATTCACTAATGAAGAAGCCTTCGGTGGCCCTTCCGAGATGGAGTGTTTCTGCTTCTTGTGAGCTTTTCGAGGTGAGCTAACGTCGGCTTTAGGGACGTCAATTTCTTGTTTGATCTCGCTTCTGACTTCAGCAGTGCGTTTCTCGTGGTTGTGAGACTTCTGGCGCGGAGATTCGGCAGTAGGAACATGTCCATTGACCACAGATTCTTTGTCTATTCAGAGGATTCGTTAGGAAGGCAGTTGAATAGTTGAACACGGACATTACCTTTCGAGCTCTCAGAAGGTAATTGGGATATTGTAGGATCTTGGGATTGACTGAGCGTCTGGGAGCTCGTGATCGATTCCTCTTCGGATATGGAGCCATTCGTAGCAACACCATTGGCACCGTTGACCATGGAATGTTTGCGTTTTTTCCGTTTATTCTTCCGTGGGCTTTCCACACTGATCGCCGCTGCTACCTCCTGCTCTTCCTGTTCCTCCTCCTCCCTTTCCCTCTTGTTACCATGCTTCCCAGCCTTGGCATCTCCATTAGCGCCTGTTTCATGATCTGGAGCACGCCCCTGGTGCGGACTCCGTTCGACTGGAGAGTTCGGGTTGTTTGAGCTCCCGGCATGAGCCATGTCTTCAGGTATGTTGTCGTCGAAAGGAGACCCGGTATCAGGTTGCTCATCGTCGTGCTCTGGAATGTCATGGCCAGATTGATGAACACGGTGTTTGTGATTAGCGCTGCCCACAGAGGACCCGCTAGCGCCCGCAGAGGATATCTCCCCATTCCTAGAGTCCCCTGCACCACCATGCTCCCTGGTTCCATTTGCCGCTCCCTTCCCACTTTTCGAGTTCTCGCGTGCGACGTCCCGGATTACTTGAGTTCTTCGTGCGAGTTGCTTCCCCCGGCGCGTGAATACGTCCTCTTGTTCGTCCCCTACATCGACCCATGGAACGTGCTTCACCTTCTTCGACTTTTCTACCTCGGCCTGCCAACGGTTAGCATGTTTGGGGTCAACAAGCGTGTGGTTTTTCAGAAGTCGTATTTTCTTCGATTTTTTGCTGCTGGATGAGGAGCCACCGAAAGCTGGTGTGGCGAAAGCAGCTGGCATCACAGACGTTCAGCTGAGGGCCACCTATTACGTTTCGAACTGAGAGTAAAGATCCCTCTTTGGTCCCGGTTGACGCCTGAAAGACTGGTCGTTGTCGTTGAACCCGTGCACGCTGCGTCCGAGCTCCTCGAGCGCGTGGTTGATGTTGGGAAATCTGAAAAAATGTGATCGGCTCTGTGCCGGAGTTCCGGGCCGATCAATGTCTTCGCTTGTTCGGCTTTGCAGTTTGAGCTGGCCGCCTGGATTGCTTCTTGGCTTCAGCTTCGACCTCCAACAGAACGCCGATCTGCTAAGGATGAAAAGGAAAAGAGAAGAACCTGAACCAACTCCGCCAGCTACTGAATCTCCCGATTTCTGGTTCTCTGATCCTTGAAGCTGAGACTACAAGATTTCTCGTGCATCGTGCAGTACTCGCGATGCATTCTGAACATTTCAAAACGAGGGAATACGAGCCCGTGGATGTTCCTGTGATCAAGCTGGATGGGACCGCTGAGGATGCGCTCCATTTGTTAAAAGCCATCTACGCCTGGTACGCCTTACATTGCTACCTACTACAGTCTGCAAGCCACTGACGCGAGAATGGAATCCATAGGCCGGTTACACCCTCTGGGACGATACCGCTGAAGATAGTTCTGGCACTCCTCAGAATGGGTCACACTTACGGCTTTCATACTCTTCGAGATCAAGCCTTGGCTCTTGTTGTCAAGAGTCTTCCATCGAGCCCAGAGAGCCGGGAGAATGACAACCCATGCACCCATATCGACTTGGATGAAGATAATCAGAACCTGACCGACATGCAACTACTGTCTGCGGCAAAGTCATCCTCGATAGAGAAGATTTTACCCGTACTCTATCTCAAAATTGTCTTTGATATGAGCACAGTAGGTCTTCGTATGCTATAATTGCTATCGCAACTAATACAGGGATGATTAGAGCTTGATAGTTGAAGGAGTGCGCCGCCGGGATAACACCTACTTTCGACTTTCAGCCGAGGATAACATCATATGCGCAATTGGCAGTGAAATTCTTAACACTGGAAGTAAAAGACGTACATACGCGTGGCTGGATAAAGTGCCTTTTGACGGTTGTTCGAAGCAGAAAGATTGTACGGGACAAGCTCATAAAGTATTCTTTGAGCAATTCGCTGCGGGAATAGATCGGATCCCAGGTATGGATAGCTGGGATCCCGGCTGGGCTAAGGGCCTTTGTAGAATCTGTTCAAAGCGAGCAGAAGAGGAACATGCCAAAGGAAGGCAGGCTTTTTGGGACGCTTTGCCTATTTGCTTCAACCTAAAGCCATGGTCGGAATTGACTAACTTCGGTGAACCAAGCGGAACGGCTGAACCTACGTAGTACCCGATAAGAATTCAAACACCTATGAATGTACACCTATCTATTTTTCCCCCATTCTGTTTTCTGGATGGTATCCATCTCCTGGTGCCGTGACGGGTTTGTAGGATGAGCCTGTCAACGCCGCAAGACCTGTGGCGGTGTTCTGGCCCAAATCAAAGTGTGGACTTGCACGAATTCGGCGTTGAACTTCCTTGACTTCTTTCTTAACTTCAGCCTTGATCTCCAACAGCACATGCCCTTGCAAACAATGAAAAGGAAAAGAGAAGAGCCTGATTCGACTCCTCCAGTTACTGAATCTCCAGACTTCTGGTTCTCTGACGGGAATGTGATCCTCGAAGCTGAGAAGACAAGATTCCTTGTGCATCGTGGAGTACTTGCTATGCACTCTGAACATTTCAAAACGATGGAATATGAAGCCACCGGTGTTCCTGTGGTCAAACTCGAAGGAACTGCCGAGGATGCGCTCTACTTGTTGAAAGCCGTTTATGCTTGGTACGTGGTACTAGGCGCAAGGGCCTCCTCATACCACTGACGCGATACCATTTGTAGGCCGGTCGAGCCGTCCGAGAAAGTACCACTGAAGATAATCCTCGCGCTGCTCAGAATGGGCCACACTTATGGCTTCCGTGCTCTTCGTGATCGAGCTCTGTCTCTTGTCGTCAAAAGTTTTCCTTTGACCTTGAAAGAATGGGACGACCCAACGAGGAGTTTTTACGCTTGTATCGTCCCGGAAGAGGGCAACGAAATTCTGAGCGATATGCTATTGCTCTCCGCAGCAAGGTCATCATCCATAGAAACTATCCTACCAATCCTATATTTCAAAATAAGCAGCGAGCTCTTCATGGTAAATCGTCACTCCTCACTTGTGTTGTCACTACTGATGGAGGGGTGACTAGGAAAAGATTGTGGAGGGAATACGCTGCGGGGACAACACCTACTTTCAAATCCCAGTTGAAGACAAGCTCATATGCGCGGTTGGCAATGAAAAGCTAGGCCGGGCGCGTCGACGAATCACTTATGCATGGCTAAACAAAGTACCCTTCGGGGACTGCTCAAGAAAAAAGGCTTGTGTAGCGCAAATTCACAAGGTGTTCTTCCAGGAATTTGAACAGGGAACAGATCGGATCGTAGGGCTGGATGAGTGGGAAGACGAATGGTCAGAAGGTTTTTGCATGGTTTGCTCAAAGGGCGCTGAAGGGGAACACAACAAGGGGAGGCAGGAATTTTGGGACAATCTGCCTTCTTGCTTCGGGTTAAAGCCGTGGTCGGAATTGACTAACTTCGGTGAACTCTCAAATCCGGAAGTCTGAACCTAGCGGAGCGACTGCGTGGCATAACCTCCATGTCGGTTACTATTTCCTACATAATGCTTAATTTTCAAATATGGTCGAGTTGATCTTTGTGTTTAATTTACTTACAGTGCTATTCTACTGCTAATTCTTGGCGAATCTTTGAATGATGTCAGAATGGTGGCCCTGTTGATTGACGCGAGCACTGGTCGGCATTTGGACTCCAGGTCGAACTTAATCCTATTCGACCAGCTCGTAGTCGTTTCCTCCGACGTTCCTATATGTTCTTCCAGTGACTATAAAGCCTAGTTTTGACGCTCAACAGCCCCACGGCACACTCACTTCCCAAAGATGAAAAGGAAAAGAGAAGAACCTGAATCAAGTCCTCCATCTACTGAGTCTCCTCATTTCTGGTTCCCTGACGGGAATGTGATCCTCGAAGCTGAGAAGACCAGATTTCTTGTCCATCGGGGAGTGCTTGCTATGCATTTCAAACATTTCAAATCGATGGAATACGAACCTGTTGACGTTCCAATAGTCAAGCTCGAGGGGACGGCTGAGGACGCCCTCTATTTGCTGAAAGCTATCTACGCTTGGTACGTCTGACAAGGCCGGTATGGAATTCTTTTCGGCTCACTGACTCGAGCATGGGATTTGCAGGCCAATTGAGCCGTCTGGAATAATCTCACTGAAGATAGTCGTCGCTCTCCTCAGAATGGGTCATACTTATGGATTTCATACCCTTCGAGATCAAGCTCTATCTTTTGTTACCAAGAGTTTCCCGTTGAGCTTGGATGAATGGGACTCGGGCACCTTCTATGCTTATATCGAACCAGACGAGGACAATCAGCGCCTGAGCGATATGCAACTCCTCTCTGCCGCGAGATCGTCCTCGATAGAAAAGGTTTTACCAATCCTATACTTCAAATTAGTCAACGAGACTGCCACTGTAAGTCATCAATTCTCATATTCGCTATCATCGCTGATATAGAGCTGAATAGGAGGCGATTGTAAAGGGAGCACTCCGCAAGGACGATACCTATTTTCATCTGTCCGTTGAGGATAAGCTCCTCTGTGCCGTTGCCAGCGAAAGGTTAAATCAAGCCAGTAAGAAAGTGACCTACGCATGGCTAGATAAAGTACCTTTTGAGGGCTGCACAAAGAGGAACGATTGCATAGCCCACGCTCACAAAGTATTCTTTGAGAGCTTTGATAATGGAGTGTACCGGATTACGGGGATGGATTACTGGGAACCCAAATGGACTCAGTGGTTTTGCACAAGTTGTACAAAGCAAGCCAAAGAGGAGCATAGCAAAGGAAGGAAGGAGTTCTGGAACAGTCTGCCTTCTCACTCTGACTTGAAGCCGTGGTCAGAATTGACGAATTTCGGTGAACCTTCCAATACTCAACCTAGTTCAACGATTGCATAATATAAAATCCTCCCTATCAATATTACTATCTCAACTACTTACTGCTTCATTTTTGAATGTGCTCTGCTCGATTCGTGGGTTCACTAACAGCAGTGCTTTACCCATTATACTTGGCGAATATTTGAATGTTGTTGGAACTTGGAATGGCGTACATTCCGTTTAACTTGAAATGTGTAGCGCGTGGCGGTGATGCACGACCTTGGATTCGACCATCTCGTCGTCGTTCCCTCCCACCTTCTCCTACGTCCTCATCTTAAATAACGGTAAGTCCAACAAACCCTGCACGTACATGACGAGTGAACAGGTTAGTCGGAAGCGAAGGTTGGAACCAACCTCAGACAGTGACGAAGAACGGAGTCGCCAAGTCATCAGGTCAGATATCTGGTTCGAGGATGGCAACATCATCCTTCAGGCAAACGACACCCAGTTTCGGGTTCATATGGGGATTCTGGCCAAGAATTCACCAAAACTCAAGGAGCTTTTCAAGCGCTCTCGCTACCAGAACCCAACAAGGACTCCCATTTTGAAAGTCGTGGCTAACGCCGATGTGCAGGACGTCAGGCATTTCCTGAATGCACTCTATGATAGGTATGCTTTCCTTCATTTTCGCCTTGCTAGCCCGAGCTTGCTACTAATCTGCTTTCTGTTGACTATGATAGCACGTATCTATTCAAACTTCAACTGAATAACCAACGCCTACCCATTTCTGCTGTCATTGGCCTTGTCCGGATGGGTCACCACTACGGTTTTCGGGAACTTCGTGACGTAGCCATAGCGCCTCTCCGTCGGGAGTTTCCTCAAGGCTTAGAGGAGTGGACATCTTGCGACAGAAGTTCTTTTCAATTCATCAAGGTCGACGAGGACGAAACAGAGACCGCGCTCTTTCGATTGCTGCAGCTGGCCATTCAATGCAGCGTTCAAACTATTTTGCCTCAACTATATCTCGACGTGTTTTCTCATATCAATTGGGTATGTTAAACCTTTTCCTTCTCTACATGAGCTGACCATTCCCTCCCCAGCGGAGTATCAGGCACGGCATTCTACCTGATAACGAGGGAGCAATCCCTTTCTCGCTCCCGGTCGATATTCAGGCCTCCTGTTTGTATGGATTTCACGAACTGCGGGACCTCTATCCAGCAATCACGTATGATTGGCTCCATCAAATCCCATACCCTACGTGTACATCTGGCTCTGGTAAAACCCGTAAATGTGCCAATGCACTTGGGAAGCTATATTTGGACACACTGGGTTCGGAATGGCGGCGCAACGGCCTGGAGCCTTGGGACAAGAAATGGAGTTCTTTACTCTGTATGGGATGTTCTACGGCTGCACAGGAAGCTCATGAATCGGGTCGTCGCAAGCTTTGGGAGAAGCTCCCATCCTTGTTCGATCTCCCACCGTGGCCAGATTTGGTGGATTTTTGACCTATCTCGGGGATGTGGCCACCCTCACCTTCAAGTTCACTACACTGTATATACCTTTACCAAAAAATGGTGGCATGCACATAATGGCTGTAATTATACTTGACACTTTCAACTAGTAGACTTTGTATACTCATCCTGTGATTATCTTTCCGGAATAATACTTGCTTTCAGTGCCTCATGGCTGCTGTGAACAAACCATCATCAAAAGGCGTGACGCGACGCGTTCAGCCTCAGCCACACTGTTGCTTCGCTCTCCCTCCCTCAATGGCTGAGCTACAAGTTGTCCCACGAAAACGCCTCAAGATTGAAGCTGTAGAAAATTCTCCAAGCATTCGCTCAGAAAGCTTGTGGTTCGACGATGGCAACGTCGTAATCCAATCCGAATCGACAGAGTTCAGAGTTCACCGAAGTGTGCTCTCTAAGCACTCTACTCAGTTTCAGAAACTGCTGCCCCCGCCTTGTGATGGGCCTTCTGGAAGTCAAACGACACCTACGCTCCATATCCCATATCCAGCCCAAGATGTTCATCATCTCTTGAGCGCTCTCTATAATGGGTATGGATCAATGTAGTACATGGAGTAATAAATGCTAACGGAAAATTCTGATTCGATAGGCCTCAGCTACTCACCTGCTATCGGGAAGAGGATGCTCTCCCGATCGACGTTACCATTGCCCTCATTCGACTTGGCCACAAGTACGGCTTTGAAGAACTCCGTAACGCGGCTGCAAAATGCGTCTTTGATGACTTCCCCCCCGTTCTCGATGAATGGCTAGCATCGTCCACCGAATTCGAATACATCACCTTTCCCGACGAGGAAGACACGGCTTCCGTCCATATGAAATTACTAATACTAGCCTTCGAATGCAGAATGCTCACGGTGTTAGTTCCACTCTACATCAACGCTTTTGAGTCCTTAAGCACGGCATGTTCATATCCTTTTTGTTTCAGATTAGTGCTGATGCCTTTATACATTCATAGGAGCAGATAGTCCATGGGTTCCAGTGTGACGATGGCTCATCTATAAAGATGCCCGAGGAACTGAAACTAACTTGTTTGCTTGGTTTTGATAGGCTTGGCAAAGAGCGGCATAGTAAAACGTATAGGTGGCTAGCTAAAGTGCCGTACACTGGTTGCTCGTCGGGCTCAGGAAAACGGAACAAATGCTTACAAGCAAGCCAGAAGTTGTACATGGACTTGTTTGTCCCTTCCGAGGCAATCCGCACTGGTTTTGAGGACTGGTCAGAGACATGGGAGGCTGGACTATGTTCGATATGCTCCAAAGCCGCCCAGGAAATGCACGAGCGCCGTCGTGAAAAGCTGTGGGAAATTTTGCCTTCATTATTCGACTTGGCGAACTGGGAGGAGCTGACGAATTTCTGACTACCGGGAGGAGATAGGGCCGCCAAGGAACATTCTCTACCAAACTACTGGTCTTTAGACTAAATGTATATCTAGGATAGAATGTAGACGCTCAATAGCTGACACCTATTAACTTTTGCAGCTCCAGGACGATATTATTGTTCCCTGCAGAGGTGTGACGCGACGCGACGCGTCGCGTTCCAGAGTACGTATCTGTAACGTCGCGTATTAATAACCACGCCGGCTTCTACCTGTCAATTGTCAATCGGCCTCCAAAAAAGTCTTCATGCGACTCCGTCTGTGAGAATATGGCCTTCCAATGGAGGCAATGCCATTGATGCTGGAAGCACCGAGTCTTGCGCTCATCGAAGTGACCTCACGCAATCTGACACTTGAAGGGCGAGATGAAGGAAGAAATCAAATCAAAGTGCATGTTTGAACGGAGAAGTGTCCTGTCGTGAAGATGTTGAATGAGCCCAACCGACTAAACTCACCACTGGCAGTGGCAAGTCGCGATCGCGTTTGTAACGGGACGCGTCGTGTAACATTGTGACTTCGCCAAGTTCCACGAACCCGTCTCGCCCTCGCTCGCAAAACGACCTACAGGTTCTCAACCAAACAAATATGGACTCCACGGAAACTCATAAGCGAAAACGGCTTGAGATTGCTTCCATCGCGCAGCCAATCGTTCGTTCCGAGACCCTCTGGTTCGAAGATGGCAACGTCACTATCAGGGCTGGGTCGACTGAGTTCAAGGTTCACCGAAGTATCCTGTTAGGCAATTCCACGAAATTACAATCGGTGTTGGGCCCCGTTGCAGAAGGAGGGCTTGGGCTATCCACGCTTCAATTCCCGGAGACCGCTAGCGAAGTCCATCAGCTCTTGAACGCCTTGTATCATGGGTAAGTAGAGAGAGCTTGTCGTTTGCTGGTCTGCACAATCTTGTTCTTTGACACGAATTGCTTATGGCTTCCCATAGGTCTGATTTACTTACGCGCAGACGTGAATTGAAAGAAGGGTTACCACTTTCAACCATCTCTCCGTTGATTCGGTTGGGCCAGAAATACAGCTTTCACAAGCTCCGCGACGAAGCCGCCAAATGTCTCCAAGATGAATTCCCTTTACACCTTGATAAATGGCTTAGGAGTGACACCTTTGACCATATCTAGATAGAAGACGATGTAGATATTCCTATAACTCTCCTCCAGGTACTCATACTTGCGAGGGAGTGCAAATTAATAACCATTCAAGTGGCAATCTACCTGAATATTTATGCCGAAATTGATCAGGTTCGCTTCTGTTCTATATCAAGTTTACAGAGACTCACCCATACCAGTGTGCCATAGTTGAAGGTATCGCAGATAGGCGTGGCGTCAAGCATCCGGTCCCGATGGAAATCACAGTCGCATGTTTGCATGGCTTCAACCAACTTCGGACTAAACTCTATGACACTACCTACCGATGGCTCAAAGAGGAACAACCGTCCTGGGATTGCGTAACACTTGGGGAAATGTAAACAGGCGAGCCTGCAGGTGTATTCCAATTTGTTTAAACCCTCTTCCAACTGGCTGAATGGCCTAGAGGGTTGGAACGACGACTGGGCACTCGAAATGTGTTCCGAGTGCAAGGAGGCGGCTGAGCTCAAGCATGAGACTGGTCGCAGGGAGCTTTGGGAACTTTTACCTTCGTTATTCGGACTTGGTAACTGGGAGGATCTCACTGACTTCCAAGTGGGCTGAGACGGTGTCTCGAGTACCATTCCATTTATCATATATTACATTGATTTTGTACCAAACACAATAATTTACTCGTTTGCTTAATCCTTACGATGTTTATCGCAGACGAGGAGCCAGGGAAAATTAGATTGTGATTAAGTTGTTGTAACTGCTGGAGTCGGAATAGGAACTGGCTCGCCGAAATTCGTTAATTCTGACCACGGCTTCAGATTGAAGCACTTCGGTAAATTCTCCCAGAATTCCTCTCTTCCTCTATTGTGGGCTGCCTTGGCTTGCTTCAAGCAAACAGGACAGAAACCCGCCTTTGCACCATAATCCTCCCATGTGCCTAGCCCAGGAATACGAGTCATGAGATCCCGAAAGGCTCAAAAAAATGCTTTGCGCACAAATCCTCGACATATCTTTGCTTTCTGGCAACCTTCGTAAGGTACATTGTCCATCCAAGCATATGTTGTTGATCTGGTCGCTTGGCCAGTTGCTTCCATACCCCAAGCACAAACGAGTTTATCGTCAGTCGACATCTGATAAGCCGGCCCGTCTCTTCGTCTTTTTATTTCCCCCAGGAGTGTAGACTTAAAATCAGGTTATTAGTGTCAATCATCAAACTTCGGGAGTTGTATCATACAATAAATTCAGCATATATGATCTTCCTGTAGACGGTTGGCAGGATCTGTTGAATAGAGCATTGTCTTGCGACGGAAAGAATCTGGATGTCGTTGTAGGTCTCGTCTGTATCGTCATCAACCTCAATATATTGATAGCAGTTGCGATTCATCCAGCCTTGGAGTGTTGGGGGAAAACTCGCCAAAACTATGTTCAGGGCATGGTCTCGTGGTGTAAAGAACTCGTGGGTATGACCCATACGAAGGAGCGCAAGGATTATTCTCAGAGGAGTCTTTCCAAGAGAAAGCATAGGCCTGGCGAGGTGATACAATGTCATTTTTATCCAAGAAAAATATAGAATGTGAGACGCACCATGAATAAATCGCTTTGAGTAAGTACAGAGCATCCTCTGCTAAACCTTCGAGCATGACTACTGCACCTCGACAGCTTCATACTCCATCTTCTTGAATTTTTCGGAATGCATCGCCGGGACGCCACGGTGAACGAGAAATCGTGTCCTTTCAACCTCGAGGATCACATTCCGTCGGAGAACCAGAAGTCTGGTGACTCGTCGGGGAGAGGGGTCAAGGAGTCGGTCCTTCGTCTTTTCATGGGACTCAGTCAAGCTAACCTCAGTGAAGGACTCGGAGGGAACAACACGGCCCTGGCCAGTCCAATAACGCCACAGGGGGCCCGTGACAAGATGCGTCGCGTAACGCTGTGACGACCTGAAGGCGGTCTTCGCGTCCTGCCAAAATTCGTTCAGCAACTGTACATCAACTGGCAAGAAACTTTGAAAGTGCATATGGGCCCTTCTGATGGCTCTCATCAAAACACTAAACGAAAATGACTTGAGATTGCCTCTGATACCGAGCAGCCAATAGTCCGGTCAGAGACCCTGTGGTTCGACGATGGCAACGTCACGATTACGGCGGAATCGACGGAGTTCAAGGTTCATCGAAGCATACTGTCCATAAACTCCCAGAAAGTCAAAGCAATGCTAGACCCTGTTTCCGAGGGGGGACTTGGGCTATCTGCGCTCCAACTCCCCGAAAGTGCGGATGAGGTCCGTCAGCTCCTGAACGCTTTATACTATGGGTGAGTACCGAGGCTTTCAAGTTGTCTTTTTAACTGTATCCCAGTCGGACATTGCTGAGAGCTCGGTACAGCTCCGACCTCCTCCTACACTGGCGAGAATTCAATGAAGGACTACCTACGTCGATTATCTCCCCATTGATTCGGTTGGGGCAGAAATATGGGTTTCTCAAGCTCCGGGACACCGCTGCAAGATGTCTCTACGACGAGTTCCCTTCTGATCTTGAGGAATGGCTCAAGAACAACAGGAACAACTTCTACAACCTTCATGTACCCGATAGTGCCGACGCTGACATCACACTACTCCAAATACTCATCCTCGCGAACGAATGCAAAATCTTAAAGGTTCAGGTAGCGATCTATGTGGATATTTACATCTGGGTGGAGCGTGTCAGTTACTCTGCAGCCATCTAATTATCAGTCTGGGCGAGCTCATCTCTATGCCAGCGCGACATTGTTGAAGGCATCACAGATAGCCATGACGTTAAGCACCCAATACCGACAGAAATCAAGGTAGCCTGCCTGTATGGTTTTGACCAGCTTCGGATTGAGATTCACAACACAACCTACAAATGGCTTAGTATGCTGCCGCTCGCGAGCTGCTCGGACAGGGAAGGTTGCACACAGGAGCGCGTGCAGCTATATTCCGATTTATTCTCACCCAATTCTCAAATACGCCATGGTTTGGAGGGTTGGAACGAGGGGTGGGGACTAAAACTATGTTCCGAGTGCGAGGTTGAGGCTAAGGCTTTGCATGAGAACGGTCGGAACCAGCTTTGGGACCTGCTGCCCTCGTTATTCGGGCTTGGAAAATGGGAGGATCTGACCAATTTCTGATCTAGCAAAATGGAATGTTGATTTTGTACGGGCTCATTTCTTCACATTTTGTATTAAAGGACTACATATTTTTTTGCCTAATTCATTCTTGGGTTTACTGCCCAGTTTCAGCAGGCCCACGGTGCTACTGCGACTAGAAGGTTACCCCCGAACCTGGCCACACTCCAAGCTTCAACTTACTCTAGAAGAACAAATAACCCAGCCCAAAATGGTGCTCTATCTACGCCGAAATTCCTCAATTCCGACCAAGGGTTGAAATAAAAGCACTCAGATAAATTCCCTAAAAATTACTCTCTCTTGCTCTAAGCAGATGGAACGCTGGCGGAATTCTCCCTTTTGAACCAGCATGCTCCTATGCGTTCATTCTGGGGCAACTGGTTGGGACGTCCCGAAATATTCAAAAGTACCCTGCAGAGCCTTCCAGAGCTCTCCCTCGCAGAACCTCCGCTTCTGGCATTCTTCATATTGTGGGCATCTGCAACGTTGAGTCAAATGGAGATGTGATTGACACACGGGCCGTGAGAATACGTTCCTATCCGAGTCAGCCGTTCCCTAAGTCCATACCCCGTCTACCCAACCGGCCAAACCTCAGAATATTGACATGTGTACGAGCGTATTCAAATGAGTCAAGGGTGCCACGCAGGGAGAAGTCCTCACATCACTTCCTGGGTACTGTGATATGCATCTCGCCATCCAGAAATAAAAGACACGTTCACGATTTCCTTTTGCCCAGCACCTGGCCAAAAGCATGTCGCCTTCCTTGCCCCTTGATATCACCCAGCATGTTATATCCTATGTCTCTAACAACAAAACGGCGCTATTAACTCAATGTTCTTTGGTCTGCCAAGATTGGTATCGAGTCGCGGCCAACCGGTTCTGGTCCCAGCACCCACTCATCATTCGATCTCACCACGAGTACCAATGGGACCTGGAACTGGAGCCCTTGGAAGCACCTGCTGTTTTAGAACTCATCGAACTGCTTCAATTGCCGGATTGCAAGTTTCCCCATCATATTCGACATCTACAGCTACAAGGAAATCACGGCTTGCCAAACTCCTATGATGATGCGGCTGAAAAGCAACTGTATCAGGATTTCGGCACTATTGCTGAGGTCCTTTGCTCAAAATACCACCGTGACGTGGGTCTTGTCGGCCTCACCCTTTGCAAGACGTCGTTGGTTCATATCAACGAGAGGATCGTTTCTGATTTGGCGTCGTTTGAGGGTTTACAATCTCTTCAACTTTATTCTATAAACTCCCCCGATTATGATGTTCTCTTCAACCTTGTATCAACTTTCAAAAGCCTCTCAAGGCTGTCCATCATTTCACGCAACATTGATTCATTCCTTACCGGTCTACCCCCTACTATGTCAAAATTCAACCTTGCATCCCTCACAAAGCTCCGTATCCACGTTTCACTGGAGACCGAACCAATCCTTAGATCATTCCTCACCCCCTCCTGTTGCCTGCATACCGTTTTTCTTGACTGGCAAGGAGAAATGTACTCACTTCAAGACGTCTCCAACTTTCTATCATATCTTGGTCCGAGGCTCAAACACCTTGGTTTTAATTACGGGAAAAATCTCATGGATGGAGGATCTGATTTCGAAGATGCCTGGTTGTTGGAAAGCCAAAAGGGTGCGTACATAAGATATCATTTATACGACTCCTTTCTCGTCCGACATGCATGAATCACTTATCCTAATGCTAGACTTCTGCAACGGCCTACTCGCGCCCAATACAAGGCTTGAAACCCTAACCTTTCGCACTATCACACTCAGACGCCAGCCCTATTATGATACTTGGCTTCGAACCATCTTCGAGTCCATTACTTCTCCCTCCTTACGCCTTCTCTTCGTTGTCTTTGAACCTACCTCCCGCTGGGACCCTCTAAATGGACAGGAAGAATACCTTTTTGACAACTTCGACTGGGGCGCACTCGATGAAGTTTTGCCCTCAAATCCGAATTTCAACTCCTGGGGAAGAGTACAGATTGGGTGGTACGGGGAGGAAGAATATTTGGTTGACTTTGAAGGTGTCGAAGAGCGGTTTAGAGAACGGCTTGGCAGGTTACACGGGAGTGGCAAGTTGGAAATCAAGGGGATGGGATACAGAAATAAAACCGGCGATAACTTGACATATGAATGTGCTTCTGAAGCAGCTTAGGGCAATGCACAAGTGACAGAGTCTGTATGTTTACAGGAAAAGGCGTCTCTCCTTCTAGCCTTTTGAGCCTCGCTGTACGATGATGCACATTCGCCCTTTCAATCAGTGTGCGAAGACCACGTCTGAGGCTGGGGTAGGCCCGTCATCGCCCTTCCTCTAATTGCACCATGTTCACGGCACGACGCACTCATAAAGTAGGCAAGCCCTGCTAGCACCAATACTGATAGATGTACCTACGTAAGAGATTGCCTAGACGAATATACATGAACGATCACATCTAAATCGACTCGCAGTACTCGAACTCGAACGACCAGATAAGGATAAGGTGCAAGGACGGGATACCGAGAGGTGTTGAAGAGATCTCTACGTAGCCAATATAAACACAGAAAAAGAAGAAAAGATCAGAAAGCAAGAAGCCTTGATAAGTGAATCAGTAATGATAAATCTCGCCAACCTCTCTTCTTGTGGAGGAAGGACGGAGAATAAATATCAGAAAAAGAACAGGACAACCCGGTAAACAACGACAACACAACCCTCCTAGTAGAACAAAGAACGGGAAGAAGAAAGGAAAGAAAACTAGAAGTAACAACACATTGATCAAGTGGTATATATATGTACGTTTTGAAGAGGAAAGAGGAAGGCCCCGAACGGCAAGCCGCTTCTTCAGAATGGGGAATTGGCGACGCGCAGCGAGGGGATGCAAAAGTGTCCTTGAAAGATTCCACAATCCAGAGAACATCTGAATACAGTGGAAAGGGGGGAGGAGGGTGGATTAGGGATGTGAGGGGTTGGATGAAATATTCGTGCATTCGTCGTCAGCATGTCCCGTCGTGAAATCAGTATCCAGGGGGCGAACTGGGGAGGGTGCTAGCCCGGTATCGCAAAAGTCTTCTTCATTCTCATTCAAAGTCGAATTCCATGAACCAGTAACATCCGTTACCAATTCATAGTATTCTCCCTCAAAATTGGCGCCGAAATAGCACCAGGGACCAACACAGGACCAACATTCCTCCTGCTCATACCCTGCGCGCCTTCCCTATCCTGCAAGTAGCTGTACGAAGCACTCGGTCCTGCTTGCTGTGCCATCTGTTGCTGTTGTTGTTGCTGCTGGTATTCCCATCCCCTCAAACTATCCTCGGCGAAGTAGAAACTCCTCCTCCTCTGTCCACCCAGCGAATCCCTGTCGAATTCCCTTCCGTCAGGCCTGAAACCCATCCTGTCCCTCTCTTCCTCCGTCATCTCAGGAGGATCACTTAACCTCCTATGCGCCATCTCCCTCTTCCTCTGCACACTCCTATAGACCAAGAATCCAAGAACAAGCAATGCAATGGCGCCGAGCGCAGAAACTACACCGATGATCGCGTCTTGACGGGACTTGTTCGATCCACCAGAGCTGTTTGACGCGCCGTCGATATCACCAACACCAGAGTTGTTGCTTCCGCTATTGGGATTCGAAACGGTCTTGATCGAGAACCCGGAGTCAACGTGGTCGGCAAGCGCCTTGGCAACGGGGTCGCTCAAGCCTGTGTAGAAAATAGAGCTCTTGGCTTTAATGAGCGCTGCAAGGTCGTTGATGCGGTCGGTGGGGATGAATGCAAGGTACATGGTGCCAAGTAGGGCAGAGTCAGCGGGAGACTTGTACATAGCGGGAATGTACACTTGAAGAGCGAAAGTTTGGACTTGACTGGCTATATTCGTCCGATTTTATTAGCATATATGCGCAAAGAAGATTGTTGGAATAGATGACTAACCATCGATACCCAGAGCGTTGGAAATGATATTCGGCATGTATGCAAAGATCTGACTGCTGGAAATGGGACTCGTCACCACGAATCCCCAGTTAAGCTCCTGATTAAACAGGACACTGATCAGAGTCCACTTCTTCATGTCGATAGACTTGAGATCTAGGGTGTTCTTGGGATAAATCCTAGCAGGGATACCGGTTGGAAGGGGAGCAACTGAGAGAGTGGTAGCAGGAGTAGGCTCAGAATCAGCCAAAGACGTGGGGTTGCTATCAGGGTCGCTAAGGGTCGTCGCCAACGAGGTTGTAAGTGGGACGGAGGTGAATGCCAACGTAGTCTCAGTCAAGACGAAAGAAAGGTCAGAATTGACCGAGATGGTGGTGGTCGCCGTGACGGTAGGAGCATCGGTGATACTAGCGCTGGCGGAGTCAGTGACCGATGTCGAGGGCCCGGTGCTGGGGAACGAGATGGTGATAGTCGGGCTTGAGCTGGGGGGAACGGAGCTTGGGCCATCCGTAGGGGTTGAGCTCGGTGGATCAGAGGTGGGAACAGAGGAAGGAACAGAGGAAGGACCATCGGTGGGAGGGTTGGTAGGCTCACTGCTGGGAGGTTGACTAGAAGGCTCAGAAGTAGGTCCAGATGGGGAAGAGCTTGGGGGAGGGGGGTCGAGTATCGAGCTGACGATGCTAGTGATGGGGTCCAAAATGCCGCCACCAGACGACGATGAGCTGGTGCTTGGAGGAGGCGTGATCGTGCTCCCAGGGGCACTGGATGGAGCTGTAGGGTCCGCCGTCGCTGTGGGAGTCGAGGAAGTCGGCGGGGGAGGGTCCAAAATGCTCGAAACAAGGCTAGTGATCGGGTCCAGAATACCACCGCCCGAGCTGGAGGTAGAGGTAGCTGTTGGGACCGAACCTGAAGGTGAGCCACTGGGCGGGTCAGTGGGGTCAACAGGCAGGGAAGTCGATGTAGCAGGCAGAACGCTTGTGATGGCACTTGAAGATGTCGGCTTGGACGAGGTTGAGCCACTCGAGGGACCATCAGTGTTGGAGGAGGTGACGGTCACTGTGGATGTTACTTCGGAAGTAACGGTGACTTCGGGTGGTGCACTCGAGGACGATGTATGGGTGCTAGTCGATGTCGGTGAAGACGACGAAGGCCCACCAATGACTACTCCGTTGGGAAGGGTGATTGGGAAGACTGGCCCGATGTGCAAGTCAGGGTTGAACCCTCCACCATTGTCATTGCTGTCGTCACCTTGCGCGTCGCGTTAGATAGCGAGCTTATCCTTTTATCAAATACGCCACTCACCAATCCCTGGAAGAATAGCCCTCTTTTTCTGGAATCTCTTTCCATGTGAAGGAGCCGTCGTCGAATGTGCGGCCGCGAGTAGGGAACAAAATAACGAAGCCGAATAAATAACTGAATATTTCATATTTAAATGCTACTTTTGAGGTAGCCTCAATGGAAAGAGCGTGGGGTTTCTGCGATACAGTTGTATCGACAGAGTTCGGGGAGGAGAGGCGAGAGAAACGGTGAAGGATGAGTGTAAGCTGTATAACACCGAAAAACAACAGAGCGCGAGTTACCATCAAGATTGTCAATAACTACAAACAATCCTCACGGCTCTTGGCTTCCGAGAGTTCGCGCCCTTAAAGCTCTGCTCAGGCAGGGCAGTTTTATAGATAAAACTGATTTCTGAGAATTGGAGCTGTGATGGTCTGCTGAACATACATTTGTGAATCTTCATACGCTAACTTTCTTCGGTACTCCAACTTCATCCGTACAAACGCCGACGCAGCAGCCCATGTGCTTCATCGACAGAACGTTACCTGACGTCCTTTGAACCTTGTACAACAAGCATCCATCCATCCATCGATGCCAAAGAATCTTGACACCATCTCCTAATCGCCGACTTGCCACAGGCAAGGACCTCCATCATCACCTTCTGTGATCATTCATTTGATCAAGACGTCTGACGCTCATCCTCAAACGTCCATTCTCAGCCACATCTGTCATCTGTTCGCCTCAAAGCGCCCACAAGATACACACAAGTGGGACTGCTAGCCAGTTCCGAGTTCCACTAGACCCCCGAGAGCCTCCCGACAAACGGACTCTGCATAGTTCTGTTCTATATACATCTCACACGACCTCCTCGATTTTTATCGGGCTTCCATCCCTCTAAATATATACAGTCGTATGTACTTTCTCTCGGCATCTCTCACATCCGCAAGGACCCATTCAAAACATCGGCATGCGTCCCCTTCTGGCCGACATCGGATGCGCCATCACCGGGAAATGTATCGATCATTCGGACGTCCCTCAGGTTCGCGTGAGTAAGACTGTAACAACATGACGCAAAACGTCCTCCCCTGGCCTGCTGCCTTCTAGCCTCTTTGATATCAATGATAGACGCGCACCTCTGACAGCTTGACACTCAAAGGAAGTAAGCGAGCCAGGGCGAAAAGACTCCTCCCCAGAACAGGAACTCTCAGAGCCCCACCACGCTTTTAGGCTCCACTTGCACATTCTGCAACGGGTTTGCGTGGATTTTGGCCAGCGTGATTCTTTGGGAGGTTTTTTGTGACAAGATTTTTCTTCAGCCCACCGGGTACACTTCGCCGGGATGCGTTCCTGATCCGGTTTCTACTCGCGATCTGGGCAAGCTGGTACCATCATATTTTAGGCTTCTACGATTGAGCTGTTGGTCCAAAGGCCATACAGCGTAGAAATTAGAACTCAGAGATAGCCCGGAACAATAAGAAACTGCATTAATTGGATCCCATATCATACATTATACGATCCTTCTCAAGAAATTATACGCTTTCTGTCAATAAACTAGCAACCTTCCCCAGCCCCTCACGCAAAATCCTCCAGCTCTTCCCATTTTGGTAACCCAAATAACTCAGGCAACATGCCCCATAGTTCCTCCCTCCCCCTCTCGTGAGCCTCCTTCGCAGCCTCAGCGCAGGGATGGCACAAATCCGCACTCCATTTGTCGTTCCAAGGCTCCCATCCGCTCCTCCACCTATTCACTTCCTCTCCTTTCTTATCAACATTCTTACCGTTACTCCTTCTGACACTCCCTCTCCCTCCTATCCCAGCTCCAAAACTGCTAGACGGTTGGCTTAGGAGAGCACTGACGCTCATCTCAATCACCGAATCCGAATCTGAGTCTTCACTCTTCACCCCGTTGAACCTCGTCCCATTCCCCTCGTCGTCAGAGCCATCATCGACCTCCAAGACCGTTCGACCATCCTTCCGTTTAGGCCCGAAGAGCTCATAATACAATCCCCCCTTCGCCTTCCTACATTTGTCCGATCTGATGAGTGCAGTGGAGACGCAGTTGTTGTACGGAATATCCTGGAACCAGGAATATGTGACTTGCGTAATCTTATCCCTGAGTCTATGGAATCCAAGGAGACAAGTTACTTGAACTGCAGGTGGGAGTGTGAAACGAGTTCCGTTATGACACTGAACCCCGTCCACGATCTCATCCTAGTCCGTTCCGTTTCATCCGTTAGTTATCCTGGAAGCCGTTAAAAGGTAAAAAAAAAAAACGTACCCAAGAATGCCCTAGGTATATATCTAGATAAATCTGCGGCAGAACCGTGTACATTTTGCACTCGATCGCGAGCATTAAGAGTCGGAGCGAGAAAGCAGGGCATCCATCGGCGTCGAGGTAATGTAACGTCAATGTCGACGCAGTTCGATCTAGCCTCGACCACTTCACGAAGTCATCAGGGTATTCCTTGTACAACCTGCCCGCAGCCTCAGAACGAAGCTGGGTGAACCCAAACTCGTTTCCGAGGCGAATGAGAGCCATGAGAACGGACAAAGGGAGGCGCCCTTTCTTCTCGTGGTAGTATTTGAGGAGATACGTGCTATCCAAAGAAAAAGAGTTCAAAAATCGTGATGTCAGTGGGTAGGCCTTCACCCTGGTTCACTTCCGCTACTCACCTATCGTAAAGGGCATGAAGAAGATGATCGACATCCGACGCGCTAGCCGGAATACGTAACAAAGGAACCCCATCTTCCCCAACCTCTCTCCCAGCCTCGACTAAATCTTTGAATTTCCCCGAATTCCTCGACAACATCCCAAGGTGGACGCGAATATGGGTGCTTTCAGCCTGAATGACCACATTCCCATCGTCGAACCATAAATCCGACTTTTCGATTGACGCGGGGGTCTCTGTGGGAGCATCGTCTAATTTACGCTTTTTTGAGGAAGGAGTGTCTTGACGTTCATCCACATCTGTAACAGGTGCAGGGCCGACCGAGCTACCGGGAACTTGAAGCTTTTCTAGAGCCATGGCCGTAGGGATTCTGAACGCGTCGACGCGACCGGTCGTGTTTTCTGGGGGCAAAACAGAGCCGCTACGCTTACGTGATGGTTTGATACGATACAACCATCCCAAACCTTAGGTGGATGAACGCTTGCTTAAGCGCTCCCTATCTCTGCATGCCGAACGATACTTTGCAGAACACCTAGCATCAAAATATGTACAGTCTCCTAGGTCAAAAGATAGCATTAAAAGTAGATAATCCTCGCCGCATACCTGATTAAGACACATGTCAATGTAGTGATGTACAATATTCCAGACAGTCAAACGTGTTCCAGTTCCTCCCATCCTCGTAATCTGAAGAAAGACGGTAACACATTCCATAGTTCCCTACGACTTTTATTGTACTCCTCTACAGCACCAAGGCATATCAGACACAGCCTGGACCTCACGTCGGGGCTCATTGGAAACAGGTTAGGACGAGCGCCCTGAAGAGATTCTTCGCCCACGAGTCCAAAGTCCTTGGAGTACAACACGCTCTTGGCTTTAAAGCAAGACTGCGTTGAGGCCGAGGAAAGACAGCCTCGTTCAGGTATTTTGTTGAAACTCGGCCAACCTTTTGTTGATAAGGCGTAGCGCAACCGAATAAGCCCTGTAACCATCGTCAACCTCTCTTCAAGAGGGAAGTTGAGTCTTTTGCCGTTCTGTGCAGTAAAGCCGGCTTCAATCTCGTCCTGATATGCCACTGTCAGTTAAATCAGAGTCAGAAGAATGTGAATGTAACGTACAAGTGAGAATAATGTGAGAATGGTCAAATAAAGTGAGGGCAGTATGCATCGCAGATTACACTCAAGGGCAACCGACAGCATCTGCTGAAGTACGATTCGTTCATCTTCAGCCTCAATGCTCTGAATATCAGGGCGTCTACGCGAGATCCACTCCTCATAGTCTGTCGGCCATTCTTGGAGAAGTCGGGTGACAATTTCGTTCCGGAGCTTCTTGATGCGATACTTGTGGCCCAAGCGGAGAAGAGCGACAACCATGGAGATTGGTAGACATTTTAGAGAGCGGAAAGACCTACGCAAGCTAAGAATTCAGTAGTAGAAACGGGTAAATTGTGTCGTACCATTCGTAGAGGGCATCAAGAAGATATCGAAGATCCTCAGCAGTGTCAGAAAGCTCGACAATCGGACAGTCGTGGTCGGGAAGGTGGAGTTCGCGGAACGCAATTGAGTATTTAGCAAGAACCCCGCGGTGGACGCGAAATTGGGTTTTCTCAGCCTCAAGAATGACATTGCCGTCTTCAAACCATATGTCAGATTGAACCACCACCTGCGACTGGCCTTCACCCAGGACAGTAGTGTCATCCACTTCCTCCCGTTTTCTCTTCATGAGCAACTCAGAACTCATTCCAGATTCTGATTGGTTCGATGTAGTTGCATTTTCCATGATTAGAATGCTTCAGAAGGCATCTATACTAGTCAGGAAATGGTCGTTGGTTGACTGTTAATCGAGAGTGTGTGGCACCTGCAAGTGCGTCTTGTCACGGAATGTTGGATGTTGTGACATACACTGGCAGTACCATCATACCATCATACCATCTGAATCATCTCCAACACGCGATCACCTCCAAAATTTCGCGGCCTTGCCGTGCGTCCGCTGGTGGAAGTTCATCAACCACTGTCTAAAGGGGAATTAGCTCTTGCATTCATTAAGGACGCCCATACTTGCGTCCATAGATTCAAAACGGACATTATCTTCAGCGGCAAACTCAAAGCTTCATGGCCCGACAGACGAGGCGAATGTGCATCACGATCCAGCAAGGCTCGAACTACTGGAAGAGCCGCCGTTCTCTCTGACGACAGACTCCATTCCGTCTAAGTGGCCCTAGACTATTTCAGAAGTACATTCATACGACAAATTATTACTGATCTTATCTCTGTATCCCATTCCTTTAACCTCCAACTTGCCACTCTCGTGCAGCCTGCCAAGCCGTCGTCTAAACTCCTCTTCGATACCATCAAAGTCGACCAAATATTCTTTCTCGCCATACCACCCAATCTGCATTCTGCCCCAGGACTTAAAATTCGGATTTGAAGGTAGAACGTCGTCGAGTGCGTCCCAGTTGAAGTTGTTGAAATGGTATTCTTCCCGTCTATTTAGAGCTCCACCTTGCCAGAAGGAGACGGGCTCGAACACGATGGAGAGAAGGCGTAAGGAGGGAGAAGTAATGGACTTAAAGATGGGTCGAAGCCATGTATCATAATAAGGCTCTTCTCTGAGTGTGACGGTACGAAATGTGAGGGTTTCAAGCCCTGTATTGGATGCGAGAAGGCCATTGCATAAGTCTAGCATCGAGTAATGAAGAGTAATGAGCATCAGGGGAGAAAGGAAACAAGAGTAAATGAGACCGCATACCTATTTGGGTATCCACCAACCAGGCATCTTCGAAATCGTATCCTTCATCCATGCGATTTTTCGCATAATCGAAACCAAGATGTTTGAGTTTTGGACCAAGATGTGACAGACAGTCAGAGACGTC
The DNA here is from genome assembly GCA_944990035.1 of Clitopilus passeckerianus. Taxonomy (NCBI): domain Eukaryota; kingdom Fungi; phylum Basidiomycota; class Agaricomycetes; order Agaricales; family Entolomataceae; genus Clitopilus; species Clitopilus passeckerianus. The sequence continues at coordinate 226,143 of CALYLX010000143.1, forward strand.
TTGAAGTGAGTAGATTTCTCCCTGCCAGTCAAAAAAGACGGTATGCAGGTGACAGGAGGGGGTAAAAAATAATTTGAGGAATGATACGGTCTGCAGTGAAACATGGATACGAAGCCGCGTGAGGTATGCGAGGTTGAATTGTGATATTGCAGGAGGGAGGTCGGAAAGGACCGTATTCATCTCCCGTGAAGTAAGGGATAGCCTTGACAAGTTTTTGAAATTCGATACAAGGTTGAAGAGAATATGATAATCAGGGGAAGATATCGAAGAAAGTTGAAGAGCTTGTAAACATTCAAATGAGGCCAAACGAGAGAAGGCTCTCTCGCCGATAAAACCCAAATTTGTGTCAGAAAGAGTGAGACTGACCAGACTGACTCGGTATTTTGAAACAAGGACCTCAGCAATAGTCTCAAAAGCCTCGTAAACTTGTTTTTCAGCCACTTCGTCGTCCGAAAAGAACTGATATCCCTGCAATTGTAGATGTCGAATATGATGCGGAAACTTGCAATCCGACAAATGAAGCAGGTCAATGAGGTCCGAAACAGCAGGGGCCTCCAAGACCTCGTCCGCTGCATCCCGTTGGTCATGGTGACATCGAATGACAAAGGGGTGTTGAGACCAGAAGAGATCGGCCGAAATTCGATACCAGTCCTGACAGACCAAGGAGCACTGGGTTAATAGCGCTGTTTTGTTATTGGATACAGAAGAGATGATATGTTGGTAGATGTCGAATGGAAAGGAAGGTGACATGCTTGGCCAGAGGAGGAAATATAAGCGAGGCTTTTATTCTTGACGGCGAGATGGATATCACTCCAGAGTGTTCGATGTGTGAACGAATCTGATATCGCCTCCACGGCTTGGCACATCCTCAGCCAGTATGACTCATTTGAACACGCTTTCCACACGTTAGTATTCAGAGATTTCATCGATTGGATAGAGGGGTGTGCACGACACCTGACGGAGTGACTCGGCTGGGAACGTGTCCCTGGAGTCTCACAGTGTGCAGGATTGCCAATCGCGTCTCCCTAGCCTTTGACTCAATGCACACAGGGATTCTCACATAGCGACGAAAAGAAGTTGTGATGTGTACTGATGTGTAGGCCGGGTTTCCACGTTTCAAGGTCATCAAGTTATGGGCGTTGTTTGGAATTCGCATAGCCTCGTATTAGTACAGTATGGATATGTGTTCGACATTGTGCTTCGGGAGATTACGTCCTTTTCATTTCTTCCCAGCTCGGCAGCTTGAAGAACGACGGTAGCCTATTCCAGATCTCCTTGCGTCCCTGATTGTATTCCTGAATAGCTCGCAAACAAACTCCACAAAGCCTTCCACCAAGTTCCGTACTCATTGGGAGCAAATTGGGGAGACTGCCATGAATAGCGTCGGAACTGATAAACTCCTTCCGGTACAGCTCGACCTTGACGCTGCCGCATGCCTGTGCTTGCACAGAGCGGCAACCAGCGAATGGAATGTGGTTGATAGGGGCCCATCCATCCGTAGAAATTGCATATCGTAGTCGAATAAGTCCGCTGATGATACGCATCCTTTCTTCAATGGGAAGCCCTAGACTCTCTCCGTCCGTAGCGGAAGTGTTGGACTCGAGTTCTTCCTAACCGTGTACCAGATCAGTTTTCGACTGTAGAAACGCCATGGTAATATGAGCGCGGACCAGGGAGAAGACCGAGTACACATTCATATACAGCGCAGGTAGCAAGGTAGTGAGCTTGCATTTGGAAGCAACCTGCAGGATTTGTAAGACGATAGCTCGATCGTCTTCACCTTCGATGCAACGAACGTCTGGCCGGGTGCGTGAGATCCAGGCTTCATAGTCCGTTGGCCACTCTGCTTCCAGTCTGGCGACAACGTAGTCAAGGAGCTTGCGGATACGATACTTGTGTCCAAGTCGAAGAAGTGCGAGGACTGTTGCAAGTGGCAAACGGTTGGAAAAACGAAAGTCCCTAGTCAAGTTAGTTCCGCAGGTCTCACGCTCGTGTGAATACCATACCACTCATAAAGAGCTTCAAGAAGGTGGCGAACGTCCTCTGCAGTGTCAGAAAGCTCCATGATTGGACAGGGATCGTTCGGGAAGCTTGTTTCGGAGAACGAGATAGAATATTTTGCTATAACTCCGCGATGGACGCGAAACTGGGTGTTCTCGGCCTGGAGAATGATATTGCCATCGTCGTACCAGACCTTGGATCGTATTGCCAGCGGTGACTCAGTTTCCGAAAGACCAGCGTCGTCCTCGGCAATTTCCCGTTTTCTCTTGGACTTGCGAACTTGAAGTGGCTCTAGGCTCATTTTGCCTTCGGCCTTGCCTTTATGTATCTGAGAGGTATGGATCAACGGGATATGGTGGAAGGAGAGTACTAAGAGCTGTAGTGACAGGTGTCACATCAACGTCGCATTCTGTTCTTTGCGTTCGATTAGGCTCGGGCTCTCGATTGCCTCATAAATGCACTAAATACTCTTGCAGATGGAGTCGATAATTTAATTGGATAAAAATGCAATCTTTGTGGAGATTCTCATCGTTTATTCAGTTTAATACAACGCAGACCCACAATTAACTAACTATCATTCGCACATAATGTACGGTTTCTGGCGAGGAAAAACAGACTCTAGGCTATTATTCTAGGGGAATTTCTAAGGTACCGTCGCGTCGAGCGTCGAATCATCTATGGACTTGCATAAGGCTTCAAATAACTTCTTCGAATCTTCAGCTGCGAACTCTCCAGAAATCATGCCAGCGACGAGTGATTTGCACTTCGCTGCGATCTGAGGGACCTAAATGAGTTTGTAAATGTGCAAGAGCGACAGGCCCTACAATTGAGGAGCCCAACCTGGTTTGTGAGCCCTCTTATGAATGTGCCACACCGGCTGATATCGTTTTCGAACACAGAGTCGTGAGAGGGGTCAACCTCCCCAGCTCGTTTGGCCCCAGTGAAATCAGCAAAGCAATTCCGGCCTGGTTGGTCGGATTCACTATATTCGTCATCTGTATCAACCATATAGCATCGTTTATGATGGTATGGGAGACCTCCTATGCCATTCTCGTGGAGAAACGAGAGTCCCTGCGAAATGGTCCATTAATCCTACAAGACAGATGCCTTATTAAATTTACCTCTAGTAGCTGCTGGATGAAACTGACGTAGTGGCGAACCTTCTTGAATCTCCCTTGATCATAGGGAAGCAGCCGGCGAAAGACGAGGTATGTATCCCTCCCCCGTCTAGAAACGCAGAGAAGACGTGGTGCAGGGTTCCAAGGATCTGACCGTGGGGTCCGTCGGTTAAGCTCTATCATGACACCAAGTTCATTAGCGTCTTGTACGCGTTTGATCATGACGTTCGTTATGCCATCCGTTGACTCGTCGGGGACTAACTAGGCGCAATGTTCAGCATTCCGTAACCGCGCCGAAAATATATCGGAGCAAACAAACCAAGCCATCGTAGTCCGGTATCGTCTGCGAAGAGACTTCTCGGCTGATGATCTTATCTACTAGCGCTTCATAGTGGCTTTATTGCGTCAACAGATAAGCCCTGCAAAATGAGGCGCCTTACCAATCATCAATATCAAACGAAGAGGTCGATGATCCCTGCCGAGACGACAAATTTGAGGACCTCCCAGATAGGCTCTCAGAGTCTGTCGAGCTCAAATGAACAATGGGTATCATGCGCTGTAATGGGTAGCCAATCTGCGACTGGATCTCAGAGTCCTCAATCGTGGCTTGACTATCATCGGAACCATGATCCGAATCCGAATCTGAGTGGTCGGGAGACCGGACTACATTTCGGTCGAGGAAAAAGGATCGCCTCGACATCGGTCAGATGGCGGCCAAAATTGGGGATTTGAGGGTAGACCTGAAGGATATGGTTGAGGGAAGAAGACCGTAGTGGGAAGCGGTTAAGAATGAATCTGAGGACAAGGAGCCAAGGGCCGAATACTATGCAAGACATCGGGAATCGGATGTTGCTCGTTGCACTCCGCTGCTCAGCCAAGCTTACAGCCAACGCCTTGAGAGGAGAACTCGGAGAATTCATGGGCTCATACCTTCATCGATTATCGATTCGGTTACGCGGGTACTGTCCAAGGCTTTGAAATCCTGTCATTTGTTCTACCGACCGAAATTAGCGAACGTGCATGCTCTTTAATATGTCGCTATGGCTTCAATCTCGACATCGACATCCTTTGGCAACTTTGCGGCCTGGATGCAGGACCTGGCAGGCTTTGGGACCGGGAGCAGCTAAGAGGCAGATGGCTCAGCCTTTTCTTAGAGCAAACTTCAGAAAGGTGGCTCATACCTTTTCATAAATTTCGTTCATCGCCTCAAAATTATCCATATCTTTCAAAAACACATTTACTTTGACCACTTTCTCCCAGTCAGATCCAGCCGCCTCCAATACGTTGCCGATGTTCGAGATGCATTGTGCCTAGAGGAGATGTCGGGAATTGAAAAGAAGTTAAGGTCTCCAATCGCCTTATCAAAGCCTCAAGGCACTCACGGTATGTTCTTTAATGCCTCCGGGAACTAATTGTCCATTCCCATCGACGGGTGTCTGTCCGCTCACGAAGATGAGTCCGGGGATCTTGGTGGCATGGGCTAAATCGGGGGATTGTCAGAGGTACTAGTACACCAGCATTTTCCCTCCTACTTACAGAGGATATGAGGGACAGCAGGGTTTTTGGGCGAGTTGATCTTTTCGATGGTGGTCATCTTGGATAACGGTAAACTGAGAAAATAGAGTTGAACTGTGGGCGTCTGTTGACTTGCCAGGAGCAAACCCTTTTGTAGCTTCGTGCCGCCGGGCCGCTTTACCGGATCCACCACTCATCATGATCCCAGCCACGACGTGTTCGTCCAGTGACCACCTCCACGCGTTATCTCACTCGGCACACATGCTCTGCATTCACGTTAATATGCTTCTTCGGTGTGGAACACTAGTACTTATGGGGACCAGAAGCATGCGACCCACTATGATGGACACCATTTAATGGAATGCTTTAAAGTTCATGCCGAAAAACCTTTAGCCATTATCGCCAGTCAAAAAGCACCATTGAGGTGTTACTGGATTGAAGGGCGAGCCAAACACTAGGCCTCTTTTCTCAGACAACACTCAAAGCATGAAGGATATCGATACCGATTCAAAGGACACGAAGGTGCTTGTGAACCCGGAGGAAGAACGCCGCCTTCGTCGCAAGTTCGATCTCTATCTCTTGCCTCCTTTGACCTTCATGTGCGCTGCGGGAACCAGCCTTGGTGAATTTCCTGTGCTTACACCGATAATGTAGGTATCTATGCAATGCTCTGGACAAAGGAAACGTGGGGAACGCAAAAACCGATGGCTGGGACAAGGACATCGGGTTGACTGGGAACCAGGTGCGTGAAGTCTTCGTCTCACAAACACCTGGGCTGACTGTTTTCAAAGTACTATATTCTTGTTATGATATTCTATGTAAGCTCTCGGTCTAGAACATGCACACCGAGTGTAGCTGAAGTTCGCTTCTAGGTTCCTTTCTGTCTGTAAGGGAAGTCTTCTTTGACTGTGAAATGGTGTTCATTCGCGATAAAGGTTCGGAACTCCGATATCTCTGCTCGTCAAACGCTACTCAGCAGCCAGAGTGCTTCCTTGCATGATGATTGGTTTTGTACGACCGTCACAAGCCTTAAAATCTAGTATCGAGCTCACGCCTAACCTAGGGTTCCATGTGCGTCAAATAGCCCCTGGACAGTTGTTGACTCTCACACGTGGTGGTGCAGGTCTCTGTTTGCCGGAATCGCGAAGAACTTTTCCCGTTAGTCGAGAGCAGAAAATCCTTGCATAGCGTCGCATTCTTATCTGGCTTTCCAGAAATCTTCGCCATACGATTCTTCCTAGGTATCTTTGAATCGGCCATGTTGCCCGGCGTGGTATGTCTTGTGACCCATCTCGTGGAGGATAGGACTAACCGTGCACACAGGTCTTCTACCTGTCCACTTTCTACAAGCGGAATGAACTCGCGTCTCGCGTTGGTCTATTTTACGGTGAGCAACGGATCATGTCAGGGGTCACGGCCACTGATTAAGGGATGCTGTAGCTGCGGCTTCAATTGCTGGAGCATTTTCAGGTCTGTACTGATTGCGCTGGCATGTAGACCGTATCTCTCACAATATTCGCGCTGAAGGTCTCATCGCTTTTGGAGTCTTCCACATCCACCACACCAAATATCACGGTTGGCAGTTCCTCTTCTGGATCGAAGGTCAGCCTATCCAGGTTCACGCAACGGCCAATCCCTGAGATGTTTTACAGGTGGCAGCACAGTGGCGTTTGCTATCTTTGCTTTGTTGTGGCTTCCTCGATCTCCATCGACATGGAGCCGCCTTAGCGAGCGAGAGAAGGCTATCGCAAGAGCTCGCATCCTCATGGATTCTTCCGTCACTGCGGACGAGAAGCTGAACATCCGTGATGCATTCAGGCCTTTCAAAGATCCTATGTACTGGTTAGTGACCTGCTTCCTCTACCGAATCTCTTTCATTCAATTAATTCTGTAGGATCTGGGCCTTGATCAGTCTTTCCTTCGGCGTTCCATTGGCGAGCGTGAACAACTTCCTACCTCAGATCGTGGCGAGCCTGGGATATTCGACTGTCAAAACAAACCTGTACACGGTGGCACCTAATGTCGTCGGAACGGTCGCACTTCTTCTTCTGACTTTCTCCTCTGACTATTTCCGCGAACGGTCCATTCACATGTAAGTTTGGTTTGCTCTACAAAAACCGCTTGTTCATTCTCACCCTGATACCTTCAGATGCATACCGTTGGCGACTGCTTTAGCCGGTTTCATCGTTCTGGGATGCATCGACCCTTTGGCTCACAAGACAGTGGCTTATTTCGCATGCTTCCTGCTCACGATAGGGGTAAGCGGCTCTCTTCTATCTCAATGGGATGGTTCACATGATATTCTGAATACAGGCCTTTGCTCCATCGGTCCTCGTCAGCGCATGGTAAACCCTGAACAACCAGAAGCTGAAAATATGCTCACCTTATCTAGGTACTCAAACAATACACCGAGCGAGTCTCGTCGCGCCGTTGTTGCCGCAGTCATGGGTAAGCACGATATTTGTATGGTCGGCCTGTGTTCCCCGATCGTGACCTATTCCACTTTTCAGTCGCGGTTGCCAATTCGGCCGGTTTGATATCTACAAACGTGTTCAGAGCCAAAGACGAGCCTAAATATGTTCCTGGTATGTATTGTGATTTTATTTAACTGCTTCTCCACGCTAATTCTGTATTATAGCACTCGCAACTTCGGGTGAGCATCTATGCGAGTTGGGCTGGAATCAGAGTTCTGATGCAAACTTTCAGCTGCGTTTGGCGGTTTCTGCCTCCTTCTAGTTGCTAGGTAAGTGGTGAATTGAACCACGATCTGCCGCTGACAATATCTTGACAGTGTCGGAGTGTATATGCGATATGAGAACCGACGACGAAATCGGGAGCAAGGGGTCAACATTACGGCTGCTGACGTCGACACTGAAGACTTGGGCCAAGGTCCCAAATCCCCTGCGTTTAGGTACATGTACTAGTTCTCGTATGCTATCTTACAAACGAAATCATGACTATTACGACACTTCTCTGCTTGTTTGTATAATTCGGTTGCTGAGAGTACAAGTCATCGGATCTAGCTTCGGATATCGGAGCTATTTAGACCAGTCAGTCACGTGTACCAAATTTCTGAATCCGAGGGCGTGCTCAACGTCTGCGACGGCTCCAGACGATCAATCTGCAACGAGCAGGCCTTTCTCAGTCATGAGTGCAGAATCATTGACGAGCACAGCAGTTAAAACTCAAAATTTTGATACTTTGAACTCCAACGTCCAAGTTGCAGCTCTCAAGGCCACCCGCAATGCTCTCGGACTACCAAACGACACGGCCTACCACCGTTCTATGGACCAGTCATTTGCCCAAGAGTTGGACAGTTTCTCCTCAAGAGTCCTTGCTCTTACCAATAAGATGATTTCCCTGGCATCTACGGTCGATCCATCGTCCAACCGCTCAAAAGGGAAGGCGAAACTTGCCAATCAAGACGATGTGGTCGACAATTTCCATTCGCTTGTGGTGGATTCTATGGACCAGCTCCTTGAACGAACAGTACGCCGTTTCATAGCTCTTTGCGCTAATTTGAACTAAGCCTATATAGGATATCTGCCTAGACGAATTTCTCGGTGTCTCTAAAGCACCTGCAATCGCTGTGAATCCCGTGCTCCCCCCTCCCAAAAAGGTCCGTCAATTCCAACGTGTAGAGGCCAGTCTATTCATTTTGTTACAGACTGCCACTGTTGGCAAACATGAGCCCGTTATTCAACATGCAGCAAACCTCCGTAAACCCCAGTTATCCTTCAAGCGTAAAATCGTGAATGACGATTCACCTTGGTATCCTGCATTACCCCACAAGTACAACGCAAAAGTGCCTGTCGGCTACAACTTTAGTGATACCGACGCAAATTCATCAGCCTCTACACTCCTGTATGCCCTGCTCTTTGCCTCACAAACGGCTTGGCCATTCTGACGTTTTAAATCGCAGATCAACGCATCCATATCGATATGAAATCACACACATGTCCTACCCAGAACGCATGTTTCGACCTGTTGTGCCTACGAAACCCAAAGACTTCTCCACCACAGCTTTCCATTGGGTCGCGACAGAAGAAGATTTTCAGTCGATGCTTGCGAAGTTGCGTCAAGCTACAGAAATTGCCGTCGATTTGGAGCATCACAGCTATCGCTCTTATTATGGATTTGTCTGCCTTATGCAAATCAGTACTCGGGAAGAAGATTGGATTATTGATACTCTTGTCTTGAGGGAAGAGTTGACAGAATTGAATGAGGTTTTCACAAACCCAGATATAGTCAAGGTCTGTGTCCGTACCACACCCATCGTCCTCTCTCCTTAGCCCGTTACAGATATTCCACGGCGCGGATAGCGATATAGTCTGGCTCCAACAAAACTTTGACTTGTACATCGTGAATCTGTTTGACACCTTCCACGCATCAAAGCTGCTAGGTACTGATGCCCTCGGACCATTCATGTTTCCCTTCATTGACTTGTTTCCCAGAATTTCCCAGACATGGTCTAGCCAATCTCCTTGAGATGTACTGCGATTTCATACCCGACAAGCGGTACCAGTTAGCAGATTGGCGTATGAGGTAAGGCCCCATCCTCATGCCAGTAAAAGTGCTTGCTAAAAGCTTTCAGACCACTTCCCCAAGAAATGATAGATTATGCGCGTTCGGATACCCACTATCTACTCTACATCTACGACAGCCTTCGGAACGCTCTGATAGACAGAGCTCAGTCTCGTTCCCAGTCACGCGCCGGTTCACCCATGGAAACATCTTCGATGAGCGATCCTGGCCACGCCCTCGTCAAGCAGGTGCTTTCTCGCTCAGAGGAGACTGCCCTGAAGACGTACGAAAAGGAATTCTATGATGAATCTGGTGGCACGGGGAGTGGCGGATGGGATACGCTCGCTCGTAAATGGAACAAGATTCCACTGACGGCTGGCGGACCAGGAGTTGGCATTGGTGCAATGCAAAGGAACGTCTACCAGGTGATCCACAAATGGAGAGAAACTGTCGCAAGAGAGGAAGACGAGAGTACTCGGTAAATCAGCCCATGCTTAAACCTAAAGACCGTGCGTTCAATTTCAGAACAGATATGTGCTCCCCAACCATTACCTTTTCCAACTGGCCGAGCAGCCGCCTGCGGATATGGCGGCGTTGCTTTCTGTTTTTCATCCTGTATCGCCTGTTGTCCGGCGTCGCGCCAAGCAGTTGTTAGATAGAATCAAAACTGCAGTTAAGCAATCTCTTTCTACCTCTGGCAACGCGATATCGGAACCAACGCAAGAAAACGTACAAATGGAAGCCAAGGACAGCGACACGGGTTCGCAAAAGGCTGAAACACCACAAGTGATTTCTCAAGATGCCTTGTGGTCGAAGAGTAAACTCTTTTCCTTCTTGTTTTGGTTAATTCTGACCAACGTTCGTCAAAAAATAGCACCCATTGGATCGCTGGCCCCTACATCCGCTCTGCTTGGCTCTTCGAGAACTACTGCGCATCCTTCATTTCTCGCTTCAAAAAGTACTTTGCTCGGTAACGCACGCGTACTGCAGCGTCCGGCAGCAAGTGATGTAAGCTTACACGCTTCTGTACAGAACAAAGTTTCTAAGAACTCCACAGATATCCAATTACTCTCATGGACATACTCCAAAGTTTCTGGAATTGGTTTCTCGTATCAACAACACGCTGGTAATTGCACCGTCGGCGCCTAAGGTATGACTTCATTACCCTACCGAAGCACTCGATTAAAGTTTCCCGAAGGTTGCCAAGCCATCCATCGAAGTCGAGATTACCGAGAAGGAGGCTGAGATCGACGAACTGCCCTCGGGAGTGCCAGATGTGCAGATCGAAATCCCTTACGTCCCTGCTGCCCAACGCAAAACAATCTCCCAAGAGATCGACGACTCGATTGTCGTGGTCGGCCAAGCGCGGCCGAAGAAGCGTAAGAGAGGCCTCAAGGCGCAACCAGATGCGAACCCGAACGAAAAACCAATCCCTCGAGGCATTCCGAATTCCGAAGCTGCGGGAGACCCTGACCAAGAGCAAGAGCCTTTCGATTTCTCTACAGTATCCAATATCTTGGACGATAACCCTGACCTTGAGGTGACTTCTGAGAAGAGGCAGAAGCGGCAGAAGAAGGGTAAGGCTTCTCCTCTAACTCATGGCACCCTTATCTCATGTTTCCATAGTTGCAGGTCATTTCTACGGCGACTTCCCTGCGCCTCCTAAAGCACATAGTGAGGTTAAACGCGGAAACCAGTCTCGTACATTCAAATAGTATGTAGCTGGTGTTCTAATATTATAACCTCCTATTCCGCGTTGCAGATAGGTCGTGCGGCCGACATCTGCACCAATGGCGAAATTGCTTCCACTGCTTGCGCCCGGTTAATAGAGTTGCCGGCGGCTCTAAGAACGCCCACTACGTCATGTGATCCTCGGCAGATAGCTCTTGCTTCATGTTTTTCGGACCTTCGGTCAGGTCGACTCACTTTTGACCCCAGTTATCGCTAGCTGCAGAATGACGGAGCATGTGCACTGGTCTATATATATGAGCTCTTCTCCGCGCTAAAACTCCAGCAGTTTCTGCCAATTTTTCTCCTCTCTCTTGTCATTTTCACCTGGTAATTCCTCATCGAATATATCCATGAATAATTCTCTCCGCTCCCCTAATTCTCGTGTTCCTGTGGATATCGAGCATATCCCAGTGGAGAACGATCCAAGAGCCTGGTCTCCGCTTCGGAAGGTTCTGACATCGTACCCGCTGTCGATTACAGATTACTGATATCGATACCTTAGAATGCTAGCCTGGTGCTAATATCCTCTGCGGCAATGATTGCTGGTCTTGCTGGTAGTATTCAAAATCGTAAGCTGATCTTAGGTGTCATGAACATGCCTTGTATCTGATGCTCTTTCCGTCCCTCCTTAGCGGCGGTTGAACAGATGCAAGAAGACCTTCCAGCTACCCCCTCACAATTCAGTTTGAGTATAGCAGTCTTCATCCTTGTCCAGGGGCTCGTGCCTTTGATATGGAGCGCCATCAGCGAAATTAAAGGAAGGAAGGTTAGTAAATCCCTTCAGTCTTATCCGATCACCTTTTGACTTTTCATGAAAGAACGTCTACATTGTTTCGCTTGCCCTCTTCACTGTCGGCTCGATAATCGCCGCCGTCAGTCAAACCATTAAGCTGTGAGTACCTTCCCCGCTCCTCAGACGCATGCTTTACTGAACACCACATAGAGTGATTGTTTCACGGGCTATCCAGGCAGCAGGGTAGGCAATAGCTAACACTTTGCCGTCACCCATCTTTCTAAATTAGCCGCAGGTCCAGCGCTGTGATTACCATTGGTGCGGCTACTCTTGCAGATATCTTTGAATCTCATGAGAGGGGAACACAGGCAAGCCCACCTCTCTGTACTTTCCGAATATCGTGTCCTAACCTCAGATGATGGCAGATGGGTATCTACTACATGGCACCCCTTCTTGGCCCCGTAAGGCAACTTTTATACTCTACTGCATGCACCATATTTATATCAATTCTACATAGTCCCTAGGCCCAATACTCGGCGGAGGTTTGACCACAGGGTTCAACTGGCGCGCTATTTTCTGGTTCCTGGCGATAGTGGCCGGAACGACCTCGCTTTCTTTCCTCTTCCTCTTCAACGACACCTTCAGGCCACAGCGCAGTCTGACGTACCAAAATGTATTGAAGGAAAGAATGAAGGCAGCAAGCGCCAACTCTACCGCACGTAACTCTATCGAAGGAAGCGCGGAAACCTCTATCCCTGATCCGGAGAAGGGATTACCCGTCCAGAAGGAAGATGTACCTTCGATCGAGCTTTCTCTTAAGGATGTCAACCCATTCAAGCCAATCAGCTTTGTCTTGCGTCGTTGGAACAACTTGGTCATTCTTTTTGGATCTGGTAAGTTTCTCCCAGATAATATCTTCGGGGCGAGGTTAACTCTTAAACGCTCAATCAGGTCTTCTATTCGCTTTCGGCTACTTGATTGCTTACACGACAGCAAGAACGCTCACTCGCCACTACGGGTATGATCCCCTACATGTCGGTCTCGTTCTACTGTCCTATGGACTAGGTATGTGATTTTACGTCTTAGCTACTAGGTAAATATCTTACCCACACTGCTTCTGCTAGGATGTCTCTCGGGGAGTGTTCTTGGCGGCCGATGGTCAGACATGATTCTCGCACGACTCAAGGCTAAAAATGGCGGTGTCAGCTATCCCGAGGCAAGCAGAGATGACAAGACTTTCGTTCGGTATAACCATATGTATCTTTCCCTTTCTCTTTTTTTTGCTCTAGATGCGCTTGAAGAGTGTCACTTACACCGCTTTGATTTTCCCGCTGTTTACTGTTGGGTTCGGCTGGCTCTGCCAACAACGAGTCCATGTCTCTGGCATCTGCGTGATGTTGTTCATGTGCGGCTTCCTTTCGATGTGAGTTTTCCTCCTCTCACATGCTGGAAGAAGTGCTCACGTTCCCTACAGCTCCACCTATGCTAGTACCCTTGCGTACATCGTTGACGCAAATGCAGGTCGTTCCTCCACTGCCGTTGCTACTAACAGTGCATTCAGAGGCGTCTCTGCTTTCGTAGCCACAGAGATAGCAGTTCCCCTTCAGGTAAGCAGAGATTCCAGCTTTCGCTACTCGCAACACTTTACTAATATTCCACATACAGGATGGTGTCGGTGATGGTCAGTTTAAATCCGATATTACCAGTTCATCCCTTGTTGACACACGGTTGTTCATCTAGGCTGGACTTGGACCATTTGGGGCTTCCTCATGTTGATCAGCGGACTTCTAACGCTTCTTGTAGCCTGGAAAGGTGAGAAATGGCGCATAGCCGCTGAGGAACGTGAAGCAGCTACAAAAGAGGACGAAGGTAACTAAACCTTTCGCTTGATTGACGCATACGACCGTTCTGGACACGTTAGACATCATATACCATGTTCACGACTCATACCACATGCTTTCCTCGATTTTCATGGCCTTTTTCTGTATCATGGGTTTTCCGCTGTATCATTTGGCGTCGAACGCATAGATCCCAGTTCTTATGTATACTCTAATTCGACTTCCTTTCTTAGATGCATGATCAACGAGTGAGCGAGTACTTCAGCGTTCCATCACAATCTCCACAGCTTGCCAGCTACCAGTCCCAGAATTGGTACACCTCCTTTATCGGCCATGAAGGGACATGGTAACAGCCAAACCATGACCATACATTGGAGCGTGCGCAGCATCAGTCGCTGGAACTATCTGATAAGATAGTTCGCCTTCTATCGCCAGTAACGCTAAAAGACGTCAGACTGCGCCTAATCAGTGTGGCTCGATGCCATCGATAGCGTCATAGGACAGTTTCCCTTTAATTCCGCCCAAGGTCGTCCACTGTCGCGCAGCCACCTTGGTTCCCCGGAAAGTCCCCAGTATTTACCTCGGAAGGAAAGACGGATGCGGATTGCTGTCATCATCATCACGGTCACTTTCACCGTCGAGGAGAGGTCAGCCTGAAAGCTTGCCGCTGGAGACTCGTCACCAATTTATAAAGATGGTTATCTTCATGGCACAGATAGATTACATCTGTCGACTTGTCCGGAAATGCTACCGGTAACTCATGGTGCACACCAACAAAGAGCTACGAAAGCTTGGCGCGGAGGTTCTGGATGAGGCCTTTGATCTCTTCCGTGTATCCGTCTCATCCGGGCGTTCTGATTGGTTGATGCTCTTCGGAATTAGCTGACATTGCTTACTCACGGAGGCACTCTTCACGGTTGTGGCGACCCTGTGGAGGATCGCAAGGGCAAGTGATGATATATAAAATGAAGCCCTATGACCTCGAAACTCCTCGAGAATCCCCCACATTTCCCCCCGACGACTCACTCGCAGTTGAATGTCGACACATTCCACAACCTCGGGTACAAGCTCATCCACGAACATGAGTGGCAAAGCGAAGGTACCAGGTCGCGTGAACTTCACCGACAAGGACAATGCTGCTGCAAGGAATTTATACCTCAAAATTTTGGCAGGCGGATGTTTCTCCGTCATCCTTGCTGTATTTGCCTTCTTCTCTATGTATTGGGGCGCATTATGGAAGAGCCCTGTGCGGAATCTCCCTGGTTGGGTGATTGTGAGCCATCAATTTATTTTTGGAATGCTGGCTTCTTCAAGGATTAACATTGCTTCTTCTCCAGGATTTTGATGGAGGACTTGTGGGGCAGAACGTAGCCCAGGCTTTGACTTCCCCTCAGCTTAGCCAGCTTGGGAAAGTAACATGGTCGTCCGTTCCAGCAAGCCAGTTCCCAGGTGGACTTGAGGATTTAGCGGGCCAGGTTCGTGAGCACAAGACGTGGGTGGCCATTGCAAGTGCGTATAATGGTTATATTTTAACGAGGTTGTATTAATATGGTTGTTCTCTAGTCCATGAAGGTGCTACACAACGCCTTCAGGCATCCTATGCCTCACCGAATGCCTCCTATAATCCGACTTCTGCGTTGACAGTCTACGGCGTTGAAGCCCGTAATGAAAATGCCTAGTAAGTTTCGTTTCAATTTAATTCTTTCCAGGCTGCTGACGTGTCCCTTCCAGCCGGAGTCTGATTAGGCCATCCGCTGAAGCAGCCCTCCAGCAAATTATTCAAAAGTTTGCGATTCAGGCAACGCATCAACTACTGACCTCAAATGCCAACATCACCGCCATTCTCCAAACATCCCCCCAAACGGTATTGACGCCGATAGCTTACACTCTCGACAACCTTATTCCTTTCGATGTCCCTGTGTACGTGGCTTTTCATTTCTGAAAGTGTCTTTTCTGATCTTTCCTCATTTGACAGAGCGACCGCAATCACTTTTGTCGGACTTCTCTATCAGCTTATCCTAGCCTTCTTTGTTGTGGTATGTCTCTTGACTGAACCATAGTCTCAACCAATTCCTAACGACGCTATCACCCAGATGATCGGCGCGGGTGCTCGTGACGCTGCAGGGCTTGGCCAGAAACTCACGACAAAATCTTTGATATATGTTCGTCTTGCATCGTCATTCGTGGCTTACTTTGTCCTTGCGGTGAGTCCAGTTCTTAAGATAACTTGAATGTCTTCTCAAACATCCTACAGCTCTTCTATGCTTTGTTGAGTTTGGCCTTCCAAGTCGACTTCAGTCGCAAATTCGGCCACGGTGGTTTCGTTCTCTTCTGGATGCTCAACTGGGTTGGCATGCTCTCAGTGTAAGTACTGGTTCCATTTCGCCTTGCCCTCCGTCCTGACTGCTCCTCCCCAGCGGCCTCGCCCTCGAGAGTCTCATCACTCTCCTGACCATCCGATTCATGCCATTCTTCATGATTCTCTGGATCATTGGTACGTTGCCACCCCACCCCTCCTTTCCATCCAAACTAACATTCTATCATCCTAGCCAACGTCTCCGTTTGCATTTTCCCCATCGAGGTTCTGCCCGTCGTCTTCCGCTACGGCTACGTTGCACCATTCTACAACGTCTCCAAGGCCGTCCGCACCATTGTCTTTGGCACCAAGAACCAACTCGGGAACAACTTCGCAGTCCTGATTGTATGGATCGCCATATCATCCATATCGCTTCCTCTCATCCAATGGTTCGTCCGGAGGAGTGAGGACCGTCAGGCCGCCGCTGCGCCACAATCCGAGGCCATGCCAAGCACGGAATCTCAGGCAACACGGGCCGGGGCTGACTCCCTCGAGAAAGATCTTGCCAGGGATGTGTAACGTGTCTCCACGCTTTGATGAACTTCGAGTATATACGATACCTTGCTTACTTAAATAATGCTGCCCTCTATTTATCGGAATAGCCTTTTCCCAGTCATGAGTACTACTTTACCTACTTACATTCCTTACGATACCATACTTGCAGGATTGGATACACATTGGCAATTTACCCACTTTCCTTATAAGCATTTTGGTTCCGCATGATTTTCAGGCAACCATGAGCTCCTGGACAAAGCCAAGTCCTGAGCCACAGCTTGGCTTGAACTTGGCTTCGAGCTAATCGAGATTAAGGAGACTTCAGGAGATAACGATCATTGATGTCACTTGACCTGGACTTTGAAGGAACGCATCAGGTTCTTTCGGGCTCTCTCTTCAACCACAACCGCGTTCTCTCAACCGGCCCGCTCTACAGGGGTTCTAAGCATGGAAACCTATGCACTCGTTTGTATACATAAAAACATGCAGTTGATGGAACGGAAGTCTTCGTTTGCTATATCGTTAAGGCAAACACCAGCGCTTGAACCTTGCCTTGAACTCGAGTAGGCAGGATGCTACCGCCGTTCTGTCTCTATGTCTTTGTCCTCTGGACTTCCTCTTGCTTTCTCACTGCTTTTGCCGATCCTACCACCAAAGTGCCCGACGGAGGTGCGCTCCATGTGGAGAAATATCTCGACGGTCTTTCCAAGAACCAACGGCAGCTGTTCGAGTACGGTATGACCGGGCTCGACAGCAACTTCAGAAAGCCATTCCTGGTCAGGAACTTTCCTTACCCCGCATTCCTTCTCTGTCAACGCTCATATTGCACCCTCAGTTTGGTTCGCCTCGTTACTCATCCTGGTACGCCGTCGGCCTGCTAGCTCGAAATAGAGACAGCGACGTCAAGACAGCGAGTCAGATTATCCGCAATGTGTAGGTTTGCCTACTGTCTCTCATTAGAATCCTTTTATATCCCCTCTCTTCCACCCTCCCGTATAGGATCAAGCAACAGTACAAAGACCCCAACAAGCTCTGGTTCGGAACCTTCAAGAATGCCCCTACGGCTCCGGATCCAGGGGACGTCTATCCACCTCAGCCTTATGGCTCATACGACCTAAATCAAGGGTTATTCGTTTGCACATCTTGGATTATCGCAATGGAGGAGTTTCAGCCCCTGTTGGAACCGGCACTTGTCAAGCTTATGAAGGAGAGCATGTATAATGCGACTGTCGGAGACGGTTATAGGGTAGGCGGCGTGGATGGAGATAATCGTACGCCTTCTCTTCACTGTGGCAATACTGAATTCTTATTGAAGCCGGTTTTTCGCCATCTAGTACGGCCCGTATACTCGAATCCCTGGTACATGCGAGTCATGGCAGCCACATATGTTGGGCACATGGCTTCAGATGCCAACATGACGTACTGGGGAAATGAGTGGGCTCGTCAAGCAATTGCCGAGTTTGATCGCTATGGGACTTTGAGTGAGGTATGTCCCGCCCGCCCCTTCCACCTAATCTGTATGAGATATAGTTCAGAATAGTTCAACACTGGAACATATACGGGTGTCTCCCTCTACGCACTCTCCCTGTGGGGATACATGCCTAAGGGCTCTGCAATTGCTCGGCGCGCACCCGATATCATCACTCAAACTTGGAAGGCCATTGGTGCTTTGTGGAACCCGAGTCTGAAGACACTAGGTGGTCCGTGGGATAGATCGTATGGGTTTATCCTCGTATGTTGACTCTTGCCTCCCCTCTATCGAAAGTGGCCCACTGAGCAAGGCTTATATCACCAGAAAGACTATCTTGGCATCCTAGGCGTCCAGATTACTGGCCTAGTTGGAGGTCTTGATGACGATACAGCGCCGCTCCCGCTTCCTCTTGTTGGAAGTGCTCATTACGGAGATGGGACTATCATCGCGCTGTACGTCTCTTCTCGCTTCTCTAACTTTCCGCGAATTGATCATTCGTTTCCCGAAGCACCCCACTCACCGCCAAGTTTCATGACCCATATGTCCCCAAAGCTGTTCTCTCCCAGCTTACCCAATTCAACAATTCCCAGGGCCGCTCCTACCAAACCCAAGCAGTGTCTCCACCGTTCGACTCCCTCTCTGTGCCAAGAAACTACACTTCCTGGAATGAACCTGGTCTGAGTGTGGGCGGGATGCAGATCGACAGCAACGTCGTTGGGGGTGCGGCTATCAATCCCGGTCAGCACGTTCCAGCGGTAATTCTCTGGGAAACAGGTGAGGGCGAGACTGGGTGGATCTCGGTAATTCTCTCTTTCTGCTGAATCACTGGGTATTGACGCAGAACCTTGACAGCACTACTCCACCTCGCGGACGATCTCGTCCGTTGCATCATCAACCAATCTAACGGTGTCGTATCCACCTTCTCAGGCTTTCCCAGAGCTCTCGGAGGGCACGTCTAGTATCATGACGTTCCTCATATCTGGGATTAGTGGCTTGACGCTGCCATCTAACTTTCTCAGTGCCGAAACGAACTACTCGTATAACCTTCCGGGTCTCAAGTTGAAGATATCTGGGAATGTTCCTACAGCGGGTGATACCCTGCGGTCCTTCAACTACGGCATTGGAACACTGAATGATCTGAAGTATTACAACTTGACATATATCATTCCGGACGAGCTTGTAGGTGTTCCAACAATAGTCCTCGAATTTAAGAGGGGGTAATGAAGCCAGCTCTGTTGAACCCCGTAGTATACTTTGACCGTACAGTTGTCGGTCTTTCACACCTTATCAATTTCCTATTCTGAATGTGATCTCTTCGTCCATATGTTTTCCTCGTCGTATATCGTATACTCCATCCTTTTGAGTACCTTTATATGCTTGCTATAGCAAAACTATACCTTGCTTATTGTTCACCTTAACTACAGAAAATCAGTATAAATATCTTCTATTTTCGTGGCTGGTTCTACTTTCAGTTAATCTATTCGAGTTTATGTCTCACTAAGTTCTGTACAAAATCTGTATAAATTAGGTAGCCAAGAAAGGTAATTGATACGACTGGCCTCAAAACAATTGCATAATTTCGAGATTCGCACCAAGTTCCCACTACGCCACTTTAAAATTACAAGACGCGTCGATTGTTACGTCTATCAAGAACCAAACAACGCGTCAATAGATTCATCCAAATGAGGATCTTCCTCTGGTCATTACACATCCTAAAAGTCGTTTGCCGCATTGATTCAGAGTTCCACATTTCTATGGCTAACGTCATTCGGTTTGCCAAGTGGGGAAATGACTGGACCGCCAACGAGCTCATTGGGTACAACACCACCATCTCATCGCTTCCGCCAGACGACTTCTTCCCTAACTCTGACCCATCGCTCGACCACATCGATCCGGCTATTCTCAACTCTCCCTCTGGCGACGATGACCCCGCCCTTTCCGAATTTGCTGCTGGATATCTCGGCTACCTTGAGCTGGCCACCAAAGCCGCCCAAGAGTGTCTCATTAACGACTTTGCCCGGGAGACGCTGAAGCTTCTAGGCTTCAGCAATCGTCGCAACATTCTGTGCACACATCACACTATTTCTCTCACCATCTGCGACGATGCCAACCGCGTCGCTCAGACGGACGTGTGCCTTCTTCATTGTGCCACCTTCGTCCTCTTGGTGCTCATTGAGGATGGGAGCCTTGCAAACAAGACCACAGCAGAGTCCCAAGTCGTCGCCCAGGCTATAGCAGCTTTTCAATTCAACAACACCAAGCGGATAGCCCATGGGCTCGATCCCCTGGATGATATGACCATCCCGTGCAGGTATCACGATGAGCGGCACTCGCCCGACCTTCCATCTCGTCCCGGTTACCGCAGAGCTGAGCAACGCTGTCATTACTGGCCAATATCCTGCTACGCAAACTCGAGCCCTTCGGTGTGCGACTGTATTCACACACAACATACGCGCCAGAACTGGGATGGAAGACGTAGAGTACAGGAAGCTTGCTCCGAAGCGCTTCCTCGCGTTCAAGGCACTTGCCAAAGGCCACTGGACGCGTATACTGGAGGGGGTTTAAATGGCATTGTCTCCCTCAGGGTGACTATCCGTAAGGTATTAGCCCAGTTATGTACATAATTTCTGTATCTTGATATCCCCTTGAATAACCTGGCTTTGGGGATCGATGGAGAATGTACGATTACTTCTCGGGTCTTTCTGGCGCCACACATTTCGATTACTGATATTGGAACAATTTTTCTTACGATCGTGTCTAATATGAAATTATACCAGTGCTCAATGCCGTTTGAACAAGGAATGGCCTCCAAAAAATCCCACCAAGTGGTTCAAATTGACGCGTCGACTTCCAACTGCGCCACTGCTACTTCAAGACACGTCGATCACGTAATCGCTATTTCTGCACTTTTCCTCTGTCACCACCTTCAAACTCAACGTTCTTCAACTACCGTACCTCCCGAAAACATGGCAAACGCAAAGGCTCAAGCAGAAAAAGAAAAGGTTGGTTGGATTTCATCAGGAAACGAAATAGTTCTCAACGTGTTCATTCCACAGGGAAATGCAGCCTTCAAAGCCGCCGATTATCCCACAGCAATCGGACATTATTCTGCTGCAATAGTTGCAGACCGCAATGACCACACATTTCCACTGAATAGAGCTGCTGCATACCTGAAGCTAGGCAAGTACGTTCTGCGACTTCTGCTCCCTCACACTTTTCTCGTCAACAATCATCTTCCGAACACGAACTAAGCTGATTGTTTTCGAACTCAGATATGAAGATGCTGAGCGTGATTGCTCGACTGTACTTGCCCTAAGTGCACTGAATGCAAAAGCACTCTTTAGACGGGGCCAAGCGAGGTCATCGCTAGGAAAATTAGATGATGCCCTCTCAGGTACTTATCTCGTTCTCCCTGCCACTAGGACGTGCAAACTCACATCGACAAACAGACCTCAAGCAAGCCATCAAACGCGAACCATCAAACGCTGCAGTCTCTGAAGAGATCAAGAAGGTAGAGAGCCTTCTCGCGAGGAAGAAACAGAAGGTGAGATCTTACCTTACTTTCGCCTGTCGAGGCGCTTAAGGCAGATCACTTTAGGCTCCAGCAAAACCCATTTCCGTTTCCCCGCCTCCTGCGAATGCACCAAAGAGACGGCGTGTGCCAATAGAGATAATAGAATCAACACCTTCTTCCCCTGCGTCTGCCCCAAAGCCCGAAACTAAGCCAGCTTCTCCGGCTCCCAAACCTGCGTCCGGGTCAGAAGAATCCCTGAAACCAGTGTCTACACGATCCCTCAATAAGTCGGATACTACGCCAGCTTCTTCTACTACCCAAACAGCTGCTCAGAAACCTGCGACCCCTCCTTCCGCTGCCCCAATTTCCCCGGCAGCCACAGCACCCACCTCCCCGCAACCAGAACAGCCTCGCACATTCAAAGATGCCAAAGCAACCCGCGAAACTGCACGGCCAAGTCGTGTCGGTGGTGGTATTTTCCGTGCATCTGGGCAGAACACCATATTTCCTACCAGGGAGAGCCCATCCTCTAGTTCCGCCTCTAGTACAGACGCTAAGGGCAAGCAGTCTGTGACTGTGGCCAAGGCAGAGGAGGGAGGTGATTCTACACTCTTTCCGCTGACTTCTTCGGGGTCGGGAAGACCCCTGACGTTATTTGATTTTTCGAGGAGCTGGGAAAGTAATCCCAGCTCTGAGGATCGGTGGGCTTTGATTACGGTTCTTACATCTTCTCTTGTTTTCCTCTTACAATTGTCCTTAACAACCTCCTATCACTTTGTCCAGACAATTCCATCATCAAGATTCCCTTCACTCTTCCAAACGTCCCTCGAAACCTCCCTGCTGGTCTCCATCCTCAATCTTTTCAAAGAGGTCCTTCTCGCAACAGGCTCGTCGGGAGTCCAAGCAAAGTTGATCAAGGAGTACATGCAGACTTTCGGCGAGGTGAAGAGGTTCGAGACGGTGTTGCTGTTCATGAGCAAGGCGGAGAAGCAGTTGGCTGTTGAAGTTTGGAATACTTTGGGTGTTGGTAAAGAGGGTGCGGGGGCGGCTTGGAGTAGAGTCTGGTCTTGATGTATTTTGGGGATGCAGGATGCCTACCATATACAAATTGCTTTCATTGCCGAGTTTACATGTTCTCTCCTCAAGTACACCAGCCATTTCTACTGTCGGCTTGGTTTCTCCGAATTGCCGATCCTTAAGCGCGTCAACAGAGACAAATTCGCGTCCGCTTCGACTCAGGTTTTCTTCATGTTGCACATACGACGGGGTTTACACTTTGACAAACTCAATCACTACAGCGAACATCTATAGGTGTATGTGACCTCGATATTCCTATGCAAATTCATACTTTCCACCCCTTCCGATGAGATTTAAACAGAAGTTGCTACATGTCGGAGGCAGATGCCTTGCGGATCTACAGCACATCTATCCAGTCTTTGTCCAGCTGGAACTAGACTGATCACGAGCATTTGGGCGCTGGCACAGGGAGGAGCTTCTTCCTAGCCTTATTCGGCTTACCTTGAGTTGTAGTTATCACAAGAGCGTTCCATCATGGCCTTGATTGACCGCAAACCGACTCCAGCGCAGTCCATCCACGTCCCATCTACCCACCGCTCGTCTTTTGTTCATTCCTCACCTACTCAACGGCACACCGAAAGATGTCAGCCCCTGCTCGGATTTCCTCCGGCGACTTGGACAAGTACCGCCTACCGACGAATGCCAAGCCTACTCACTATGATCTGGTCATTAAGACGGACTTGGAGAAACTGGAATACTGCGGATACGTTAAAGTAAAGTATGCTCCATTTCCAAGTTCCGCGGTGATCAAAGTCATGAACGGAGGGCATAATAGGCTTATTGTCAACGAAGAAACGTCCTCCATAACATTCAATTATGCCAACCTGGATCTGGAAGGAGTGTACGTGAATTTCTTTGCCCAGATTTCGATTCTCAAGGCTAATACATTTCTCCAGCGTACTTTATAACGAGGATTTTCTCAACGGCCTCGTGTGTACTAGTCAGTCCATCGACGAGGAAGGACAGCGTATTACATGCGAATTCGAGAAGGTCCTTCTGGCTGGATCTCAGGTTGAGCTCTCCATGAATTTCTCTGGCGAGCTGACTAGGAGCATGCTGGGGTACTACAGGTCCTCATACGAGGTGGATGGCATGGAGAAGTTCTATGCATTAACGCAGTTCGAGGTAAGAATATCACAAGTCTCTCACCAACCAAGATGATCCACGCATTATCTTAGCCCACCTCCGCTCGTGAAACCTTTCCTTGCTGGGACGAGCCCTCGCTCAAAGCGACCTTTGGTATCACTATGATCTCTCGGGAGAATACTATTAATCTGAGCAACATGTCTTCAAGCTTCGAGAAGCCCGTCTCGGAGCTGGTCTCTGATCACGATGCAAATCTGGCGCCTCTTCTCGAGGACCTGGAGGGCGATTGGAAGGTCACTATGTTCGAGAAAACACCTCCGATGTCAACGTATCTCGTTGCATTTGCGAATGGCCATTTCGAGCATATTGAAGACTGGGTTAAGCTCCGCGAGCGAACGATTCCAATTCGTATATATGGTATGTATATAAATATCGACGGAACCTTTGGGATCAAATTAAACACTATCCCTCTAGCTACGTCAGATATCATTCATCAAGCCAAATTCGCTCTTCAGGTCAAGAAGAAAGTGCTTCCACTATATGAGGAAGTTTTCGATGTGGTGTTTCCTCTTCCCAAGCTCGATACCCTCGTCGTGAGTGATACAACTACGCATCTAATCATCCAAGTTCGACGCTCTCCTCCCAGGTGACCGACTTTGAGGAAGGTACATCTTTCATCGACTAGCTTCGCATATCCACTGACACTTGGCTGAAGGTGCCATGGAAAATTGGGGCCTGATTACCGGTCGTACAAATGCCCTCCTGCTTGACCCTGAGGACTCCGATTTGTCTGCAAAGCAGTTAGTTGCAGCGACGATCGGCCACGAGGTTGCCCATATGTGGTGCGTAGTTTCTGTGTCCACTGTAAACTGTCGGTTTCACGAGTTCGCTACCACCACAGGTTCGGTAATATCGCGACGATGGAATGGTGGGATAATCTATACCTTAACGAAGGTCAGCCGTTGTCATTCGAAGTCCCGTGAAATCGGGAAGGGTAACCATTTCCATTTTCCAGGTTTTGCTACATTGGTCAGTTTTGCACAACTGAAGTCTGTCCTTCGGCTAATTCATCACCTAGGTGGGAGAAGTCATCATTTTAGGTAGAGCATTTCGCGGACGATGCTTACCCTGACTAATAGTCTGACACGTTTATCCCTAGACAAGTTGGCCCATTCTCCCGGTGTGCTATGAATACTAAAACTAACGGAGCTTGGTCCTTGCAGAATATTACCCGAATGGAAAGCCGACTCCACCTTCATCTTCGACCATCTCAGCGAGGCCCTGGCTCTTGATGCCAAACTCTCTTCTCATCCTATCGAGGTGGCCTGCCTTGACGCCAATGACATCAACCAGGTAACCATCTTCGGCCCTCCTGGTGTCGCATCTGCTAACATAAGAGCAGATATTCGATGATTTGTCTTACTCGAAAGCTGCGTCGGGTGAGGCATCGTATACTTGATGCAATGGAATCCTCAACTAATAATATTCTAGTCCTTCGCATGCTTTCCAAGTATGTGGGCCAGGAGCCTTTCTTGAAAGGGGTGTCATTGTATCTCAAGGAAAAGCTATACGGTAACTCCATCACTAAAGACCTCTGGAACGGAATAGCGAAGGCTACTGACGAGGATATCACTGGACTCATGACCAATTGGATCGAGAAGGTATGTGATGCAAGTTAGTTATCGGTGATCAGTCAAAACCTCAACTACCTGCAACAGACAGGTTTCCCAGTCTTAACAGTTACCGAGAGCGAGACTGGCATTAAAGTCAGTCAAGATCGCTTCCTAGAAACTGGTATGGCTAGTGACAAGGACAATCAAACTATCTGGTGGGCATCTTCCCGCTCTTATTTCTCCAGCCTCCCAGTGGTTGAATTGTCTCCAGGAACGTTCCTTTGAGTATCCTTTCGGTCGGAAAGGATGGTAAACCTACCATTGACAGGAAAGCCTTGCTCACGCAACGGGAGCAGATATTTGAGCTTGATACGAGTAAACCCTACAAACTGAATGGCGGTACATCAGGTGTCTGTGAGTGATGCCATTCATGAGTTCTGCCCGTCATGCTAAACACCCTCCATGAATAGACCGTGTCCTTTACACTACGGATCACCTCTCCAAACTTGCGAAGGAGGCGGCCAAACCTGCGGGCCAAGGCATTCTTGGGCCTGACGACCGGGCTGGACTTGTCCTTGATGTCATGGCTCTTTCAAAAGCCGGGCTTACAAAATTGAGCAGTGCGCTTACTTTCATAGACGGGCTCAAGAACGAAACAGAATGTTTGTCATTCTCATCATTGAAGGTTCCCATCCGTGATAACGCTACCGTCCTTGATCAGGTCTTGTCTGGACAGGAATTGCAGGAGCCCTGTCGGCTCTGGTATCGATTTGGTGGGAAGACGAAGAGGTCGTCGATCATTTGAACGCTTTTCGTCGAGTAGGTAACATTGTGCTGCTTATATGGAGAACTTATTCAATTCGCCTGTAGGAATTATTGGTTCCTGTGGTAGAAAGACTTGGCTACGAGAATCAAGACCAAGATGGGCCAGACACGGTTTCCCTGAGAACACTGGCTGTTACCCAAGCCGCTGAGGCTAACTCCCCAGAGTTCGTACTTCGATTACCACCAATTACCTTCCTTGGTATGCTCACAAGCTTTTAGAATCGTTAAGGAGCTTAGGAGCCGTTTTTCGCGTTTCGTGAAGAACAGGGACGATTCCGGGGTTACAGCCGATCTTCAGAAAGCCATCTTTGCTACGGTACTAAATGTCATTCAAAGTCTTTGTCTGAACAATAGCTAACCAGAGACTGAAAGGCTGTTGAACATGGCCAAAAGGAAGAATATGATGCCGCCGTGGGTGTCTATGAGAAGCCCAAGACACCTACGGCTCAAATCTCAGCACTGTGAGCTCCTCACCACTACTGATCTCCATTGAAATTGACACATGGTTTGCACCAAGGTCGGCAATGGGTACTACCCACATCCCAGAACTCCAGCAAAAGACACTTCAATTCATCTCCTCCGAGAATTCTCGTGACCAAGACATCATATATCTCTGTTCGGGACTCAAGAAAAACTTCAAGACTAGACGATTAGTTGCTCGCTATCTCATGGAAAACTACGATGGGGTAGGTTCATGCATTCTCGGTGGCGCCAGCATTCTTGAATCAGTTTTCTCAGCTGTACGAACGATTCGAGGGGGCCTTCACCTTCACGCAACTGGTGGAGGTGCATATTTCTTCGGGTGTTTTTCGAATCGCCCACTGAGCGTACTAAAGAACTGTTTTGGGGAGCTCTCATCAACGAAGGATTGTGACGAGATTGAGGTTTTTTTCAAGGTTAGTCTGTCTGCTTGCATGTGGTCGTAAAAGCCGTACCTCGATACCCCCAAACAGGGCAAGGATACTTCCGAGTACATCATGGCGTTAGAGCAAACCTTAGACGCTATCCGTACAAATGCAGCTTATGTGGCGGTCAGTTCATTGAATGACTTAGTTGGAGTCATGTTGGTTACTCACTCGGAGGCGTTCCAGCGGTCTACCGACGACATGAAAGCTTGGCTCAAGTCCAGGTCGCCCTTGACGGGTCATGCTGCAGATGTACTACAATAACGAGTCGAAATTCTTGTCTTGTATAGTTCGAAGAACATGCGTGTGCTGCATCCAATAATTACCCGAGCCTGGTGGAAAGGCCTTGGACGCGTGAATGTTGACTTAGACCATGACCATTATGAACAATAGGGCGGCTGGCACAGAATGGGCTACCGAGGATCCTCAGTCAGTCTTATAGACATCTTAACAATCGGCACCGTTCGTAGTCACCCTTCTTGGCCGGCTTTGTTTTGGGCTTTGTATTACAGATATCACGGGAGGTGGCATCAGTTCGCCATCCAGCTATATCTACCATCATCGCAGCCATTGTCTGTACCTCGCTCAGCGCTCAATTGTCATCTGTTAAAGATCTTAGCGAATCATGTCGGTTCCTGGCAAGAAATCCTCTGGCGATTCAGACAAGTACCGCCTGCCGACGAACGTCAAGCCTACTCATTATGATCTGGTCATTAAGACTGACTTGGAGAAACTGGAATACGGTGGATTTGTGAAGATACAGTAGGCTTCATTTTGAGATGACCGTATTGATAAGGGTCATAAACGCACGGTACAATCAGGCTCGACGTCAAGGAAGAAACATCGTCGGTCACATTCAACTGTGCAAATCTGGATGTGAGGAGAGTGTACGTAACGCTCCTTTATCCCAGTGTCCATTTCTTAAACACGAAGATTTATCTAGCGTGCTTTACGCTGAATCTTTCCCTGATGGTCTCGAGTCTACCAGCCAGTCCATTGACGAAGGGCAGCAGCGCATTACATGCGAGTTCACGAAAGCCCTTCCAGCTGGTTCAAAGGCCGATCTCGGCATTGATTTCTCTGGAAAACTCACGAACAGCATGATGGGGTACTACAAGTCGTCTTATGAGGTCGATGGCAAGGAGAAATGTTATGCCTTGACTCAGTTTGAGGTGAGTCTTCTAGTCGCTTTCATCCAGCTCAAATGACCCTTGAACATCGTAGCCTACTGCGGCTCGCGTCGCCTTTCCTTGCTGGGATGAGCCCCTGCTCAAAGCAACTTTCGACATAACCATGATCTCCCGCGAAGACACTGTGAACCTGAGCAACATGTCCGCAAGCTTTGAGAAGGCACCCTCGGAAATCAGCTCCGATCTCGAGGCGACTTTGGCATCCTTTGTCAAGAATCTAGAGGGAAATTGGAAGATTACCAAGTTCGATAAAACACCGCCAATGTCAACTTACCTTGTTGCATTCGCGAACGGACAGTTCGAATATATTGAAGACTTTGTCAAGCTGCGCGAGCGAACGATCCCTATCCGTATATATGGTATGCAGTAAATCACGACGCTTAGCCTGCCATTATTCTGAATCTCCTTTGCACCAGCCACTGCGGATCATATCCACCAGGCCAAATTTGCTCTTCAGGTCACGAAGGACGTACTTCCACTCTACGAAGAGGTTTTCGACGTGGCATTCCCCCTTCCCAAGCTCGATACCCTTGTCGTAAGCCACTCGCCTACGTCGCTCTTGACCAGGCCTGATCCTCCTCTTCCCATTAGGCGAGTGACTTCGATGCAGGTGAGTCTTTATTGAAAGGTTTCAGAAAAATGAGCTGACGACTAGCTGGAGGTGCCATGGAGAATTGGGGTCTGATCACAGGACGTACGAATGCAGTGCTCCTCGACCCTGCAAATGCCGATTTGAATGCGAAGAAATGGGTCGCGGGAACGCAGAGCCATGAAGTCGCTCACATGTGGTGGGTTATAGCTGTGGTTTTCGGGCCATGAGACGTCAATTTTATCGATTTGACACAATTACAGGTTCGGTAACATCGCAACGATGGAGTGGTGGAATTACCTCTACCTTAACGAGGGTCTGTTTCTTTTTTTGCTATTTTCGCTAAATTGAGGCGTTTATCACCCTTTTTCTTCAGGCTTTGCAACATTGGTTCGTTCAGTATGTTCCTGTAGTTTATCCTGTTAACTGGTTGTTCGCGTAGATGGGAGAAGTAATTATTCTAGGTGGGTGTTGTCAATAAGTATTCTATCGATGTCTGACCTTTATCTTTCATAGACAAGTTGAGCCATTCTGTTATATCACGTATGCAAGTCTGGACGCGAACCTGCCCAATACAGGATATTCCCTGAATGGAAGGTCGACTCTACCTTCATCTCCGACCATCTCAACGAGGCTCTCGCTCTTGACGCTAAACTCTCTTCTCACCCCATCGAGGTTGACTGTCCCGATGCCAACCACATCAACCAGGTACTTACTCTCCTCCTGCTGGTGTAGCCAATTCCTAATCTACGAACAGATCTTCGATAGCCTGTCGTACTCGAAAGCCGCTTCAGGTGAGGCTTTGAGTTCTCGGGCCAATAACAGCCTGGACTGATTGTCATTTATCAGTCCTTCGCATGCTTTCGAAGTATGTCGGTGAAGAGCTGTTCTTGAAAGGTGTTTCATTGTACCTCAAGGACAAGCTCTATGGAAACTCCGTCACCAAAGACCTCTGGAACGGGATTGCGAAAGCTACAGGCAAGGATATTGTAGGACTTATGACGAATTGGATAGAGAAGGTATGAAACAACAGACATTTGCTCATAGTTCATGTCAGAACATGGTTTACAGGTTGGCTTCCCTGTCCTGACCGTCACGGAGACAGAGACTGGCATCAAAGTCCGTCAGGATCGCTTCGTTGAAACTGGTATTGCTGATGACAAGAACAACGAAACTATCTGGTAAGCAAATCCTTGTGTTTTCTGCTATGTCTATCACTGAGATTGGATCAAATTGTTCCTAGGAATGTTCCTTTGAGCATCCTCTCTGTCGGAACGGATGGCAAGGCAGCCTTGGACAGGACTACATTGCTCACGGAGCGGGAGCAGTCATTTGAGCTTGATATCAAACAGCCTTACAAGTTGAATGGCGGTACATCGGGTGTCTGTAAGTGGTATATTGTACGATTTGAGTTTTGTTCGCGCTCAGCTTTCTTCTTCATTTCAAGATCGCGTCCTTTACACTACAGACCACCTATCCAAGCTTGCTAAGGAGGCGGCCAAACCCGAAGGACAAGGTATTTTAGGGCCTAATGATCGAGCCGGGCTAGTGCACGATGCTATGGCTCTTTCCAAGGTTGGGCTTGCGAAGTTAAGCAGCGCCTTGACTTTGATCGACGGTCTCAAGGCGGAGACAGAATGTTCGTTCTTTTTCTCTGACCAAGGCTTCGCGTGATAACGTTGCTGCCTTTAACTAGATCTCGTCTGGACTGGAATTGCGGAAGGGTTGTCAGCTCTAGTGTCTATCTGGTGGGAGGACAAAGAGATCGTCGAGCAACTGAATGCTTTCCGTCAGGTGCGTACCGTGAAGTTGACTGTCAGGCAGATCTAAATGAGTTACCTACAGGAACTCTTTGTTCCGTTGGTAGAGAGGCTGGGCTATGAGAATCAAGAGGGAGATGTACCAGACACGGTTGGCCTAAGAACCACTGCAGTGACCCAAGCTGCTGAAGCTCAAGCCCCAGCGTTTGCATTTCCATCGCCGACCCGGTTCTTTCAGGTGCTAACAAATCCCACAGGGTCGTGAAGGAGCTTCAAAGCCGATTTGCCCATTTCCTGAAGACCGGCGACGATTCAAAGATCCCCGCGGACTTGCAGAAAGTCATCTTCGCTACGGTATGAGTTTTCAGATATGCGCTTTGGCCCAAGGACTTAGCAATAACCCCACAGGCTGTCGAACATGGCGGAAAGGAAGAGTATGATCTCGTAGTTCGTGTCCACGAGAAGCCGAAGACACCTACTGCTCGTATTGCTGCACTGTCAGTTCTTTGTCACTATCTTTGGGCAGTGTATCTAATTTCATTCTAGCTTGTCAATGGGCGCTACTCAAGTCGCTGAACTCCAGCAACAGACGTTCAATTTCATCACCGAGAAATCCCGTGACCAGGATGTCGTATATTTCTGTTCGGGACTGAAGAAGAACTTCAAGACCAGACGACAAGTTGCCCGTTATCTCATGGACAACTATGGGGCGGTAATTTCCTCTACCGTCAAGCGAATCCCGGCTTGCTAAAACCAATTTTTCAAGTTGTACAAACGGTTTGAAGGGAACTTCACCCTCACCCGGTTGGTGGAGGTATATAATTCTTCGCTAATTTTTCAAATTCTCGACTAAGCATTTTCAAAGTACTGTTTCGGGGAACTCTCGTCGATCAAGGACGCCGACGAGATTGAAGCCTTTTTCAAGGTTAGTGCCAAATTCTTGCATGTGGTCATATAAACTGATCCTTGACGCCTTTTAACAGGACAAGGATACTTCAAAATATGTCATGGCATTAAGGCAAACCTTGGATGGGATCCACACGAGTGCAGCTTATATCACAGTCAGTCCAATGAATGAAATGATAGATCTGCTCCTGACATGAAAATTTTTCTAGCGATCTACAGATGACGCGAATGCTTGGTTCAAGTCGAGGTCATATTGATGGGTTAAATAGTGAGAATACTACGCCAAACATAAAATGCTCGCTTTGTATATTATCGCCGGAAAGATACTGTGGCGCAAATGCGTCGTGTTTAAGTTTGCATACTATATGGCTGATGAACTGGGGATCGTAATCGGGCACAGCTGAATACACGACAACGCCGCAGCAGGAGTACATATACATTCGGGATTCCGCCCTTTTCGTAGCCACCGAGACCACCTCTCGCAACGAATCGTTGTTCCTGTCTTAAATCCTTGGCCGGCATGGTATACTGGCAGCTTCAAGCACTTGTGTGATTGTTCACGCAATAGAAAGAAATGAATACATCCAAAATAATAGATAAAATCGTGTTTATGTGCCAACAAATTATAATCATTCAGTTTCTACTCTAAATTAGACCAGAACAGAAACTTATCCAATCTCCAAACCTGTAAGGGCACTATGCCTCAGGCTTCTTAGCCTCTCCATCTACGAACACGATTGGGCCTTTCGGCATCTCGCCAATCGCCTTCTTGGCGTCTTCATCCAAGTTCGGCTCGTCCTGGAACGTCCACTCCAGCTCTCCACCATACACTTTAGGCAGGTCCTTGGCATGAATAAGCTCCCTCAGCTTCGACCCTGGATCCTTCCCAAGCACATGTATCTTATTCCTAGTCCCCTCATCAAACCAGCCCTTTATCCAGCTCCAGATAGTAGGGAAGAATGCGGGTGAATTTACGACGGCGATCATGCCTAAGGTTTCTGGGTAGTTAGCTGTGGCGAGCTTACTGGCTTCTTGGAGGTGAGAGCGGAGAGACCAGAGGGAGCCGAAGGAAACGCCGCCGAGGTCGATGATGGATGTTGTTGAGGAGATTGGGGTGGGCGAGGAGGGGTGCGGGAGGGAAGAGCAGAGGTTGAAGGAGAAGCGGGTCATTAGTTCATAGAGGGCTACTCTGCATCGGAAGGAAGCCAAGATGAGCGGGGAAGCAGAAGGGAAGAGGGAGCTGTGACAAACATTCTCTGATACCGTCGTTCGTCGGGTACAGCGTTAAGCTCTTTCTGTATTGGAACAAGCGCTGAGATTCGGTATACGTATAATGGACGTCCACCCTATTATCCCGTAGATTAGTCGTTGCAAGCAGGCTGGAGCTGACGAAGGGTGTCAAACCTTATCCCGCCTGCCGGTCCATCTCGGATAGAACCTCTTGGAGTTCTCAAATTCCACAGGGTCAAAGGTGGCGTATGTCTTTTCGACATCATGTTTCTGCCTCCAGCTGTCTGCATCCGAGAACTGCTTCTGGGCCGCTGAGGGACTGAAGCCTCGGGCTCTCAGGAATCGCCTGTGTTTAACGCAAGGACCTCGTAGTCAGTATATTACTCCAAGTCAAGGAGGATAGCGAAACATACAGTAAAGTGGGCTCGTCATGACTAGGTTGCTGGGTCTCCGAAGGAGGGGTATAAAGCTTTGCTTTGAAGAGATTGTCTTTGAACGTTGCGAGGGCTTCTTGCTGGGATTCAGATAGGTGTCCTAGGTGGCCTGAGAGGATTTCAAAATGGCCGATGGTACTTGGTGACTCCTGGGCTTGGGTAGCCATAGATGCAAGACAGGAGTTTGAGGCCAAGGACCTTACAGGAGATGATCAAGAACTGTGATCGGACCGGGGTACCCGGCTGCTTACTTTACGATGCTCCCGTCATCATGACCTCGTCATGACCTCCCAGTACACTGGCAGTAGACCTCAGCGGACCCTACAAAGTGAAGGCTGGCAACTCAGAAAATGTCGAATCTACACAATTTACTATGCTGTATCGGAATGCAATCATCACTTTCCTCCTTGGTGAGATCCCAGGCGGTATTCCTGAGTATATAGAGAAAGGTAGAGCAAGGGGGAGCCATGAGCTGGTTGAGCGATTACGGTTGGTAGCTAGAAGAGGCTAAAGGAGTTCAATGTCATGACGGTCCCTCACCGGCTTAAGAATCGGGATTATTTATATGTATTTCTGAATGTTACTAGTAGAGCCATGGGCCGTAAGTATCTAATGCGTGGTAACTATTCGTAAGTAATGTACAAGTCCAGTTAGTGTTGGTATACTCTAATACGCTAATTCGGTCATTTTCATCGTTATGAACGACAGTTCGTGGGTGACGCCGTTACCACTTCATGCAGCGTAAGCAATCTCCTTCTCGTTCTCTTCCACAGTCGTCGCCTCAGACTCCTGGGACTCCGTCCTAGGCATGGGCTTCTTCTCCTCTGAAACAACCAATGCAGCCCTATCATCTCTCCGTCTGACGTAGATCTGAATGAGGGGTAACGACAAGCATGAAATAACGATCCAAACAATGAGGACGGCAAAATTTGTGCCAACCGCGTTCTTGGTGCCAAATACAATCGTTCGGACAGCCCGGGAGACGTTATAGAAGGGGGAGACGTAGCCGTATCGGTAAACGATTGGGAGGACCTCGATAGGGAGTGCACAGACGGCGACGTTGGAGATGATCCAGAGGATCATGAAGAAGGGGATGAAGCGGGCTGTGAGGAGGGTGATGAGGGATTCGAGCGCGAGGCCCGCTGCCAGCATTCCTGCCCAATTAAGCATCCAAAATATGACGAAGCCACCGTGTCCGAATTTCCTTGTGAAGTCAACTTGGAACGCCAAGCTCACTAGGGCGTAGAATAGTGAGAGGACGAAGTACGCTCCGAATGAAGACGCCAATCGGACGTAGATGAGCGAGCGGGTGCTGAGTTTTGTGGTGAGCCCAGAGGCATCTCGAGCGGCGGTACCAATCATTACGACGAAGAATGAGAGGATGAGTTGGTAGATCAAGCCGACAAATGTAATTGCTGTAGCCACGGGAACGTCATAGGGGACGAGGTTGTTAATTGTGTAGCCGATCGGGGTAAGCACCGTCTGGGGGGATGTCTGGAGGATTGCGGTGATGTTGGCTCCAGAGGAAAGTAGCTGACGTGCTGAAGTGAGAGCGAACTGGTTGCCGATTTGCTGGAGAGCTGCCTCTGCAGAGGGGCGTATTAGGTTTCGGCTGGAAGGACGAAGTTAGCAACGTTTATGTCAAATCTTTGAAGAGGGAACCTACTACGCGTTCTCGTTTCTAGCTTCGGAAGAATAGACAGTGATGGCGTCCGTTGGGGAATAAGAAGCATTGGGAGACGAGAAGGACGCTTGAAGCCGTTGTGTTGCGCCTTCATGAATAACAACGGCTACCCAGGTATGTTGTTCCCTGATCGCATTCCCTAGCTCTTCTAAATTTGAAAACTGGTTCGCAGAAACCGCTGTCCAGGTAACCTTCCCGGATTGGCTCACTTGGCTTGATGTCAAAGCCTGAGCGACGTTTTGGCCAACAAGACCACTGTCAAAGTCCTAGATCAGGCAAATACTGTCAGTAAGCGTGTAAGGCTAGAAGCGGTATGATGTCACTTACTATTACCCATCCATCTAGATTCCGCACAGGGCTCTTCCATAGAGCTCCCCAATAGATTGGGAAGAAGGCGAAGATAGCGAGTATAACTGAGAAGCAACCACCGAGGAATACCTTGAAGTAGATGCTCCTTGCCAGGGCAGCATCTTTATCGGAGAAGTCAACTCTGGCTGGGCCTTTGCCCTTGTGGGTACGTATGCTCGCAGATGAGCTGGCAACCGACATTGTTTCTGCTGTTTGGTCCGCAGAATGTCTAGACATCTTAAACTTTCGAAAGTCACGGTAGCTGGATAGTTGCCGGAGAGGATACAGAACCCATCAGAGACAGAAAGCATATTATATATCCCATGATTTGCGTCATGTTAACCTCGACAAAGACTGTCAAAAATCAGAAACCGCCGTATCCGCTATAACCTAGAGCCAGGCTCGGTGTTGGATCGGTGAGTGAGCAATGCCAACTAAGCGCTGGCTGATTCAGCCAATCAGAATGCGTGGATGGGTCGGTTAGCCTTCCGTTACGAGGATGTGATGACGCACCTTTTCCAACCGAGCCATGCGTCCGATCCATCCGGGCAGACCAGGGCAGGTTACCATGCTTGCTCGTCGACGACCACGTCCAGGAACGAGTCATAATCATAAGCGACGCAGTTCTAGCAGCCTCTTCCTGATCCGTCGAGGCGCAGCTCATGCAGCTCGACGCAATCAGGCGCGAATGTTCTGCGTGAATTTAGGCTTGACGAATCCTTTCGGCAATTGACCCTGGAGTTAGATTGGCTCTGAATGACGACATGAGGTGCAAACCCATCGAGTTCTTGCCCAGCTGGATCGACAGACTAAGCCAGAGCCGCGCAGACCCCCCTGGAATGTAACCAAGGGTGAGATGAGTCCGAGCCAACGGTCACGATTAGATCCCAATGGTCCAATATTTTGGAAGCTGCGGTCGAGCTGCGGTATCAGATAAGATCCGCTACTGGCCTTCGAGTCAATGATTAATATTCATCAACCATCTTGAAGTGCCCTGCAGTGTTGTCTCTACTGAGGTATCTCTATCCTACCCTGAACTTTTCTTTGGGCAAGGACAGCCTAGAGCTGACTCAGTTCGGGTGCACGGAAGTTTTCCGGAAGACAAGGTTTCAAAGGGGGGACGAGTTTGCGATCGAGCCCCGAAACCATCAAAGTGCAACATCTTAGCAATGTATAACATTGTTTTGAAAGTCAAGTAATCCATGGTCAATCGATTATTTCCCGTACCAGCTAACAATCCTGTTTCTATCATGTCAGTTCATTGGTTACCCTTTCGAACGATAGTTTACGCGAATAATGCTCAGGGCAAAACATCTGCGACATCACGGCAATACCGAAGCCAGTTGGAGCTTTGACTTACCCCAGCTCCCCTCAATCTCAAACACCACACCGCACACTTGACTAATACTAGGTCATGCTATTCATACTGTACTTTATACTAATCAATCATAGGGAATTCAATACTGTACACTAATTAATTATAGGTAATACTAATAGGTCGCTATTCTACATTGGCGAAAGAAAACTATATGTATAAAATTACAGGAAGAAATGATAGCCTGAGCGAACGCGCGAATGATCATTCGTAACCCAGAATCGAGCATAAAGCCCTATCTCACCGCCTCAGAGGGCAGCGGGTACGTCACATCCACGGGCCATAGTGCCAAACATCTTCCCAAAGTACGTGCGGATGCTATCGAACATCGAGTTCCTCTTCTCCTTGGGCTGAGGCTCTTCTTCCTCCCGCGCGTCAAAGAAGGATACGGACGGCTCAATCATGGCCTTGAGCAGAACTGAATGGTCTTGGACCTTCGCGTGGCCTGCAATCTCCTCGGGACTTGTCTTCGTCATAGCGTATGCCGCAGCCGCGTCCTCGTACGCCCGCCTCCTGGCATCTTCTTCCTCCTCTTCCCGATGTTCTCTCCGAGCCAAAATGTGCTTCTCATCAATCTTATAGCCAGCCAAGGTCCCAAAGAAAGTGGATGAGGACAGTGGGCTAGCGTGTCGACCAATAAGAGTAGAAGTAGGAGAAGGCTCAGGCGTCAAGCGAGAGTAAAGAGTCGGCGAAAGGGAGGGAGATGGGGTAGCTGGGGACGAGGGAGAACTTCCACCTTGCTCGAATGAGGTATGGTTGCTATTTCCCGAGTATTCGCTGAAAACATCCAATCCACCGTAGGGTTCGGGATCATCCTGCACCGCGTCCTCCTGAGGAGACTCCTTGACTTGAGACGAGTGGATGGTGATATTGGGGGGTGAATCATACGGTGCATCCAAAGTCCCGTCGTCGATATGTTGTTCTATCGCCTGCAATAACCTCCTTGCATTTTCGGATATGTCGGCATCCCCACTAAGGTTGCCCGTTTCAATGTCATCACTAGGGCCCATATGCTCAGAAGCGGTGATTCCGAAGGAGGGAGACGGGGGCAGATCCTGAGCTATAGCGATTTCCTTCTTCTTGGGCTTGAACACCTTCGCCAGAGCGGCCCCGAACTTCTTGAGAAGAGCTGGCTTGACCACGACAGCGTTGACGGACTTCGCCTTGGATTCGTCCAGGATCGGTGACGTATAGGTGTAGGAGGGAGATGGGTCTACCCAATCCTCGTAAGCCCTCCCTGCAGTGACAGGACGATTGGCCATGGGTGTCTTGGGAATGGGGCTAAAGTAGGGCATCCAGGGCGCATCATATTCCTTGTTGGCGATTTTAATCCAGTCGATGCCTTCGAAGAACTTGTGGCTCTTGATTTGCTCGAGGGTAAACCTCGTTCGGGGGTCCTTCGTGAGCATGCCGTAAATCAAGACCTTCGCATTATCTGAGATGAGGTCGTGGGATTCAAATTGAAGTTGGTGGTGCTGGATGCAATAGTTGACCTCAGTTTGGTCGGTCAATCCATCGCCGAAGGGCAACTAGGGAGGATGTATCAGCATGACAATAAAGATTTTGAAATGAGATATTCGACGTACCCTTCCGGTCAACATCAAGTAGAATACAACCCCCAGAGACCATAGATCTTCCCTATCATCGTACTCCTTGCCGCTCGAACGTTGGGGGGACATATAATGAGGCGTTCCGCAGATCTCCCTAGTCTTGAAGTTCGGGGCAGGCACGTTGGTCAAAAACGATCCGGAATCACAGTCGCCATCGACCTCGAAGGAAAAGTCCGCGTCAGATTTGTCAAGATCCTCGTATTCCTCCGGAGCGTCGAACTTCTTCGCGAAACCATAATCCGCGAGCCTCAAAAATCCTTGAGCGTCGATCAGAATATTCATGGGCTTGATGTCACGGTGGATGATCCGATACTTCTTGAGTTGCTCCACAGCGACAATCTAGAATCAAACTGGTGAGTTACTTGCAGGCTGAATCAAAATAAGTGGCTAACCAATTGAGCACCGTAGAACTTTGTGCGGTCCTCGCTGAAAGTCTTCGCCAGCAGCAATTCGACAGCTAAATCGCCTCCAGGCATGTATTTCTGAGAGAGAGATTTGATAAGGAAATCAGCGCGCCTTGGGAGCGTCGGTGAAAAGGAGTACTTACTGTGACCAGATAATAATGCGTAGTGTCGTGAAAACTGGCGAGGACGGGTAATAAGAAACTTTTCTCGTCGTTTTCAATAACCTTCTGGATCTTCTGTTCGTTCGCGGCAGTGATACCGTTGGCTCCGAGCTTTGGGATGATCTTCAGAGCAACTTGCTTGTCGGCGTGGTTATCCTTCGCCAGATAGACCATCCCGGAGTCTCCTTTGTTCAAGTACTTCAACAAGTCAAAGTCCTGAAGGCCACGTTTGGCAGCGATGACCGGCTTGAGGGGGATGGGCTTGATATGCTTGAGAGCAGAGACGTAGCGAATGCCATAAGAGGGAGGAGAACGAGACTAGGGTAAGAGAAGTCAGCCTCAGAACGAAAAGGAGCTACTATAGTACTTACGGCAAGAGTACGAGAAGACATCGTTGATATAGTATATGTATGTAAAGAATGTGTTATTAAACGAGTGTGGTATGATCGAGAGTAGAAGAGTGGAAGGCTTGAAGTTACTGAGAGTACGTCGAAGTAGAGAAGCAAGTTCAGCGATAAGGAGCCTCAGCCGCTTCGCCACTCTTTTAAAGATGAATTCATTGCAGGCTGGACTGGCTTGCATAATGGGAGGCCGTTCATCGTAAAATCAATAGGAGTCTATTCTTGAGCGCGACGCGTCGTTGCCTAATTTGGACTCGCGTTTGTTTGGTCGTTGTTTGTTGTCCATGCAGCTGCTTCGAGACCAAGAGTTGAGAAGTTGCGAAAGCAAAAGTGAAAGGGCTATAACGTTCTGCTTCAATGATAAATGTTTCTGTGACAGATTGACTGAGGGGTGCATCGAGCCCTCTTCCCGACAGATCTCTCGGTTGCCAGTCGTGTTTCTTGATTGTTTCGTATAACTGATTGAACAGCGAATGTGAGAACCTGAACGGCTGCAATTTGGCATATGCTACTTACCTTGGATAGATTCGAGTACTCCCAGCAGTTGTTTCCTAGCAGTGGAACCTTGCGAGCGGCCAAAACATTCCTAACTGGCCTTTATGTAAAAGGGTCCTGGTTGGTCCTGGTTGGATCCTGGTTGACTATGAGAACTTTTCCCGTGGAGATGTGGAGAACAACATGTAATGCAGCTGCGAATTTGTCGCTGTCCTTCCCATTTCAATAGATTGTTAAGGTAGCTGGTGGTTTAACTGCAAGGAAAGATTGCCACAGTCAGTGCGGGTGGCTAAAGTCTTGATCAACAAGGATAAACACGCATCCTCAAGTCGGTCCGAGAACAAGCACATAAAAAACCAAAATTCCAGGATCAAACGAAGTCAGCGTAGTATTAAAGGTGTGTCCATGTCAAAACAAGGCGAGGCAAGCACAGAAGGGACCTTGTCTAAATAAATAAACCGGTCATTCTATACTCTAGAGGTAACTGGAAGCGGTAAGAACGTAACGACTTGCAATTTCTAAGTCAGAGCACATTAAAGCTTGGCCTTCTCCCCCTCCTTAGCCTTAGCCTCCTTCTCCTCGACCTTCTTTGCCGCCTCCATCATCTCCCTAACCTCTGTCGCCGCCTCCGCCAACCAATGCTTAAGCTCCTTCGTGCTCTTATGGCCACCCTCCTTCAAACTTGTAATCGTCCACCTCACATAGTCATCCCCAATGGCATACGACAAGCCATACCCATCCGGAACGACCTCTCCATAACCCCATCCATCAAAGTAAGGGCTCGAAAGCTGCGAAGTCGAGAGCTCCCAATGGTTGGATTTCGAAAACGCCGGGTCGTTATACAGAGCCGGAACGTCTTCTCCAGGAAGCAACGACTTCTTCAACCCGAACAGATGCCTATCCACACCCTGTCCGTCTGCAGCCCAGGCGGAGTACTGAATGTGCCTCGCTGCGGCCCTCTGGAATAGCGTCCTCAGCTTGACGGGATCCTTGTTCGGCCCATTCTCCAACATCGCCCTAGCCCACTCCCCGCTCTCCTTACTCGCACTCCTGATGACCTCCGTCCTTCCCTTCTTGAATTTC
This sequence comes from Clitopilus passeckerianus, assembly GCA_944990035.1. Taxonomy (NCBI): domain Eukaryota; kingdom Fungi; phylum Basidiomycota; class Agaricomycetes; order Agaricales; family Entolomataceae; genus Clitopilus; species Clitopilus passeckerianus. The sequence goes on from CALYLX010000143.1 coordinate 266,615, forward strand.
CTCGTCTGGGCACTCTCGTAGGTAACACCAGGCCTGCCGTTCATCTTATGGAACGCCAGCTGCTTAACGAGCTGTGCCCACGCATCCGGGCTGGTTTTGTGTTTCTTCATGAAGCTCTTTCCATAGCCCTCATAATGGAGGACATCCAGATCATGGTCTCCGATGAGTTTGTCGAAACGCGCCTCGGACTCTTTGACGAGGGAAGAAAGGTTCGAGTCGATGTTGAACTTGAGTTCTTCGGGGGCAGGGAGGTCCTTGCCAGTAGAAGGTGTACCTGCAGGCCCAAGATCGGCTTTGCCGTGGGCGAGGGTAGCAAGGACGAACTCGTTCATGCGAAGGGTGGGTGTCCCGTCCATACAGGAGTGTTCACCCAAGAATCCAGAACGGCCGTTCTCGTAGACGATAACTGTTATACGGATTAGTCAATAGTTCCAGATCAATGCACTGAAGACATACCCTGGTGTTTATCGTACCACCTATTTCTTCCATTACCAGTCCAAAGACCCCAGCTCAGATCCTCCCTGGTAACAGGCTTGGTATCATCAAGGCAGACCACAATCATGGCACTCTCGACCTTCCTCGCCAGCTCTGCATTACCGGGGAGATCAAGGAGGGCTTTTCTAGCATGAGTCCAATGGTCACGGTTGTCAGAAGTGAGTGCTCCGATGGGCGTAGGGTGGGGTGTAGGGCCAGCCTGATCAATGATGCGTTGGAATTGACTATAAACCATTCATGCCGTTAGTTGCACGAATCAGAAGTAACCTAAAAGAGCCACGTACACCTCAAGCTCAGCAGCTGAAAGCTCCTTCCCGGTCGCAGGATGCGCAAGCGGAACGATGAAGAACTTGTTCTTCCTCAGTACAGCAATATGGTTATTCTCCTTAGGATCGAACTTCTCGGCAGTGTCGGAAGGTATCGTAGGGTATCGTGAGGCGTGGAATCTAGATTCATCGAGAGCAAGAGCCAAGGCGAAGACGAAGCCGGTCGATCAGTGCGGGGTTAACCGGGTTGGAATTAAAGGTACTTACAGCCACTTGTACGAACCCATGCAAAGCGGCGCTCCGCGCACCTTTTCGGGTTCGAGTTGACCACTGCAGAGTAGTCGGTTTCGATGCACGTTCGCCGGCGGAAATAGGAAACACGCACCTCTCGACCATTTCTCGGAATGGCAGCATCGCCTTGACCAACGCCGCTGCTCTGGAAGGGCCAGTCGTCCTGGCACGATCCTGAACGTGGACAAAGAAGTAACTGACGAAGACCACCACCGGGTCTCTGTACCCCATGTACGCAGCATCGTTCCACCAATCACTCAACCAGTTATCTCCCTTCTCCTGCGCCCTCTGCTCAAGCCTCTTCTGGAGCTCACTCGCGATCGGCGATTTGAGGAACTCATCTGCGGTCGCTTTGGTATGCTCGAACTGGGCCTCAGTGAGAAGAGGCTGCACAGACTCGAGGTATTTTGAGAGTGTCGAAGAGAGCTGGGGAACAGGGAGGGAAGGCAGGGACGCCTGGTAGCGCACCATAGGCGGTTTGCTGGGATCAGCAGTGTAGGTGTGGTTGCCACGAGTTATAGTAGCGGCACGAGCAGCTTTAGAAGACATTGAGGCAGAACGAGCACGAGAAGCAGTAGCAGCGCCCACTCGAAGCATTTGAAAGGAAAAGACTGGAGCTCGACGAATGGAACTTGGAAACTTTTATTACACCAAACTGACCGACAGCAAGTTATAACCGGAGATGCCGAACCCTGACTACACGTGATTGTCAACCCAAATATGGTAGTCAAGGTGCGTCAAGCCCATTCGGACCGGCTACCCACTGGGTCCTATTCAGATCGGATCCAGTTCATCCACAAGGTTTGTACCGCGCCATGCAACTCCTGAGGGGAACATTTACAGACTTTCCACGCTGTGGAGATTTGAGGATCTTGCCAGATTACCTTCTTGGTCAGTTCCTGGCACTACCATCGCTCGGTCCATCTACTTAGGCAACTTGACATTGAAGCTGTCGATGACAAGGGGTTTATCAGTCATCTCGAGCCAGCGTGCTCGCCTGCATCTAAAGATCTAATTGAGAAGCATTCAGGGGGTCTGAGAATAATACCCAATGGATCGTTTCTTTTGCCTACTTTCGTAGATCTGCATCTTCACGCGCCTCAGTTCCTCTATCAAGGCACAGGCCTACACCTCCCACTTATGAAATGGCTAGACGAATATGCCTTCAAAGCAGAGGAGAAACTCGATGCCGACCCTGAACTTGCACGAAAAGTGTACACCCGCCTCGCAGAACGACTAATTCAGAACGGCACCGGAACTGTTCTGTTCTTCGGTACAATCAAAGAAGATACAAAGTACGTATTCAATCCGTCTCTCCCCTCCCAAAACACGGTACTAAGGCTACAATCGGTAGCCTGATCCTCGCCGAAACGATGCAACACCACTCCGTTCGCGCCTTTGTTGGCAAACTCTCCATGGACATATCCACCAGACCCACCTACGTCGAAGCCTCCTCCAGCGCCTCCCTTCAATCCATTTCCTCTTTCATCTCTTCGTGCAACCACCTTACCTCCCATCTTCCGGTACACGAACGCCTGGTCGAGCCAGTGATCACACCTCGCTTCGTCCCAACGTGTTCAGATGAGCTCCTGAGCGGACTAGGGAAGTTAAGCAAAGAATCAGGAGTGAGAATACAGAGTCACCTCGCGGAGGCGAAAGATCAAGTCGAATGGGTTAGAAGCGAACGAGGTATTGAGGATATCGAAGTATTCTCCAAGGTAATCTTTTCCCCAATCTTCTTCACCCCAAACCTCATATCATTCCTCCTTCGCCAAAGCACGACCTTTTAACCCCCCGCTCAATCTTCGCCCACTGCACCTTCCTCCCTCCCTCTTCCCTCTCCCTCCTCTCCTCCCCAGCCCACTCATCCTCCATCGCCCATTGCCCCCTCTCCAACGCCTACTTCTCCGCCCTTCCATTCCGTCTCCGCGAAGCCCTCAACAGAGGCGTCAAAGTCGGCCTTGGAACCGATATTGCGGGTGGGTACAGTATCGATATTATGTCCGCCATGCGAACGGCGGTCGCAGTGAGTAGGATGAGGGAAGGTGAGAAGATTATGGGTCGAGGAGGTACGACAGGTGATGAGAAGGAAGAGGTCGTGGTAGATGAAGGAAATCTATCGATTGACTGGAAAGAATCCTTATACCTTGCCACGCGAGGTGGGCAGCGAGCATTGGGTTTCGAGGATAGAGGTGTTTTTGAGGTTGGAGCACCTTTTGATGCACAAGAGAGTATGTTCAATCCTCCACTTTGTCGTGGCCAATACTGACTGGTGACCGATCGCCCATCAGTTGCAATTTTTGGTACAAATGGAGAGGGAATCGGTCCAATCGACATCCTGGACGCGGACTTGAATATCAACATAGAATTGATAGAGAAATGGTGGTGCCTTGGTGATTCTGCGAATCGGGTGGGCATGTACATCCAAGGCCGAAGGCTTGAGTCCAGCTTGTGATAAGTAGCTCGTCAAGATTGTCACTGAATTGTAGAGGTACATTTTGATTACCCAGACAATAGCTTCCCCTCAGTACGGATATTCTCGAATGTTTTCTCTGTCATCAACAATAAGATGTCCAGAACCGAGCCATGAGCATTCAACTACAAGCGGCGATTCAGCACATGTTTTCCAGGCTGCGAGTCAAGCGGCCAGAAAGGATTCGTCATCGCCCGGGATGACACTGAGTGCAGCAGACAGCAAGCTTCATGATATCGGTCGCAGCACAATCATCCTCGGTTGTTCCCGAACTGGTCGTTGAGAACGTGCAAGTGACATTTGCCGTGCGGTGAATTTCCGAAAACTTTGGCTGGAAATGATTTGTCATTTCATCCACGTAACCGTAAGCGAACCGACCCAACCGACCCATCCGGGCATTCTGATTGGCTGAATCAGCCAAGCTGAGTTGGCACTGCTCACTCACCAAACCTAGTTCTCCGGATGCAACGGTTATGGCGCTTGACTTGCGCTTGTCAATCTTTGTCGAACTTGACATTCGGAAAACATGGAATATATAATGAGGCATTATTCCTGCTGGATTCACCATCCTCCTCCCCGACAACTATTCAGCTACTGAAAGCTTGAAATGTCTAGGCCATCCATAGAAACACTCTCAGTTTCTAGCTCGTCAGCGAGCGTCATGACTCTCAAAAACAAAGCCCCAGCAAGAGTCGAATTTACCGATAAAGATGCTGCATCGGCAAGGAGTATTTACTTCAAGGTCTTCCTCGGTGGTTGCCTTTCAGTTATTCTCGCTATCTTCGTCTTCTTCCCAATTTACTGGGGAGCTCTATGGAAGAGCCCTGTACGAAATCTTGATGGATGGGTAATAGTAAGTGACATCATGGGCTCTATATTTAAACATTTACTGACAATGTCTGTTTGATTTAGGACTTTGACGGCGGTATCATCGGCCAAAACGTCGCTCAGGCTTTGACATCAAGTCAAGTGAGCCAATCCGGAAAGGTTACCTGGACAGCAGTTTCTGCAAGCCAGTTTTCGGGTTTGGAAGAACTAGGAAACTCGATCAGGGAACAACATACCTGGGTAGCTGTTGCAATTCACGAAGGAGCAACACAACGACTCCAGGCATCCTTCGCCTCCCCCAACGCCTCTTACTCCCCCACAGACGCCATCACCGTCTATGCTTCAGAAGCCAGAAACGAGAATGCATAGTAAGTTCCTTTCCCCCCATTTTACCCAACCTTTGCTAACTTCTACCCTCCAGCCGCAACCTTATCCGCCCCTCTGCACAAGCAGCCCTCGAGCAAATCAGCACCCAATTCGCTCTCACCTCAACCCAACAGCTCCTATCCTCCGGAGCCAACATCAACGCCATCCTCTCAACCTCACCTCAAACCCTCCTCACCCCAATCAGCTACACAATTAACAACCTCGTCCCCTTCGACGTCCCCGTCGCCACCGCAATCTCCTTTGTCGGCCTAATCTACCAACTCATCCTCTCCTTCTTCGTCGTCATGATCGGCACCGCCGCCCGCGACGCCTCGGGCCTCAGCCAAAAACTCTCCACCCGCTCCCTCATCTACGTCCGCCTCGCATCCTCATTCATTGCATACCTCGTTCTCTCACTATTCTACGCCCTCGTGAGCTTGGCGTTCCAGGTGGACTTTACGAGGAAATTCGGACATGGTGGATTCGTCATCTTCTGGATGCTCAACTGGGCTGGAATGTTGGCAGCGGGTCTCGCGCTTGAATCCCTCATCACCCTCCTAACAGCCCGCTTCATCCCCTTCTTCATGATCCTCTGGATCATCTCCAACGTCGCCGTCTGCGCACTCCCCATCGAAGTTCTCCCAGTCGTCTTCCGATACGGCTACGTCGCGCCGTTCTATAACGTCTCTCGCGCTGTGCGGACGATTGTGTTTGGCACCAAGAACGCTGTGGGCACAAACTTTGCCGTTCTTGTTGTTTGGATTGCCATTTCGTGCTTGACGTTGCCCCTTATCCAGATGTACGTCAGGAGGAGAGATGATAGGGCTGCAGCGGTTGCTGCGGAGGAGCAGGCTATGGCCAAGACGGACTCTCAGGACTCACAGACGTCGACTGTGACAGAGGACGAAAAGGCTATTTCCTACGCTGCATGAACGTGTACGAAGCGCATTCGGAGGATACCCGAGGATCGTTCTTGATGGTGGAAATGATTGAATTGAACCACTAACTTATACCAACACTTAATGGACTGTATATTAACCTTGAATAGTTAACACACGCTAGATACCTATGGATGTGTCAAATTAGTAGAAAGCAAATAAAAACATCCAAAATGAACAAAATTCCAATGATTGTACAGCTTGGCAGTCTATGCAAAGTATCAACTAGTTGCTGCCCTCTACGCAAATTCACCGTGAATTCAGCCTAGGCCCTGTGGTCGGAATTGGTGAGTCTCACCCGAGAAATAATATGCTGCATCACCAAAACGATAGCGGATGTAAATCCGAGGCGAACACTCCAACCCAAATATGAGCTTATGGCTTGGCAAGAGAATCATCAATGTTCATTTTGCTACGCTACGGGTACTACAGTACATACATAGGGAAATCTACTACATCATGTCATGTCAGCACGTTCAACCAAGAATACAAGAGAGGTATCGAAATACAACAGAAAGATATGAGTACGGGTACAAAGGAATCAGACGTGAAATGAAGGAATAGGAATAAGATAGAGGTAAACAAGAGTCCATGAACACCCGGTTGGCTCAAAGACGATACAGCGTCGCCAGAAAGGAGGAAAAAGGGAATGTGTTGGCTCCAAGACACCAGCGCGAAGGGGAAAATGACTTCAAATGATCTATTAAATTGTCATTAGCCTTCGTTGTCCCTCAAGAACGTCGTCAAACCTCACCTGGAAATCAATCATCATCTGGTGCAGCTGCTCAACAGGCTGCGGGCTTAACCAACTCTCCGCCGGCCTCAACCTTTCATCCTCCCACCCCTTATTGAAGCCCATAATCTTCGGCACGACATCCCACCACTTCTCCCTCATCTCAACATGGCCCCTCTCAAACTTCTGCCGACACTTCTTGCACACCCTCGTCTTATCCAACTCGACTGCCGCAACCATATCGTAGAAATCCGCATAGCCTACTGGCTTGACGAGGTAAACCTCATCCAACAAGTTCGATGCGACCGCTTTGAACGCTGTGGCACATTGCGATGGTTTGGGCTTGAGTGCGCCCACGGGCGCTTTGCCTGCCATGGAGGGTACGTATTCCGGTGGGTCATTGCACCCTTCTCCGAGCGTCCGCATCCATAAGAGCATCTTCCGCGTCGAAATGTGGTGATGCTCCTTCATTGTGGCGAAACAGGGAGCATCAGCTCCATTGAGCTTGACGGGGTGTCGGATAGGTGTGCATTCGTCAAAGGGGACATTGAACACTTCGTCCGCAGACATGTCGTTGGCTAGGGCAGCCATGGCGCCGGGGAGGATGGTGGGGGCATCGACCCAGCGTGCAAGGTTGATCACGTCAGTATGCTCGAGGCGCCAGTCGAATTGACGGATGAGTTTGCGGGTGTGGTTCCAGGCATCGAAATTGGTGGGGTAGAGCTTTTCGAGGACCATTATTGCTTTGATGCGCATCTCGAGGATTCGGTATCGGGAGGTGAGGCAGAGGACGCCGGAGAGATAGTAGTAATCTCTTTTAGAATGGAGGGGGTATCTAGAGTATTCAATGTGTTAGTAGACATAGAAAGCAGAGAATATGGAAGAAAAGCATACGGGGAGAGATCGTCATCTGCAAGCGCCCTTAAGAAACAAAAGACATCCCCAGTTCGATCCCCATCATCCAAGTTGATCACCGGACAGTCGTCAACGATGTCCACAGAGTCATCAGAGAGGTTGCTCATATGAGCCTGCGCAAAAGTTGGACTTTTTCTGGCCAATCTCCCCTTGTTGTACAGAAATGCCTTTTCAGCCGTCACTAGGATGATGTTCGGCTCATCCCCTGGTGGTAAGCAGCTTTCCACCAGAAGATGTTGCGGAATCCACCGATTCTGCCGTATATGGGTTCGAAGGTCTCCGACGGATTCTTGGTACTCGATAGCCTCCGGGCTGTCCATGGTGGCTTTTGCGCCTGGGCGGAGGAGGATGTTGTACGACAACAAAAATGATCACAGCAATACCCAGCCCCGTTGCCCGGACCATCAGCAACCGTGGGAATATATCTCCCAGATAGGCGAACACAAACCTGGGCGCCTATGAGCCTCACCCTGGCGATTATCAGAGCACAGATAAAAGCAGTACAAGGGTCCTTATAATTGAGTACCCATTCCGTAAATGTGACAACCCGAGCCTAGGAGTTTGCCTCGTTGAATCCACGAGGGAACGTCGAACTCTTTTAATGCGCCGCATACCGGCAGAACCTCAGAGAAGGAAACAAGCAACGCGTCAACAAAACTTCACGCGTTTTTGGGACTCCCGGTTGTAACCGGCCCTTGTTTACACGGAACTTTTCAACGAATGTCAGTCATGAGGCATATTCGAAGAATTACCGGGTGACGCGGAGGCCTCTGATAGAACGAGAACGGATAACAAGTGAGTTCCGAACCCAAGCCATGATCCCAGTGACGATCATGGCGTCTTAACCTCGCAATCTCTCGTCGATCCGGCATTCACTGCCACTCCCAGAGGTCATGCGCTTTCGCAGAAGATGGAACACACATGGTCCACTCGTTGGTTCGAAGCAGAGTTCAGCCTACCCTGACGCCAAGGCGATTCGTTGAATGCCTATCTCTCGCCTCCACGTGATCCAGGCAGGCTTTCGTCTTCCCAGCACCTTACCAAAGTCGATGCCAAGATTCCGCTCTTACCCCAGAGATGTAGCTAAGAGCTCGATTCCTCCAAAGTCTACGAAGTAGTGCACATGGGCGAAAGCGCCAAGTTTCTGATACGGAGATGTTCGTAAAGTCGAAGAGTACACTGCTCAAGTATTTATTCTCCCACCAAATGAACGACCAGCTTCGTCCAAAAACACGGACTTTCGACCTCCCAAGATGCACAAGCTCAACTTGGCACTTCTTGGTCTCGTAGCAGCTCCTCTAACTGGAGCTGTTCTGCCCATCTTCAACAAGCTCACCCCGGCCAAATACGAAGCCTCGATCAAGATCGAGAATCTGTTGGGCCACTCCAAGAAGCTCTGGGAATTCGCTCACCTTCCAGGCGCCAATGGCACCCGCGCATTCGGGACGGTAGGGTATAACGCATCGGCGAACTATCTCGAAAGGCTAGTGAGTGACGTGATCTGTCAATAGTTATCGAGATCCCCACTGACAGGTCTTCTTTTCCAGGCCAGGCTTCACGGATACAAAGTCGAACGGCAAACAGTCCTATACCCAGCAACCACCGTCCTCAAAAATACTCTCCAAATCGGGGCAGACGATATCCCCCAAGCTGACATCACTACCTTCCAATGTACGTCTCTATTCATATCTTTTCAACTAGCACGAGCCCACCTGACCGATTCTCCTCCAGTCTCCCAATCAGCTTCCCTAACCGCCCCACTCGTCCTCATCCCCGGCCTTGCTTGCGACCCCCTCAACTACACCTCCATCGACGTCGTAGGCAAAATCGCCCTCATCGAGCGCGGAAACTGCACCTTCGCCGAGAAGGGTATCATCGCCAAAGCCCAAAAAGTCGGCGCCATCATCATCTACAACAACGTTCCTGGTGGCCCCGTTGGTTCTCGCCTGGACCCAAACTTCGATCTTAACCCTGCTGCTTTAACTATATCGCAAGAGGCTGCACTGCCATATGTTGCTAGGCTGAAGGCTGGGGAGACGTTGGAGGCCACGCTTGTTATTGATGCTTTCAATGAACAGCGGGCTAGTGATAATGTTATTGCGACTACGCGTCAGGGAAACCAGAATAAGGTTCTGTTGGTTGGGTCACATCTCGACTCCGTGCCAGCGGGAGCAGGTATCAACGATGATGGAGTAAGTAATCGACTACTTCAACTTTGTATTCGAAATGTTGACACCCTTTCTAGAGTGGGACTGCAGCCAATGCTGAACTCCTGATTCAGTTATCCAAATTCAGCGGCCTCAAGAACGCCGTTCGATTTGCTTGGTGGACCGTAAGTCTGATTCCGTACGCATGATCCCTTACCAGTCTGATCGAGGTTTAGACTGAAGAATTGGGCCTCATCGGTTCTCATCACTATGTCGACACCCTTTCAGCGAAAGAAAAGTCTAAGATCTACGCAAATATCAACATGGATATGATTGCGAGCACAAACTACATCATCGGTAGGCATTCCCTTGTATATATTTCCTAACCCCTCTCCTGACCTCTCGTTTAGGTGTCTACGACGGCGACAACTCAGCGGGTACCAATACCGGAAACCCTACTCCTCCAGGCAGTGCTGCCATCGAGAGGTTGTTCCAGAATCACTTTGTCCAACGAAGCGTCAACTGGACAGCATGTGTGTCTTCCATCTTCATTCACCTGATCCCATTATCTGACATCCACGCCACGCAGATGCCTTCGGAAGTGGTAGCGACTACCGCCCATTCCTCGACGTAAGCTACCTTGTTCGCATTCGAATGCTTTAACTAAAGATGGGCTTTGCGTAGGCTGGAATCCCATCTGGAGGCGTAAGCTCCGGCGCCGGTGGCCTCAAGACACAAAAGGAACTAGAACTATTCGGTGGGCAATTGGGCATCGCATAGTAAGTTCCGCAATCCTCCACCATTGAGTCTAAATCGCTCACGAACATTCAGCGATCCATGCTACCACCAGTTCTGCGATAACCTCCAGAACCTCGATAACAGGCCATACCTTTGGATCTCACGAGCGGTCGCGGATGTCGTTGCGCGACTGACTTTGAGTGATCCCAAGGTTTCTCTGGCTGATCCACCCAAGGCTGGGGCTCCAGCGAAGGTGGCGCAGGAGTATGTGGCAGACCTTGGAGATGAATGTCATCCGCACTTCGAGGAATTGTAGCGCTTCAGATTATAATTGAATATTAGTCTTTACTACGACAATACAGAAGTTCCTGATTTAAAGCTAAATGGGGTCAAATACAGTAATAATCTCTGTACGTTCAACAAGAAGATTTGGTAGGATTTCCCTTGGGACGAGAAGGTCGATAGTTCAATACCATAGCTAAGTCTCCCCGTAAAAGTATAAGGCGTCCAGAATAAGGGCAAAAGATCTTTCCATTCCTCATGCTCTCTTCGTCCTTATCGGATCGGAGAAGCGGTTCACTCTTGATCACTGGGGGTTTCTCTGTCTCTATACCTGGCCTTCTGTCGATGTCCTTGACCAGGACGGTATTGCTCTCCCAGAGCTCGTAGCCAACATAGTCCAGCTGAATATAATTCCTCCCAATCTTATACCCAACCTGCGGGGTGTATAATACGGCCTTTTCTCCCGAACAGTCGATGGGGATGTTGCGACAAGGAATGTGGGTAGCAGAGAATGTAAGTTCACCTGCGTCCGGCTTGTATTTCAGTTCGAAAAGGTCATTGTAGAAGATAAGCTTCTTGTTAACTTTCGAAATCACCGAGAAATATTTCGGTAAATCGGGAGAATTGGGTGGGCAGATAAGGATCTCCTCGATAGTCGTCCTTTCTGAATGCTGAGGCAGTACCAGCGCAAAAACGTGAGTAGCTGGCTGGGTCTCTGTATCGTCAATAGCCTGGCTGGCTGCTGGAATGGACCATGCTGAAACTTGCCCCGTTTTCTTCAGAAGGAGAATATAGTCATCTAAGGCGAATATCTGCGCCTATGTTGAGATCTTTCCACCTGACTATATTCATGCGTAGAACATACCTTGTAAAAGTAGTCGCCGACATCGAATGTTATGCGTGAATCTCTTTCAATATCCCAGATAGTGACCTTCTGAAGGTAGTGAATGGCAATTTGGTTAGCCCTATGCCCATAAGAAACGTTGTATGATGTTGATTGGGCCCTGGAAAGTAATGTGGTCGATCTAATTTGTTCGAACCGGGGTTTCTCGGCCAAAGGGAAAATCTCATATATTTTGAACTGATGCGGCCAAAACCTTCAAAACTATATAAGTTCGTGTCTTTTCAGAGGATAGGTTGAGCTTACTCGTCGTCACCGGAGTCAATCTCAAGCAGAATCCGGAGGCCAGTCTTGCAAGGGGTTGGTAAGGTCGCACGGATATGAGCGAATGCTCCAGATACATTCATGGAAGCAACGGGAACATCCTTCAAACCTCTTTGACCCGGACATCCCAAGTCCCAAAGTGAGACAATGAACACACCCTCAACGAACATGGGGGTTATGAAAAATCGTCCGCCGGGGACAAGGTAGCTACTCGCGAAAACTGTCAAGGAGCGTGGATCTTCCTCGTCATCATCGTCGGAATTGTCGTCCGAGTCTGACCCATTGAAGGCCGCTGCAAGGGATCGAGGAGGCTCGATTCCTTGAAGAAAGGTCCTTCCCCGTAAGCCAAGTCAGCGGATAACTTGAAGGGGCGTAACACAGCAGCCTCTAGCTGTTCGGGCGTCATAGTGTCGACAGAATACGAGATATCGAAGAGTCCATAGGCGGAGCAATGTTTGTGGAGAGCGCTTTGCCAAACATGGCGCTCGCGGCTCAAGGCTTCCATTGATTTGCAGGCCTATCAAGTCGTTCAACTATCCACCAGGTTCAAGCGAGGATACACTTGCAATGAACTTACCTGCAGAAGAGACAGTAAATCGATAGGCCCAACATTGGCTACAATTTGCAAGAAAACACTCTTAGGAAGTCCAGTAAGACAGGGTTCTGGTTTTGGGCGGACCATCACCAGTCGCCAGGGAGAGGCAGAAGACGTCGGGGTGGAAGGAGAAGATTGTGCGTGCCAGAATGAGAACCCTGCGGTGGCGTTTATAGGCTCCTAAAGAGTCATACATTGCTCGGCGAACGCCAGAGCATCATCGGCAGGTGACCAAAATGAAAAGAGGCTGAATAAGAATGCGCCATACATAAATAATTGAGTGTCCTATTCCCGTACACCAAATACCGCATGTCAATGATGGGAGCATTTCTGGAACCACCAAAATTTAATATTGTTCGCTTATTTGGAGCTTGATGGCAGAAAATTGGGCCGTCGAATAAGATGAGCAGGACTACTGGCCGTCATTGCATTTCTAGAGGTGTTTGAAGCGTTTAGGCACTACCAAACTTCCCGTTCACATTCAGCACAAGATTACGCCAATACAGAGGCTTTAGCCATAAATAGGGGTGCACGAGACGTTTGGCCAGAATTTCAGTGGTTCAGCCGAGCTAATAGCCGTGTGGAGCAGATTTTTGGACTTTATTGCATTTTCTGGAATAGTAGGCCTGAGGGGGGTTCCGGATTAGTGAGGAGAGCTGCGCTGCGTTTGATCGAATCGTCAGGTCTCTTGTCTGGTATCATGGGATTAGAAGTGCATGTGAAATGACAAGGTTACAGCGGCCGGATAAATGCGCATTGGCAAGTCTAGTATGCTGATATTTCGATGTGTACTCAACTGGACGAAATCTAAATTATTGTTCCGATTGCAGTGATAGAGAGTCCAGTCTTCGTTGGTGCAGTTGTAGTCGCACGTGTCAGCTTGTGTTCCCCGAATACGAGATGGTGTATTCACAAGAACTGGGTTCGTGGCCCAGAGGTAGAGCAATGGCAGTGACCAAACCTCTTCCATTGTACAGGAATGTTGTCTGAACAGGCACTAGGCTAGTCTCGTCATAACTCACATCTTCACTTTAGGTTTGGAGCGGGCCACAGGAAAATCTATGTTGCAAAAAGTTGGTAAAAAGCTGGGTGCGAGCCGTCCGGGCTGAATGATCCGAAGACTTAAAGAAGGAAGAAATCCGGTAGGGTTAATGAATGCCGAAGTCTCTTTCTTGACTATTGGCTTCAAGTGTCCTGAATATTGTGGGCCAGGTGGTGTAAAATAATACTGATAATAGGTGCATGCCTAGGACAAAAGCTCTATAGGCGAATAATCGACTTTCGAGATCGGTTTTCCAACCGACTTCTTCTTATGCCGCCACATCTTAGGGACAAAGTCAATGACACAAATCCTCTTCCCACCACTGAGCAATAAAACGAGACGACCAGACAATGGGCAGAGGGCATAGTCTACTATTCCCTCGTCACCCTGACAGATGTCTGATGCTGGCAGAAGACGAACATGCTGCACAAAATCCGGAACAGCATCAGAGCTAGCAGAGACCCTATGTTCCTTCAGATCTGTGATAAGCACCCGTACATGTTCCTTCTCTCGGGATGTACACATGACAATGGTTCGAAAGAAGCATTCAGCGGTGCAAGTATTGCCTTTGTTGCTCATAGTCCGGTCGAAGTTACCTTTGAGCGCAATTCGGACCGTTGGATGAACACGTTCAATAGAATACTGGACGGCACCGTTTTCAAGTTTCTGAGGGCAAAGGCGGAATACATCGTTAAGGATGTATTCCCGAGAACCCCTCGTGCCCGACGTCTGGTATTCTATGGATATGTGATGAGGCGCATCGGGTTCTTCTGAGCTCGTCGCTGAGAGTCGGGACATGTCGTGCCGGAGTCTCTGAGCAGGCGTGACCGGAGGGATCAATACGTGCTGATGGAAGAGAAGGTCAATGGGCGTTTTGTGCTCGTTATCGTCACGGATAACTGCCCAGATGACCACAGCAAATGTATCGATAAAGCAGATGTGATTCTCTGTAGCAAGGATCTACCCCAGTAAGGCTCAATAAATGCTCTGACACAGCCAAAACAAAACTTGGCAAACTCACAGAGTGGAACGTCCCATTAACCTCTTTCTCGAAGATAGTCTTGGATTCGTAGTTCCAGATAAGCAATGTGTTGTCGATACGAAGGATGAGCTCGTCGAACCGGTGCCCGTGAAAATGGACATAGGTGATCTCCACTGGTAGTTTGGCTATAAGCGTGAGAGTGGGATTGCTGTCTCGAGGGAAGATCTCATAAACGTTGAATGACTTATTAAGACGGCTAGAGGGATCCAAAGTCCTATGAAAGTTGGTGTCAAGCCATGCTGCTTTGAAGGCCGATATACCACTTACAGTGGCATCCCATATGCCAACAACCGTATTCCTCGACCACAAGCGGTTGGAAAGGCCTTGTGAAGTCTAAGTCCCTCCCCACTGAAGTCACTTGAAATGAGAGGAACGGAGCTCATCCCGTTTTCAAGGGACTGGGACTCCAAATCCCAGAGATGGATTGACTGCGGACCCAAGTCGAGCGGCGAACTTGTGTAGCCACTTGTAAACAGATAGCGACCTCCAGGAACGAGAAGGCTGGCGTCAAACCTCACGCTGGATCTGTAGCGTTCAGTGGGCGGAGGCTATGATAGGACAAAATACTTACGAGGTGCTAGCAGCATGTATAGAATTTGCGGAGCCGGCTGTTTCGTTTGAGATCTCTCTATGTGAGGTCGACCTAATGGGGACCTGAGGAGGTCGCAGTTCTGCAAGTCGACGAGAGAGGATAGATTTGTCTGATCGCAAGAGTGCCTTCGGAAAGCAGACAGAGCGCAGGACAAGCAGTTCGAGGGCGTTTGAAGACATGATGGCGAAATCATATGACTTCTGGAGAACCTCAAATGTGGAACCTAAATTGCGAGCCGCCGTTAACCAAACGTCCTGCATCCGTGTCACGGCTTCCAACGCTCTACAGGTCTATAAGCTTCAGTTGAGATGTTCAAAGGTGATGGTCAAAGTATCCCTACCTGACGGAGTGCAAGGATGTCTTCTATATCCACAAAACCGAGAATTTGGAGTTGCAGCTCGGTTGGAAGCAACCTCAACAGATCCGAGTCTGGGGAAGGCTCTACGGGAATGGACGTTTCTTTTCCCTTCCGGAGAACTGAGTTTAGCAGGCTTCTGCGTTTCAGAGCCTCCCAACACCTGGTTAATGTCCTCGAACTCATGATATCGGATTGTCGAGGATCGTGGTTGAAAGGACAAGTATGTTTTCTTTGAGGCTGTGTTTATTCCTTTCTTCCCATCACAAGTGAGATCTCATGAATATTATTCTTGGCGGGGACCTTGTTCATCATTGAAAATGTTACTTTTACACAACTACTAATTACAACTACAATGGTATACAATAGAATCCCTAATTGGTCCATGAAGTAACTTTCCCTAGTTTTGGTATAATGTTGTCCAATGTGGTGAACGAGGCCATTCTTTTCAGCTTGCGTTCGACGACTGCCTTGGTTGGGCTAGGCTCATCACTGCTGGGGAAATCGCAGTCATTATAGGCACGGCCTCGTTGTATTTCAGGTGAAACTAGGTGATGAGGGGTGACCTGGCCGATATGAGGATCATCATCAGAGGAGAGGTTAAGCGGCATGATTTTGGTGGTTGGGCGCAGTTCAATAGGATCACTGCTGAGGGTCTCGTCAGATGGGGGAAGCCAGAAGACGTCGTCGGTAGGGGTGCATCTCTTGAAAGAGGTATAGGCCTTAGCCGTTGAGTGACTGGGTTTCAAGGTACGCTTGTGGGCTGGCGTTTGAGGGATGTGAGTGGCAGAGTCAAAGCTGACTGCAGGACGGATACGTCCTCCATACAGGTCGTTCAAACGGGGAACCTCTACAGCATCGAAGAACGAGCGCCTTCTCTTCTTCGTAGGGGTCGCAATGAGGCTGGCCACAGGGAACAAAGCGGGGATAGGTATGGACGAGAGTTGATCAGCAACGGCTTCTCGCTCGTCCTCGCTGTCATCTACCAGTTCTTCCACAGGTTTCCTGCCCTTCTTCAGCGGCGACGGGCACTCATCCGTGAGTTCTTCATAAGCACGTCGTTTGCCCAGGGTCGAGGTTCTTTGGCAAGGAGACTGCATGGCAATCCGCTCGACAATAGGTCTGAAGACGTATTTGGAAGCAGGTGACACATTCTCTTTGTTGTCCTCCAACTTGCGACGTTTCGACGGTGAGTCGTGTCCAGGTGTGTAGTGTGGAGTCCGTCGAGGTGTTTGAGGTCGTCGAGAGGTCATAGGAGAATACGGGGAGGAAGGAGGTAGCTGAGAGAAGAAAGAAACGGGAGGTTTCCGTGAACGGGATGGAGTGGTGGGGGAAGAAGACGGAAGGTCTCGTGTTGGGGTTGTAGGCGTGGATGGGCGAAACATAATCGGTACTTCGGGGGACAGTTCGACTGCGCTGGTGGTTGCAACCGGCTCGGGCTCCGAACTGGCATCAACCCCATAAACAACTTGCAGGCACATTTGTATGTCCGCAGGCCATCCTCCAGCAGGCACTTCCATCATGCCGTAAGTAGAGTCCCAGAAAGTCTGGAATAGTTCGCAGGCTGGTGTTTGTATGGCTTGACGCCCCAAGAAGGGCGAAACAATCACTGCTCCAAACAATTCCAGAGCATTGCTTGCCGTCGATAGTCCTTGCAGTCCGACGAGTACAGTCTCGTAGAGGGGCATGATCTAAAAAAAAATCAGTCCATGCACTAACCTGGCGTCAAATATGAAGCTATATGAAGACTTACATCGAAGTCCAGATCGCCAGAGTCCCAAGCAGAGTATTCATCCTGCGCCCAGAGGGCCACAGCGTTACTCAGCCCGGTTAGCACAGATGTAAATGCATCTCCTGTGCAGTCTCCTAGGATCTTCGTGACAGCCCGGATGACCCACAAATAACGGAGTTTTTCGGCGGCCGTTGGGGGATATGCGGAGCGCATGGTATCGTTGACCAGCTCTAGAATGGTATGTGGGACCTCGGATACTTGGTTCTCTGGTTCGCCGGCGTAGGTGAGGAGCATCTCAATGAGGTGGATGCAAGCGGGTGCTGAGGTTGGCGATTGGTTGGCCGCTGTGACGGTTGTCGCTATGGAAGACAGAACTGTGTTTGTATAGCAGCCATAATCCAGTGCTTTGGCAATAGCATGGTCAAGGAGAGCTTGCCAAGCCTCAACGTCATCCTTGGTCAACTCAAATGTAGTTTCAAATCTGTGTGGAGTAGATTCAGTAATGGCACACAGTTCAGTGGGTAGGACTTACGCGAAGGGAACAGCTAGAAGGGAAATAGCACCTTCCATTTCCGCGTCGCCGACGACGTCGAGCCATTTCTGGCTGAAAATCCTCCACACACATCTCCTCTCTTCACCATTCCACTTCCACTGCCATGAAGGCTCTCCATTGCCGTCCTTGTAACCCCAGAACAGCCGGATCTCATCCACTCCGCAAACACCCAAGATGTCGGTGCAGAAGCTAACCCACTGCTCCAAGGAAGTGTTTGTTGCAGGAGCAGAAACCACATCATCCTCGGCGTTGGTGAAACTGAAGAAATCTTCGGCATTCTGCATCAAGGCAACAAGTAACTTGCCGCCGGCCAGCTTCAAGCTGTCCGTGGGCATAACATCCCTCATCGTGGCCCAGAGATCCATGGCGAATTCCAGCCTCAGTCCACTTGGTGTGAATTGGTCTTCGACAGTTGCTGTGGACTTTGAACCCTTCTTCTGTTGCTTCCGAGCAACAGTGAGGTCGAGGTCCTGATTTTGCAGCACGGTCTCGATGATATCATAAGCACTTTGGCACACGAAAGAAGCCATTATGTCGTCCGGTAGATCATCCGCATCTACGAATCGTCAGCATAGGCCATGACACGGTGACCAGCAACGTACCTCTGATTGAAGCAACACACAGGCTGGTCAATGATCCCCATACCCCGACTAGATCTTTCCATATTCCATCCTTCCAGGTCTTGGTATCCTCGGAGCTATCGCCCGAGTTACTCGGCTCGTACTTCTCCCACATGGTTTTACTCCCCAAGATGAACTTCCATGGCTTCATCATCCCTTCCCACACCCACAACCCTTTCCATGCACCCAAGGCCCCATCATGGGTAGGTACCGACGAAAGACTGAAGTCGATTGTGTCCAGACACCTGATGTCATCCGCCTTCCAGGTCTCTTCGTAGGCAAGGTTCACATCGCGAGTGAAGCTCTTCCAGTCGGCCGTCAACAGGCCAGGATAGGCGCTGAACAGCCCTCTGGGCAAGAGTGATGGCCTTCCTCCCTCTTTGTCGGTGATGGCGACACGGGCAGGATTTCGAAGGGCAATCCTCCGATTCTCCCACTTCGTACAACCCGGTTGAACCCCAGTCATAACCTTCATGACATCCAAAGTTTGACCACAGGTGGCCGTATCCTTGATGGTCATTGAATCGAGCACGTCAAGGCTCTTGCGTAGGCGATCCTCTCTTCGGCGGAAAGTGACATCTTCGTCTTCCTCAGGGTCGAAATCGAGTGGACTGTTGAGGAGACTAGCAATGGTGCAGACACCATTTTCAAGCTCGACGACACTCTGTACGAGATTCCAAAGAGCTTCCTTTGCCTTGATGCCTTGGCTGACGGGCTCGTCGTCGTCCTCTTCATCGCCATCCGCATCATCACCGATATAAATCCAAGTGAACGCTCTCCAAACCAGACAGGCTAACCCTCTCGCGGATTGTCTTCTGTGACGCATAGCCAGGCCCATGATGGCGCCCATGACCTTCGCAAGTTTGATGTCCCTCTTAAGCTCGTCACCGAGGAGAACGATGAGGGCAGCAAGAGTGCAGAGTGCCCAGACTGGGCCATGGGCTGTATGCGCGGGTTCGACGGCCTGAAGGGTAGTCCGTAGGGTACGGAAAATAGAAGAGGTGCCCTCAGCTTTGGAAGGTGAGGCAGTGGCTATATCATTGCTAGCAGCACTCTTCTGTGGGGAGGCCGGTTGGGCGGAGGGTGTCATCACGAAGTCTTTCACTGTTGCGCTGATGCCTTCGAGAATAGCCTGGTGTTTTTGAGAGCCTCGGAGGGTGGCGCAAGCTGTGGCAAAACCACCCAGGGCGTGACAAGCTTGAACTCGGATTGTTAAGGTTGGTGCTAGAAGGTTGTTGAGGACCGAGTTGAGCAATATATGCGGGGCCTTCCCGAAGGCAGGAACGAATAGGCCGGGAAGATGCAAAGACAAGTCATGGACCGCCTAGACAGAGGTATGATGAGTATCACGTTCAGGCTACCCATGCGAGAAATTAAATACCTTGAGACCGTCGGATGCCGAGCCCTTCTTGCCTTCTTTACCCAGCTCTCCATCAACACCCCTCGTCAGGGCGTATGCAATTCGATCCGCAGCGGGTGCGAGAATGGGAACAGGAAGTCGCTGGGTTTGGAGGAGTCCAATGGCCAGAGCGCATGTTTTGCGCGCATTCAACGAAGGTAACTCCCGTGCGAGCGGAATTGCAAGAACAGCAGTAAGCATTGACCGAATCTGTTTATCTATAATGCGGGTTTGAGCATTCGACTTGACTTGGTAGTAAATATTTCGTACCCGAGAAAATTTGATGAACAGCAGGTGTCGTAAAAGCGACACCCAGGAAACGGAGAACAGCATGTACGGTCGTGCACATGTCCCTCGCATATTTGATTTCCTCTTCGTTGAGACCATCTCTCTTCTTCTTCTTCGGTGTATTCCTGGGTGACGGCAGCAAGACCTGTTTTTCCCGCTCCGCCTCTTCCCTGTCAACAGGGCCAATATCCATTGTAGCTCGCTCCAAATCTCGTACTACTGCATCAGCGAGGACGTGTTTGTTTTTTCGCAGAGGCTGAAATAACGGCCAAGACTCGTCTCCAAGTTCCGACTTTCCGGCAAGTGCTGCCTTCAGTCGGGCGGTGAGAATGCAATACGCCTCAACGACTTCCTTCAACTTGTTGTTCGACGCGTCAATGAGTGCATTATCTGGCTGAATGATGCGAGACACAGGATATACGAGGTACCCAAGGTCGCAGAGCGGGTCGCCAGGTTCTGGTGTAACTTCTCGCTGGGGTGACTCAGGTGGACACGGCAGGCTGAGAAAAGCTGAAGACTTCTTGAGAATTGATTTCGACGCCTTTCGCTTCAACGAAGATTTCAAAGGCGTGATAGGCGCGGAAGTGGCCTTCGTTGTGGTGGGGTTGAGGATATGAATTTCGTCGTCTTTGGCAAACACGACTCGCGACGATGGGTCAATTTCACGGTTTTCCTTGTCCTTGATGCGGTGACCCGTACTTGGCGGCGTTAGTAGAGCCATCTTGTTTGCCATGGGAGTTGGTAGTGGTGGCGAGGAGGAAGAACAGTAAGGGCCACCGTCGAGACAAGCTTCCGTGGCTTTGGAAAGACGCGTGAGGAAACGGGTGTGACGCTTTGTGACAGGCTTACTGTATTTGTTTGCGACGCGTCTCAACAGTTGTATTGACGCGTCGCGTGGTTTATTTGGTTGACGCGTCTTTTCCATACAACCGACATGAGAAGGCCGCAGGAACGCCTCAAAACGAAAATAAATGGGAGATTGTGCTTGAGTCCTCAAATTCTATTTACCGATATATTCTGCCACCCTCGTCTTGATACTCCCTAGGATCTCACAGATTTCTTGCTGCTCCTCATTGAAACTCGGTACTTAGAATGGTGTGTGGCGAATTGAATCTTTTCGGGTGGTACCTGGCTCACTCGATAGGACATGTTTCGACATCAGGAGGGATGCGGTGAAATGGCTCCTATCGTAGTATGAAATCAGACAGCTCACAATCACCTCTTTTTAAATATAATCCTTGTTGGGCCCATGATTAGATTGCAAGGAAATGGCTCGACTGGCTCCAGGGGCTGCTCGTCGAAATGATTAGTACTTATATTGAGTTATGAAGTTCATAGAGTGCAAATACCGGCGCCATGATCTCTAGCAAAATACTATGGATAATGCAAACCAGTTGTCTTACGCGTGAATCGGGGTACTGCCGTAGCGGCTACTATTCAACGAAAACTAAGTTTATGCCCCTTCTCCTGGCCACGTCCGATGCATTGGCCGCCTCTCCATAGTTCCAAAATGCTGGATCATGATTGTGACAAATTATCTTGATAGAACCCCAACCTGTGACCTCCATAGCTTCAGACAGGCCCTCGATCGCAAACGCCCTGCCATATATACGAAGACTACAGCGATCTTTCTTTGGTTTCGTATCCTCTGCTTTACTCCTACCACTTATTATAGAAGCGGAGAAGTTTCCTTCCCTGAGGGTAATGTCAGCCTCCCATAGCTCCTTCATCTCGGGCAGGACTGTTTCAAGCGCGAAAGTCTCATCGGGATGATCGACGGCGATCCTGCATTCGTGAATATTAAGGCAATTCAGAGATGGCGCCGTTATGCGAAGAAACGCAGCGAGGTCCGTGTTATGTAGGCCCTTCAGGTTGTGAAGAGTCAACTCCCGCAATGTGCCACAGGCAAGGAGGAGAAGCTCCCCGCCGTAAATGGTTCCATAACCAACGGTCAAGTCTTCCAGTGGGCACACAATCGCAGGATTGCTGGGTAGCTGCAATGAGATTTTGGTCAGAAATGGGCATTTATATGGGACATTCAACCGTACTGTTTCCGCGGCATCGCTGAGGGTATTAAAGGGATCAGGTATATGCGATAGGCGCATCCAAAGGCTCACTCACGGATCGCGTAGTTCATCCCATCCAGTCAACTCCAGGTGTCGTAAATGTCCCCAGCTTCGTATGACCTGTTGGATATCAGACAAATGGAGGGTAGATTGGGGCTTCCCAGACTTCTCAGTGGCCACGAGTCGTTTGGAGGGTTTTATTTCAAGGCGTTCGATGCTTTGCATCCCGCGCAAGAGATCAGCATGTGTCCAAATCACAGGTTTGCGAAGAACGAGCGTTCTCATGGATAACATTGAGAATTCAAGAAAGCTCTTGCATGCCTCAAGAAGCGTGGGGCTATCTAACTCTAGGGTCCAGAATTCCAGATAGCCGTCATCAAAAGTCCTAAAATAAGATCCTCGCTCTGGTCGAAGGCGTATGGCACGACCGAGCGTGACGGGGTTGCCTATCTGGCTAATGTTGATGCCTCCTTTACCAATAATCTGGAAGATGGTTTCTACGACTGGTAGCCATGCTTTGCAAACCATTGCGAAAGAAAGTAAATGTTTTTTCCATGACTTGCCACCACGGAAGTTCTGAGGCTGGTAGAAGTGAGAGGCGATTCTTTGAACGATCTCGAGGGGCAAATTTATGGGCCTTGGGTTCCTCTCGCCACACGGAAGAATGTGAATATAATGAAGAGTTGCTCTGCATAGAGGCCCCCAAGGAATAACATTTCTAGGAGAGAATTCAAGCCAGAACGTCGAGGCCCATGAAGGTCCGCCAAGGAATCGTCTATCATAGACAAGGCGATATTCAAGGCTTGGATTCCCGGGGATTTCATCTGCTTTCAGAGGCCGCAGGTGGTAGTAAGAAGTGCCGGAGATCTTCTTGAGTTTGAGTACGGCTGTGATTACAGAGCGGGAGGTCGTATCCCCCATGTGTATCTGTGCGCCATTGCTTTGCAAGGACGATGATGGTGAGTGTGTTCCAGAGGTTGTCCGAATTGATCGATCCTTGAATATCCTAGCCTCACGATAACGTACGATTATCTAAATTTTTATTAGAGGCTCTTTGAAGCTAATGATATGCAGACCTACAATCGGAGCGAGGGCATCAATACCTTCGCAAACAATACAGAGCCGAAGATCAGTGAAAGACTCGGCGGATGGGGAATCCACGACCACGGAGAAGCAGCATCCTTTAAAGTCGGCAGGTCTACCTTGAGGTCCGTCAGCTACATTATAGCTCATCCAGTACGTCTGGGTATTTGATAGACCTTTTGTAGTCATTCTCAAGTACCACTGATGTTGTCAGTCGATGTTGTGGCAGATGGCAAGAGGTGTATGTGGGCATAGCCACTACTTGTGATGACATACACGCTGAGATGGTAGTATGTCAGGGATGTGCTCAAGGAGTTTTGAGAGACGGCAGCGGAAATTGTCAATATTTTGAGCCGCAATCATCTAAAGAATCAGATACCGAAGAGCCATGAGCCAAGTAATTTCTAGGATTGACCCTGTGGACTACTGCAAGTGGCACTCGATATCACAGTTTATCAACTTCGGCAATATCTATAGCATCCGATTCTTTCTCGTTGAACCCTGCTTCCACGGTAGCAACAGGGCCTCTAAAGTGATGTCGGCCCCAGACCGCCCATACCAAAGCAACTATCAGAGTTACTCCACCGATTGCCACAATGGCGTAATTCCTAGAAGGGATCAAAATAAATACTAGTCAATGAAAGCAAGAATTCGGGACGAACATGTTAAGTGCATTCACTGGCGAATTATCGTTAGCAAATTGGTTCTCAATGAGGGGATTATACATACCTGGAGTTGTTGTTGGGAGGATGAACAACACACAGACGAAGAAAGTGAATAACATGCTGATCACATTAATTCCCCAGGACCATTTTCCGAGTGAAAATGGGCCCTTCTCTGTCATACTGGTACATAGCCTACGTCAGCCCGGTCAAAGTCCAATTCCATAACTGATAACGTACGAGTTAAACCAGAAGACCCTGCAGAGAATTGGCATATTGTACGAAAGCATGACTGCGATCGCTGCAGAGCTAAGGATAGCCCCAAATGCAACCGTCGAACCGATGTAAGCTGCACTGATAATGCATCCAACGAGCACCGACAGCCAAACGCCGTATACTGGAGCCTGGAATCTGTTCAGATACGTAAATCTGTGTTTCATCGGGAAGGCGTTATCTCGAGCCAAGGCGTAGAAGAGGCGAGAAGAGGCCGTGAAGCTGTCCGAGATCCGTGAGCCCTTTCAACGGATGAAACGTAAAACAATGGACTTACGCGGTTATTGCAGCCAAGAACTGCGCAAGCCCCACAACAAAAATACAGAGGCACGCGAGTCGTTGACCAGCTGCATCGTAGAAAATCTGAGCGATCGGTATGGCAAAGGTGGTTTTTTGAACTGAGTCAATACTCTGAATCGAGAAAAGGAGAGAGAGCATGTAAATGAGTCCGATAAACCAGCTTCCTATGATAGAGACAACAATTGCTATTGGAGCGAGGATCTCGGCACGATGAGCCTGTGGAGTTCGATAAGCTGCCAGTCTGGGGAGTGTGGATTAACGTTGAAAGCCCTTACCTCTTCTGCGACCTGGGCCGCCGTTTCGCATCCTTCAAGGGTGTAGACAGCTTGAAGAAGTCCCAGCAGGAATACAAAGCCCTTGTTACCCCAACCCGTAAAGCTATTCATCAATTAATAGATGATCGGAAGAGTCTACGACCGACAAACTCACTTCTCGAAGTCAGTGAACACAAATTCTGCCGAGTTCCTGTGCGGTGCCTTGACAAGTAGAGTGATAACGAGAACGAACGTCCCTCCCAGAGTCCACCAAAGGTTGAACGTTGACACGCCCGATACAGCTCGTGTCCCGACCGTATTGACGATACCGCTTTACGAACGACGATCAAGCTTTATAACGTGAATCAACTGGAGAATACGAACCTAAATATATTGACAGCCCAAGCCATGGCTGCTATTTCAAGTCGGGTCAAGGTTTTCCCAGTAGAAACCTCTATCAGAGACGCGAGGTAGAGTGCCGTACTTAAATTCCTGGTGGGATGAAAGTTAGGTGATGAGCTCAGTTGGACTGAATTACGTTGATAACCGATTCTCACCCTGAAGTTCCAGTGAATACCTATGGGAGTTCAGTCAGCCTTACCACGTAAAACAAAGCAGTTCTTACCATAGCGAATGAATATATCCATCCCGTAAAGAATCCTAGGGCAGGAACGTCAGGTTTCAACCTGCACACCCAGAAGTATAAGCCTCCCATCGTTGGGCTACAATGGTCGATTAGCTTGACAGATTACAGCCAAAAGCAGAGAGAACCCACAAGGCAGAGCAGATTTCTGCAAGAGATAACGCGATCAGGAGCATGAAAATGGATACGATGTTCCATCCCCAGAATAAGCCGACCGGCCCCCCAGAGAACAATCCGGTTTGGTATGCTGAAGACATCCCTACAACATACATTCAATGAGTTCTGGGCCCCTTTCAGTGACGAAAGAGTCAAAAATACCCGTAAGAATTCCGATGGCCGTAAAGCTCATGCATACCACCCCAAGAAACGCTATCCCATCGATCAGCCTGTTGTGTATTTGGAAGTTTGTGTGAAGGAACGTACACATCTCCCGCCGAAACTCAACCTTATAACCCAGTTCATTCAACCTCGCATTCGCCTGGTCATCATGGGTAACGGCAGCCTTCAAGCCTCTCGTCTTCTCTTGCGGGCCCATGGTCGTTGGAGAACAAGGATGCTGGCGTGGAAAACAGTATGGGATTTGCTATGGTCCACATATACGTATATCATGTGCTGGCAAGAGCCGCTCGATTAGATTACCTTATGTCGAGTCCCAATTGATGTTATCGCTCTTCAAGCGGATAGGAGGCATAGTCAGATGATAGCCCTTCCTTGGCTTTCTTTAAGCGTATACATATACATGTAGATGGAGTGCACGCAAGGCGAGTCTAAAAATAGAACCCATCAGTTTACCTGTCAAGATTCTCAAGCAGGGCACACCTCTCCGATTGTGATTCTGAGCAAAGGATGGACTAACCAGAAAGAGGCGTTGTGATGGATAACGGGGGTAATCTTTTGCCTGAAAGGCTCTGTACAAGCTTCCATCGTATCCCAGCGCTCATAATGGGTACAGTACAGCTCGGCAAGGGATCGATGGCAAGGTCGGTATCTGTACCAAATCCGCCAGATGGAGGCATTGGAAAGCGTACGTGAGCAACGGCGGGCTCCGAGTCGTAGTTCAAACGTCATCGTTACGTAGAAAGTACTTATACACCGTACAATAGTCTCGTTCTCTTCGATAGGAACCCGGCGCAGATCCGATGCGCGACCTATGAAAATCATCGCGTTTTCAATGCAGCATCTGTCCATAGAACACCACTCACAACGTTGGTATTATTGCACGATAAGCAACCTCTGAGAAAGGAAATGTGATCGTGTGCTGACCTCAATACGAATCACTTTCAAATACCTGTCCAAGCAATCAGGCTAAAACATACAAAGGTTCTTCAGTCCTTCTGCCATCTAGCGAGTTTCTGATGCGAATGCAATTCATAAACGATCGGCTGGGCCAAGGGTCGGCGTGAGGTGACACCTGTGGCGTGTCTGTTACGGGCTTCGAAAGCGCCGTGAACGCAGAACTTGCGAAGGGCAATGAACAAGGCGAAGCATAGGCACGGCTGCAGCAGGCAGCAATGCCGGGTGATTGTACGTCATGGGCAACGAACACCGTGCCACGCCCAGGGGGTACTCGTAAGAAATGTAGTCATGGCACAATAACTTAGTTGGGCGACCGCTATGCACAGTCATTCTTCCGGGTTATACTATCCGCCTTCTGCCAATATGCATAGGCTACGGGCTTACTATTGCCCCATGGGAGGCGGTTCCAACGGCGAACCCAGTGCGGAATGAGACGATCGAAGCCTGCCTATCGCCTCAAGGGCGTAGGCCAGAGTATACCGGGCCTGAAGCGTGTTTCGAAGCCATGGCGAGAATGTGCTAGAATTTCATGCCAGTATGTCGTGGAGCCAATAATAACGGCGGATGGTGGTGACGACAGAGGCCAAGGGCGCCTGTTTTCGCCTCTATGATTGATCACGAGGGAGACTCGGGTGTAAGTGAAGATAGAAGCCTGTCAAGTGAAATCTCTGCGATAAACCTTGTAGAGCTTCAGCATACAGTTCAGCGAGTCTTTTGCGAGAGCAGCGGAAGGAACGAAGAACTTCCAAAAAATCTTGAGGAAGAAAAGGACATCTGACCAAGTCGGCATGACTATTTTCAATTGCTAGGCGTCAGGTTAGCCGAAGCTGTGCCATCACAATTGATGCGGATATCGCCGCCTGAACCGAAGAGGCGGTGGTGGTGGATCCGGAGGAAGATATAAAAGCCCTGACAAGACCCTCATCGTCTCTCAGGCTATTTCCTCTTCAACGAACCCACAAGCGACTTTCTTAACGAAACTTAACGAACACAACACAAATCTCTCTCTGAAAGCCTTTTTCTACGTCAAAAACTATGATGTCTTTCGTAACCACTTTCTTCGTCACCGTTTTCGCACTCTTCGCTCTCGTAGCATCTGCGCCTTTGAATGTGCGCGATGTTTTTGTGCCGCCAGTTCTCTATCCTCGTGAAGGCACCGTTTGGAAAGCTGGATCATATCACAATGTCACCTGGTATGTAAATCCCGCCAGCGACAACTGTATGACGTCTGAATAGTTCTGTAAAGGGATGTTTCGCATCCTCCCGCTCAAATCACCAACAAGGTTGGCCAGGTTGTTCTTGCCAAAGGAGATTATCTCATTGGACTCGGTGAGTAAACAACATGTGTCCCTCTTGACAGTCTGAACTTAATGTGCAATCTAGACCACCCTCTGGCCTCTGGTTTCGACATCCTCTTGGGACGCATTGAGGTTCACATTCCCGCTGATACCGTTCCGGGTGACGACTATTCTGTAGTTGGTAAGTTTCCGGATCGACAGCTTATCAATTAAAGCAATTTCCTAATCTTCCTTGACAGTCTTCGGTGACTCTGGAAACAACTCCAAGAGGTTTACAATCACCAAATAAGCGCAGGCACCTCTGCTGACTTGTCGCAATCATACGACCGGCCATGGTGACGACCGTAACGACCCATCACACGGACTATCATTCTGTACCATCAAGGACTTCTTCGTTCATATCTTCAAACCGGACATTTAAATTTCAACGCAATTCATGGACTTTGCTGTACAAAACTCTGTTGTCGACATGTATCATACGTAGTGATCTTACCTTTACCTTATTCCCAATGTAATTTGTCAGTGGCCTTGTGCTACGTCTCATCGTATCTGTCGAATTGAAAGCTTCGAATGCTCCGCATAGGAATAAATTAGCCGCGTCCATGCGTTCTTGCCCCTCCCCATCAATCCCTATTGGCGGTCATCATGTGATGGCTGCTCAGCCGACCAGCTACTTAAACATCGCTGCCTTCCTGGATGTCCTTTCCTTGACGGTTTCGCCCTTGCCACCTAGGTTCAACGTCCCCGAAGCCTACGAAGACCTTCATGATGTTTGCATTCACGTTCTTATGCATATCATTCCTGGTTGCTCTTGTCCACGCTTCACCTCTTGGTCTTCGTTCGGTCTTCTCGCCTCACATAACGAGCCCGAATGAAAACAGCATATGGCCAGTCGGCACCAAACAATCCGTGACCTGGTAAGTACTAGACTACTTCGCCTACACTCGTTCATTAATATAGACCTTGAAGGAAGACCGATAACATCCCTCCGGACTCGGAACTCACGAATCCCAATGGAAAGGTCGTCTTAGGGCATCTAGGATCAGACGGAAGCCTTAATCTGGACATTGGTGCGCAGTACTTCCCAGCTCGATTGCTGTCCGTGCAAAGCAGCGTGCTCAGAACCAAGTGCTTATCTTCACCCGCCCTTCCCTAGATCACCCCCTGGCACAGAACTTCAAGCTCCGAGTGGGTAAGATCCAGGTGACAGTCCCCGACGTGGCACCTAGGGAGGACTATATTGTCGTTCGTGAGTACCGGATTGCATTCTCTACATTCTTGTGGTGTACTGAACGGACCTGTCCTTTCATCAGTCTTCGGAGATTCCGGTAACGCCAGCCCCGCATTCGCGATCACCAAAATCACGACGGGCGCTAATGCTGGCACTACCACCCAAGGCGGCGGAAAGGCGACCTCGCTGACTTCTCTCATCTCAACGCCCATTCCCATCACTGGTTCTAGCATCACCGGCGGCTCATCACAACCAACCAATACTGATACCGCGACAACTGACGTTCCAGCTTCGTCCACCAGCGACACGTCCAGCGTTCCGACTGCCACCTCTCCCGTCCCCTCGTCAACTTCTGGAACTTCATCTGGTACCACTGCTCCAACCACCACACCTTCCAACGCTGCCTCGCCTTTCCAGGCCACCGGATGGAAGGTGACAGCTGGATTGGCATCTGCCATTCTCGCCCTCTTGATCTAAGCGAACGTCAATCTGAGGTCACTCTTCCTTCGTGACACAGATGCCTCATGTTTTACCCCGTCGCCGGTTAGGGAGTCTAGGATACCCCTGCTATTCTGGCTTTTGGAGTTTTCTGACATCTTTACTAAGAACATACCACAGGAGTGTCAATAATTGAACACTCTACTGTACGTTTCGGCTATATCTATCGCCCCCTCACGTATCTATCACGCATTTGTCGAACATGTATAATAAACCAAGCATTGTATTTCAATTCTATAAAACCCAAAATACATAAAAATCCAGGGCGAGGCACTAGCCTGCAAGCCGTGCGTGATCGGTGGTTGAAACCCAATAAAGAATACATCGGAGGAAAATCTGATCAGGGCGTCTGTGGCGCGTCTAAGTATGGTCGTCATTGCCCAGCGGCATAATACTGTGCAATCGGTGTCGTTCCGGTCGTCAAACTTCAAGTTCAGCGAGAGTTGGTCGGGGTGTCGTATACAGGAGAGGGAGAGAAAAGTAAGGGTGATGGTACACAGTTCCGTGGATCTTCTATAGTCGGCGTCGCCGAGGACGCGTGGATATGGGACGCCAGCGTGTGGTCTAGTTGTTCTAAGAGGAGGGAGACGAGGAAAGGAAGATGATGAAAAGCCCGCTTGAGGAAGCAGTAACAGCCATCGAGGTGT
The DNA here is from genome assembly GCA_944990035.1 of Clitopilus passeckerianus. Classification (NCBI taxonomy): domain Eukaryota; kingdom Fungi; phylum Basidiomycota; class Agaricomycetes; order Agaricales; family Entolomataceae; genus Clitopilus; species Clitopilus passeckerianus. The sequence goes on from CALYLX010000143.1 coordinate 296,721, forward strand.
CGTCCAAAGCTTCTAGAAGCCTATTTAAGGCGACCAGCCCTTAGCCATGAAGTGCCAGGAGACTTTGAGTTGGCCTACGCTCAATGCATCGAGCTTCTGGAACAATGAGGGCGACATGTCTGCGCGTGGAGGTGAGATGAATGAACAGAAGCCTGAATGAAAGCGTGGCTGACCGATATCTGAATCACCGCATGACTCGCAGCTGTCCCTTGTCATGCCGTATGCTTTCTTGCCGTTCTTCGTGTTGACGATTTCCATCCACTGGACAGGGGTTGTTAATGTAAGTTCCAGGCCTAGGAGATAGGAAGAGGCTCAGAAGAGTAACTCACCTGACCACAGTTAGCGCCGCCATTCGCGTCGTAGCGATGCTTCGAAATGGCGACAATGGCGTCGCTGTCTTTGTTCCATTTGCCACAGTTGCCCAAACCTTTGAAGAACAACGAGAGGTTGTCAGCCAGTGTCGAGACAACAAAGAATAAGACCCTTACCAACGTTGAACCATGTACCCTGTCAGGGAACCGAGATATTAGATCAAGTTCGCGACGCGTCGGACGACGATTTACTCACCCTTCCAGTATGAGTTATTCTCTTCTCGAGGTCAACAAGAGTGACCTCAGTGGCGTTGAGAACGGGTGCGCTCAAGACGAGAGTGACGAGAGAGAAGAGCGAGAACACGAAGAGAGCGATTCTGGAAGTCATTGTTGAAAGGTCGTAACGTTTGTACGAGGAGGAGCACAAGAAACCCGAGCGTATAGGGGATGGGTGATGGGCAAACTAGCACTTTTCAAGGCATTTTCGCGGGTCTTTTATAGATTTAGTCTCTGCCTGCCAGTTAGGAACATAATAAAAGACAACAAATATCGGCGAGGCAGGAGTAGGGTACTAAGCAACAAAACTTTTACACGAGGACCACGGCCTTGTCAAAATTGGGCAGTCTATATCCGGAGAAATAGTTTGGTAACCCGGGCGTTTGAAGGTCTTTAATGATGATGACGAAATATTCACGTCTCGAAGGATCAAAGGAAGGAAACCACAGTCACAGCATCCCCAGAGCTGATTAGCAGGTTTAATGAATCGCTTGTGGAGGTCATGAGCTTCTGAAGCGTTTTCTCGTCGAATTCATAGCGATCGCGGGACGCATTCGTAGACTGGGCTACATCTAAGGACAGGTGGCATGAGAACGGACGGAAGCTCCGAGATGCGCACAGCCCAGACCCAAAAACCCGCGTTTGCTTCCATGGAAATCCACGCGGTGAAGGCGTGGTCGAAACTTGGGCGTTGTGGGTAATTAGGGCATAAATGACGCGTCAAAAACCCTTTTCAGAGGGCGCGACACCTGGTAACTTGAAAAATTTTGAACATAACGGCGGTTCAAAAGCCTCCGTGGCTCGAATGAGGTGTTGTTTTGGCAGTGTTGCTTTGTTATCTAATCAGCGGATATTCCCGTGATCTCAATCGCACCCTCAACACCTCGGCAAGATCAGGCAGATTTCTTCCACGAAGTTTCCAGCTCTCAAAGTCCAAAGGGTGAATGCTCATCCATGAAAACTTCCATTCCTCGCCGCATGGCTCGAATCAACGCCCAAAATTCTTGGGAATATCTACAGAACGCAGCTGAGATTGTTCGAAGAAATCTTCAATAAACACATGCCTTTCCACATGTCAACTCGTTAGGCTGGAACGAGGCTTGACATGAGTTATTGTCAGTCTTGTCCTTTTCATTTTAGAAGAAAGCTCGTGCTAGGCGGCTAGAAATCATTGACTCCGGTCAGCTGCCATGACCTGATTCCTTTGGCCGCAGTGCATGCCGAGGGTATTGAGAGGTTACTTCATCACCGATTTCATAGACGCATGGTTTGGGCAGTAACACGCTACGCCGCTTGGACCCCTTTCGGTTAAATATCGGACCTGTGAAGCATAAACAAGGCTCGCAACTTGGCACGTCTAGGAGGTGTCTGTATACGTCCCTTAGGTCTGGGTGGGGCATTAAAGACTTCATCTTCTTTTGCTCATGGACTTTGGTTGCGAGCCACAGGGTGTGCGGCATTTCTGGCTGAACTAAGTCTATATTTATGTTGTTAGTCTGTTCGATTGGACGTTACCCACCCAGATTCGCCTTCAATCCTGAAGGTTCTTATTGGTCTTGGTAGCGCATGAAATTCAAAAGCCAGTTGAGATACTTACCGCACCTTTCGGAGGTCAGAAACAACGTACATAGGAAGCCTTTTGGATGCTAAATTCATGTCTGGGTTGTGTCTGCGATACCGGGCGTAGCTTAGTGCATCCTGGTGAACCTCAGGTCTAGCTAATCTGAGTCGGCACACAAGCTCCGGGCCTATTGGATGCCCATAGAGCCGTTAAAAGCGGTGGTAGTTCGTGATGAATGAGGTGTGCCTCGAGATATATGAATGAATTACGTTGTTTGTCCTTTGATGTGGCCCCCAACGGCGTGGAAATAGCGATCGACTGAATAACTTGGAAGGACATGAGTTTGAGCCGCGTGTTTGAGGACAAAAGTAAGGAACCTCCGTCTGGTTTCGTTCTGCCTACTCTACTACGGTAATAATTGACGATCTTCGTTGTTAGACTATGCCGCGAAGCGTGACGCGTGACGCGTCAAAGAATAGACTGGAGTGAGGTCACATGAGCGGAGGCTGTGCAGCACGTGAACAAGCGTCTCTTTGGACAAACCTATTTTAGTAGCTCAAAGGGTTGTTCTCTTAAACCGCTGCGACGACCACACACATCGCCTCTCAGAGGACATATACTGCAGGGCTACATTAAACCTTTGAAAGTGTAAATTTAGCATGTCGGTCGGCCAGAGCTTTGGGCAAGCTCTCCCGGTACGTTTTCCAGAGGGGCGATCAGACGTCATACATCGATCTTACACCGAGCTCCAGGACCAATTTGAACGTTTGACGGGATATTTCGATGCGCATTTGACAGCAATTGCGGATGTGAGCTTGAAGCGATCGGATATTGGTATTTTAGCCGCTGACAGCCAATTCTAGGTTCGAGAACTGTACCAAAGCCGAGTGGCACTGGAAAGAGAATACGCGGCGAAACTGAGAACGTTAGCGAAGAGGGCGATAGAGAAGAAGGATGCAACCATAGCTTCACTGATCGTTGGACCCGAGCCTAGCAAGGCATGGAGTGATAGCCTACTGCAACAGAAGTAAGCTCTCTGACACGGCTGTCTAGACTTGATGCTGACCTGTTCCGTGCCGCCAGTACTCTAAACACGGCGTACACAGAACTCATGGACTCCCTGGTTAGCACCAGCCAGGATCATGTGAATCTTGCAGATACGTTCTCTACACAGGTTGTAGACGTTCTGAAAGGAGTCGAGAAGCGAAGCGACGAGACAAAGAAGAGGGTCATACACTGTTATAGATACAGTTTATGAAACGGCGCTGACATACCTTTCTCTCAGGAGTTGATTTTTTTTCAGAAGCTACTCGCGGAGCGAGAACACGCCTACGCCGAGCGCCTGAAGGTCTGTGTGCAACAATCTCTTGGTTTTTCCCCCTTATTGCTGACACTATGAGTTCTCGCAGAGCAAGACCAAGGTAGATCTTTTGCGCCTATCAAAGCGTCATACTAAATATTGTCATGCTATTTGCACAGTACGATGAACACTGCATGGAATCAGAAGCGGCGCGACAGAAGCAGGTAAGCATCGACCTGATGTCATTAATCATCTCACTGAAATCACATCATGGACCCTGCTAGGGTCGGGCTCAGGACGACAGGCACGCAGATCGGGCTGCGAAGCAGGCAGAAAGTCAGCGTGTTGATATGCTGAATAGCAAGAAGTAAGCGCCCTAATAATGGTGGTTAAGCGCTCGGTGTAATAACTTCCGTTGCAGTTGCTATCTGCTGGCAATCGCCGTAGCTAATGGCGTGAAAGGTCACTTCTTCTCCTCTAGTCTTCCTGAACTAGAAGATGTAGGTTTCTAACGCATTCCATCCGACTCACTGATAACAAATTCAATTTTCGACTGAATAGCAATTCCGTAAGCGGACTTTCCATAGATCAGGTCTCACATGTGCCTCATACGTTTGTAGACCGCTTGCAGACTCGCCTTGTGCTGCGCTTTGTTCGAATTCTTCAGCACTCACAGAAAATAGAGCTTGGCCATCTCGAAGCCATCAAACATCACGTTAACAGAGTTGAGGGCGCTCTTGACCGTGTTGATACATCAAAGGGCCAAGAAATTTATATCCAGTACAACCTTCGCCAGTTTAGCCAACCAAACGATTGGGTCTTCGAACCCTGCCAATACCACTATGATTCGGTCTGCTACCCCTCATCCTCACAGTGCTCGAGTCTGACATGGCGTCATTGCAGAGCGAAATGAGTGTAGAACCTTCACCCAAGGTCTTCTTGCAGAACAGGCTTGCACGAGCTAGATCCAAAATGGCCGAATTAGGAGCGGATAAAGCCACGAAACGTACGAATGGCAGTTGACTTATGATCGCCGTTATCTAATACACGTTTAGGCAGGGAACTCGATCAGCTATCAACGCGAATAACTGCCTACAAACCTGATCACATGTTGGGTAGTATCGATGAGATATCTGATGTTGGTTTTTACCTCAACCTTAGGAGGTACTGCTTAACGCCGAACGACAGAATTTTTTGGATGCTCACCATCAAGTGGCAATCCTTGATACGACCGAGGTTGCCCTCCGGATAGAGGCGGAGACTATTGTTGCCGCCATTGGGGGTGAGCCGGTCGATGCTGGAACATGCCGAATAACTAAAGCGTCCGACAGACGACGAGGGAGCACAACGGCCGCACCAATTCAAGAGCTCCACCTTCTCCATTCCGACCACATGCGAATTTTGCAAAGTGAGAGGCCGTCCTAGGTTTCAATTGCCCTTTCTAAAAATTCTTCTAGACGTCTCTGTGGGGGTTGACGAAGAGCGGGAAGACCTGCAAACTCTGCGGGATTTCAGTGCACACGAAATGCGAGCTGAAGGTACGGTGGCTAGAGTGTACCTGCCCTTGCATCTCTAACAACTGCTTCAGATCCCGGCTGACTGCGAGAACGCGACTCCACTTAGCGGTTCTCACTTATCCGCCCTTCCATCTCGTACGGTTTCTCGCGGTGAGCGCTCGTCGTCATCGTCGTCGGAACTAGGTTCACTAATTCGCTAAATGTAGTCTCGACCTCTAGCCAGTCAACAGCTCAGTCGGTGACCTCTCAGGATGTGGGGGACACACTACCCACCGCCCGAGTAGTGTTCGACTTTACAGCAACTTCGGCGTTTGAGTTGAGTGCATCCGGTTGGTTTACTGCATTTTCGCGCTTTTGACCTTGCAATGACGGTGCATTAAATGTAGACGGCGAAGAAGTCAAGTTGCTGGAGCCTGATGACGGATCAGGATGGGTGAAAATTGTGAACGAACATGGGCAGGATGGTCTGGTCCCGGCTTCGTACATTGAGGTTGTTACTAGTGCTCCCGTCGTCAAAGCTCGTGCTCCGCCTGCTCCCGCGTCGAATAGACGACCTAAAGATTTTGGTAAGATTATGCTCTGAGAATTGTGGAAAAATGCGAGTCTTACCTGGTCTGCTAGTTCGGGCCCTCTATACCTACGAGGCCCAGGGACCCGATGAGCTCAGCCTATTGGAGGGCGAAAAAATCGAGCTCACTCCGGGACCCAACGGAGGAAAGGCGTATGGCGATGGGTGGTGGGAAGGTAAGCATGGGTGACCGCTGGCAATTTCCGTTGTATCCACATCAATCGCACCTTTGACAGGAGTCGACTCAAGGGGGAAGAAAGGGATCTTCCCAAGCAATTATGTGAATATCTCTTTGCTTTGCTGTCGTACATTCAATGATATTGACCTCGATATTCCGGACAGGTTGAGGCGGTATGAGCCAGTGTTGACATATGTGACGAAGTATATTCCTCACGGACGATTTTCCTTAATTATGTAAAGCTTAAACGTTAGAATGAGGCGCAATGAATGTGGCTGCGCAAGAACACGCGACCCGGCCAAACCTTTGACCTCGCAAGCGCAGGGACATCAGCAATTTGCGCCGAGATAAGAAAGGTCGCCGTGTATTCGCATGACCCAGGCTACAGTCCCTGTCAAGTGATGCCAATTCAGCTGAGGACGAGCCGATCCCATGTTCAATTGCAGGATCAATTAGATCATGTTAACCCTTTCCCTGAGCTGAGATTTGATCTGGCGCTAGTTCCTGCTATTCAGTCGTTAAAGACGTAAAGCTGGAGATACGGCATTGATATGACGGAATAGCCTGCCGCCTTCTCCTAGTAGAACGTGTTTGGAGTAAATTCGAAAACGCAAGATGTCACCACCGCCTTCATCGCCAGTCTTGATGTGCACAAAAGGTCTCCAAATTCCTGAGACCCGTTGTAATTATGCTAATTGGGGACCGTCGTGATGTGAGCAAACCCTTTAAGAGATTTTCCGACGTGGGTGAGAGCGAAGCCGTGACAGATCGAGACAGTCATTCGTGCCAGTAATAAACAATCGGATTCTCCAGGAGTCGCGAAGCCGGGTACCTGACGGCCGACGAAACAGAGTCGCATTTATCCAGCATGGCCCACTGGTCTTAGGGAGCCACATGCATGAGGTGGGTGGTTTCTCGCCGATGTAATGCCTCGCTGAGGAGATTTTCCAGCAAGCACGATCAAACCTTGTCAAATCAGCCATCCAGGACGCAAAATTCCATTGTTCAAGTCTGTGGGTTGTGAAGCATCAGCGGTTTTTATTTTCTTTGTCAACTCGAAGATAGAGCCCAGTTTTATTCAGGTAGCTCTCGCAGATGGTCCGACGGCGGTGAAAGCTGCCTGTGTATTTCGGACCATGATACCCGAGAACAAGCACGCGTGGGTGAGTTCTTGACATTGAATGGGGCTCCGAGGGAAACTGTAACAGTCGTGCCTATCGATCGTTCAGAAAAACTTCAGGTATCCAATGTTTCGATCTCGAAATCCAACTGAGGTAACTTCACAGAGTAAAGCATGCGTCTGCAGACCAGCCATATGATTCCGAAATCGATTGAATGTAGGTTGCATCAGAGGGACGGAGACACGAGGTGCGGGCTATAAATTCTAGGGGAAAATGGTGGGGGTTTCCAACGACTGCCGATTCTGCGAATAGCCCAGCCGCCAGATACACGCCTTGTTCCTGCCCAGTTCACTCAGGAGTACGTGTGGCCCAATGGCCGCATGGGTTTCTAGTAGGCCACGACAATGGGACAAAGACAAAAGCCAGACAAGGGTCGCATCCCAGAAAAGCTTTATTAAACGACGGCCAAACGCAGGTGAATTAAAGTCGTTGATCTCCCGCATCATCTCTAAGCCAGCTATACTTTTTCTCCAGTTTCCACCCTCTAGGACGATGGCTCATCGTACCCAAGGTCTCAAGAAGGTCGCACTCCGGCTGCCGTCGGCTCGGACTCTATCTGATGCAGCCTGCGGCGCATTGTAGCAGAGTCATCGGCCTGCCACCTGGTCGCTGTTTTTCGTCACAGAGTCGAGTCTCTGGCACTTAGATCTACAGAAGGCTAGCTCAAGCAGCACGTCTTTGACTTCCGGATTCCACTCTCTTCTTGGTGTCGCTTCCTTACTAGTCCTCCTCGATTGGCCGCAGCGCAGAACCAGAGCAAAACCTCTCCGGTATCGTCATTCGTAGTCTCATCTCCGAGTACAATCATTTGCCTCCATCGCCTTTGTTGGTAGGCAGGCGGGACGGTACTCTTGCGATGGATGACTACAATGACGATTCCTTCTGAGCATGCTCTGGTATTCTCCGTTGGTTGGCCATCGATGTGGCTAGAGCACCTCCTCGACTTCTCTGTTATTCCCTTTCCTTGAATTGTCTTCCTGTACGCATTGGAGCTTGTCTACGAGAATAAGGGCACCCCAGAGCTGAGAGTCGCGGCAAGTAGTCTTGACCTTTATCCGAGTCTGCTATCCGTCACCTTTGATCGAGCTTACCAACGATCTATGGCGTTCGTTCCCAGTTCGTTCTAGAGCTCTTGAAGTTGCTTCTTTCACCTTGGGAGTCTTCATACGTGGCTGTCTTTGTCTGAGAGAATTTTCTCCAATTTCCGAACGCTAACCCCAGCTGAGCTGATCGAAACAACAGCCCGGACACACATCTAATTACCGTCTATTACTCCCGCGATTCCGGAGTTGGGGGTGTTCAACAACATTCTGTCTTCTACACGTGACTCTTTTCTAACATACACCTTCTAAGTCACCGTACGTTTGTTTTCGCATAGCCAGAGCTCATCTGGAAGATTATTTTGCTCAAATATAGTCCCCGAATGTCCGACAAAGGCTCTGCACGTCGAGCCGACTGGCAGGCGCAGCACTGGTTGTCATGAACTCGCATTCTTTGGCCCCGAATTGCACTGCGCATACTTCATTGAACGTTTCGCAAAGTCACCACGAAGGGGTGACATTGGGGTGGCAGGTAAGATACAAGCGCTCTCTTATGTTCGAGTCCTACTAGAAATACTTCGAGAAGAAGCTCTGTGATCACTAGATGGCGTATTGCACATGATTAATACCTGTCCTAGGATGACTTCTGGATTACTCTGTCGCTCCATGTTTCGCCCCAAGCCTGAAAATTTGTCAACTAGAGTATGGATTTCAAAGTTGACAATGCAAGGGTTGTGCCGGTGACAGTGGTGCGGTTTTCATTTCAGGCCTACTGCAGGTAATCAAACTATTTACAGCAAACTCGGTCGCAAGTCCGTTCGTAAGTTTGTTGGGCACATCAACGGCCGTTCTAGTGAAGTTCCTACGACACTAACTTTCCAGCGTGGTCACGTACGTGAGGTTTGGCATGACAAGCGCTGGCAGTAAGGCGCCAGTAAGGTGATAGGCCTGAGGTTCGAGGGCCAGCCGAAGCCAACGACGAGACTCAAGGAAATGGACGATACTGTTATCCATACCCTTTCTCATTGTATCAAACCAATGAAAAATCATGGAGTTGCGGGAATCGTCCTCCTGGCCCAAGCCGAGAATGCCGAACGACCATCCATCAAGCTCGCGTACCGAGCGGAGCTACCGTCTGTTCGATCCCCAGAGCCAACTGCACGTCACTTTATAAACCCTTCGATAGACATCAATCGAAGGCTACGAACTCTGGATTCTTTATAATGGTTAAGCTGGTTGCTAGAGGTCTCCAAGTCTCCCTTGATGTCCGACCAACTACTTGATACTCCAGCAAAACACGCGTTCTCTCTCAGTTCGCTAGCTGACAGGACATGGAACCGTATTGCAGAGTCTGTCGTACGAACTGGCTGGGCCCCAGTTACAAGAACGGCTGAAGCTGCGGCTGTTGCGTATGTTTGATATCTTCTCCCGGATTTTCGGTTATTGACACCTAGCAATTGGGCCAGACTGATGCAAAAAATCACCAAGGGTGAATTGCGCGTCTTGACGCTGAACAATATCTACAAGTTCCCCGTAAACCAACCCAAAGGCGCGGATCAAGACACCTGCAACCTAAAAGCCGAACTACGCGTCGTGAACGACGTGTTTTGGGTCCGACTTGCTCTCATGAGTGACTTGGGCTTCGCCGAAGCGTATATGTATGGCGATGTCGAATGTGACGACCTGGTCTCTCTTTTCCTGGTACGTTTTTCTTACAGACGGCTGAGTACCACCCACCAATAATTGTCTGTAGATATTCCTGGAAAACAGAGAGAACTTGGCAAGCATGAGCTCTGGCCTCGCGTATCTATTCTCGATTCCCCAGAAAGTAACTTCCTATCGGTTCCTCAACACTCTTGGGAACTCCAAGTCCAATATTTCAGCCCATTACGATATATCCAATGAGATGTTTGCTGGCAAGTGTTAACTATGGACATGCTTTTGAGCCTGAATTAACAATTTCACCAGGCTTCCTGTCCAAGGACATGACATATTCTTGTGCCATCTTCGAAGACTTAGATGGTGATCTCAAGAAAGGCTTCCCCCAAAGCAAATGGAGTGGAGGGCAACAGCTGCAAAGGATATCTCCTCGGTCTCTCACGAACGTCAACAATCTGTCCGAGAACTCGCCACAGAACCGTGACATCAAGTCCAACGGCCACGCGAAGAAGCTCTCCGGATCTGACAACGACAACTTCTCCTATCTCAACGAGGACGGCCGAGACGAGCTCTACGACGCCCAGATGCGGAAATTAGAGCATGTTATGAAGAAAGCTCACATCCAGCCAGGACATCGTATCCTCGAGATTGGATCTGGCTGGGGATCCATGGCTATTCTCATTGCCCAAACGTATCCAGATATCCACATCGATACCCTGACGCTCTCCGTTCAGCAACAGACGCTTGCGCGAGAACGTGTCAAGGAGGCTGGTCTTGAAGATCAGATTGAGGTTCATTTGATGGACTACAGGGATATGCCTCCTGAATGGGAAGGCTCCTTCGACCGGGTTATTAGTATCGAGATGATCGAGGCCGTTGGTGCCGAGTTCTTGCAAAAATACTGGGAGATGGTGGATTGGGCTATGAAGAAGTCCAGCGGCGTAGGTGTGGTACAGGTTATTACCATACCAGAAGCTCGTATGCTATTTTATTATGATTCTATACTTCATATTCACCTATTCCCCCAGGCTTCGACCGTTACATCCGAGAAATCGACTTTATCAGGAAATGGGTAAGTCTGGGACTTTTCGTCCTTTGCCATCGTTCTCACTCAATTGTCTAGAGTGAGTCTTATGCTCGTCATTCACAACCGGCTGAGCTGAATTGCCCCCAGTCTTTCCAGGAGGGTTCCTACCAACGTTAACTCTTCTCCTTCAAACCATGCAAGCAGGCTCATCCGGTCGCCTCATCGTCGACTCAGTTTCCAATATTGGCCCACACTATGCTCGGACTCTACGAGAATGGAGAAGGCGCTTCCTAGACCAGTTCGACAGCGTCATTGTACCAGCGCTCAAGCGCGAGTATCCGCAAGTCATGAGTGGCCCTCAGGGGACAAACGAGATTGAGGTGTTCAAGAGGAAGTGGTTGTACTACTAGTAGGTTTTCCTCGTTCTCTTCACTATTCCTCCCTGACTGTTTGATCAGCTGCTACTGTGAGGTGGGATTCACGACCAGAACGCTCGGAGGTGCGTCACTTCTATATTCAACTCAACTCGGCCAACATGCTGATTATCTCTTCAAACAGATCATATCATTACCTTTGTTCGTGAGGGATACCAGGGCTTTGGCTGCGACGTTTACGAGTAATTACATTGTAATTGTAATAGTAGATTCAGCAGACCCTAACGTGTTTATAATTGTACAATGACTCTGTGATAAATATGGATAAGTTAAGCATGGTAATCCCTTGAATGTCCGGTATTTAGGCAGTAAATATCTCAGGGAGCCAGATCCTTCCGAATCTGTTCGATTTCCTGGGACGACATCCCTATTTCCCAGCTGTCATAGTCACCCTGAAACGACGTCTCCTCCTCCTGCCTTGGCTGGGGGACGCCTACATCATCAGGGGTTTGCAAGCTCAGAACCAACGGAGGTGAGAGTAATATGGGTGGCGAGGGTCTGATGAAGGAAGTGGTGTGTATCCAACTAGAGACCCGTCTTCGCTTCCGCGTCTGTGTATCTTCATCTTGAGGACTGAGGATGTCTTGACTAGCAACGTGCTCCACCAAGTCGTCGTCGGGTTGAAAGGCATCGTCGTGTCGCCGTTTAGTAGAGGCCTCCGACGGGGTGGCCTCGCAGCGGGGAGTATGATGCTCAGCACTTGCAAGCAGGGCGGCTCCCATCAAACTTTGGGGCAGTACGTCGGATACATCTCCAACTGCCTCAAGCGGAGGTGATTGTGAGTCGAGAATTGTAGTCATTGCCTGAAAACATTTCCTGATTAGCCATTCATTCTCTAATTCATTAAGCAGGATAACGAACCGTTGCTTGAGATTCCGAACCCAATGACAAGCCATCCGCCAAACTTCCGCCATACACATCCGTCAAGCCCAGGAAAATAGCCTTCAAATCTGGAGAATAATATTGCCGATACCTCTCAATATTATGATAGGTGGCGCGCCAGAAGTCTTGGAAGGCAGTTGATCCGGATGGGTCGCTGGCGGAAAAGACGGTGACGAGGAACGGGGAAATGGCAAGCAACACCTCTACAGAAGGCGTGCACGGCCGTAGCGCTACAAGGATATCGCGGTAGAGCGTTCGTATCTGAACAATCTGTTAGAGGCATGTCGAGGGCGAGCCGGGAATTACTCACGGTGTGGTCATACTCGGATCCTAGCATCGCCTTCTCCTCGTCCACTATCCAGACATGCAATGATTCCTTAAGTGCACCCAAACATTGGATGGTGACAGCAGACGATGTCGTAGTTATTAGTTCTCGCACTCGCTGGATGATGTTGAGGCAAGCTGGCAGGTCCTCCGGTTTCGGTGGATATTGGGCACGAAGTGTTCGGTCAACCAGAACTACGATGTCCTTTGGCATGGTGGTAAAGTCGGAAGGTCTGATGCCATCCAACAAAGCAGAAACGACGGATGGCTGGTTCGTAAGTCTGATAATAGGTTAAATCACAGAGTCCGCGATAGCCTAATGAATGATTTACCTGTCAGTCCCAATCGCTTCCACAAGGCCCTGTACCACCACAAACTCTCTTATACGCTTCGTTCTTGCCAAAGAGGTAGCATGCCTTAATGTCATCGTCCACACTTTAACCTCAGCTTGTGTCATCCTCCATGCCCTGGTGAAAACTAAGTCAGAGACTGGCTCAAGACAAATAAAGATATGTGCACTGACAAGACAGGAACTTGCAAAAGAGTCACAAGTTCCTCCAAGGTCGATAACCCCTCCGGTTTGCTCCAATGTTGCGCGGTAGCAATCCATAGCTGCCGTTGCGCAAGTATATTCCCCTTCCCCGGATTGTATGAAGAGATGACATGCAACAATGTTGGAATCCGAGTCGATACTAGCTGATCGCATAACCTCGTCCAAACCTCCTTGACACCCTGATCGGCAAGATCAAAAGGCTGCTCCAGCAGATTGGCGAGCACGACTTGCGCAGGACCAGGAGCCCAGGAGGGTGCGTAAACGGTTCTAGCAATGCCGAAAAGACGATGTACCGGGCCGATGCGTCGTTTTTGATCCTCTGCATCTCCAAGTTGCGAGAAAAATTGCACAAGGGAGGCAGCAATCTGGCTGGTAACCTCCGTGGAAGCAACTGGGTGGGTAGGACCTTGCGCTAAGTCCAGCTCTGCTTGACTGAGTAGAAGCGACTGCCAGATGTCAAACAATTCGGTCTGTCAAAGTGGTTAGCGCCACGCGATAGGTGAAAATAGTTGAGGACATACAGGAAAGTTGACATTTGCCTTCTGTAGCACCGTCTCAGCATATGCGGCCCAAGTTGAAACCAGCTCTTCCCAAAACATCTTCATCTCCTCCAACGAGAGCACCCTCACATGAGCCATATCCACCTCCGTCAGACCGAGGATACTGCGACTCAGTACATCCTTGCTGGCCTCCAAAATCTTTCCGTCAAATAACCCTGGAGCGGGCCGGCCAATCCCAGCCTTCGGGCTGAATACCACCGCTGGGCTGCCAAGCCCACTGGTGAGCCGGTGAAGGAGAAGCAAGCCATCACGAGGCTCAGCCTTCCTTTCGCCAGCGATCATCCTTCCTAGTATCCTGAGAGCTGCTGCCACGAAAGGAGAAGGCTGGGAGCCTCCAAGTTCAGGCGTCTGCGATAGCAAGACAGCCACCAACGATTCTCCAATCCCATCCTTCAGTTCCTCCGCCACGAATCCTAGGACCTTGTCCACCTTCGCTTGCATTTTCGGTTTATTGCTGGACTTTGCGAGGAGCCTTGAGAAAGACCACACAAAAGCTCGCCATACATGCATATGAAGCTTGTCAATTGTCCTCGACCGGTACTTGAGTGCGCCATCAAAAACGACAGCGCAGAGCCTGAGGGATTTGGGGTGCGTGAAGATAGTATCCTCTAGAAGGACGATGATGCATGCGACGACGACTAAGCACCAAGCTATACGCAGACGATCCCGTGAAGCGAAAGAGTCGGTTATAATCTGTGGCATTCGGCGGTCGCCTTCGTTGATCCCCTCTTTCGCAGAATGGTGTTCGATGAATTTGAGGATGTGTTGTTGTATGGTGTCGTGGGGGAAGTCCGGTGGTAGCTTGAGTTTGCAAGCTGCAAAGCCACCCAAAGCGTGAGCTGCATGCAACCGGAGCATAGCATCCTCTGCGCTGAGATGCACCAGGATCTGGGGTAGAAATTCGGCCAAAGGTGCTGCGACGCCGGTAGCGTGTGACTGTGAAAGTACTTGGATGGCCTTGTCGATTTTAAGGAGTCAGGACTACGGCAATGCTGAAAAAAATCATACACACCTTCAGCGTGTCCAGCATGGTCTGTAGCTCCCCTTGCCCTTCAAGGCCCTTTCGTACCACTCGGGCTAGTTTAATGGTATGATGTGAGATAATAGCTGAGGGTAGTGCTTGTGTTCGAATGACCCAGGACGCAAGTGATCGAATCTTAGATGGGGATGGGAGCGTCAAACTCTCTGCAAGCGCGATGTCAAGCACATCCTCAAAAATGAGCCCCAGGTCCTGATCTGAAATACATTCCGTCAATACCAAGTACCCGGTGAGATAGAGAAATAAGGCATACCACGAAACAAACGAGACAGATTGGGTAAAGCAAACATGCTTGAGACCAGGCAAAGGCATGCTTGACACAGTGTCCCAAGGTCCCGTGAACGCTGAACATGATATTCAGGCAAGGCCAGAGATGATGACCGAAATGGATTGATGAGTGCGAGTTGGACATCTCGACGAATGACTCTGGTCAGCAGTCGTGAGTCTGCGTGTAAAGTTTGCAAGGCAGGTGTTTTCTCATGCGAACCCAGCAGGGCTGGTGCAACGGCACGGATTCTGGTGTTGAGAATATGATAGGCTTCAACAAGGTCGTGAATGGGGGCATATGAGAGTTCATCTTCGGGAAAATCAATCAAAGTTTCATAGGCCGATGATAAGTATGTTGACTGTTGTAATGGCGAGGATTGCGGTGAAGGAGAAGTTGCTTTGGATGTGTGTTTCTCCCTGATCTCCATAACTCTTCGTTTGGATGCGGAGGTGCCTTTCACGGCATTTGAGGTGTCAGACGTTGAGAATGAGTTGGCTTTGCGGCTATTGGCCAGAACAGACGTTGCCATTATTGTTCAATTTGAAATTTGAGCAGGCCGTATGCGCCACAGCTCGGATTTCATGAAATATTTCAATCGTGTGGGTGCAACCTTTCGGTATAGTTTGTCGGAAACTTCTGCTTGAATTTTCACCCGCTCACTCTTCAGAGAATATGATATGTACAATGGAGGGTTTGCTGTCAAGCGGCCTTGTTATTAGTTTAGGAGCAAGACATAGACGTGCCCAACTGACCTTGCATCCAATATATATACAGAGCCACTGACTCCCTCCCTTCCTCCTAGTCAGCACGAAGCATCCCGGGACCGCTCAAGGCGATGATGGTGAGGATGATGGAGTCGGCCAAACTGTCAGAGTCAAACCAACAAGCGTTGAGTCTGTGTCACGGGTCGCGCTCGTCACATTCTCGGATCAGAGCACGTGCAGGTTACGAGTGACTCGAATCTCTCACGGTTTAGCCGGAGGAGTCTCTTCTCCGAATCCGAATTTGAGCAATCAACATGGGCACGAGGGCATGGTGCTACACCTGCGGCGTCCCTGTCCCTCAGCCACCTTTCTTTTTTGAGGTGGTCAAGTGTTGGAAACGCTGTACCGAATCCAATCCTCTGAATACCAAGCCAACGCCCATTGCATCGCAAATTCGTCTTGATGGCTGGCATTTTGGAGGCTTCGAACACTGACAATACATGCACTGGCTGGCTCAGCACCAGGCTTCGCTGTTTTCTTGCTTACGAGTACTGCCTGTCGATACAGCGTAAACATCAGCTACAGCGGAAGAAAAAAAAAACTTACCTGCGCGTCTAAAACTCTCTTGGCTTGCGCTCGTTCCAGTCTATTGTGCCGTACAAACGCCCTCGTTTAGTCTCGATTGAGGATTGCACTGGTTCAAGCTAAGCTTAATGAACGGGACGGAGCCACACTCCACTCAGACACCGGGCTCGATCACGATAGTCTATAACATAACGAAGTTTTCTCTCCAGTCAGCCCCACCATTCTTTCTCCTCTCTTCTTTTCGTTCAACCACCACCTTCAAGTTGAGGCCACCTTTACTCATTCTTCAATTCTTTGTATCTACTTCACGGAACTCGAGGCAGGCCCGAGATGTTCACTGGCAGCTTCATCCTTGCGTCGATCCTTGCTTGCACGATCCTTCTATCAGCGAGGATAAGTGTAGCGGCCAGCATCTGTCTTCCATGCCAAGTCGCCTACAGCACCTTGTGGTATCCAGGCCTTCCCCGTCAGATGGTTTATAACCCCCACATCACTTCTCCAACGGCTGGAACCAAATGGAAAGCAGGATCGTCGACGACAGTTACATGGTACGAACACCTCCTTTTTAATCTAACTTCACCTGAACTGATAAGCCTATCGAACTTAGGGATCCAAGCGGAATTCCAGCAGGTACACGCTGTAGCGTCTACTTGGGCTACCTCAAGGATGGAAGTCCAGATGAACATCTCCAAAGTACGTTTTCTTCGCTCTTCTCCAAGAGGATGTGCGGCTGACCAACAACCAGTCAACAGTCCCCTGGCTGGGGCTGGGGTGGGCAACTGCGACTTGTCACACGGACAAGTCTCTGTCAAGGTTCCTGAAGATACAAAACCAGGTAATAATTACATCGTCGTCGGTACGTTCATTTTATTTCCTCTACCCCAGCTGTCATTCTGACCTCCTATCTGCGAATAGTCATGGGTGATTCTGGTAATCGCAGCCAAAAATTTACTATTCATAAATAATTTCATCGTTGTGGTTCTTTCGTTGTTTGTTGTACCCTCGTTCGTCTTCATCTGCATCGGTCATTCTGGGGTTCATTGGGCGCTATCCTGTGATATATTTTGTACTATATTCCGCAAGCTTTGTATCCTATTCTTACGGTGGTATTCATATACGCACACGTACCATCGTTAATTGTAATGCCTCAAATGTTTTCATGCCTGGTCCTGTGATATTCTACCATCTCGTATTCCTGTCGCCTACTTTAGATCCACTCAGGTTGACTAAAGAATGACTACGGAATGGCTGAGGAACGACTAGGGAATGACTTGAAAATGACTTGGGATTGACTATCTACCGACTACAGATTGACTAGATCTGCCCTGCTTTGACTATTGTCTGACTAGAGTTTGACTTCGATTGACCTTTGACTGACTACAGTCACCCGACACTGACTCTGCACTGACTGGAACGCCGCGCTGAGACCATGAAGAATGACAGTGGGTTCAAGAGGCAAGTGTGAATATCAATGTCGTGTTTGCAATCCATTACAATTATGTACAAGTATCAAACTGTCTATCCATGCAAAGCAAATCCCAAAAAAGTACAAGAAAACAATCGTCTAATAAAGTCCTCAACCCAGTCATGTCCTCCTCCTCACCCTCGCTCACCTACACCCTCCCCACAATCAACCCAACCACAACCCACAGCACCATCGCCGGAGGCGTCACAACACAATAACTCCAAAAAATCGTCCTCGAAATCAGTCTCTCAAACGCCTGTCCACCTCCCGCTGAAGCTTGTGTGATCTGCGCGAGCGTGAGCGCAGGCGGTGAGGCGAGGAGGAGGGTTATGGAGAGGATGAATATTGGACTAGATGCAAAGAAGAACATGGTCAGCGTTGATTCTTAAGTATTCTGGGTGATAAGAGAAGCAGTACTCACTCTTCAAACACCGGCACCCACATCCTCCCACCTTCATCATTAACCTTCGCACACCACACCACAACCGGCATCAACACCAGCGGTGTCAGGACCATCCTCGACAGAATAGCAACGACCACCGTTTTCGTCTCTCCCCTCCCAAGTTTCCTCTTCGCCTCGACCTCTCTAGCAGTGCCCAGGGTTAGGGAGCTGCTAGCTGTAGGCTGTCCTTGTTCTTGCATCCACCTGGGAATACGCTCGCCATCGTTGTGATCCTTTCTTTTCCTGAAGAGACTCTTCACGTTCTCAACCAGAGTATCCGAGCTCGTCGACTTCGGCAGGCTTCCCGCTGCAGCGCCATCCTCATTCACTTCCCCTCCCTCCCTCTCCCCCGCCCCCATTCCTTTGCCCGCCTCCTCCTTAGCCGCCTCCTCCTTCCAAAAATACCCACCCAACACAACCAGTGTAATCGGAATACTACAACTCCCAGCAGCCTTCAACGCCCCCTTCACAGGCGCCATATGGTTCTCCAACGCGTGCTGCAGAGGCGGCGTGAGCGCCACGACAATTGAGAGAAGTGAGGCGTAGAGCGGAATAGTCATGAACGATGTGAACCCCCGCCAAGCCCGAGTTATACGGCGTTTGAGGCGTTTCCAGAGAGGGTATTTGGGGGATTTAGGGTGATGAGGACGAAGGGTCGTATCCAGGCTTGGTCCAGGGAGGACTTCTTGTCCATCTTCCTCACCATCTAGGAAATCCACTACACTCGCTCTCCTGCTTGACTCTAAAGAATCCGCAGACAAGTCGAGGACACTCTGATTGGGTGAGTTCGGGAAGGAGCGAAAGTACGTTGTTTGCCGGCGAGGGGGTGGAGGGCGGAGGTGCTTCGAGCTGTCCTGTTGGTTTTGGTCAGGCGAGGAGGTGGGCTCCACCATCGTAGATGAAGACGCTACGGTGGGGAAGGTAAGAGTCCTCGAGGATCGGACGCTGTCAATGTGTTCATCCCCAGGAGAATCGGTCCGTAAACCAGGGAGAGGTTGGTGATTGTATGAAATCTTCGGTGAAGGAGGCGGTGTGGGCTCCTCATCGTCTGCAGCTGCTAACAGTCGGACACCAAATGACCATCGGAGCTAAACGAATATAAAAATGAGCTACTAAGAACAGGGCAAAAGAGGAGAGAAAAAACACTCACAATCATCCCCATCGTACTCGCCAACACCAAATAAGTCAGCGCTCTCCCAAGCATAGCATCCTTGCTATCGCCTTCATCGTCCTGCCCTGGCTTCCTCCACTTCAACCCCTTCATACCTGCAACCAAACTACCCATAAGCGCCACCGGCAATGAGTTCGAGTTCATGAACATCGATGCAGCTACAGCGAAGTTTTTCTGCGAGCGTTTGAGGCCGAAGATGCGAGAGAGAACAAGGGAGATGATGAGAGAGGTGCATGTTGTGAGAAGGAAGAATATGGGGAGGACATAGAGTTCGCGGAGCTTCTGGGGTGTGAGCGAGAGAGCGACCTTGGAGAAGAGGAGAGCAGGGGTGAAGAGCGAGGTGTTCAGGTGGTTGAGTTGCTACAAACCGTGTAGAATGAGGATCTAGAAGTGTCGAAGGAGGGAAGAAACGTACTCGTTGTGTTTTCTTATCCAAAACACCTTTCCTTGCGAGGACATACCCAGCCAGACATAGTATAAAGACCTCAAGGATAGACTGTACCTCATCACATTAGCTTTGTGCCTTTCGTGAAAGATAACGAAGGAGAACGCACATTGAATACCGTGACCAGAAGCTCGCCGATAGGCAAGTCAGACGGGTGGGTCATGCGAAGTGGGGATTATTGCGGGTGGGGGTAAGAAAGAAAATAACGTTGACTCCAGGTGGACATAATAATTTGAGGACCGTTGACGATGTCATCATGGCTGCGGCGTGCAGTCCAGCCTTCAGTTTACAGGCTAAAATTGATCTTGGGAGTACTGCCACCGGAGGCGGTGTCTATAATAAGAAGGTTTGGCAGGGTTCGGGGACGCCAAGAGAGCACGTTTCGTGGACTGAAGCGAGGGCCAAGGGGTCATAGAGATAAGCTTCGGCGGTGGAGACTGGAGGGCAGTGGATAAGGTGAAGGGAGCTCCGCATTCGTCGTTGACCCCCATCCAGCCCCAGAATGGGGTAGACGGGTAAGACTCATAGAGAAGCCTGAACTTGATCACCATGAGGCATCAGGAAGAGGTGTGCATTCGTGAGCGAGGTGTGGGTGGGTGTATGTGAAAAGCCCACTCCCAAGCCACTTGGCCGTTTGAAGCGCCCACTGGGAGGCACGGTACCAAGTCTGCCGAGCCACTTGCAATGCCATCGACATTCCTTGGTGCAACAGCTTTATTCTCGGGAACTGCTCTTCGTTTTCTCGACTTTACAGCACCAGAGTCCCATTTCACCAGTCGGAGACGGGGAAACTTCAATGCGCCAGCGTCATGGTCATGGCTCCCAACTACGCGAGGACACAGCCTGAGCGTAATACAATTGCTCCGGTTTCGTCATTCATGATCTCCCAGCACGATCAAATTCATTGGCTTTCCGCGCCGGCGCCTTTGCTTTTCGATAGGAGGAAGAGAACCGGCGTGAACTGCTGGGGGGACTTGTGAGTAGAGAACTATGATCCTGATAGGAAGAACGGCGAACGAGTTAAATGCACACTTAGCGCCAGCCCCGGTTTGTGAATAAGCTAACCCCTTATAGTGTGTCCAGGTCGGCGAAGTTCAGAATGAATTTGCTGGGGAAGGTCAATGTGGAACTTTCAGTGCCAGCATGTAACTGTTCATGCACATGGTGGAATTAGTTCAAGGTCGTCGGATCCTCAAGTGCATTGCGGGAGCTCGGCAAAGTTGCAGTGGACAAACCCGACCAAATCAACAGCCTCTTGCTTATTTTTATTCCCTGTATTTTCTATACGTCTCTTACGTCTCTTACGACGCTTATAACGTACAATAGTTTTTTCTACTTACAATACTACTCGTTCTCTCTTGCCTCAGATTGGTTTATACGCGAGGGCCGAACCTAACATGAAGGCATCTTGTACGCGACCCCGCAGCATTATTCAAAATACCGGGGACATGCTCTCAACGCGTTTTCGTCGCTTTGTCTCGCAATAATGGCCTACGGGAAAGCAGAATGACCTCTGCCTTCCGAGTTTGTAGCAACATCCCAGTGAAAACTCGACATCGACGACGATCCCCGAATGCCGACGATTGATTGACAGTCAAAGAAGAAGCTGAAGGTGAGATCTGGTCAATGTCTCCTACAGCTCCTCAGACCCAGGAGTCCTAATGCCGGAAGGATGTGTAGTCGACATGACCATGATAGGCAGTTGCAGAAGTTGAAGTTGCCAACAAGCTGGAGCTCGAATAGCTGAAAGTTCAAGTGACGTATTGCCTGCTCGCTCCTCTCGTCTCAACGTGACATTAGCAATTCCTGATACCCTCTCGTGCCCGCAGAAGCGTCCGTCTGGAAGGATACAAATCTGTGGCTGAGTGAGCACCGAACAACAAATCAGTTGCTCATCCAATGGAGTGCCCGTAGTAAGCTTGCTCGTGGTTGCTGATCAAGCAACGTAGAGCCCCTATTTAAGGCGGCCCATTTGCTTCCGCCGAGTCCATCAACAACCACCCAAGCCATTCGCTTTATCCCTACATTCTCATCTACTTCTCTTTCGCGTCGAAATCAATTCAAATAACACCCAAAGATGGTCAAAGTCACTCTAAACGGAACCACCCTCGCTGAATCCACGGAGACGATCGTGGTGGAGAATAACCACTACTTCCCTCCCAGCGCGATCAACAAGGAGCTCTTCCATGATTCTGATACCCAGTGAGTCTAAGCTCAGGTTCCTCGCTAGTGTTGAGGGGATGAAACTGATATATACTTGCAATAGCACTGTCTGTGGGTGGAAGGGAACTGCCTCGTATTATGATGTAAAAATCGGCGACGAGACTATCAAGGACGCAGCTTGGTGAGTTCCCGCTCGGACTTTCCAGGACAGTACATCCAGCTAATACCTACTTCCAGGT
This sequence comes from Clitopilus passeckerianus, assembly GCA_944990035.1. NCBI lineage: Eukaryota > Fungi > Basidiomycota > Agaricomycetes > Agaricales > Entolomataceae > Clitopilus > Clitopilus passeckerianus. The sequence continues at coordinate 318,613 of CALYLX010000143.1, forward strand.
ACTACCCTAACGCTTACGACAAAGCCAAGAACATTGAGGGCTGGATCGCGTTCTACAAGGTATGTCCTGTCCAGTACTCTCCGCTCCTAATCCAGCACTAACCGAGGACCCTTGCACAGACCAAAGTCACCGTCGAGTAACTTACAAACCCAACACCAAGCATGAGCAGGGGAGAACGAGTTCATTATCATTCTTTCATATAATCAAATAAAGAAAGACATAAGTATAAGCATTAGTGTATTCCTATAGCACAACAAATTTAAAGAATTCAAGGGTGGTTCTAGATCGGAGCATCGTCATCATCTACTCTATCCAAGCCGCTATGGATATGTAATTGTCAGGGGTCCGTGAAGGTTCAAAAGATCGACGGGACTATGACCAGGAGCATAGTCCAAATCTGTATGATCCTCTATTTTCTATGGGGCATAAGCGTTCAGACGTAGTTAGAGAAGAGGGGTATAAGCGACTGTGCGAGGGTATAGCTGAACACGAGCTTAGGTCCAACAACGAGGATCTACCGCATACATAGCTCATCAGCATCTTTCACCCCATCTCAATAATGAAGATAAACGCACCTTGGGTGTCAAGCCCTTAAAGAAAGCCGTAGGCCCCTCATGCTTAATCAACTCCTTAACCACCGTGAACCCACCAACCTTCGACTCAAAGTTCGCGTTCTGTATCCTAGTCTTCACCACATCCAGCGGTGCAGCAACCGTGATCGAAGCGACGGCTCCAGCGATGGAAGCAAAGAAGTTTTGTGTCCATGTTGCTTTGGAGTAGTCCTTAACGCCGAGAACGTAATCTTTTGTGAACGCTGAGGCACCGAAGAGCTATGATAGAGGAATTCGGTTAGGTTGACTCCGGCATGTGAAAGACGCGCGAGAAACATACAGCAAACGATCCGGGGGCGTTACGCGCCATAGTCCAGCCCCATCCGCGGTAGAGGTTCCGGCCTTCCTCAGCGAAGATGCGGAAGACGCCGCGACCACGGAAAGCTTCCGGATTCACCTGACGCTTGATCTTGAGGACATCAAGCGGGAGAAGGACCTAATAACGCGTGATTTTAGCGACTTGTCAGCTGTGAGCAAGGAATGAAACGACTTACAACTTCACCAATACCGGTCAAGCTACACAGAAAAGAGATGGGTCAGTTGAGTTGGTATAGAGAAGATAGTGTATATAAGAACATACCTTCCAGCACACGCCTGCATCATGAGTTTCCCGTTCCTTTCACCGAAGGTGTTGGAGAAGTTCGACTTGAAGTTTTGGTTGATCAGGTCGTTGAACCATGGTTGACCACCGAATTTGTAGATACGTTGGGCGACCTTGTATCCGGCTGCGTATCCCAATCCAGGGAAGAGGGAGAGCATCTTGCGGGGGATGCTGGCGGTAGCATAGTCTCGGAAGATGATGGTTGAGAGGCCGGGGAGTGTGACCTGAGGAGAGGAGAAGAGTCATTCGAGTGAGAACTGGAAATAAACGATGAAGAGGTGGATGGAAGTGAACGCACCTTTGCCTTGTTACTCATCAACCTCTTTGCTACCGTGTCAACCGGGTGGAACACTAGCAGCTCAGCAATACCTATTCAATTCGAGACCAAATTTCAATTCAGTTCCCTGCACGAATCACACCACCACCGTCATCCCGTGAACTCACCAGAAGTTCCCGAGCCCAGGACACGGGCTGCAGCAGAGTCCTTTCCTTTACCAGATGACATGGGGGGAGACATGTTGATAGGGAAATAAGGTGCGGTGATTTTGGCGAGACAAGAGGAGTCTTTTTGTACTGGCAAAGGCCAACAGGTGCTGTGAGCTGGTGTGTAGGGTGCTCGGCTAACTTTCGGGAAAGGCAATGAATTGAGCAAAATTGTCGGGCTGTTGGCATACAGGTGTAAGCACAATGACACCGCCACTGCCCACGCGTCGGCCGATCAGGCACTCGGTCTCGGTCCGATGCGTTTGGGTTTTGACTTTCCTGCCATGATGTTCTCGAGGTGAGGTGGATCTCGAGTTGGTCCAATGTCACTATGTTGCTCAAGGAATCGGTCATATTAATGCTACCAGTACTATACGGGGAAGAAGCCAGAAAGCTGGCCAAGACACGAAATTAACTGTCCGACTATAATCAAGTGAAAAGCGATGTAAAGGTATGTGAGGGAAGCGTCCATAGCACTGAAAGGTTGACAGAATGAATTAACGGGAACCATTGACGCTCAACAAGTTCTCAGCTCTTCACGATCTTGAACCTTTGTGAAGTATTACCCTGAAACGTAATTATGGTAAGTGAAGTGCAAGCAGAGACTGACAGGATGAATACATACAGAGTCACCGAATACTGTTCGGGGCACGATACACGGTGAGCAATAATTCACAAGCTGCGGACACAAGATTTGACGTACAAACAATGAAATAGTCACCGCGAGGTTTGACAGCCTTCGGCACGGTCACTGCGATGTGACCTGCTGCGAGAGGGAAGCCCATTGCAAGGGGGTGCTCTGATAGTAAACACTACGTTGAGTCCTAATTTTAACATTGACTGCAATTCGCCCACCCATATCCAGGTTTTCGCTCCCATTCCCGTCATGGCCCAGCAGAATTCGGCCTTTCGAATTCCTGAGGTAATGAGGGATATCGGACGTTTCTGGCATCATAAACGAATGGTTAGCGGTCCGTCGTCGGTGGGTATCCTGAGATCCTAGCGCTCACCCCAAGTCACTTCATGCGTAGTCCCAGAGCGCCAGGTCATGCCTTTCTTCGGAGAAATGATGCGAGGGTTATAAATTAGCAGCTCCTTCTCCGCAACAGGCACCGAACGCGCCGTGTTGACGAGAATGAAGAGTGCAAAAAGTCGGAAAGCAAGGAAGAAACTGAACATTGTGCTGGAGAAGAGGTAGGACCGCGAAAGAGGAAGCTTTCGTTACTTTGAAAGTACCAAAATCACTGAGCTTTATATATTCTCGACCATCTTGGAGCGGGACGATCAAATCCGGTAACCCCTTCTCCTGATTTGGATCCTTGGAGCTTGCTCACGCTCGTACAGACACGAGGTGCGCATCGAAGCTTCTCCCGCCTAAAAATGGTACAACGAGGCTCGGAGGGCCCTGAAACGACCTGGAGAAAAGAAAAGAAACGGTTGGTTTTTGGGAAGAACGGGGTGGGTTGACCGCTGGAAAAGCACTTGAAACGACTTCCAAACTTCGCGAATTGCTTTGGGTCTTCGACTCCAGCGTCGATTAGTCAATCGGCGGTATAAAGTGCGGTTTTCAAGGAACGGTTAGGAGGGAGGTGGGCCTGGGTCATTTGCTTCCGTGGGGAGCTCGGGCGTTCGACGGAGGTGGAGTGTCTAGGTGTTAGAATTTCACCTCGATTCACTGCAGTCACCCAAAATATAACGGTGTGTGGTATCTCAGGATGAAGGCAAATTTAATACATGCCGTTAGGCGCCTCTGTTATCCAAACATGAATGTAGCTGCGAGAGAGCCTACTTGTGAGAATGCTCCCGGAGAAGCGCTGGGTTACAACGAAGCACTGAACGAAGCTTCAGTTGTAATTCCCGCTTGTACGTGCTTTATGTCAATATACCGTAAGGCCGAGAGTAACAGACAACGCTGGCTCGCTGTTATCCGATACTCCAGAGGCCAAGTGCCGACGAAGACCTGAACCACGATCCTGAACATTGGCAATGGTCCGTAGTCGCGATCCCTACATGGTTAATTTGGGCCACACGGGTAAACCAGGTTGTTACTAGAGAGAAACGCGCTTTGTATTGCAAGTAGAAGAAACTATTGCATATCGTAATAGTCTTTAAAGTCGTAAGAAACGAGAGAGAAAATATATAGGCAATAAAGAAGAAAACCGTGCAACCCATAATACTCAAGTTCTACAAGAAATAATTATGCTATAAGAAACTATTGTATGTCGTGAAAGTCGTAATAGTCGTAATAGATACGAGAAAGAATAAATAGGCAATAAAGATAAGAAAACCATCCATCGTAACAGTCCTACAGTTCAATGAAAGTCAAATAAGCTAATATATGCGCAAAACGATTCCAGATCTTGAAATCCAAGGAGAAACACTACTCTTCAGCAACGTCTCCGAGAGAGGAACCTTTGTTGGGCCACCTAAAATCCTTCATCCTCTGGATACCACGAAGCGAAGGGATCGCCGCATGCCTCCTCTCGGTCACGGTGCTGGTGCCGGTGCGAACACCAATCTGAGCCAGTCTCGCATCAATCTTGTCCAACAGTGCCGACCTCGGTCGTCCCGAAGGCAACCTCGTACAAGTCTCTACACCATCCTCATTCTCAAAAGTCCCGCCACCCAGGGTTAATTGAACTCGATGTCCGCCCTTCATCGCCGACGCCTCAACAACCTTCGATGCAACCGCCTTAGCCTGGACGCCGAAAACGAACTGGTTCTCCCCTCCATAAGGCTCCCACTCACGGGATAGGTCGAATGTCGCGTTCAGCTCGTCTGCAACGCTGTTGGCAGCACTGAGTGGGATGGAGAGCAGTGATCCAGCGGGGGAAATGGAAGGATGAAGGAGGTCGTCATCGATCACAAGCAAACTTTCCGCCTCGGGCATGTTGGGTATATCCAACGCAGAGAGAGTGGGCCCCAGGGGGCTTGTCTCGACCTCTGCACCGCGAGGGGTGGAAGTGTATCGGGAGTGCTTGGGTGTCCTGGCTGGCGGGAGGAGGTAATCTGAGTCGGCAGTGGAAGGAGTGCCAGAGGGCTGAGGAGGGACGGGACCAGAAGTGAAGACCGCATCGGAAGGAAGAGAGGCTGAGGTGCTAGAAGCGCGACCGAATTGCCTATTCTCGAGTTTGTCGTAGAGAGCGGCGCCGATGATGTCTCTAACGGAAGGATGGATCCTAGGCCTGTTCTTCTTATCCTGGACGGGCGAAGTGTCCAAAGGGCGGGCGGCTCCTCGACGTTGTCCTCCTTTGATACTGGCGGGAACGAAGCCCTTCGCGGTCAAGGTCTGGCGGGTGGATTGCTTGGGGGAGGAATGAGCAACGGGGTCCTCGAGCGTTTCGCTATTAGTTCCATCGGAGTCGGAGTCGGTCTCTGCGTCCGCGTCGTAGTCAGCTGCTTGGATTTGGGCCCTGGGCGAAGAGTTCTTAAGTCCTTGCTCGGAGTTGCGGCCGAGGGAATTTTGAGCAGCAAGGCGGGTGTAGGAAATCTTCTTGCGGTTTTCGTCGTCTAATATCTCATGGTCCTGCATGATAGAATCTTGAACTAGAAAAGTGTCAATGGCGGTTCAAAACTATATATGACGAAGCACTTACAAGTAACACTGCCCGTGCTTGGCGAGTCCCCATAAGAATCTTGATCACGCCCGGTGGTCTGATCTGGAACATTGTCAGCCTCAAGAATGCTGTAAGAGATACCTACTTACAGGTAGCAGAATAGGAGGGACGATAATCGCTCGCCCAACCACAACCCTTAAGGAAGCCGGCCAATCCCCAGAAACCAGCCAAAATCACAATGAATTTCCCGTGAGAGCAGCCCAAATATTTTTCGTCTAGCCATGAACCTGCCGTGAGGACGCAAACGAGGTATTCCACTCCGGTTTCTATCCCGAACCAGAAGGACTTGCGTTCCGCCATGTATTCCGCCGCCATGCGTGAAGGCGGAAGGATGGACTGTAGCAAGAAAACGGCAGCGACGAAGGGTGGACAATCTTGAAGGCCTTTGACGGTTTCTTTGATCAGATAGTAGGCAGTATATGGTGCTGACCGCTTGACGAAACACCAGATGCAGAAAATGATCCAGAGGACAGGTAGGAAGAAAAGGGGGACACCGATGGCGTACGCGACACGATTTTCTCGGAGGTGTTCCAATACCATATCCATATCCAGGACCGAGTGACGAGCATTGATTTCGATGGGTTGAGCAGGGATATAATCAACTTCAATGCTGTCGGTAGTGTTGAAGATCTCAGGTCCTGGAGGAGGGAGAGCGATGGTTTCGAGCGAGGGCCTGACGATGATATCTGGAGCAACCTGGGCAACCTGAGCATGCTTGACATCCGCGACGACAGCCAGTGGGGTTGAGAAGGCTGCGCTGACGCTGGCGAAGGTAGGAACGGAAAGCACAACCTCTGGCGGAAGAGGAGGACTGACAGCCACCGTCGCATTATGAGGATGATTAACGGGAGTAGGAGAGAATAATATAGCGGTCAAGACCGGAAGTAAAGCAAAGAGCGAAGTAGGGTTGTTCTTGGGCATTGTGGAAAGAGAGACTAGTAATGACTGTATGTTCGTGATGGTTCGTAAAGGAAGAGGGATGAAGACGGATCTGGGCTGACTGCTTCGTTTTATGTTGCATTCGAGAGGGAACTGATAGGTTGGTACTCCGCTGCTGTATAGTACTTGCTGTTTCTGGAGGTACTGGGCAGGGATGAAATGGTGTAGGACGAAGCCGCTCCTTGTGGGTGAGGGTCCGGGATGTTTAGTCAAGGTTCACCCGCCATAGGGAAGCATTTGAGGGCATGTAAGCGTACATGGCAGTGCTTCATCGACTAAGAGTTCTCCGTGAAGTTTCTTGAGTTAAGGTTTAATATTGAGACATCGAATGGAACGCTACGCGCTAACGATGGTCTCCAGAAACTTTGTTGACGATAATGAGATGTGGAGCCAAATTCGACGTCAACAAAGAGATTGGCATTGTCATTCAAAGGATGTTGGGTAGCTCGATTTGCTGTAGTAAAGAGCTTGACCTTTGAAGCTTAGACTCGAGGAGGAGGTGAAAAGGCAAGTGGCCGTTCGTTTGGTCAGCTTTGTCCTCCTGACTGTAATTGCCGAGCAGCAAGTCTAGACCCCAAGCCAAATCCATCATGACTTGTGGGGATGGCCAATGCTTCGCATGGCGGTTTACGAGTCTGGAGTTTACTTCATTATGGTGACCTCTTCTATACGAGTTATCTATACTCCAAGATACAGTAAACCACGCTTTGAACCACACCCAACTTGCGATTACTACCTGTTCTAACGTGAAATTCTGTCCGACGCGCCTTTAGAGCACGACATGTTGTGCAGAAGGTTCCGAAGCCGTTGTGCAATAATGTTTGTAAAGCGGCACTGTAAAGCCTAACTTGCAGATATACATTCAGCTGGAGAAGCAAGGTCATTGACAGCGGTTCAAGCTTTCAAGTTTCAACATTCAGCGTTGACCAAAGGTGTGGTATGGTAGGTACGGCTATGTCCGTAGAGCGTGATGGCCATGTATTCGGCAGTGATAGTCGAGGAGGAGACCATGTGTTTGTATACCATATGTGGGCATATGATGTCATTTTTGTGGAGCGCTGGCCCAAAGAGGCAATCTCTCATCAAGCGAACCAATTGAATTGCGGGGACGTAACCCATCACTTAGGACCCTCATAGGAAAAAGCACTTGCTTTCGTAAACTCCAGACTCGTAACAGCCACAGCACCCCCTACATCCGTCTTCAGCACCATCCTTATCCACACCACTCTCATTCCTTTCTTCCATATCTATTCTCATCAACTCATTGCGCACAAAAGCCCGGCAACATCAGCCTAGAAGAATTTTCGGTCCTCAAGACACACCTGAAGCCGAACATCATGATACCAGTCTTCCTCCCGGCTCGACTTCGCTCTTGAAATTGAAACTCCTCAGCCGGATATCCTTAAGAAGTAGCTGCAGAGGAACTTTAACTACGCCCGAGCCGGGGTCTGGAGATACATAAGGACCAAGGAAGCCTAACAGCACAGAGTCAAAGAGGACGTTATGGTAGCTGAAATATTCGCGACGGTAGATGATTACATCGAATAATCAATTAATCATGTACGGATCTATCTAGTTCGCGCTAGCGACTGATCCATTAAACCCAGCTGTTTGCACCATCGGCGCACAAGCAATTGTAACTTTATAAAGCGTCAACCAAGCATGAGTGATGTTGTCCCAGCCTGAGATGAATTCAGAACTTACGGATCATTTTGAACGGTGTTTTCTGGGAAATACGTATACGTGCTACCATGCCCACTGTAATAGCAGTTAATATAGCAGTGGTATTCCGGCGTAGGATTGGATATGGTCCTTTTGCCAACTGTGGCGGAATCTTCGATCGGGACGAGTCCCGGAGCGGCAGAGACGATGGAAAGAAGGGTCGCGGCGAGGGAGATGGCGAACAACTTCATGATATTAACTGGCTTTAGAGCTGGGTAGAGGCTGGGAGTGTTGTTTGTTGAGAGTTTCTGTCATTGCGACTGGGTTTTTATATCGCAGGATTGTATAGAAAGAGCATACATGAACTTGAAACAACAGCGGTGCTCGGGGACCGAAGAGAGATTATTATCCTCCACTCTTGACACCTGTCTGGTTACTCTCTGCCATACAGTCAGATCAGTGTTGAGTTGTACGCGAATTCGAAATTCCCAATGTGAAGTATTACGGGGGAGCGGGGTATCGATGTAATGCCTACTGTACATGGATTCGTCTCAATGCCCCCCATAAAAAAGAAAACAACACGGGTGCACGGAGACGCGATTATAAACTTCATCGCAGTGATTGAAAACTATGAAGTACGGTCAAATTACGCTGATACCTTTGCCAGGATTGTGAGGCAATGGGCGCGACGATATTTGATTGAGGTTCAATCAAACAATGTCGGGATCCCCAGTGTTTCCCTCGAGATTTGAGCGGCCCAAGGTGGACTTATGCATTGTGTGATCGAAGCAATGGGGATTGAAATATTCGCGACGGCAGATAATTACATCGAATATTCATGTACAGATCTAATTTGTACTATTCAACAAGTTCAACCCAGCTGTGTGAACCATCCCCACACAAGCAGTTATAACTTTGCAAAGTGTCGACCATGAGTGATTTTGGTCTCGGATGAATCCAGAACTTGAACTTACGGGTCTTTTGCAGGGTCTCTGTTTGGGAAGTATGTATATGTGCTTGTATGCGTAACTTGATTATAGCAATTGATATAGCAGTGACCTTCGGGCGTAGGAACAAAGGTCCTTTTGTTAACTGTGGTAAAATCTTCGATTGGGACGAGCCCCGGAGCAGCAGTGACGATGGAAAGAAGGGTTGCAGCGAGAGTGATGGCGAACAACTTCATGATTAACTGGGCTTGGGACTGGGTAGAGGCTGGGATTGTTGTTTGTTGAGAGTGTCTGTCATTGCGACTAGGCCTTTATATTGTAGGACTGTGTAGAGCAGACATGAGACAACAGAGGTGCTCGGGGACCGAAGACAGATCGTTATCCTCCACTCTTGACACCTGTCCGGTTATCTGGCACACAGTGAGATCAGTATTGAGTTGTACGCGAGTTCGAAGTTCCCAATTCCCAATCTGAGGTATTACGGGCAGGCAGAGTAGTATCGCTTCAATACGTGGATTCGTCTTAATGCCACGCATAGAAAAAAAAAAAACCTCCCCAAGGGTGCACGGAGAAGTCGATTATAGATTTCATCTCAGTAGCTGGGCTCTATTGCACCAAAAAAAACATGAAGTATGGCCAAACTACGCTGATTCCTTCACCAATCGGCGCGACGGATCGTCACCTGAGCCTCGATCAAATATTGGGACCCCCGTACTAATCTGCATCCGCGGCAAGTGTGCCCGTAACGCACAGTTAGATGTGTATCATATTGCGTTACCTACGGAAAATTAGCAGGTTCGAACGGAACTTTCAACTCACAATCAGCCCAAGATGACGTCACGCTTCTTGTTCCTCTTCCGAGTAAGCTCGGTTTCGCCTTTTTGCCTTCGTGCATCATCGATCATCTCTAACGTTGTTTTTTTCTCTCGCCAAGAAATTGCTCCTCTCTTCTCCCTATCCTCAGCACGCTTCCAATCACTACCCTGTTCTTGCCTCCGCCCGCCTCCGCCGCTCCTTCGAATGCTTGGCTCTCCAACGACCGGAGGTTGAATAGGGAATAACGCGAAGTCGGCATTGCTGGAGCTGATGAAGAGTACGAGGAACCTGTCTAGGTTTACAGATGATGTTGGTGAAAGTATATAGAGAGGACACCTTCGTGACCTTGTATGCGTTAATCAATCTCGACTCTGTTCTCACACAAGATGCCGACGCTGGATATAATATTGCAGATTTTCAATAACCTCCTTGCAAGACCTCACCTCACCTGTGCACAACTCACAACTGGCTATCTGTAAGACCTCTTTTCCTACGTCCGAGTTCAGCATTTGGATCAACTTATCAATATTTTCGTTATAGATTCTACTAGCGCCTGGCGCCTAATTCTACTCTCGGAAACCTCCACAAAGACGGCGAAGGCGGGGATGAAGATGTGGGTATAGCCGGAGGAAAAAGGAGATAATCGGTGGACAAGCAACCGCGCAAGAAGGCCATACACCCCCATTCCTCTCTCTTCCTAGACCGACTTCTTCCTCGCACTACCTGTTCTTTTTTCCGCCACTCCTTCGACTGCCTGGCCCTCCGACGACCGGAGGTTTGGTGGGAAATCGCTCGAAGTCGTTTTGTAGGGCTGGTGGGGAGTGCGAGGAACCTGTAAAGGCTTACTGAGGAGGTGTATGAAAGCATGTGGAAAGGACGTCTTCTACGGTAAGTCCACTTTTTCTAGATTTGAATTGAGCACTCGTACTAAGATTAATCTCCTTGTTGTAGATTCAACTAGAGGGTAAACCCAGCCTCGAAAACCTCTATCAAGACGGCGAAGACGGGGATGAGGACATGTGTATGCCCTGCCGAGTTCGCTGCCATCCACGGTGCCTAGCATCAACCCCCTCGGCGTTGAGGTCAAGAACTTGGTCATAGTCGCGAATGCTAGTAGGCGAAAGAAGTGGAGATAATCAGGAGCCCAAGCAGCCACGTCGTCTGACGAAAACGACGATATACACCCAAAGCAAGGAGACACGACACACCCCATCTGTTCATCTCTATCGCCATTCACGCTTCGATCATCCCTTGTGTCGTAACCCACACTCACACACCCTTTTCTACCGCCGCACCCAAAAGCATCCCCACCTTCAATTTAGCTTCAATTTCTGTTCATGTTTGACTATATCCAAGACTGCATCAATTCTCAGTCTGTCACCTCTGAGGAACGGTCTAATTTGGATGGCCTGAGGTCATACAAGTCTTCGTGTCGACAGCTCTCTCAGAATAGCGGTGACTGGGGTCGTGGGGTGAGATGTCAGGAGAACCGGCTGGATCGGTGTGGTATGAGTTGGGCCAGAGACTGGGGGTGGATAAGAAACGCGGGGTATGTAACAGGCAAGCAGAGGCCTAGATTGAGGGTTGTGGAAGATAGGTGTTGGATTCGGCCTGAGTGGGTATTGACGAGTACGAAATAGTTGGACGTTCCTGATCTTGATACACTATTCACCGTATGCCGCGTTGTCATTGATTTCTTTCCAAAGGGCCAGTGATTTCATTAGTAGCAGATTGTCTATTGTATATCATATTGCACTTCTTCGCTGTACAGGTCACTACCGAAAACACTGTTAGCGAAGTCAGCAAAGGGATCACAAGGAGTACTCACGGGAATTCGACGACGCCATTTGCTATCAACATATCTGCAATACGCTGGGTAGACTCCAAACGAAGCCTCAAGAAATCACCCCACCTATCATCACAATTGATACGATCATCAAAGATCAGAGAGTAAATCTCAGAGTTTGCATGATAAAGTGCAGTCCTGCCCTCGTTATCCACCGAAGCCATGTCTACCTCACCACCTCCGTACTCAAGAAGGAGCTTCACTGTCGGCTCCCAGCCCAATGAAACAGCGTATGGGGATGGGGACCGGCCATTGTTGTCCTTCGAGTCCGCCTCGACACCTCCATGTTCAAGAAGGAGCTTCACAGTGGACTCCCTGCCCCGCTGAGCTGCGTGTGATAGGGGAGTCCGGCCATTGTTGTCCTTCGAGTCCGCCTTGACACCTCCATGCTCAAGAAGGAGCTTAACGGTGGACTCGCTGCCCCGCTGAGCTGCGTGTGATAGGGGAGACCGGCCATGGTTGTCCTTCGAGTCCACCTCAACACCTCCATGTTCAAGAAGGAGCTTCACAGTAGACTCGCTGCCCCACTGAGCTGCGTGTGATAGGGGAGTCCGGCCATTGTTGTCCTTCGAATCCGCCTCGACACCTCCATGTTCAAGAAGGAGCTTCACAGTAGACTCGCTGCCCCACTGAGCTGCGTGTGATAGGGGAGTCTGGCCATGGTTGTCCTTCAAGTCCACCTCAACGCCTCCATGTTCAAGAAGGAGCTTCACAGTAGACTCGCTGCCCCACTGCTGAGCTGCGTGTGATAGGGGAGTCCGGCCATTGTTGTCCTTCGAATCCGCCTCGACACCTCCATGTTCAAGAAGGAGCTTCACAGTAGACTCGCTGCCCCACTGAGCTGCGTGTGATAGGGGAGTCCGGCCATTGTTGTCCTTCGAATCCGCCTCGACACCTCCATGTTCAAGAAGGAGCTTCACAGTAGACTCGCTGCCCCACTGAGCTGCGTGTGATAGGGGAGTCTGGCCATGGTTGTCCTTCAAGTCCACCTCAACGCCTCCATGTTCAAGAAGGAGCTTCACAGTAGACTCGCTGCCCCACTGCTGAGCTGCGTGTGATAGGGGAGTCCGGCCATTGTTGTCCTTCGAATCCGCCTCGACACCTCCATGTTCAAGAAGGAGCTTCACAGTAGACTCGCTGCCCCACTGAGCTGCGTGTGATAGGGGAGTCTGGCCATGGTTGTCCTTCGAGTCCACCTCAACGCCTCCATGTTCAAGAAGGAGCTTCACAGTAGACTCTCTACCCCACTGAGCTGCGTGTGATAGGGGAGTCCGGCCATTTTGATCTCGTACGTCTCGGTTGAACAGGAAGTGTTCCCGACATTTGTCCCTTGCTGTTACGGCCGATGGAGCTGCTATCAGAGTACTATCACTCTGGCTTGGCTTCGACCATTGCAGCAACACTTCCACAGTTTTTGTCCTCCCAGCCTGGGCCGCAACATGCATCAGGGTTCTTTGCTCTACTAGGTCTAGAATATCATCCATCCGATCTAGTAATGCTGACAGTGTCTTGGGTTGATTGTGGTAGGCTGCCAGGAATATACCGCAGCCGTCCGTTTCTGATGTGCTATCTTCGTTGAGCATACATCTCATTGTGTATTCCCAACTCAGCTCTACAGGTCGGCCCTCCCCTTGCAGGAATCCGAGTATTTCTTGGAGAAGTGACTCATGGTGATCATTTGCATGTTGTCCCCAGTTCAATGCCGCATAGTCATAGAACGGAAGGTGGACACGTCGATCCCAGGGATAGTAAACAGAAGCCCAAGAAAAGTCCGCCTGAAGGGTATGGGTGCCCGCGATTGACAGGTATTCAACGCAAGTTGAAAACATCTCTCTATGGGCGTCAATGAAATATTCCGATTGGAACTTGTCCAGAAACTCTTGGGTTGTAAAGTCTGGTAATAGAAGTCAGTCAGTCAGTCTTTCTACTAGGACCCAGTCAATGCAGTACTGACGAACAAGCTGCACGTGCCTCTGATCATCAGGCTGGTCATCCCATCTTTTATCTTGCACGACAATGAGTCCAGCGCAAAGACTAGTGATTCTCGAAAGTGGGGTAACATATTTATCAGTCTCCTTCCTCCCATGTTTTGTGGCCAGTGCATGTTGGAATTCTCGAACAGAAAGTGGACGGTGGGCATACGCAACCCACATCAATGCCTTCATTGCCAGTTCCCGCCGATTATCAGGGTAGTTCCTGAGGAGTTCTATAACACGGACATATGTTTCATCGATTCCATGGGGGAGATTCTCGAGAGCGTCTTCGAGATCTCCAGGATTTAGTTGCTCGCCCAGGAGATTCATGCCCAGCTCCGCAGCCAGAAACCTGTCTCGCGAGGTCAGAACATGAAAGAGTCAAAGAGCCGAAAAGTGACATACCGTCCTTTCGCAGCCTTGACAACTTCTTCAATGATATGCTTAGAGAATTCAATCGTCACCGTAAAGTCAAATCTTGACTGTAAGGATTCAAGCCGTTCCGCCACATACGCTCTCATGTCGGGATCATCCGCAATAATCTCCTCTCGGCTTGCTCTGAGTTCCTTGAACGTAGCCTCCATCTCCCCAAGGGCACGAGAGGTTATGAGGAGCTTCACGTTCTCTCCGAGCGACAGGACGACCCTAATCACATCACGAACCTGCTTGTCGCTGTATTCTGCCGTATATTCGTCAAGGGCGTCAAGAACCAAGTAACACGACTGGTAGTTGCGAAAAGCGTTGGATAGAGTGGATCGAAGCTCATCCTCCGTCGGCCGTGATTTCCGCCTTATATGTGAGTCGTAAAGGCGTTTGAAGGCAGCGTTTTCATGAATTTCGAACATCTGCCTGCAGATGGCCTCGAGAATGGCATGTTTGTTCTGCTGACTTCGGTTCTTGTAGTTGAAGTAGATGATCCCGACAAATATGGAAGTTTCATCAACAAGCATTCGTAGATGATCCACAACGTGAGATCTAAAAGAGCAAAATACATCAGAACAGAACAAACTGAAATAATATAATACCTTACGCCATGACCGTTTTACCGACGCCAGCTGCAGTATGGGATAATTAGAAAGATTTTGTGGTTTACATAGAAGCATGGCATACGTATTCCGGGACACCACAAGATCCTCGGTTGCGGGGAAGTACACCATTTGCGATAGGTCTCCGTTCGGAGAAACCACTCTCCGGTGGCCTTCGAGCGTTTCTTGGCAATATCGTTGTGCATGGCTCGGTAGTCGATGCCAAAGTACCATTCTGCCATCTTGCGATATTCGTCACCTATGTCGGGTTAGGCTGTGTAGGGCGCGCCATATGCGCATTGTACTCACTGGAAGCTATATATATATATATTACTGAGTGTCAGTGATGGTCGGGTGTCGATAATATGGTTTCACTTACGAGTAATTTGCCAAAGATCTCCTGCCACAGTGAAATTGTAGAGATCACCGCCCGAATTGTTGAAGTTTCCACCATAGATAGAACAATTCTTGGCCCCGTTTAGAATCCCGTTGCCAGAACCACCTTTGGCTATCTCCAGGCTTTCGTTATCCTTATCTTCGTTGTATTCACCTTCGCCTTCCTTCCCAACACGTCCTTCGTTTTCTCGTCTAGTTGCGCCCACCCCAACTATTGCAGGCTGCCCACTCGTCGGTTCCAGGATCCCAGCATCTGACCTACTCGACACTTTGAATGCCCAATAAATCACTAGTCCTCCGGTTGAATGTCATTCGATTCTACTTACGAGTGATAGCAGTGTTGTAAGCCGTGGTAGAACCTCCGAAAGAGACGCCCTCCATCGGCGTCTCAAAGGAAGGTAACCTTGTGTCGTCCCCGCCGGGAATCGTAGGGTTGCCGAATGAAAGAAAAGTCGCTAATATCAATGATTAACCAGCTATCACTGTCAAGCCCTCATGAACGCCACGTACAGTTGGTGCGAATAGCTTGAAATGTACCCTTTTCCCAACCTTCAAGAAGAAGCGCCCGGAGATCGTTGTAATTATGGAGGTAGGTAGAGCAGGCGTCGTGAGACATAGTCTGACCAGACTTCAGAAGAAGCCGCTGAAAGAGATCAACCTCGATGGCTGCCTGCATTCTAGGGGGGAGGCCTTTGTACGGCTCCCATTTGTATTCATGTAGGATGCATCTATCGTCTTCGACATCCTTGTCTGAAGATGGTTCTTCGTCGAGGCTGGTAGTATCATCGGCAGCGCGTGGCTCAAGTTGGCGATTGCTCCTTGGATCTGGATGATGTCGTCGGTGGGGATTGGAGGTAGCATTCTCGTTGGCCCGCCCAGGCCCCATCCCTCAACTACAGAGAGACACCCTGTAAACAGAGCTAGAGTAACACAATTCGAGGCTCTTTGAGAACAGTTTGAGAAAAGTTGAGCAAGAAGTGGATCGTCGACAGAATATGAGATGGACTGACAAGCAACAAGGTCAGTGGTCAGTAGTATATGTAGAGGACGTCCACACCCCGACCACGAGGCTAAGGCTGGGCGCCTGTTTCACAGAAGTGTGCTGTGGCAGCTGTGAAGGTCCGAATCAAACGCGACAGCTGCCATCAACGAGTTGATGACTTGTGGCGATGGCCAATGCTTCGCATGGCGGTTTACGAGTCTGGAGTTTACTTGATTATGGTGACCTCTTCTATCCGAGTTATCTATACTCCAAAATGCAATGAACCACACCCTACTTGTGATTACTACCTGTTCTAATGTTTCTGTCCGACGCGCCTTTAAGGCGCGACATGTTGTGCATAAGGCTCCGAAGCCGACTGGTTGTTCGATAATGTTTGGAGAGCCTAACTTGCAGATGTACATTCCGCATTCATCTCTGGTGTACGACTCGGAGAAGACAGGTAGCGTCAAGTTCAGAGGTTTGCCTGAGGGCCAAAGGCGCAGTGGTATGGCAGGTACGGCTATGTCCGTAGTGCGTGATGGCCATGTATTCGGCAGTGATAGTCGACGAGGAGACCATGTGTTTGTATACCATACATGGGTCTATGACGCAATTTTTGTGGAGTGCAAGCCCAAAGAGGCAAACGAGCATCAAGCGAACCAATTGCAAAGCGGAGACGTAACCCATCACTGATGCGGACGGTCGCTTAGGACCCTCATAGGAAAAAGGACTCGCTTCCGTAAACTCCAGACTCGTAATCCTTTGAACAGCGGCCGTGTTCACAATCTCGGAAAACCAACCGGGTTGGGCTCAAATACGCATTAGCCTCGAAATCTGAGGGGGAGAATCTATACATGCGCGCCTTCGAACCAAGCTTCTCGGTCTTGACTTGGGTTGAAGTTGGAAAAAGTTCTTGCTCTGGAACTCACTTCATGTCTCCTCGACGGCTTCTTGCAGTCCTCTGGCGAATATTACTCGGCTGCTCAACCGTACCAGAGCTGTGCCGTCACGATATACGTAGATGGATGCCGAATTGCGCAGTACCGTTTACTCTGGAAGATAGACGGCTCGTTCATCTACGTACATCCTCGGCAAACTGGTCTAGTTGATATGGTGGCGGGTGAGAGAGACCCACGAACGGTGAGCCTCTCCATATAACAGAAACTTTGGGGTTCACTCTAGTTTGTCTTGAGAACATAGACGGCTCATCATCCGAAACTCAATCAAAATCATGAAAGCCATCACGTATAGCCCGGCTCTACTAGCGATTGAATACACATTCGTCAAAGAACTCAGCTATTGGCTCTTGCAGCTTCAACGGAACCGGATTCGTATGAATAATCTTTGTCTATTGGTTTATCAAGAACGGCTTTACGTAGGTCTGTGCGGCTCTATCTGAGTATTTAAAGGCTACGTTCGAGGTATTCTATCCTCGGAAGAAGACGCGACGCTCTCCGACTTCGCAGTAACTTGGCCATGCCCTCCTACGTTGTAACAGGCGCATCTCGCGGTATTGGGGTACGCTTTATCCTTGCTTGCAAAGTGTAATTGTGATCTAATTCCCTGATACCTACCAGGTCGAATTTGTGCGTCAACTCGCGCAAGATCCCAGCAATGTTGTTTTTGGCCTTGTCAGAAACGCGTCTACGGCAACCAAGCTCAATTCATTGAAGGAGACACAGTCGAATGTCCATATTCTTGAAGCTAATATTACCGATCATGTTGCATTGAAGGTATTTCAACGTTCCTCCCTGCCTTTAGCGTATGCTCACGATCGCTACCCTAGAAAGCTGCCGAGGAGGTGTCAAGCATCACCGGCGGATCTCTCGATGTCCTCATCAATAACGCAGCGTTCATCGATTTTGGGAAAATGCACCTCACTCTGGATGCCTAGTACGTCACCTCCTTCTGTCCAATACTTATTACTGACACGGAGGTATATAGTGACGACCAAGACGCGTTAGCTGATGAAATCCGACAGAATGTACGTATCCGATACCTACTTGCTTTATAGCCCATCGTCCTAAAGTTCCACCTCAGTTCGAAACCAACTGCATCGGAACAATCCACGCCATCAACGCATTCCTCCCACTTCTCAAGCAAGGATCCATCAAGAAAGTTGCGACCATCAGCTCAGCAGTTGCAGACATCCAACTCACCAAAGCCACTCAACTCGCCCTAATTTCACCATACTCTATCTCCAAAGCTGCCGCCAACCTTGCAATCGCTAAATACGCTGCTCAATATGGAAAAGACGGTTTCGTATTCTTCAGTACTAGCCCTGGCCCGACCATGTCGAACGAGAATGGAGCCTTCGCCTGTGAGTCCTAGAGTTAAATTAAACTCGTGTTCGTGATACTAACTGATATCTTCTATTCCCTGATAGTGGGCCCTGAGCAAATGCAAGCCTTCGGTATAATGTTCGCATCCTACAAGCGTGCCCAGCCGGACTGGAACGGAGCTATGCTCAGCGCTGAGGAGAGTGCTCGGAGACTATTGCTTGTCCTCACGAACGCCACGGAGAAGGACAACGGAGAGTTCTTGTCTCAGTATGGCGATAAGACCTGGCTCTGACCTAGAGTGGCACGGGGCCGGTTAAGATATTTGTAAAATACATTTTTTCAGGAATATACAAGTAGTTTCATCATGCATGGAGTAAATCATGAATTGCCCACCGGACCCTTCACCCATAGAAGTATTACGCCAACCCACTCGACGTGCTCGAGCCAGTACCAAGAAGCGTCTTCCACCAAGTTAATGTATAAAAAAGCTAGACGGTACTCAAACCCTCTCAATCATACAGTCCAAAACTGCACATCTGCCCTCCTCCACGACAGCCTTAATAGCACCTTTCATCGCCTCCTCTAACTCTACCGCCACGCTCTTCAAGGCTTTTCCTTCACCCTTCAGGTCTGCCTCACCGCCACCAATCCTCTTCCCCCAACACCACGCCTCCCTTCCCCCGCCACCCTGGCTCGCCGTCAATTCGTCATCGCCTCCACTAGCAGCCCTCGCCAACCCCACATAATCCGGTCCCCTAGGCCCGAACCCAACACCTAATGTATCTCCATTCCCGGATCTACTGGTAAGTTTCGCTCCATGCCCAAGAGGGTGTACAGCCGCCATCGAGTTGCGTGGGGATTTCCAGCCGGTGTTGTTAAGTATTAGCGTCAGGAATGGCTATCGTCGAAAAGTAACTCAGCCACGGCCCCCCCGGGTGAAGATCGAGAAACTCACAGTATTATACCGCCTAGCCATCCAATACGCACTCCCGGGCACACCAAACAAGAAACTCCCATCACCGACGAGGAGAACGATGATATCCCATCGCTTCTTCTCGCCGGCATCCTTCATTACCTCGCCAGCGATACTAGCACCAACGGCCGCACCCAAGGCCCATCCTAACGAGCTGCCTCCACTCGTGATCATCTCTCCGGCCCTCGTAGGTCGTAAGTGGTTCCAAGTCAGGGGGTAGTTCGAGATGGACTCGTTCAAGTATAGCACCCTCAGACCCTCCTTCGTAGCCGAGGGGTGGTCACTATATGAAGCCAATGTCGTCCTCAACGTGGCAAGAATATTAGGCACCAACAGAGGCTGAGGATCAACACTGGGAGGGTGCGTCGTTTCGATCTCGATTAGTTTCTCGATCATCTTTCCATGTTCCTCTCTAACCCTCTTCATCCGTTCATCTCTCCCCTTCGCCACTTCAGAACCTTCCTTTCCACCCTCTCCACCGCCTACGTCCAACGCCGGTTCCACTCTCAACACCTCCTCAACGATCTGCTCCAACACAACCTCTCCGTCCGCCTGCACCATAACCACCTCCCCTTCAAGCTCCTCCCCCAAATGTCTATTCCCTTGCGTCCTCCCCAGGACATCCCCACTGTCCACCCAATACACCTTTGCATCCTTCCCCGGTCGATCGTTGTTCGGAATCCAGGGGAGCAGGCAGTCCAGTACGAGTATCAGATCCGCACTCTTGAGCAGAGGTGAATGAGTTCCGGGCGCGAGGTATGTGACACCCAAACAGCAGGGGTGGTCGAAGCCTAGGTTCACTGCACTGGGGCACACCTGAACCACCGGAATTGCGAGTATAGTGGCGAGTTTGGAGAGTAGAGGGACAGTACGAGTGTTCGTTCCCAGGGAGGATGTGAGGATGAGCGGCGAACTAGACGCGAGAAGGGCTTGTGTTAGGGATTTTAAAACTAGAAGACACAGTTTCAATTAGACTTATGTCAAGAGTGCCTCATAAACGCATACCTCTTGGACTCAACCCGGCAGGTTCGACCGGTGCCATATTCCTCCCTACGTTCTTCCTCTCCTCCTGCATAGCTTCCCCTCCCACCTCAGCCTCCATAACTTCTCTCCTCGCCCACAGATACACTGGTCCCCTGGGTGCAGAACACGCGATCTGCATAGCCCTTCTAACCACCTTTGGTGTCACCAACGGCGACTCGATCTGCACCGTATGCCGCATGTACTGTCGGACAATAGCTGGTTGGTCTGGGATATCTGTTCATATGAATTAGGGCGAGTTTCGGTGCCAAAGTTGTCGAAAGAGGAAATATACCCTGCAACCACAATATCCATTCGTTCCTCGTCCCCTTTCCCGCCTCCCCGAAAGTCCCCACAGGTGATGCCCCAGCGTACACAATCACCGGTACCCTCGCCCGATCCACATTATGCACTGCTCCCGCCAATGCCTGTGTTCCCACATCCACATGCACGATAACACCCGCTGGTTTGCCCAGAACTTGGGCGTACCCCTGGGCTGCGGAGAGGGCGACCATTTCGTTCGGGCATGTTATTATCTGGGGTTGCGTGACTTTCATTCTGGCTTCTTTTCCTTCGTCGTCATGAGACTGAGCCTCGCCGCTAGATTCGACCCGTTGCCGTTGTAGGTCCTCTAATAGTCCTGGATGATCAGATCCCCAGTTCACAAAGAGATGGGTTATTCCTGCGTTCGCGAGGGAGAGGAGGAAGAGGGAGGAGGTTGTGTAGCGTGGGTCTGAAGGCGACAGGGACGAAGAGGACATCTAAGGGACTATTCGAGCGTTGAGGAGATACGAAGATAGAGTTAATTGAGATTAGAGTTGGAGGGGCGGGAGTCCAAATCTCGAGCTGGAGTCTATATATCTTGATACGAACGAATGAACCACATGTCACATCTCCAGTAATCATGGTCAGCAGGCCACTCGTATCTTCTTGTCAGCGTCCTAATTCCAAGCCAGCATTGTCCATATTTGTGCTGTTATAGCTATTTGCATGACTTCCATGCAGAAAATGAACAACAGTCCAATGGCGTCGCAACGTAGAAGTCTCTTGCCAAATAGATGTGGATCGCAAAAGGTGATGGACGAAAAGTGCAAGAGCAAATCGGCGCCGTCCGTCCATCACCGGACCTGTTCGAGTCTTCGGATCAAGCATCTAACGATATCTAATCCGAATAGTACTTTCCCTGTCGAAGCTTTGATATTTAAGTTCATGAGTACAGCATGCAACCTAAGGCTCCCACTGCCAGTATCGCAGCCCATACCTGACCTCCACAGTAGTTAAACCAATGTCACACGCCGAGCCCTCATATGCATCAAAGCAACCTCGATTGAACTGAAATAGAAGGACGCTTGTTGTGAATCCTGCTTCGCCTGGATTTGAACCTCTCACCCTCTCAGACTTTCCCAGAAAACGGATCTATTGTAAAATCTATTGAGAACGTATGTGCTAACGAGCCCGAAAAGGTTCGTAGAGAACACGAGTTTAATGGGCTCCTGCACTACTAGAGGCATGTGCTTGTACACTGCAAAATTGAATTGCTCCAGGAATTGCTTCTTGGTATCGGGCGTGCATAACCTTCAAAAGGCTCGCTAGCCGTGGAGCCTTTGTCCTGTAGCTTCGTGTGGACGCTTCAAACATAGAAAGAGGAAGATAAATATTGATAGATAAATATACCTAAAGGGAAGGACGTTGAAGAGTAAAGAACATGCTACATCAGAGATACAGACACATCGTTCACTGCAAATCCAATGATAATGAACTTGACGAAAGGGTGTTTTAGCTACCCTAGTACGAAACAGAAGAACTTGTAACTAAGCAAATGTAGCGGAGGATAAATATTTAATACTAGTGGGTGGACGAAATGCATATCCATGAAAGGATTGAAGTACCGTACTGGATCTGTAGCTTTACTGGTGACGAATCCGATATTCTATGAGTAAGTAGGAAAGCGTAAGAGAAAGAAAAATCAATGACAATGTCCCTTCAAACCCACCACCATGCCTCTCAAAGAGACGCGGCCTCAACCACTCTAACTGCCCCTCGCGCTTCCAGCATCCGGGCGACACGCCCAAACCCAGCTTCGTATGCATACCATAGCGGAGTCTTTCCTTCGTTATCTGCCAGATTTACGTCCAAGTCCTCCCATGTGAGTAACAATGATACCATGGCCTTGGCTTCAAGCTCGGGTTTGTGTAGTAATAGCTTGTCGTGGTTCGCTGGTCCAACGAACATTCGTCTCGAGGGCCAGGGGCACACTGCCCACCACAAAGCAGTTCGCCCGGAATGATCTTGCGCGTTGATCGCGAGGGAAGGACATTCAAGGAACGGCCGAAGAACGATTGTTTCGCAAGAAAATCGAGCACAGGCAAGCATTGTCGCCGTTCGGTCCTCCCTGTCTCTAGCATTGATGTCGATGGTAGGATGGGCCAGAAGCAAACGAGTGAATTCGGATGAATAGGCGTTCTGGTGATCGCTGTGAGAATAAACTTGAGAATAAACATGATCGAGACCAAGGAAGTGAAGGGGAGTTCTGCCTTCGTTGCATCGAGAGTTCGAATCGATATGAGGGTGTCCAACGAGAAGTCGCAAGGTCGCAAGACGATCGTCTGTGACATACCCCAACTCTGAGGTTAAACGCGAGAGAGGGCATGTACCCTCCCTGTCCCTTGAGTTCACATCTACTCCTTCCTCGAGCAATCTTTCCGCAATTCCAGCATAACCTCCCATTACTGCATGTGTAAACGGTGTTAGACCACGATTGTCTTGCAGATCTGGGTCAATACCGGGTTGTTGAAGGAGTAGTTGGACTATGCTTCCATGACCCCGTCCCGCGGCATGTGACAAGGCAGTTCGTCCATGAATGTCCTTTTGATTGACATCGCAGTCACCTGTATTGAGTAGTAGCTGAACGACTACGTCCGCGCCATCATTGACTGCGGTCAGTAAAAAGTCCGTGTTTTCGTATAATCGCAAGCCGTGCCGTTCAAGGAGAGGCACCACTGTTTCTGTGAAGCCAGAGAGATGCGCACAGTACAGGGGTGTTCTACCATCGTTGTCGGCTGTATGTATGTCGAGACCGTCCTGATCAAGAAGCAGCCTCACAAGAAGTGTAGTGTCAGTTTCGTTCCGTTCTGCCTGCCGTGCTAACATCTGTCCGGCGGCCAGTGATAAGGCCGTGTTGCCACCATCGTCCCGATGGTCGAGAGATTTTTTAGCGCCATGCCGGAGAAGAAGTCGAGCTATTTCGACGAATCCGTATCCAACGGCAAGCCCCAGAGGAGTTATATCATCTGAATCCGAATCTGTTTCCAGAATCTGATCTTCGGATAATTCAAGCAGGCGTTGTACCAGTGCGATGTTACCTCTCCGGATTGCAACTCGGAGCATAGCTCGACCTTGCACTTCTAGTGATAACGCGCGGCTATACTCTCTGTTGTTATGCTCAAACAAGAGCTCGAAGATCTCTGCATTCCCGTTATGGATAGCAGCAAGAAGTGGGGAGGATGTTTGAAGGCTGGATTTTGGAGCCTGCAACGTGGGCTTTTCCACTTCGTCAGGGTTGCATGATGATTCCAATCCATACAGAAGCCTGGTATTCCCCATTTTATCGGCTTGCTGGAGTAGGAGCTGAACTGTCTTGGTGCTTCCCGACTTCACTGCCAGTTCTAGTAGTGTCATACCCTCGACATCAGGCGAAGTCACGGTCAGGTCTACCCCAGGCTGCTCCATCAAGAATTGCAATGACGCCTCAAGACCATAAGAGGCTACGTGAGCTATGAGCGGGCCATTCCATGGTTCAAATGGGATGTCTAACCCAAAACGGGTAACAAATGCTCTGATAGAAGAAACATGGTCAGGGCGTGTAGCGAGTGCTAGTGGCGAATTTCCAGCAGTTGTTACTGGGACATCTGCCATTCCCTCAGCAAGAAGTGATATGAGATGAGCTTGGTTGTGATAGACTGCCACAAACAGGGAAGCACCGCTTAAAGGTTGTTCGTCAAAGCCAAGGCATAGGGATTTGTGCATCCATGAAGTGAAGAGGAGATAGGTTGCATTGTGAGCGACCGCTGGACTATCGCTCGAAAGGAAGTCCCAGATGCGGTCAGCGGGCGCCTCTGTGCAGCCTTGAGAATGAAGACCCCAATGAAGGGCAGCATAATCGTAAAAAGGCAAACGGGCTTGAATCTCGGGAGGGTATTCGTCGGTCAGGGTACCGTCCGAAAGAATATCAAGTGTAATATAGTCCAGGCAAATCTTCGTCATTTCCAAGTCAGCCTCTGGGAAGTATCGGCCCCGCTGTTTCTCAAAGAACTCCTGAGCGGTGAAGTCTACGAAAGGATGAGCGTATAGCAGGGGCAAAATGGTCGAAGGCTACAACTTACGTACGAAGACCACAGTCTTCTCTCTCACAACGAGAATTCCAGCGCAAATGGCCATGATTGTAGATAATGGCGTAAGGTATTTGTCGATATTGGTTCCTCCCTGCTTGGTGGCTAGACCGTGTCGGAACTCTTCAATCCGTAACGGTCGACGGGCACATGCGACCATCATGATAGCTCTTCGAGCGAGGAGTCTCTTCTTCTCGGCATAGTTTGCAAACCGTTCCATGACGCGGGCATAGGCTTGATCAATTTGGTCAGGAAGGTCTTCCAGAGCATCTTCCAGTTCCCCTGAATTCAGCTGCTCAACGAGAGAATCCATATTCAACGCTGCCATCAGAAATCTACCGTGCCATGGTCACACCTGAATCGATAAATCATTGGTGGATAGAGGTGACTTACCTGCCAGCAGCCACCCGTATCACCTCACGTATTATCTGCTGTCGCAAAGACGGCAGTATTTCGAAGTTAAATTCCTGGTTATCGAACCTTCCTTCAATATACCGACGCATATCACCCTCCCCAACTTCAATATCTAATCTCAGGTGACCAAGCCTGCCGAAAATATCGACGAACCCCTCTAGGGGGCGGGACGTCACCAGCACCCTGACTCCACTACCCAAGGAAAGTAATGTCTCGAGAAGCTCCCGAATTTTCTTGTCGCTGTATTGGTCTAAGTACTCATCGAGGGCATCGAGTACGATGAAAGACTTGTGGAATAGGCGGATGCTACGGGAAAGATTCTGCCGGATCTCATTCATCGACAGTCGTGAGTTGTTCTTGCGGTGTGAGTCGAATGCCTCTTCGTACATCTTGGATAACGTTGTCCCAGGGGAAGCTTCGTATGCCTGTCGACAAAGAGCTTCGAGGACTACCGTCATATTTTGGCGACTACGAAGCTTATAGTCGAAATAGACGAATCCGAGTGCGGCCGTAGGATGACATCTTCGCAGATAGTTGATGGCGAGGGAGCTGCCCAGCATGAAGCGTCAGCCAGGTATACTTCCGAGAATCCATCCATCACTCACGCAATGACGGTCTTTCCAACGCCAGCTATTCGTTTGGTCAGAAATACAGCTACTCTGGCTAGGAGAAAGCAACATACGCATCCCAGGGCACCAGAGAACGCGACTCTGAGAACCTTCGCAAAATTGCTTGAATTGGTCTGAATTCACGAACCATAGACCCGTGTTTGGCGCCCGCTTCTCAGAAATAGCATTCTGGGTCGTGCGATGATCAAAATCGGAGAGCCATTTGGCTACGGTTTCCTGACGATCACCTAGAAGTACGCAGTGAGCGGATGAATGGAGGTCTTGAGAATAACCCACTAGAATCTAGAGGTACATGAGGTTCCGAAATTATGAAAGAAGTGAGGTGTAAACTTACAGTGGACATGCCAGATCTCTCTGGCGCTCTCAAATTTACCCCCCGTGATAGTGACATCTTTCGCGTCTTGAAACCAGGCTAAAGAAAGGAAAGGGCTGAGGTCCAAGGGTAGAGGGCTTGTCAATAGAAGGCCTACTGGTGGTGTGGCCGGCAACATTACTTATGTCACGATTCGTTTGTCCGAGTGGCCTCTGGCCTACAAGGCTATCGTTTCGCACTGATTCCGTGGAAGAATCGTAAACGCTTGGCTCTGCTTTGGTAGTTAATCTGATGAACCGGTCTGGGGAATCTCATAGTAAGTATAGACGCCCTCTCCACGATACCGAGCCTCACCATCGTTGCGTATCCTACTAAACGAGCCTGTCTCCCAACATTGCAAGAAAAGTCTGCGAGTCTCAGGGTCCTCAAGCAGTTCCTTACAGGCTTCGACAGTAGGGCCTGACTGCTTAGTCGTTGGGTCTGAGCTGACAAGAACCTCCTTGAGAGCAAGCGCCGCAAAGCCAGACGCGGCATCCGATTCGGATGGTAGAAGTCTATATATGTTCCAGTTATACTGTGCCAGAATCTCTTTATCGGGGTCCATGGCAAGTCTTTCAGAGGGGAGAGTTTGATTGACTGAGGGGTCTCGAGGCATCCTCCCAGATGCCTCTGACAAGCTGTGGGATTGATGAATAGATGCTAAGTTGTGTGTGCAAGAGGCTGTGTTGTTGTGCTGTTGCGTGGTGGAGTTGCTTGATCAATCTGAATTTGATACAGTGGAAAGAAATTGACATTTGTCGAATAAAATCGTGGAGAGCAGCGACTAAAGAGTTGATAGAGAAAGCGAGAGCTTATAAATTACGGTAATACACGAATACACCCTAGTAGACAAGCTTTAATCGCACGAGAGGCTATCTCCCGCCAACCAGCCCACTCCTCAAGCCGTAAGGACCATTCATCCCAAATCCCACACCAGCAGCCTGCAAACCCGCACTTCCCAGAGCACCCATTCCCATCCCCACACCCGTGTGGTTCTGGTTAGCCCCAACCTGCTGCCCATGCCCAAGAGCTTGCCCATGAACCTGGTTGTGGCCTTCCCTCGAGTTGCTTATCTGCGCACTTCCTCGATCTTCCCTTTCTGCGATGGTCACACCCATACCCATACCGGTCCCGCCTAGACCCCCGTGTCCGTTGACACCGTTCTGGCTGAAGGTCTGCCCTAGACCGTAAAGTTTCCCAGAGAATTCGTGGTCGTCGATAGAATCATTGAAGTACTTTTGGCGAAGCTTGAAGAAGGTTTGGGATGTTAACAGGGAATCTGTTCCTGTAGATGGAGTTGTCGTCGGCCGGGGAATCTGAACAACCTTTAGAACCATGGGGTGGAGAGGATGAGGAACAGCAGCTTACGCCCAGTTCATCGCCCAGTTCTACCAAACCACCCTTCACTTGTATTCCTACATTTCCTGCACTTCCCTTCACGACGTTGTTACTCCTCATTAAGTACTTCAGGTCGTATACCGTCGGGAACCATTTTCTTAGCAGCTTGAAGAATTCGTCCTCCGTTGTCGGCAGCGATGATGCCGTCAGTAGGGAGACGAAGTACCCAAAGTCATAGCCACTGCGAGAGGGCTGCAATGAGAACCAATATCGAAAGCGAACCAAAAGTCGTCCTGACCTGTGGAATCCAATCCATCTCACACCTTCCTCAAGCACCAACCCACTAGTGATCATCAACTCTGCAAAATCATTTGGCAGGATGCCTATGCTTTCATGCTGCTGGAAATCGAAGCCACATTTTTGTAGATGTTCGACAGAGTCTGGGGAGTAAATGTCGTCGCTAGACAGTAGCCATTATCAGTATAATGCAAGGCGTGCAGTTGAAACTGGTACACACTTGACGCTGAACCTGAAGTTAAATTGCCATGTGCCGCCTTCTTCTGGCGTATTCCCTTCCTCGTCTGCCAGCGTAATACCGACCTATGAGGTGCTTGTTTAATTTAACAAAGCCAGGACAGTAGCATATGAAGGGACATACCTGAATAATCTTCAGGAGATCGACATTACACCTCATTGTTTGGTAATGATAATCCGATGAAGTCTTGAAGGACCCTATTGGGCGAGCCACAACACCGGGAAACTCTGTATCCTGAGCAGGTAGACAGTAGAAAGCAGACGCAAAGAAAAATCGTCAAGTCAGTTTGCAGCCACAAAGGAAGGTAGAACGGTCTGACCATGGCAATGTAATTGTACTTTTCCACCAAATCTCTGATGTTCCGCATCTCCGCCTCCAAATTGGGGGCCCATACCTCCGTTATTTGCGACATGTCACCACCAATGGCTTGCGGTTATTACGTTCCGCGTGATTCTCGGGTACCGGTAGCGTTTAAGCTGGATATCGGGTGTCTTGGATTGGCAGTCCTGGCGCTACAAGGTTCGGGTTTCTCCCAATGAGGATCGTTAAGTGGGCAGAAAGCTTTCTGCCTCGGCTGACTCTTCTGTATTCCGTCCTTCCTTTGCGCTACGTCTTCTTCTGGCCAGAAAGCTGGCACAGTAGCAGTTATAGATGCAGGCTGGCAGGCAACGACGATTCGATGGAAAGGTGAATGTGGTTATGTAATCCGGACGCGTCGCAGAGAACACTCTGAAAGCCTCAGACGGCGAGAGGAAGAGGAAGCAAGAATACATTGATATTTAATTTCAGCTAGTCTTGATACAAACAAGATAGGTAGTGTCTAAACAACAGCGGTGGGATGAGTTAGGATAAAGCTATAGCTACGAGTAGTAAGTACTGAGGTAAATAGTCGATTCAAGAGTGGCGGTTATGGTTTTCTTCATAAATTATCACTAGCCAATAAATATCCTTCTCCAGCCTAGCAAGGGAGCAAGCAATGGATATAGTACAGTGTCCGTCCTAGGTACCCAAGCCCAAGATTCAAGACGATGAATCAAAAACGAAGCAGCAAGAAGAAAGTAAAACAACGAGGAGTGGAGAAGGAGCTGCACCTAGTAATACAAAGCTTAGAACCAAGCCATATAGCTGGTATCTTCCAGCTGCACCGTCAATGCTCCATAATCAAGATTGAATTCCTCCTTCCCATCCACCCTTGGGCTGTTTGGCACGAACAGCTTCTGCCTATCGGCGTGCAGCTGCTGCGCTGTAGGCAGAGGTTGCGGCTGATTCCTGTGCGTAGGAGGGAATCCCTTGGCGCTCGAGCTTGATCCAGGCGTCGGTGTCGTGCTGCCATACTTGTAGACGTCTGGTAGCCAGCTCTCCTGCACGGATACATAATCCCTCAACGGCATGTGGCTTGGTACAGGTGTGGGCGGTAAAGCCATCGAAGTTGCACTCGACTTCATCTCTTCAGCGAACCGCAGGAGAGTGCGGTGTACATTTTGGAACGAAGCTGGCAGCCTAGGCTGCTCTCCGGGTGCGAGGACACGGGGGTAGGGGTTTGACGCTTGGTATTGATCCTGAGATGACGAGGAGCGATGTAATTTCAGGCAAGCATGTGCTTTTTGGGAAAGCTTTTCGACGAGGGGCTAAAATGATGCACTCAGTAAGAGCTGCTAGTCTGAAAAGACAACACATACCAGAATCTGGCTGCTAGCGGGGAGAACAGTTGATGCCTTCTTGAACAAATGGCAAACCTTTTCCAGCTCAAAAGCAGCACTATTGGCGAACGGGGTCAGAGGAGCTCGGAATACAATCAACGAGAGCGTGACCTAGCAAAAAAGTGAGAACTAGAATCAGCCAATGCAACCAGAGCATTTAGAAGGATGCTTACCGCTGCAGAGTACGCGTTAATCCACAGATATAAGAACCTCGCACTCAGCTGAGGTTCCTTGCTGAACAAGATGTCCAGAGCGTCAGTGAGAGTGGCAGCACCGAGGTATGTCGCCAGAACAGAAGGTGCATAAGGATGGTTGATATCCAATGCATCAGCGCTGTTCATGGCTTCTGTGAAGAACCGACGATGAAGCTGTAGTAGGGCTATCCCGGGTACATCCAATCAGTTCGAGTTCAGATCGGACAGGTAAGTGCCACCCACCAATTTCACGGCTACTAGCCACCATTGCCCTCTGCATGGCAAGGAATGGAGGTTCGTCCTGGGAGTGATGTCGCCTGTCCCGTAGAACATCAGGAACTTCAAAATCTCTGACTTCATTGTCCAAGTCAAGGACCTTGGCGTAGGTGAGAGGGGCATTCGTGTTCACGATGGCTTCAAGAACGGGCGTGAGGCAGTGGATGAAGAACTTGTGCTTCCAGTCATGATCTGCAGGAAATAGTCATTGAGCGGCGTGTGAATGTGAAGGAGGGGAAATGGCTTACATATAGCTTCTTGCCTAGGCACGTAAAGACCAGGCCCGTGGAACGAAGGAGTACGGACATCCACATGCGAGAGGCAAATAGATGGAGGTCGGCCCAAGGACAAGCTCTGCAAATCAAAATGTTAGATTTTGGAAGGCGGAATGGGGGGATGAGACCAACCATTCGAGCATCTATGTTCAGCAGCTCCCAAAATATCGCTCGACGCCTTTCATCTTCTTCAGGTAAACCTCTCAATCGAGGGCTGTCGCGGTCTATTTCTCAGTGAGTAATTTGCCTAGTACAGGTGAAATCGAAGAAACGCACGTAAACCCAACTAAAAGGCGCAAAGCATCAGTATGACGCAAGTTTTCAGCACGAAAGAACACCTACCCCTTGTGCAAGTTTGGCCACAAAGCCCATTAAATTCCAAGCATATCCAACTGCCTTCCTGTTGTCCGAAAAGATGAGGTGCCACCAAATCATGTAGAACTGCGGGCACACGAATGATACATCAGCAACCTCCCCAAATCTATGCTCACGAAAATCTTACCAGTGTATGCAACACATCGAAGTCGGGTTCCTCCATGAGCGGAATCTCACACACCGCCGCTCTCGCAAGATGATGGTATGCTTCGCCATAGAGGTTTCCGATCGGCTTTCGTAAATCCACGATCGAGCCAACAGAGAGCATCATCAATAGAAGCGCCAGCCGACGAGGTCGCAAATCCTCAATATCACTGTGGTAAACGTGATGGATGAGATTTTGCAAGAAGGTTTCGGATGCATCGATGTGATACCTGGATAGAACGTTCAGTCAGCATCTGCATCTTCAATTCAGTCTCGGAAGCAAGAGAAGCACAACGACCCCGAGGAGAACGGAGCGGCCAGGTGGAACGAGGTGATCCTCTGGGAACACTCCTGACCACTCCCATCTACCCGGACCCTTCATCCCCGGTGATTGCGGTAACAATTGATAAACGAGACAAACCCGGCGGGAAAGTCTAACATAATTTGGTGGAGACGGGAAAGAAGCGGCGGCGGAAAATGACGAAGGGGAAACGACTCGCGTAAGGAAGTGGGAGACTTACTGCCAAAGTGCATTCTTCTGCGCCGACTCGCACGTAGCCATTGCCTCCTCTTGAGGGGGCAGTGCCTCACGGATCGATTGACGAATCCTCAGATCAACGGCCCAGGGGAACGGGAACGTTGCACTGAGTTGAAGTACGTCCTTAGGTACCTCAGGAGGGCCAGGCTTCGTCCTCGTGGTTGACGTGTTTTGGGGCTTCTGAGGTAACAACTTTTCGCCATTGGGTGGTGATGTGGAACCTATGGGGCGATAAGGAGGCTGCGATATTGCTGGCGGAGGACCGGGGGGCAATTGAGGTGGCTGAGTGGTCCCATATAAGTCTTCGGACGTTTTGATGCGAAGGAGGTCTGTATTGAGGAGAGGGTGTGGTTCCTTAGACACCTTGGCCTGGACAGACGCCAGAGCTTCTTCAAGGTCACGAACACGATCAGAAAGTGTCGTGATTTTTTCATGAAGCTGTTCAGTGTTTGCAAGGATGAACCTAAATAAAACAGTCAGCTGCCGTGCACAATTCCGGTCGGGCTATGAAACGCACCGACTACCCCTGCCAGATGTGAGAGCACCTGTAAAGACACAGAAGTTAAGAAAACGTATTGAATCATGTTTGTTGGACCGAAGTACCTTCTGGGCAGAGACTGCCGCAACCTCGTTTGACGCATGACTAGGAAGTTGAATTTGCTCAGTTAGCAAATCAAATGGATCACAGGGTTTTTAATACACCAACCTGGCAGGGGAAAACACGATCGCACTAGAGAACGTTAGACGTGTATAATCGCCGAGTGATAACAAGAGCCTGCCTTGAGCTTCAATCTAAAAAGGCCGCGAACGTTAGTTCCATCCACTTGATTATTGTATGGGAACGATCACATACCTCCGACATTCTTTGCACGAGAGTTTTCGGCCTTTTTCCTTGCCATTATTGCTAGCAGCTTGTGTAGTTTCTTGTGTCTTGAGTTGGGAAGTCGATGTCGACGGTACGGGGCCATGATTCGATTTTTCCGCTGGATAGTCCCCAGATACGGAGACAAATCCGGGTTCGTGGTTGTAACCGGCGGCAACGAAGCCGCTCCGCTGACGTTTAACGCCATGAGGATTCAAAGCTTCTTCCTCGTCGACGTCCATTGAGGTTCGTGAAGGGGAAGGGTTATCGTAGGGGGACCCCGAGAGCATTGCAAGAGGGTGAAGATGGATGGTGCTATTTCGAAGAACCTGGTAAAAGGCTTGCCGCTCAAAAGTGACGGTTTATCCCCGTGACTGCCGGGGCAAAGGCACCGAGCCAAACTCCCACGTTCTCGCTGTATTTTATCAGCTTTTGCCCATATTCGGGCGATCGTTGATGTCCTCGAGGACCAATTTACAGTGCGAGCGAAACGGATTGCGAATCATTCGGAGTTCTAGCAGAGGGAGCGGCAGGCTGTCAGTCAAAAGTAAACACCAATTCAGTTCGTGTAGTCATAAGAACAAAGTAATACATACACCAGCAAGAGATATATACAACAACAGGAGTGTACGAACGAAAGTATCATATGGCACAAGGTTATCTAGATTGAACCGAACTAGGAGTTAGGGGGTAAATATTGTACGGCAGAGGAATGATGACTCGGTCAAAGAAATGGTATAACTAGAAGAACGACATCCAAGGTTGGTCGCTCGATGAGTTGAAGGCGCCAAGTTCCAGGTTTAGGGAATCCACCGAAATCAGTTTCGACGTAGATTGGATGGGATGTGATTGACCCTGGCCATTCTCCAGGTTGGGTGGCAATGATCCAAATGCAGGTCCATTTGTGGTATCGCCCTTATGAGCGTCCTTGGAAGGAGGGGTCGTGTCGTAGTCTTGTGAGTACAAGCTTGGCAGGACCGGAGAGGTTCCGGGCATATTTGGCGGTGGCGGCATCCAAAAGTGAGATGGTGGGCAATGCGAGGCAACTGGACCTGAGCAGTTGCAGGGTTTGCGATTAGGGAACATTAATTTCGCTCTCTGATGGACCTCTGCGATACACTGGCCCAGGCTACGATGTGTCTTTGAGAACGGGTCTGCGCCAGTAATCGGGGCAGGGGGAGAAGGAGATGCGATAAACCTTCCATTCATGGTCATCGAGATATCCCCTCCGAAATCATGTTGATCCAGCTGTTCCTCTCCAACGACATGTTGGAGCATGAGCTGCACTTCCTGCCCTTCTGACCACCTGTTATAGATATCATTCGCCTTGATGACCATTCGTTCCAGGATCGGCTGCAAAGATCAGGAAAAGATATATGAAAAGTTCCACGAATGAATAGGAAATCGGCAATCATTAGTAAAAACTCCACGTAAAACTGGACCGGCGGCTTACAATGACTTGTTGTGCACGCGGACATGTGTCCTTCGCTTGCTTGAACAACCCTCTTGCCCTCTCAAGTTCCTGCAGGACCGCAGGTGACAGGCATGTAAATGGGGCTCTTGACACGAGGAGACACAACGCGACCTATCAAGGGAAACACAGAAATGAAAAGATTTTAGGTTAATATTCTGTTCATTTCCACGATCAAGCAGATCACGCAAAACGGATGACGTACAGCTGCGGAGAAGGCATTTGACCAATATCCGAGGATCCGCGCTGTTAATTGTGGTTCGCGATGATAGAGGTCTTGCACGGTTGCAATCATCCTGGAGGCACTCAAAAATACAGCGACCACAGACGGCGCGTATTTGTGCCGGCGGTTGAAGGCTTCTTCTGGACCGCTCAGGGCTCGAGTGAAATAGGACCGATGCAGTTGCAACAGAACTAATGAAAGCACCGAGTGAGCATACGGTCGGCAAATATGACAGTGGTGGGGAGAATGCGGGGAACGGAATGAGGTGGCAAGATGGAAGAGGAAATCAACTACCCACCAGCTTCAAGCGCAATAGCAAGCGATGCTTTCTGCATGTATAGTGGCCGGTCCCTAGGTATCGTGTTCCTCAAGGGTTGTGGGAAGGAAAAGTCACGGATTTTGGTGTCAAGGTCAATCACAATTGAATAGTCGAGCGAGGGTTGCGAGATGACATCCAGTACAGGTGCCAGACACGATACGTACCAAGAATGTTTCCATTCTTGATCTGTGGGACCACGTCACGTCGCATAAACAATTGGTGCGGTAAAGGATGGTGTTTTGAACGGACGTACACGCATGGAAACCTAGCGATGGGTCGGTCCCATAATCCGGAGTATACGACGGGCGTGGGCAATCCATATATTTGACATTCAACGATGGAGGCCTTCCAAGCGAAAGTGACTTCATAGGACCGAGATTAGGCCGGTAGATAACCCAGTGAATCGTTTATCAACTTACGAGGCGGGCATCAAGATAGAGGAGTTCCCAAAACAGAGATCTACGTTTCTCTACTTCCTCTGGTATGACCTTGGAGCCGCCGCCTCCACGATCTATGAAGCAGAGTCCAGGTCCAGGAGTCCGGAGTAGAACAAGAAAAGCGTCACTTACGCAGTCCGATCTACAAATAGAACGTGTCAGTATAATGTATCCCCAGCACAATCGATAACCCAGGTGGAGGGCAGGTAAGAGAAGGGCTACTCACACTTTGCGCCAGCTTCGCCGTCAAACCCATCAAACCCCAAGCATACCCAGCTGCCTTCTTCTTATCCGAGAAGACCATAAGATACCAAATTTCATAAAATAGCGCCGTAATTGTCTCCACATTCGTCTCCTCCATTACCGGGATCTCACAAAGGGCAGCTCTCGCATTTTGATGATACCTCTCCGCATCAGGTGAGTCGGGGCCTCTATGCTTAATATCCACCAGGCATCCAACAGCGAGGATCATAAATAGAAGGGCAAGACGGCGGGGTGAGAGTTCTTCTGTAGCACTGGTATAACAATGGTGTGCAAGATTGGGGAAGAAGGTTTCGCTTGGATGAGGGTTGTATCTGGAATGATGACGACAGATGAGTTGGAGACTCGATCAAGTCAGTAAAGGAACATACTGCCAGAGAGCGTTTTCTAATGCCTGTTGCCATAGGTGTTCGGCCTCAGTGCGGTCAGGAAGCATTCCGCGTATGTATTCCCGCAACTTGAGGTTTGGTTCCGGAGACACATTGTCTGGTAGAGGATACGACTGGCTTAGGCGAACGACTTCGGCGAACATAGCGTCAGGCGATTCATCAGTCCTAGAACGAGTCTGGAGCAAGAAATTATGGATGGGTGGTATGATATAACCAGAGGATGGGAGGGACATACCGTTGATAGCGATAGCTTGGGTTTCACATCCTCGTTGTCAACATTCATCGCATTCGAAGTACCAGCCTGTGGCCCGGATTTCCCAGGTGACGACGATGAGTGGGGTTCTGGCCCAGCCTGTGTGTTCCCGTAGAGGCCCATGGTACTCTTGACTCCAGCGAATTCTGGGCCTAGGAGTGGGTGGGGCTCTGGTGAACATTGCGTTTGTAGTTGCTCCAATGCCTCTTCAAGCTGCCTTATCCTTTCGCTCATTTCATGAATTTTGTCATGAAGTTGCTCGGTATTGGCGAGAATAAATCGTGTTCCCTTCCCCGAAACCAGTACACCTACGAAGGAATCATCGTCAGGAAACATTTACGATAGGATAGAGATATTAGGTCACCTTCAGGACATATCTCTGCGCAGCCTCGTTTCTAGGTACATGAAAAGGTTAACGATCGTTATCTCAGCAAAGCCTTGGCAATTACCTTGCATGAAGCACAAGGGAAATTGCGGTCGCACTAAGAAGGGGCGCATGATGAGTGGGAGTCAGGGTTACCACCAACGGACTTTGGAGGACCAACCTTGAGCTTCAGCCTATCGCAAAAACATGGAAGTCGTCAGCCTTGGAGAACACACACGAGGCTGAGGCACAGCAAGACGCACCGGCGGCATTCGCAACATGACAAGGGGGCCTGAAATGATTCATCAAGAGGTCAAAAACAGTTATAGCCAAGAACGCTCTGCGGGCGTACCTTCTTGCCTCCCGGTTTTTTCATAACATTCCCCTCAGTAATAAATATATGATCAATAGGTTGCGCTTGAGCAGGGTCATTCTGGTGAGGTTCCTCGCTAGCAGCAGATTTCCTCTGCCTCTTAAGAGGACGAGAGTCGTTTAGATCATGAAGGGACGCCTCCATAGTGGCGGAGGGGGCCATAATTTGAGGCCTGCGTGCGATTCGGAGGAGAGCTGAAGGTGGTAAACGGATGGCCTGATCTGCTGTGATATAGTTTACCTGGTAGCCCAGCCCGTGACTGCTGCTGACCAATAACCAAAACTGGGCGACAAGGAACAGAACAGCCTTTCAATGGTCTCCTCCCATCATTTGATCCCTGCTAACATTCCACGAGGGACCCACAGGCTTCTTTTCACTCGGGAATCCAATGTCCGCGTAAAATGAGACGCACATGTGCTTTGCTACAGCGGAAAGCCAAAATATCAGTCTTCACAGCCCAAGACTTCCAAAAAAAACGATGCTTGCAAGGACAAGTCGCAGTCATGCATATCAAGTGGAAGAGTGGGAGAGATCAACAAATGGAGCAGTCATGAACAAAAAGACACGCCACAGGGTATTAGATTCCACGCCACTCGTAAACCCCTTTAGGAAGTAAAGGTTCCTTTTCCGGTCCTTTTCCTTCGCCATTCCCGGTCATGCCGCCCCTGAAAACTACCCTCAACGCTTGCACTTTCATTGTTCTCTCCCCACAGCACCACTCCTCCTCACAATAGATCACAAAAGACCTCTCATTGCGCCTATACCACCACCATCTAGGCGAAACATACTCTGGTCGCGAGAATCACGGAGGGTGCCGAAATCTAGATTGCTGTCTTGCAATGTCCACAGACGGGGTGATCGCGTGCCATCGCCTTCCGTCCAACAGGATTCTCTGCCTTCCACGCTCAAGCTCACGCGCTCAAGAGCTCACATGCCGAAGCCTGTTCATCAGCCGGACTTTTGACTGAATGCACTTGTGCTGTGCAGAGTACTCTGGAATAACAACGAGTTTTCCTCTAATGATCTCCAACGGAATACGATCCACGACTCCGTCATTTCTTTATGACGACCGTCAATAGACTCTCGGAACAGAGGACTCAGGGCTGCACCTACACTTGACATCAAACGCTAATCTCGACCCCAAAGACAAAAGTCTCGGCGTCCAGTGGCCGTCGAAATCGGTTTGCTGGCATTTTTGGCAGGTCTCTCCTCGACCCTGTCGTCTAGATGATATTGCCCCGACCCGGGAACATCCAAAGATCCCATGGAGGGCTCAGCCATCGTCTTCAATTCTTTGTCTACCCAAGAACCGTCCACAGATGTGCCTTCCCCCATCGAAATCCCTGCCACATTGTGCTCATCTGATATGACTAAATATACATTCGGACCCAGCTCGGCCGCCGTGGAGAGTGCTTCTAAATGTTGTACGTTTATCATGCTAAGAACATCTTGATACACTGAGTCAGAAAAACTAATCCTGGCAAATCTTCTGGGCAGAAATTTCCGAGCGAACATAGCCCGATTAGGGGCTGCGCTGCCACGTACGTATTCTTTCTCTGCATTCATGGAGCGCTGAATTTTGACAGGCTGCAGCCAACAGGCAGGCGGGGAATTGAAGATGATCACCATCACCACGTTCTCGTCAATTTTCTTGATTCTCACAAACATTCCGCCGGCAAGACACGTCTACGCCCGCATTCCCGCCGCTGTTTAAGCCAAGGCATATCGCATTTTATCGCGTAGCCTTACTGACTCTCAGAGGTGCTCAATGCTCCTTTGCCAACGCTTGGATCGCACCTTGCCCATCATCAACGACGCTCATGATATCATTGCTTTCAGACTCAGCTCTGATGTCGGCAGGAAGGTATCGAAGCATCCGTACTTTCCCAGGGTACCTTACGCTCGAGCCATCTCATCACAACCGACTCGCAACCAGCGCAACAGGGCGCTCTCAGGCAAAACAATTCAAATCCCATCTCGTAACGAGCCTCGAAGTTGAACCAGACGGTTCCTTATATCTCCCGGTTTAAATCTCGAATTCAAGCTTGTTCATGTCCCACACCGTGTCCTACTTTGCACACACCATGAGTCCCCCGAGTCCACAAATCTTCACGCAGACATCTGCGTTCTCACTAGCAGGCGTTGCTGGTGTTTATCTGCTTGCCTACATTGGGGCTAAAACTTTCTTGGCCAAGAACGCAAGATGGCAGGATAGGTATACTTTCATCTGGCTGGTGAGTTCTTCATTCTCTCTTCGTGATAACTCTGGCTGATGAGTGTCCTATGAAAACAGGCGTTTGACGCTCTGATTCACTTCTCATTTGAAGGATCTTTCCTATGGCTATCCCTCTTCGGACGTCAAGTGAACACAAGCACAGGCCCCTTCGCTGAGATGTGTTAGTGCCCTCCCATCCCTCTCTCCTGATATCTTCCTCACACCATACCCACAGGGCGCGAATACGCAGCAGCCGACTACCGCTGGGGAATCTCAGATCCAACCGTCGTCTCCCTCGAAATCCTCACAGTTCTTGGCGCCGGTCCTCTCTGCTGCTACATCCTCAAGCAACTCGCCTCAAATGACCCTGCTAGGCATTATTGGATCGTGGTGTTGAGCACGGCGGAGCTGTATGGCGGTTGGATGACATTCTGCCCGGAATGGTTGACTGGGAGCCCGAATTTGAATACCTCGAACCCGCTTTATCTCTGGGTTTATCTATTCGTGAGTTGGCAGTTTCAACTGTATCATGAGCTGAAGCTGATGGAATCTTCTTTCCCCTGCCTTGAATAGTTCATGAATGTGATGTACGTTTATCTGTCCTCGTAGTTTCACCAGCGAATACTGACGCTTCTCCTCACAGCTGGGTTGTCGTTCCCCTTGCTCTCATGGTCGACTCTTACCGTCACATCGCTGGCGGTCTGAGGGAAGCGGCGAAGATCAAGAAAAACTGATCTCTACACTCCAATCATTTACTCACCTCCGACCTTGACGTGGGTGACCACTGCACCCGCTGGACCTGTCACGTCTGACGGAACCAGCAAACCCACCAAGATGCGAGCTTTCATGTATCCGTATACCTCCACCTGATTCACCACCGTTTATCTGGAAAGCTACTCATTATTATATATCTATACCAGGATACGATACCACCATCTTATGATGATCGATCTGTATACACTTGGATATAATGAACAATCTGCGTATTCAATCAAATCCAATGAACTCAACTCCGTTTGCGTCTTCCTATTCCCGAGGCAGTGCTGGTCGGGTCTTGAGAATCCATGATGGAATGTTCAGATGTTGAACTTACTCAGGAGGTGCCCTAGAATGAAATTCATCCGTCATTCCCCTCGGACCGCAACATATCACAGCCGAGGTCCTTGCTCTTCCTATCTTCCTTTGATCAACATGATCCAGAACTTCTATCTCAACCTCATCGTCCTCCTGATGATTTTCAGGCCCAACAGCTCAGCACAATCGGTGGGTGGACATTCATGGTATCTTTCGCTCCCGCGCTGGTAGCCTTGGCATACGTCCGAAAATACCACCAGTGCGTGTACACCGATCATAACATGACCATGTTCACGGGTCCGTTTGACTTGAGATGTCGAGGACCTGGTTATCTATGTAGCCCATCTCTCCTCGGACTCGGAGGACGAAGCGGATGGAATCTTCGTAAAGAACCTAACGTTATGTTCTCATGATCAAGAAAGAAGCCTTCTCGGCTCGGATTTTTTTTGCAACTGGGATCCTGGTCCTGGGCTGGTTGCGCCCAGAGCGATGGCACGGACATTGTGA
This sequence comes from Clitopilus passeckerianus, assembly GCA_944990035.1. Taxonomy (NCBI): domain Eukaryota; kingdom Fungi; phylum Basidiomycota; class Agaricomycetes; order Agaricales; family Entolomataceae; genus Clitopilus; species Clitopilus passeckerianus. Next base: position 358,692 of record CALYLX010000143.1, read on the forward strand.
CTTTGGCATGTATAGCGAGGTAAACGCTTTCAGTCATGGGCGCAACACCTCGTTGGACATTCGAAGATATTGAGGAGGTAATTATGGATTGCCTTGGACTAGATAATGCAAAATGGCCCGTCAACCACGTTCGTAGATTGGCGGGGTGAAGAAAAATACATGTTCCATCTCCAAAGAATTGAATCTCGACCGCGGGATCGAACCCGCGATGCGACAAATTTCAGCGATTCATATGATCAGGCCCATACATGCGGGCGAGGTGTCTGCTAGCCACTAAACTACCAATGCTTCCGGGTTTTGCCCTCATAAAACATGAAGACCGCTTTCTTGTGCACCTTCCGGGGACCGGGAGTTAGAATACAATTCCGATCAAGCCATACCATGTATGTATACTCCCTATGCCTACCTTTTCAAACTGTCGATCCCAAACCTGTCAATCATTCGCCTAGGTACCCAATATACCCTAATGATCTGGACTGACCATCTATGTACAGTGCAAATAATACGATACCACACGTGCCTAGAAATAGTGGTCTATCTCTAGCAACGGGGGCTATGGAACTCGCCCGGGTAGACTCAATGCCCCCATTGAAGGCCGATGAAAGATAGGACAAAATGCTTCGGAACTTGCCCCCAAAAGATACACATTCTGCCAGGACTCGAACCCTTTCTCCTTCTCTTTACATCCATGACGCCATTGGTACCTGGCCAGCCAGTCTACAAACGATGAATCGATATTCTATGTTGATGATCCCTCTTGTATATCAAACGAACCCAAGCTCCATTGCTCAATCCGAGGCTATCAGGCCGAGCTAGGCCAATAGGATAATACCGCTTGACTAGCAAGGATGCTAGCGGCCTTGCACGAACGCCAGGAATTACATCCCTTTTGGTACTCGAGGCGCCTCAACTTCACCTGAGGTTTAGCCTCCAGCCCATGACAAATAAAGCTTGATCCAATCTATGTAATGCTCTTCCGAAGTCGAACCCAGCCTCGCCGCTTCTGGTCCTTTCTGTGATTTTACCAGTGCCGCGCTTGAAACCCATTTACTACATCAGAACGGATTGGTTGTCCTACTTTGGCGCTATCTGTATCAACGCAACTCCATTTAGGAAACAAGAGTCAGAATAACTTGCAAGAAAGAAGTGCTATACCATAGATGGATACTCAGTCTTCGAGTGTGGTTCGAACCAACGGACGGCAGGCTTTGCGGGGTTCGCTAATTACTCTGCCATTCTGCCGCTGCGAAGATTGAGAGCGTTAGAATTGAGCGCGCACATATCTTGATAAATGTTAGACGAGCTGCTCGTCGTAGGAGAGGTAATCCGAATCGCTAATTCTTGTTGGTATGGTCAAACATGGTGAAATACATAATCTACATATTATTTATCAATTGATTTTCCCGGATCCCGAGTTCTTTACTTGTAAATTTAGCTGTCCCGTCTATTTAGAGTCGATTATGAAGAGGTGGGCTTATTGGCTTCCTGCTGCGCCTTGCCCTTCTCTTGCTGGATATTGCCTGTCAACGCCCTTAGCTGTCTCATCAACGACCTGAGAGAGTGGTAATACTCACCCGCAACCTCCTTTGCGCGATCTCCCGTAACGGAGCCAATGACAGTGTCCTTGTATCCCGCTACTCTGTCGGAGGCACCCTCCACGTATTGTTGTGCCTGAGCGGCATTGTATTCGGCTTCACCCTCAGCATGCTCTTTCTTGCCAGCTTCTTGCCATGAAGTGGAACCGGTGAGGTTGCCTACGGTCTCAACAACAGTGCCTTTCACGGAGTGGTATTGACCTGAGAGTTTGCTACGAAACAGTCAGCAGGAAAGTCGTGAAAGGTGAAAGATCTCGAACGCACTCGGGTTGACCAGATGCTGAAGACATTGTTGTATGTTTTTGGATACGATTGATTCTATGAAGCGAATCGGTAACTAGGAAGGTCTTATATACTGGCCGACGCCGCCGTTGACGTCGAGGAGGTCAAGGCAGTTCCTGCAGATCCTGCCATGACGCAATTGACGTCAAGTCCAAGCCCGTGATAATGACGTCACAACGACAATTGGCTAGATGGGCACTCTTCAAAGCACCGTAGGCAGATGGCGGCGGTCGGAATGATAAAACCTTCAAAGCTTCAAGCTTCAGCCTCGTCAATGTGTAAGCCTGTAGCCTTGTATCTTGTATGTTTGTCGCAACTACAAACACATTCATTACACCCTAGACTTACCTGAAATCAGCCACGCCTTGGCCAAATGGAATGGAAGCCATGCATTTCAAGTTAGATAACTGCAAGCAAATGCGGAGAACTGGGTTCGACTCCCTACGGTGGATCTTCTGCACCTGCCATAGTAAATTTTGACGTTATTTTTCCTTTTAAACAAACTCAACAACATCTTCGGGCAGTCTCTAGTCAGCCCTTCTACTCTTTTTTGAACTTATTTCGCATCATCGGGTTGGGTAGGGATTTGAAGCTCGAAGGACGCCATATATTTTCTCTTGGCTGAGGCTCTACCAATCTTACCGGACTGTACTTTTAGTCGACTCATTCCATCGGCTCCACCGCTCCGTTGACCACAATTCTGTGTGCAGGGCCGGCGGATCACAACCTATATTCCAACCACTTCACAATGAGCACAGGGAATCGACAATCAGAGATGCGACGTAGATAGGGCTGAGCTGGAAAAGTCTAAATTATCATGCCAATCGCGGTCCGACTTTCCACCAGTGGTGGCGCTCCGAACTTGTGGAGTCCTCTGGCCTCTAGGTTATTTCCGATAACTTCCAGGAGCAGAACCCTTGGGTGCCGTCCACATTTCACCTGCACACCGGACCGGATTGTATACTTGGCTGGAGTCGGAAATACCTTTTCTTGGATTTGCCATTGCAGGGACTTCCAACCAGCCCTCATCGTGGACACAGGAAATGGAGGGAGATATTGATCAATCAACTGAGATTGGAGTTATAATCTCGAGCTGCTGTTCCTGCTGCCTCAGTCCAATGCGACTCGGAGTGGCTGAAACCAGATAATCATTCTCAAGCCAAGGGGTAGTAACGTTAGAATACCCTCATATACATGCCTTCGACGACGTCATTTACATGTGCATCGCATCTTTCACTTGTGCCAGTGATATCTTCACACAGGCGAACACGCATAAATGCCAATCTTCAAATTTAGAAAATAGAGTGGATCGATTGACGTCAGGAACCGGAAATATCGATATCTGTGTATGATCGAGGATGCTATCAGGCAGCGTATATGTCTATCTGGAGCAAGAGGAGCTTGGAAGAAAGGAACGACGGAGGAAGGAGGGGTGGGAGTGGTGATTTCCCCGTGGAAATGCCGTGTTCCATTCAATGCCGTTGAAGAGGCGGTTCAGACGTTTGTCAGATCTGCATCTAATGAGAGAATATGACCAGAGAAACGCGTGTGTTGGATTAATGATTAGCACTGGATGGAACGAATTTGAAATTGTGTGAAGTCGAAAGCAAGAAGATAGCGGAAATGTGGTCTACTGGAACGGGAATACGATACAGTTCAGAGCCGAGCAAGCGATAAGCAAAGGATAATGGATACAGATCGGTGTACTGAGCAAAGCGAATGAGATGGGGTATCTACAGCATGTCAATTTGGGGGGTGCAGTGCGAAAGGCTACAATGGTTCGTGAGGTCAACGAGCAGGAAGTGATATGTACGAAGAAGCAAGAGATGAGATACACAAATAAAGTAGGCAGTCGTGAAAGTCGTGCTGTAAAACGTAAAAATGTGCAAGATAGCATGGAGAGGGTCAGCGACTGCCTGCTGGAATGAACGGCCAAGCCTTACCAAGCAACAAGAAAACCCAAGCAACTGATTCATTCAACCTCCCTCCACACAAACTCGTAGTTTGCGTCCGGCTCCACTTTACATATCCCTTCCGGCGTAACCTTGACCGCTGTCCGTTCATACTCATGAACGAAGACGACCCTTTTTACGCTTGGATTGTACAAGTGTAATTCGGCCGCCAAGGCCCGATATGCAGGCGGGGAAGTCGGTGGTGGCTCCCATTCTGATACATCCAGCTCAACGCAGGATATCCGCGGAAGACGCATTAGGAGGGCGTAAAATAGCAGACGCTGGAGGTGGCGTATCAATTGTTTGTTCCAATTTAACCAAAAATCAATCATCAACTTACCTGTTTACCCAGGATTGGTAAAACTAGTGTCCCAAGATACCTCAAGTTCCTCGTCGTTGCGGATGTCTGTACGACCATCCGAAGGAGCTCCATTGAAAAGCTCTCGCTATACTCTGAGTCGGATAAATCCAACGAACAGAGCGGTCGAGACGAAAGCTTGATCTTTGAGAACAGTAACGCCATCTCCGCACGTTTTTGCGGGAGTGTAGAACTGGAAAAACATGTCTTCAGCCGGGTGATGGGGCGACCTGGAAGGAGGGCGATCGCAGCTTCCGAGAATGTGCATTCGAGAGTGGCGAGGGCCGGCAAGGACGACGGATTTAGAACGAGCTTTTCTTGGGTATCTATGACGGGGTCCACAGGGGAATTGCCCGCCTCGGTATTATTAGTCGTGGATGTAGTGGATAAAGATTCAGGTCCAGAAGTGGGTGTGTCGTCGTGAGCATGATTATGAGTGTGAGAGCCAGAGTCAGGTTTAGGAAGCTCGTTGTAATCTATGAGATAAAGATCGTTAAGGTCGGCTTGGGTATCTAGAAAGCCGACGAGGTGGGTATCCCAATCGAGGTCGCAGTGAAAGTGTTGGAGCTGGAAGGAACACCCATCCAAGATCCATGCAACCCCTCTTTGGCGGTAGTCGTTGACGTGTATGTTTAAAAACCGCAGGGATGTTGTCGCCTGGAGAGTTCGGGATACCAACGGCCAGTAGTCGGGGGGAACTTCTGGCGGCGTAGCCTGAGGCCAGTTCTCATGGGGTTCGTCGTCGTCGTCACTTTCCGAATCTTGAATTGCATCCGGAAAGACAATCGTAAGTGCATCCACAAACTCTGCGAGATGTGGTTTAGACGCTAACGTAACGCAGAGGGTTACAGTAACGTCGATATCGCGCATGTACAGGGTATTGTACAATGCCCGCTCTGACACATTTTGGAAGGCCTTTGAGACCCTGCAAAGGGAGGCGATGTCCCCTCGGTTCCCGACGTATCTGACAATATCGCGGTACACCTCCAGAGTTAAATTCATGTATGGGGCAGCGGTTGCATAACCTGTAGGGCGACGGAAAATGACAAGCATGAGCAGGAGGGGCAAAACAGAAAATAAATCGCTTACAGAGTTTCTCTGCTGGTGTTCGCAGCACAGGCAGCTTTCCTTACTGATATGAGGTCGAGACCTGGACCGGATGGGAACCGACAACGGGTTGGACTAGTGGCCTTGAAGTTGAACAGGAGGCGAATTTGTATCGGATAGGGTGGGTCAGGTATTAAAACGTGTGCTGAGCGTACAGGGTAGCGGGGAGTAGCCTCGACGATGGGAAGGGTCTAAAATACCAGCAGGATAAGTAAGCCTGAGTATTACGCACGAATCAGCAAAATAGAGTGGTGCTTCTACGAACGCGTCCTATTTATGCGAAGGGAATCATTATCAAACGCGGCTCACCTAACGAACTGGATCGTGGAGGGAATCTCCACGTACGGAGGCATTTCGGCGGGAAAGGGAAATCGCGATTCTCCGGTTAGCTCATAGCGTGTGGGTTCTCGACGCTGGCAGACGCAATACATATGCATACACCGCATTTCCGTGACGGCCTCTGGGGACCAAGCGCCAATTGTGTGCTCATAGCCCATCGTCCTCGCTTCAAAGTGGGAATGTCATTGAGATCGAGGGACAAGGGTCCACCGCCTAAAAATTCCTATCTGATTCAACGCCTGACGACATACCCTTTATGGGGATCGCCACGTGGCTCCCGTGTACCTCTCCCGAACTTTCGTGCGTGCCATTTAGGCTCAAAGTCTTCCGGTCGGCAGGGTCGGAGAGCAACACCTTGACGATGACGAGGGCAATGGGGAGATAGTTGAGAGGCAGAAAGAACCAGTGAGAATGCTCTGGTACTTTCGGCGGAGTGTTCGGAGAGTGAGGGCAACCAAGATGGGACCCCTGGTACGATGTCATGGGACCAGAATAATATCTTGAGGAAGAGGGAAACCATCGTTGTGAATGGGGATGGTGTCAATTCTTCGTTTCTTTAGCGTTATTCTACGCGGCTTGAACTTTATCATGGCTTGGCCCAAGGGGAATTCATGGCTGCACTGCACGATGTTTTCAAGTCACGACGTTTTCGTCAGCAACGTGGGCGCGCAAATCCATGAACTGCCATAATTTGACGATGCTATGCAAACGAAGAGGGTCGTGGCGGAATAGAGGGAGGTAAACTCTGTTTGAGTGGATGAATTTCCTTGCGGAGGTCCCAATTGACAATTGTACATTCAACGAAAAAGCCGGCTATTATCCTGACGCCTGCTTTGGGACAGATCTCCTCAGTCACAGGACATCGAGGGAGTGGGCACCATGGTGTCGGGGAAGGTGACCCATAAACTGAGTAGCGATCCGTTAGGTACGTAGTGACAAGAATACCCGGCAATTTGAAAAGGCTTTAGATCACGTCGAATCTCTTTGTGCCGTCGAGCCAATTGTAAGCTTACAGCCGGCAGGCGTGTACGACTTCCCTGGAACATCCTTCTCATAAGCTGGCCGATATCGGTTTTCGCCCTTCCCGACGTTTCCTCTCACATAGAGGGTGCATTTGATGCATCAAAACATGATATGTTTCGACTTCGACGGAAGTGCGGAGGTAGGTCAAATTATCAAGGGTAGTGGCGGGTTGCCATAAGAAGCCCCATGTCAAGATATTGGCGTCGTTGAAACGGAATAGGCAGGTAAAAACAGAGTTCTGACGCGAGCGCGGGGTGAATGACTTCATCTGATTCGCTGACGGACTCTGCGAATAGATCCAATGGGCTGCAGGTTCGATCAGACCAAGCCTCGGCGAATGAGCCTCACATACAACCCTTTAATTCGCGCTGAAGTCGGAGAATACACGGTGGGAGGAGGTCTGCATGCCAATTACATGGGCTATTCAAGCTTGCAAGTGGAGTTTGGGTGAAGGGTATCATTTGGTGGCGTATAGTTCAGTATGATACAATCGTTCCAGAGCCGGAATAGAGAGTGAGTAACCCATGCGGAAGGTCGAGCCGGCGCAGCAGACCAACATCGGCGACCCTGTTTACTCCAGTTTCTCCAGCTCTTCCAGCCGCGACAGCACCACGTCTTTGCTTGTCTCCTCTATCTCCCCAGCCAAGAAAATCTCGTCCAAGATAGCATAGACCTATTCAGAGATGAGTATCAGTTGGAGCGTTCAAAACGGCACTTACTTTGTAGAAATTGAAAACAAGATCGAGCTCGCACACGTTGTCAAAGAACGAGTCTGTGATCGCCAGGTTAGAATGGGCCTGATATCGGGCCGTTAAACGCTTGCCTAGGATCTCAACAAATAGATGAATGGCTTCCAGATATGCCAGCTCGTTGTCATTGGCGTCAACACACAGGCAAAAGAATAGGCCTGCGTAGCGTCGATACACGACCTTGTAATTTCGGAACTAGAGCCCTGTTTCAGCAAGTCAATCTTTATGGAGCATGCAGTGGCCGCACCTCTACAAAATTTGACTGATATTTCTGGTCTCGTGGAGCCACTAGTCGATGGACCTCTCCTCGTAGTCGAACCTGAAGCAATTGGGGCCAGGTTCAGTGCAACGGCCACAGTGAGGACATCTCGCCACGCACCTTCTCATCGTCGTCGTAGGGAACATACCATTTAGAAAGCCTCGTCTTCCCTTGCCGATTCTAAGCTTAGTAGTAAGCATCTCCGCCGATACCACTGAGGCCAAGGACTGACCTGTACGAGGATGAACCTAATCATGGGTCAAGGAGGTTATTTGGCAAAAAGGGGCTTGACAAAGATAACCACACAAAACGTCACAAAGGCGGGATCAATAATCGATCGTGATTGGCTCAAGTCTGCCCAACCGGCCTAGCCCTTCAAATCTACAGAGATATTCATTCAATGGAGACCGGCACATTGCTAATTGGACCGAATCCTGCATTATCCGTTACGGCAGCACCACAAGTCCTTTGAAAGAATAGAAGGAACAAATATACAAAGAGGGTCTTTAATTACGGGACACCATTATTTCACAAGCTCAGACGACCCCGATTATTTCACCGACGACACTCTTGAAAGTTTTATCCGGGTCGAATTCCTGGCGCACTTTGGCGAATCGGGCCAAGCTCTGCAGAACAGGATGCATAAGTACGATGTAAGTGCTTCCGATCACTGTCATACGCACATCCTCATCCAAGTTCTTGACGGCCTGTGTGAAAACGGCGCGAGTGTTCTTTGTCCAGTGCGGTCTCACAGGGAACTATGCAATACAATTAAATATTAGCGGTGGACCTCAAGTCTCTCATGACGCTGGGAACTGACCTCGTCAATCAGAGTCCGTGCCAGCAAGCCGTACCTACGAAAGTTCGGGGTCATTCGAAGCTTCGAGAAGATCATAAAAATGCTCACCATTCTTCGTTGAATCGATGATGGTCACCGGTTGTAGGGACGAACGACGGGAAATCGAACATCATAGCGCCCTGAGAAACAAGCGCGTGGATCCTCGGTATCTCCTGGGTCGACGAAGCGATCGAAAAGTCTCACCTTTGACCAATCTGCTTGCCGACTTCCTACCCTCGTTGTCGTTTGACCAAGGAAGCTATCAAATGGTTTCCCGAACTGATTGCGGCATTAATCATATGGTCGAAGGCAGCCGTCGGTGCCTAAAGCAAGACTTACCTTGATGTTGATACCGCTATGCAAAGTAAAAATATTTTAGATAAAAATTCACCGTCGGATTGCATGCGGTATCCATACCTTCGATAGGTGGAGGTTACAGCCTTTCCATCAGCAGCAGCCTGATCGAAAAGTTGTCGGACGCGCTTTAAGACCGCATTTGCCTGGGTTATAGGCACAGCAAGCTCAAGAGTCTTCCCATGGAGGTCGTACTCCCACTCTGGCCTCTGGTTCGGATAAAGTCCGCCAATGAGTACGTCGTATGCGTATCCGTAGACGGGCCAGAACAGCAGGGGTAGATCGAAGGTTTTGTCTGGTGGGGGATCAAGCTCGGTTACTCAGATCGAAGAAAGAATCTGAAGGACATACCATGGAAATTCGGAGCGCTCCAAAGCCCGAAGAATATGGCTTCAGTCGCAAAATTGGCTAAGCTGACATTCTGGCCACCGTTCAGGAGGTTCCTTGCGAGGTTTCCTTCAGTTTCCGTGACGGAGAAAGTAGACTGGGCAGTTTGCATGAGAAAGAATGTGTCGGACCAAATGAATGATACATACCTGGAAAGCAGTTCCAATTGTAGACTTTGGTACAACGCCGTAAGTCCTCAGATGGAATTTCTTTAGGCCTACGCAAGTTAGTAATTGTCAGTGAGAACACAAGTCGAGGGTACATACCAGGCCACCACTGTGCGGTGTTGTCTCAGTATTTGATAATGCAAGGTGTCCTGAGAGATGCTCACCCAGTAATTTGCAGTCACATAAGGCGATATTTCAGCATATATATCACCGTTGAGAACATGATCTTCATCCAAAATCGTTTGGTTGGAAAAGACCTTGAAGTCCGCAAGGATCTCTATCTTCGCTCGGGCGATGACTCCGAGGAGACCGAGAGAGGTGGTAGCAGCGAGCCACGTATCATTGGTCTGATCCCTTTCCAAGTGAACCAGGTCGCCTGTTAATCGATGAGCTCATTGCTTTCTGCACGCCAACAGGTGAAACACACCTTTGCCGTTAATGATGTCAAAAGCGAGGGCAGCACTGGAGACTTGAGAATCCTCCCGAAGTGAAGAGCGATGAGCGCCCATTGCCATAGCGCCCGCTGTAGGCAGCCGTTCAACCGTGACATCGCACGAACCACGATCGCATCACGTACCAATGGTAATATTCCAGTTGACTAGGTGGGTTGTCAGTATCCGAGAGGAATTTCAAAGGAGAAGTCTGACCTAGGGTATATCCGAGAGAAGCTCCTCTCTGATGCAACCATTCAGCACTACGATATCATCGTGTAAGTAGATAGCATGGACTCGGAAGCAACTGGAACACCGACAGTTGCGGGAAGGTGACTCCAGCCTCAACTACAACGCTACCCTTGGCACCGTTAAGTTGTAAGTCGGAGATACCATTAACAGCATCAGTCTTGATAATAATGGTGTTTGCGTCATCAGAACACATCGTGTCGTCTAATGAGGCGCATCTGTATTCGCTCGGGGACACCATTGAGAGAGATGCTTACACCACATGTGACCATTCTAAAGTAGACGTTTGTTAGCCGGTTATAATGACGCAGTATCCTATAACTTACGCCACTGGCACGGACTGGGATGCCCTTGCTGTTTGCATCTTTCACGATGGACTGAATCTCATCGACCGTGGATGGGCGGTACACCTTGGCTACCTGGTTACAAGCAGGAAAGCCTGGCCCATCAAACGTGAAGTATGGGTCACCTACGAAGCAACGTTGCGTCAGCAATTTCTTACAGGCTCAGTTCTCGGACAAGATTGGGTGCTACCTTTGCAAGCGCTTAGGGCACTCAGAAGGCCGAGAAAGAGGCTGGCGCGACGCATCGCAGCTATAGATGTCTCAAGGACACTGGTGGCCGTTGAATCTTTGCTCTCCAATATATAGGCCTATACAATTGCTTCCAGAACCGTCCTCGTCGCATGTGAGCTCGCTAGCCGACGAGTTTGAACAAGGCACCATGTGGGGTAGGTACTGAAGAACGATCGGTGCAATGAAGACGAAAGTCTGTGATTCTCAGAATCCTCTCACTACGCCTCGACAACGGTGTGCGACGGACCAGCTGCCGCTCCGGAGAGTGATGGATGCAACGAAGACTTGGTCATCTGCACAACAGTCGTGCCCACGTGGGCGTACGATCTTGGCTTGGCAAAATAAGGAGGGAAGAGAAGATGGGTAGAACCACTCGGATCCTTGTTCACAAGGGACGGAGGGCTGATGAATCTTTTTTTGATTGGCTCTGAGGAAGTTGGAGGTGAGGTATATTCCTACGTCCTCATCAATACGAGCTATCATGAGACTAATTGAAACTAGAGATGCATGGGAAATATCAATTGCAGAGCGGTGGCTCGTTCGGCGACTGTCAGGCGTGAGACCATTGAGAGTGAAAACAGGATCATGCAGAGTTCAGAAGGTCTAGGCCAAGCGTTGCGAGATCATGTACAGTGGGCTGATGTCCTTCAGAATTGGCCATCTCGGAAGAGTACTGAGTATTCCATAGATGATTCTTCTGTCGTAGAAGGAGCAGCAGTCAAAGAGTTTGTGCTCTGAAGATACCAAAGCAGCGAGTCAGACAATACTAGAAGAAGCTTAGGCCACGCCGTATGGGTGCGTATAATTGCTCTTCAAAGTGGGGGTGGATGATGCGGCTGTTGCGCCCTGAGGCGCCTGTCCACCCAGAATTCAATGGGCACGTGCTAACTTTGATGGATGTTGCACTGCCACCATTGCGCTTGCACCAAAAAAGTCCACATCGACCGTAGACTCAAGGTTTGACGTCGATTGAGCACGGGTGTATATTGGGTTTGGTGAGTCAGTACTATCTGGTGTACACAAGGCTTGAGCTTAGAGGCTCCCCAGTGACTTCCGTTAGAGCGCCATACATAATACCCAGACTGCTGGCTCTTATTCGCCATGGCCAGTCCAACTGCACAAGCAAGGGCAGCGAGGAATGCTGCTCATACCATCCGTGTGGATATCAAGAGCCGCAAATACGATAAAGCGATGACATTTACACGTCAAATATGGTCTTCATTCGAGGCAACAAGCATTCGGAGTGACATTCAACCCCGTTTACCACTTCACGCCTACCTTCATTCAATACTCAGGTCGCCAGTGCCACCGTTCAAGGACGCATTGCAAGTCGTCGACAACATGTGCCGTGCTGGGCTTGCCATCCACCCTCGTACCATCCGAGCTCTTTCCAATGCTACCATCAAAGCAATGCCCTCAAAAGCTATACCCGTCACCCAATTTCAACGCCTTGAACTTGGTCAGGCTCGAACGTTGGTCCTGACTCCTCAAAAAGTCCAGGACTTCCGGTCGCGCTTTGCCCTTAGGACTCTTATGCTCGCCAGAGACAACCACCACCCGTATGGCTTCGAGAACTACCACACCCTCCTCCGCAAACTACTCTCCCAGCGCGAATACACCGCTGCCTCGCTGGTGTATACCTTGATGGTCAGAGACCACTACGAACGTACTGTAATCCCCAATTCCATTGAAAAATGCGAAGATTGGGTTAAACGGGGTGCCCTCCAGGAAAGGCTCGCGTATCTCGAGAGAGAGAACGTCTATCCGGACGAAAGTCTCCTGAACGAGATTTGCTCGACTCTCCTAACAAGCTTTCCCGATATCCAAAACCATCCCCGTGAACCTCGTACACAAGACCTCTGCCAAGCGGTAGCCATTATTGTCGGACTGCTTGATCGTCGTCTCCTTCCCTTTGCAAACGTTGTCGGCATCATCGAGTTGATGAAAGGCATCCCCTCCCCACCGCCCCCTGGTGGCTCGTTCAAAGTATGGACGAAAGTCTGGGTCAACAACAGGCTCAAGACACGGCAAGAACACCTAGGTTCATACCTCCAAATGGCAGTCACACGACTTGCAATGACATTGCCCCTTATTTCTACTCCTCCTCCACCGCAAGACAAACCCAATATTCTTCCTCCAATGGATCAGCTGTCTCTTACGCAGCTCCTTCACGCATCCCATGCGTACTACCGCGTTCATCCTATGACCGATCACATCCTCCGACATATGCTTTTCAAAGACATGCCACTCACATCTGAGATGTGCCAAATCCTGCTTGCGAAGGATCAAGAGGGCTGCTGGGATACTTACGTCAAAGGGAGCCGCCTCCTAACGCCAGAGCTCATTCGCAGAATCGAGGAAGAGGGTGGTGCCACTGTCTCACCACCTATATCAGAAGCAGCCACCGTACGACAAGCAGAGCCGGTTTCACTGGAGCTCAATTCTTCGTCACCATAGCGAATGCCATGTTCTATTTGTTTGGATAGGAACACAGGTGTTTCAATTCCCGCTTCGACTCGTCCTGGTTGAAGCCATTACGCCATTCATGGTGCCAGCAAAGGCATGGGGCATTTGCCTCCGGTCCTTACTGAAGACATCATGGCCGGTTTGGACTGGACCCGAACAAGTCGCAGCTATTCCCATTCCAACATCGGTGCTCGGTACTTCGAGGCTGATATCTAGTCTATCTAGAACTCGGAGATTACCACGCATGATAGCGTGCGGTGGATGTTACATATAAAATTCAAAATAATGACATATGGGAAGTTGCCTGTCAAAGAAAATGAACGTCAGAAGGCCATGCAGCTGTGCCACCTCCATAGGCCATTGTCATGTCGAATTAGCCTACCATCCCTTGTGTCTTGAGGGTCCATAACTGGAATGACTGTAAGACGGCCGGGGTGATTTGGCGTTTCATCGCTTTTGCAGCGCTACAGAAAGCTTCTTGAGGAATCTAATGAGCGTAGAATCCGTACTAAGGTCCAGTTATTATTCATGATGCTTTAGCCAACTCACGAAAGGAGCGTCAATATTCTCCCTCATAGTCATCAAGGCAGCTTCTTGGCAGAGGGCTGTTACTTCCGCCCCTGAACAACCTTCGCTCTGTAGTTTTTGTGTGTGAGCCAACAATATGAACTGATTCCCAAAAGATTCCTTACCAATCGTGCAATTTCAGCAACGTTGATATCTGGCTCCGCAGTCATGGTTTTGAGCCGGATCTTCAAAATTTCTTCTCGAGCAAGTTGGTCAGGTGGACCGACGTAAAGAATCCTATCCAGGCGTCCGGGGCGCATGAGCGCAGTGTCCTGTACTTTTTGTTCGCGTCAAGATAACGGGACCTATTTTGCCCAAGGCTCACCATTGCATGTGGTCGGTTGGTGGCAGCAAGGATTGTCACTCCGACCAATTCCTGCACACCATCCATTTCATTCAGTAAACTCGTCAGAACGCCTTCATGAGAGGAGCCAATGTCGGTATCAGAAGTGCTCCGTGAAGATGCCAGAGCATCAATTTCATCCTAAATCTAGATTGAGATCGCGGTGATACAGCGACAGGACAATTGACACTCACAAAGAATATGATAGATGGAGATGCAGCTCGGGCTTTCCGGAATATTTCGCGGACAGCCCGCTCTGATTCTCCGACAAATTTGTTTAGCAGCTAGGTAGAGTTGAGGTCGGTGTTTTGAAGACTTCGAAAGGACAGGAACCAACCTCCGGCCCTTTGACCGCAATGAAATTGACCCCACTTTCGCATGCACACGCACGTGCCAGGACAGTTTTGCTACACCCTGGAGGTCCATATAGAAGGACGCCCTTCGGTGGCCGAACTCCTAAACGCTGGAAGGCTTCGGGGTGCAGGAGAGGCCATTCAACTGCCTCGCGCAGCTTCTGGATCACACCGGATTGACCTCCGATATCTGAATAGCGAAGGCTGGGCGATTCGATGAACAAGGAACGCATCGCTGAAGGGCGGACAGATGGCATGGAAGCAATGAGGTCATCCACTGTCAACTGTAGCTCTGAGATGGCAAGTGTCTGATTCGCCTGGCTTCCCGGGGCAGCCATCCATCGCTTGATCGCCGTGGTGCCAGCTTCACGTACAACCGCGCTCAGATCTGCGCCAACATAACCGTGAGCCTTGGATGCAAATGACCTGAGCTCGTCGTGGGAGATTGTATGGGGAATATTGGCCAAGAGGACGTCCAGAATGGAGAGCCGTGCATCAACACCGGGAACACCTACGGTTAATAAGTTTTTCAGTAAACCCGCCCGAATAAGTTTAACATTACCTATTTCTATCTCTCGATCGAATCTTCCTGGGCGTCGAAGAGCTGGGTCAATCGCATTTGGTCGATTTGTGGTGCCGATCACAATAACCTTGCTGTCGCCACCCTCGATGCCATCCAGGATGGTCAGAAGCGTTGCCACAACACGCTTCTCTACCTCCCCTCCGGCTCCATCTTCTCTTCGAGGGACGAGCGCGTCGACCTCATCGAGGATGACAATGCATGGGCTCTTTTCACGTGCTTGACGAAATACGTCACGCAATTTAGACTCTGTCTCCCCATGGTACGCAGATGAGAGCTCAGGCCCGTTGATCACGAGGACGGAGGACTTGGTTGATGATGCGATAGCACGAGCTAAGTGTGTCTTTCCTGTTCCTGGTGGTCCATGGAGTAAGATGCCTCGCGGAGGCTTCAACCCTGAAAAGGTCGCAAGCGGTGAATATAACATCGTTTGAAGTGCGGCCAACCACGTACCAAAGTGATGGAAGAGCTCAGGATGGGTTAATGGCAGTTCTAGGAGATCCCGTATTTGTTGTATCTGCTTGTCCAGGCCCCCTACAGCGGCGTATGCATTTTTGAGCGACGTCGGTGCCAACTCTTCAACTTCTGGCTAAGGTCAGATGGGTTGGTCATGAGAACAGTTCGTCTGATCGGGTTCAAATCCAACTGACCTTATGCAATGGCGATTGCTGAACCTCATCACTTGAGGTATTTTCGGCAATAATTACTGAACATTCCCATCCAACCGACCAGATAAGCGGCGAGGATGAAACAGAAAGGGATTGAAGCCCATGCGCGAGTGAATCGGCTGTAGTAGTTGAGCCATGTTGAGCCGAGATTGTGTCGACTGAGAAGCTACGCCTTTGTCCATCATAATCTACCTCAACGATTTGGTTGCTAGTAATGTATTTCAAGTCCACTTGAACGGAAACGTCAGAATGATAGACGTGCTTCGCGAAGCAAACGCCTACCGAGAGATTCTCGCAGAAGCAGCGTGAGCCAATCACGCGAAGTAATTTTCTGTTTCGCCGAGTCTGAGGAACTAGCTGGAGCATGGGAAATCGCTTTCAGCCTGACCACCGCTGCCGCCTGGGCACTAGCAAGAGATGGGATGCCGGGTGGCAGCCTGTGTGATCCTGGGCCTGAAAGGGGTATCACTTGAGCAAATCCTTTTGCGTGAATTCGGGCCGTTAATCGAATAGATTTGGGCAAGATAACAGCTGCGTAGATCCGAATATTATGAACTCGACAGGATAGACGGTCCTCTCACACCACGCACTATCTTGAGCAAGATTCAGAGATGGCCATGCTACTCCTATAGCTATTTCTGTCTATCCGGATTAGTAGGTTCAATCTATCCGATAATCTGTTTGTTTGTTCTATGTTCGTACCTTCGCATTATCACTATTTTTGACAAGGATTACGTCGCCAGTGCATATCTTGGTAGCCTTCAGAACTTCTGCATGCAGGATGATCTTTCTAGAAGCACGAGGAAGGCTTTCAAGCGATTCGTTGAGAGGCTCAATCTTGAACTTTCTTGAAGTGATAGTTGCCATGAGGGCTCGCGGAACGATTGAGGAAAAGAATCAGAGGCAATGATTGCAAATTCCAGGCGCTTGTGATGAGGCGCCGAAATGTTCAAAGTCCGACAGCCGCGTCAAACGGTGAAGAGGCCACGCTCGTTGCCGACAACGACGACAAGATTGCTGGACATGGGACTCCACTGGAAGTACTGGCTTTGTACAGCACTCATAGCATTCTCAACTTCAGCGAGTGCAAATCCCAAAGGGGACACTTTTGAAGAGCAACTCATCCTCAAATCGTATAGGGATGGCAAGGTTCTCTCCAGATTCACCTTTGATACCCTATTACACGATGCTCTTCCCAGACGACCTTCTAGCTTGGGCTCAGATGATAACTGTGCGTATGCGCTGGTTTCTCTTACTTCTTTTACTGCCATCCTTAACAGCAAATCCAGCACAACACTATACCCTCTTCCCGTTGGCTTTAGGACAGATACTACGTGAATACGCTGTCACCGAACTTCACCTCACGTTGAATGCTGGCAAATGGAATTACGACCGGTGGGGCCTACCTGAAGAAGTCGGCGTTAGCCCAGGTGCCGAGCTGTTAGCTTGGATTGGGGACGGCGCTGAGCAAAGGTACCTGTTACGCACGTCTCGCCACTGTTTTGCCACTAACCGGACCCATTATAGTATTGACGAGCGGTGGACAGGCCTCCGGAATGCCCTTGCTGGCCTGTTTTGCGCTTCCCTTGGTTCCTTGGACGCCCAGCGGACCACATCACCATCGACTTCGTTTCCTCCTGAAGGGGATTTACCCGACTGGGGTAGCCCCCACCATGTTCGACATGCGTCCCTACCCTCTGAACATGTCTGTACCGAGAATCTGACGCCGTTCCTCAAACTTCTCCCATGTAAATCATCGTCCGGAATAGCCAGCCTACTGAATCCACACCGATTGTTTGACGCCGATTGGCACGGTATGGGCATTCATGTGCTGTGGCTTAAGGAGCAAGGTATCAAAGTGAGGCTCACCTTTCAGTCGGTTTCTGATCCTGTCCGTACCTCAATGGGTCGGAAGCAAGGTCCGTCACTCCGACCTTGATTGTCTGCATCCAAATTAATCCCTATTCATTTCCCTAGACTGGTCGTTTCGGTCTCTGTTTGATCGCGCCATCGACCGCAACTGCCCAGTCGCTCAGTTCAGTCATGTCGATGTTGAGCTACCGGGAACTGGGTCCTACACTGTCCTCCCGGAACCGACTAGCGTGGCATCGGGTATCGCATCCTTCGACGTCAAAGCTCGTTCGTATCTACTCTGCCCTTTCCCTGCCCATGTCTAATTCATTATCTAACAGTCGAGAAGCCCCTGGATGTTAGCCTCCATCGCCGTGATGACTTCCATTATCGTCAGTGCTTCATCGATCCAGTACACCCTCTATCTCACCTCGTTCATACAGCTTCCGACTTTGATGCCTCTATCAGTCCCATCTCCTTCCTCCGCACTCTTCAAGGATCCAGCCAGGCTCGCGGCCACCTAAGCCTGATGATCCGAAACCACCTCGACTCCCCTCTTAGCCTCCGTTATCTCGAGACGATGCCTTGGCTCATCCAGTTCTATCTTCATTCATTACGGCTCGAAGTCAACAGGATCCCAAAGGGTCTGTTAGTATGCCCTTCTTGACCCTGCACGTTGCTCATGATCCGCATTCTATCACGTAGATGACGCAATATCGAATGTCACCTATATTCCTGCAGTGCCTCACGCCAGCCCAGCGACCTTCGAATGCATCCTTACCCTTCCCCCCCAAGGAAGATTGCATTTGAAGATGGACGTCACCAAATCGTTCCTCCGCTACACGGAACACCCGCCAGACGCACAGCGGGGGTGGGATCTGCCCCCGGCTATCCTCACCCCAATCAGAGTAGGCCATACCTCTTCCCTCGGTGAATATGTAGAAAAGCGTATATACACTCCGGCTCTCCTCGTCGATTTGGCGACACCGGATTTCAGCATGCCATACAACGTGATTATCTTCACTTGTTCTTTGGTCGCGTTTCTCTTTGGCAGCGTTTTCAACCTCCTAACTAGGAAGTTTGTGGTCGTAAAATTGGATAATAGAAGGCAAGCTGCCAATTAATGAACGCACATGCAATGTACTTCTATCTAAGATACGTTATTCTGATCGAAGTGGAGCTAGACTCTCAATTTTTTTTGAATGGCTCCCTTAGGCTCCCTCACCGGCGTAAAGTGTGCGTATTCTATCTTAAAATTCCTAGAGATTCCCGGGATGGCGACTCGGATGTGAAATATTAAATCATCACTCTTCTCTCGTACCTTCCACTCTGGAGAGGATGATAAGGATTGCTTTTACTTCCTTTTCCGACATCGCGGTTAGCATCCATGCTGTACGCCACTTCTTTCCCGTCCAATGATATCTAGCAAACCAGCTGTACATGGGAACACATGCCGACACTCAGTACGGTGTTGCTGCTCACGTGCGTGGTGCTCGCCAACTGCAGGCGTGCACCTGCCCCATCGATTCCCGTGAGGAATCCCAATAACTTGGGGCCCGAGGTCAATTACCCAGACATGCCTGGGATTTCTTCGTTATCATTTCTAGGCCCTCAAAAGTCTGGTACAGCACAGCGCTAACGTTGCCTAATTTCTCCGTTATCGCAACACGGCGAGTTTCATTGATTTTAATCGCGATCCCGCTGTACGATCGCCTTTCGGCTTGTGCAAAGCATAGTCATAAAAACTGGCTACTCGGAGATACTATTGACCATTCGTGGCCTGCAGCATTGCGTCGGCTTGGCATTAAGGTTTGGGAGGTCACCTCCTAGGGTGCTGCAGACAAGCGATACTCGATGGAGATCAGATACCTCTTTTGGATCACATGAGGTTGGTGGCAAATCAATCGCCATAAACATCGGAACGGAGAGTCGAGGAAACGTTTGCTCATGTGGCATACTCGGCATGTAAAGAGCCCAGCCGTGCCTACTGATGGCACTTAGTCGCAAGTTGAATGTTGAGTCACCGCATGTTACACATTTTGAGATTAGTAGAAAGTAGATAAATAGTGGACCCGCTCTCCCATGAAGTACTCCAACGCATTGCCGATATTCCCCTCCGTCTGTCTGCCTGAGACAACTCGACAGTCGTATCCCCGTACACGCTCACATCTCGTAACATGTGTCGAAGGCTAGCGTGGGTCTATTTATACCCCTTGACAGGAGCTTCTTATTGAGGATTTTCTTCCAGTGAAGGAACACGATGGGCTCGCTGTGGTGTACGTTCTCAGTCTCTTTCTTGAATCTTTCTGCATTTGTTCAACTTGGGCTGCCTTCTTTAGCACTTTCAACGCCACATGGTTCTCGCCATCATGGACTGTAACTCTCATCGGTGCGAAAAGAGCTACTTGCATCCCAGGGAATGCCGTTCGCCAAACTGCAGATGTATTAACGTTCGTCTTTTACATACGCTACATTTCAACAAAGGCTAATTCATTTGCGAATCCACAGGTGTACGGCGACGAGATACAAAAAGACATTGATCGCGTGGACGACTTTTGCTGGGCCTGCAAGTCTGCACAAGAGCGAGCTGCTCGCAACAAAACCTTCTGAATCCCCGGCGAACCATCTCTGCATCAAACTCACATTCTGTACCAACAATACCGCATTGTATCTGTAGCATACCCTACCCATACCCATAATATTAATATTTTGTATTAATTACGATTGGAGATATTATTTTTGTGCCTTGAATAGTGACGCCTGCTAATGACGCTCGCATTTGTCTGCTGACATGAGCGATCTGCGTTCCCTTTCCCTCCAGTACCGGAGGCTGCTTCGAGGTGATCACATTTGCCTCATTTTCAGGGAATTGAGGGCAGCCGGGATCCACCTGACCTTTCATTCTGACTGTCAATTCTAGAACGATTCACCATCATGGCCTGGTACGAGATGAGAGCCGATCTGTGGGCGCCAGACTTCCAGTTCGTCGTCCGCATGGACAGAGACTGATCGCGGGTAGCTTTTATTGCCCATTCTGCGATATCGAGATGCTCAATAACGTTATGAAAGCGACGTATTGACGATTTATTGCCGCAGACCGCAGTCGGAATACTAGGCCAAGAAGAAAGTTCAGGTCGCCGCGGCGAGCTCACAAAACTCCTTGGTCGCATTCATTTGCCTTTCGTCGTTGGTTGGAGCAGGCCCGACTGGTCCGGACAGCCGTCCGCGAGTTCAAGCGGGGTATGTTTGGGTATATTTGCTTCAAATGCCAAAGGGCTTGTTTCCAAGCTTGGCACAAACAAACTGCAAATTCTCCGACCCACCCCGAACGCCAGCCAGAACATTCAACTCAACTTCATCACCATGCAGGCCACTCTCGTTCGTCGTCAGCTCTCCACCCTTGTTCCCCCTAAGATTGCTACCCCCAATGTCGTCGTAAGTAAGGGCATTTTGACAATTGATTGACATCTCAGTCTTTTTGGTCATAGTCTGGCGGTTCGGGTGCAGGCCTCGGTCCTCTCGTGGACTTCTACTCCAAGCTTCCCAAGGGACAGGCCACTGCAAGAGTTTCCGGCATAAAAGGTCGCTACTTCTCTGGCGCCAACGCATCGGGCAAGCCCATCGTTGCTCTCATTGTCGGGCTGTTCGCAATTGGTTATACCCTGGATTACAACAGTGCGTCTACTTCCTTATTATGTTTCAAACATATACTCACCCACTCTTTTCAGTGCACTTGAGTATGTATTCATATCTCCGCGCCTCCAGTATCTCCGCTTACACTGCTCCCAGAACACCACAAGAACCACGCGCACTAAGCTGCACCCGTACTCCATTCTATAGAGTCTTCCATGTCGAGTTTTCAATAATACACCTGCTGCACCACGCTACAACTGTCGCCTTAATTTCCTGTGTGAACCGTGGGGACCTTGGCGCGCCTTGACCGTAAAAGTAGGTCACGACACCTGCCCTGTTTGGTCAACATCCTTTGGTGGAGAATGTGGCCCAAGGCTTTACCTCTCATTCTATATATCATCGGACGGGAGGCGCCGTGGTCCGAGTGATTTGGTCACCTGCTGGATGCCCAGGATTGACGTGCTGCCCCTTGGGATCTCGAACATCTCGACATTTGAATACGAGGCAGCCAGTGGTCCCTAAGATTTGCGACAAGGTTCAGCTTCCGACCACTTAAGGTTTTTCGAAACCAACAGAGCGCGGAACTTGCCAAACGCGCAAGTCCGAAAGCACTGGACAGCCCGGATGTAAAGGCCTGCACGCATTGAGCGTCTGACAGGGGTTCTCAGCAGCATCTTCAGTTCATTTCCTGTATTTCCGGTCCTGTGAGGTCCTGTGGTCCTGGAAAGTGATTATCGACATCGATTCATAGATGGTCTGGCATGAATTCGCTGAGCAACCCACACGTTCCCGTGTCACCCGGATTCCAAAAGAAACCAAAATGCCGAAGCAGGTCAGACGACCTGTATTTCGAGTGGTTTCATGCCACGAGCGTTTGCTGAATGACCTCTTTCCCTCCGTTGATAGATGCACCCATATTTCGATTGTATAGAGGATGTGAAGCCGGTCGCGGCAGCGCGGGATACTCTCACAAGCATGCTGGGTAAACCATGCTATATCGAGGCTGCCCTATGCCACTAAGATCCGTTTTTGTTGGGAGCAAAACATTGCGGTTCTTTGCCCAGCACAGGGCAATCCCTTTCGATGCTAACTCCATGATTTAGGGTGCAGATGCTACGCCTCGTTCAATAACCGAGTTCCGGGCTGACGTCTGGCAACTAGCTTGAGTGGTGCTACATGACCTGCTTGAGATCACGATCGAGGATGCATCTTGGGAGTGTCCCGAACATCTTTTCGATCATCACAGTACGAAGGTTTCCGGATGTGCGGGGAAGGCGTTCCCCCCGTGGCGTTGAATGAGAACTCTGCGTTTGTGGTGTGAATCACGGCGTTAGAATCATTTTAGTTGCAGAAATTGGCATTCTAAATGAAGGAACCTGTCGAATAACCGTATATGCATGTTATATCTGGGCGATCTCATGAAAGCAATCTTTTAACGAAGCCAAAACAGGCTGGTTTCAACTTTCGTCCACGCGCCCATGGTGTAAATATAGCCTGCGATTCCTAATGCGTATGCGAGGAATATAACTAGAATACCAAGAGTTCATTAGCTGCTTTCCGGCACTTTGCGAGGGTCACATACAATGCTTTTGTTTCGGGAACACGCGAATTTCCCAACTTAAGGCCGGCAAGCCCATGAAATTACAGAACATGTGTGCAGTGATGGGAGGGTATATGGATCCAGTTCGCAAAAACAAATAGGAGCAATGAAACCCAAAAAGCGTCGTGTACGCGAATTGAAACGCTGGTCAGGCCATTTAGTGGAAGAAGTTGATGCATTGCAACGCTGAACACGTACAGCTGATGAGTATCGCTCGCTTCGCGGCAGCTACTGTTCGTCCGTATGTATTCCATGTCTCCCATGCATGGTGCACGTGTGCTATTCCGACAGGGTCATGAGTACGATGCCGACAGCACTTGGTATGGACTTACGCACCAAGTCCGAAAGAAAGCGGGGCAAGGAAGATCATGTTCTTTTGGGACAAACCAGCTAGGTGGTAAACGGCGAGAACACATGCTCGGAAAACGAGTTCCTCAGTGATGGGACCAGCGAAGTAATTCCGCAAGCCCTGCCAGGAGAACAACTTCTGCATGACATCCTCGTCAAACGACCATCGCCTCTGCATGGGCAGGTATCCGCCAAGGTAGTATGCATATAAAGGACCGAGGTAGAGAACTGGAGTCACTAAGTGAGGCAACAATGAATTGATTGTCAAACTTGGACGCAAGCCGAGGTGCGTTAGCGTTGCACCGAGCGCCACGCCTGCATTCTCCAATAAATGACTTCATCAAAACAAGTTCAGAACTATTAAGAAAATGAGGCGCTTACTGGGGAGTTGAGCTCCACACCGTCATTGAACAGAGTAAACACAAAGAACGAGCATAACGCCGTTGCAATGCTGACAGCCAGAATACGTGCCCGTATCACGTCCGGATGATCCCTTGAGCGAGGTTCGTCGGCTCCAGGGGAGCCTTGCACAGAAGAGACTTTTCCAAAAGAAACACGCGTGTTCTTCGAGATGTATATGGACCCTACGTAGCAAGAAGCAAATAGAATGGTGATAGCATGGCCTGATGTGGTAGAAAGGACAGGGTTCGTTGGAATGAGCGGCATATGTGAGCCGAGCTCTGCCTATGGAGGCTTCACCGACTTTTAGTATGTATCGAGGCCCTCTGCACAACCCAGAGACCAGAGCGTCCAGCGGCGGTGGTGGCAATTGTCAAGCCGAGAATCGTTGTGACAGGGACGCGCAGATCACGTTTCTGCGTGACGCGAATTAAAAACGTGACATAAAAGTATTTAAAACGCGTCGACGCGTCGATTCAAGTTCCCTTGCTTCGCTTTCACTTACCAGCTTTTCCCCGCGCCGAAGGGCCAGGCTGACATCGCTGGTGAGAGAAGTCGCCCGTGTTCTCTAAAAGAGAAGGTGTTTAACATCCCGAGCTTGAACCTGACATGGCTACTAGCGGCTTGAACTATTGCCAGTGATAGGTGGCCCGCGAGATTTAAGAACTCAGTACCACCTGTGGAATTGGATGCCAGATTTGCCATTTTTATGAATATGTCTGTATTCTAAGAGATTAGAAACGTGCTTCAAACGCGATAAATGAGGCGCTATAAACCATTCTGCATCGATTCGGGAACTTTTCTTGGCCAAGAAACGAATGCCTGTCCTTTTTCTTGGTGTCGAGACGGTAGCGGCTCCTGATAGTCTATGTCCACTGAGCGTAGTCCTTGTTCCGCTCCCTTCACAACCGGAGCTGGTCTATGACCAAAGGCCTAATACTCCGTTTTGAAGCAATGATCTTTGTGCCCGATCGCTGGCAAACTCCAATGCATTTTCTGATGTTCGGGCGAGCACTGGATCACATGCTAGTTAGATGTAAACCCACTTCAGAACTGTTCATCAGTACTCACATATCTTACTGTTTGACACCTCGAGCACATTTTCAGCTCCCCCGACTTCCCACACCCCGCCATCGCACACTCATCCCATCCCTTCATCTTCCGCCTAACCATTCGAACACCCTTCTCAAACTTCTTATCCCCACTCAGTATGGCAGCATTCCTCCCCGCGACCTCGCCTAGGAAGTCGTTATAATACCTCCGTGCCCATTTATTCAACCACGGCACCAGCTGTCTCCGTGTTGACACAGGAACAATCGATTCTTGCTCCGTGTTTAAGTCCTTGATATACGCTGCGAGGAGCGTTGAGAGTAGCTGGAGGATCGTCCCGGCCGTATCATGAAAATAATCGTCGGGTCGGTCCTTCGGAATTGGCTTCTGACCAGTCATATACGCATCCCATTCCGGGGCAATATCCAGGAATCGTTCTACAAACACTCTCGTGAAGACCTTGTTGCTCGACGCGATAGGTTTGTTTGATCGAAGGTACTTGAAGAAATAAGGCGAGTGTTGGATTCCAACGAGCATATCAAAATACGCATTGTTGATCAACATTTCTTTGCGCCATTCCGGTTTTGGTGCAGGAGGTGGGTTCAGGAATTTAGAGATGGTAGCCGGGAGATAGAGAGCGCTGAAACGGGACCAGATGATTTCTTGCTGGGGCTCTGGAAATCGACTATTGCAGTGTTTCTGAGAGATTTACATAGTGAGACCATGATGCGAGACCCCAGTTCGGATTTCCTCACTCACATTGAATGTAATCGTACTCATTCGTTCCAGCTCATCGCGAGGGTATGCATAGTCAGGAATGGACGATCGCTTTAATCCTATATATGGGGGCCAGTGAGGTGGTTACAATGGACGAAGATATCAGAGACTGAGTACTGATCGACCGTCCATGCACTTACCTAGGGCAACAGCGAAATCTTCTGACCACAGAGGACCTAAGCTCATGGGGGGAAGGGATTCAGGTGGATATTGTGATGCTGCCCTCTCATTCGCTTGGAGAGCCAGCGCGACGCTGTCCATACTGACTAGGACGGTGATTCGGTGAGAGTGCTAAGACGTAAAAATGGAACGGATAATTCCGGTCACGGTAATTAACCTTGAACGCGAACTTCATCGATTCATCGTTCGATGCCCTTGCTCAAAAAATCTTTGGATCTTTGTCATATGGAATAACACGGCGATATGCTAAAGGAACGCAAACGTTCGCACCCCTATCAGCACTATGATTATCTATGCCATTAGCCACAATTACCGGAACTATCCGCCAGTTGCCTGGAGCGTCCAGCCACGACCCTTCGACTCTTAGCACTCGGTCACTATGGCTAACATCGAACTCATTCATCAAATCAATGCTGCAGGAGAGCTACAAAATCCTCCTAAATCTCTTCCCGACATGAACCTAGGCTTGCTGTCTGCAGAGGATTTCGCGGTTGCCCTCGGTACGTCTAACTTAAATTCGAATTGTTCGAACTGCTCAATTAATCGCATCTTCTACCACTGTTACCGCCACAACAGGTTTGAAGCAGTCCTCCATTCCAGACTTTGCTTACCCTCGCGACGAGCTGATACGGATGAACAGAGTTGTATTTGCTGTGAGTGATCAGAATCGACTCTGAAAGGATGAGCATGAGGTTATGGCATCATGAATTCATCACATCTCACGGAAACACTGTAACAGTCGGTTCCCAGCGCCCCAACAGAATCTCGTCTGGTCCCGCTTCTGCGCTCTCTACCTCCCAGCCACGATCTCAAAATTCATCAACCCACCACCCGCCCCGATACCCGAGTGGACCAGGGAAATGCTAGTCAACAATGCGTATTTGGATGTGATTGCTGAAGTCCAAAGCTCGCCTTATTTCTGGAAATATCTTCGATCCAATAAGCCCGCTGCTGCAGATAACAAGCTCTTCGCTAAGGTGTTTACAGACCGCCTTTTGACTGTTATTCCGATTTGGGATGTCTGCATAACCAGTCAGCATCGACCAGAGTATATCATTGATACGGCGAAGTCAATGTTACTGGTGCTCGCCACGCTACTCACGGCGTATCTCAAGAACGAAGACCAAAGACTTGTTCTGTCTATGTCGACTCGGGAAGAGCTTGTTCCTTGGCTAACCAAGATGGCGCAGAGGTACAAAGGGGAGTTTCTGGGTGAAGTAGCGGAGAGGAGCTTGGGGATAATTACCGGAGATAAGGAGATTGGGAAGACAGCGAGGGCGGTCAGGCGGAGGAGGAAAGGATGGGAGGAATGTGCGATGCAGGGATGTAAGAACGCAGAGCGGCTTAAAACATGTGCGAGGTGTCAGACGGTGAGATATGTGAGTCCCAACCAAGGGTTCTGGGATGCTTGTGAATCTAACTAGAATTTTCCAGTGTTCTCCCGAACATCAGAGGGAGCATTGGAGTTTGCAGGAGGTGGGGCATAAGGCCGCTGAGAATCATTGCTTCCAAACGGAATATTAGGTCTCTGATGGAGCGCCTCTGCTCTGTTCCAACAAAGTGTTCCGAGTACACTAGTCATAATTATTTCTGGATACCAAATGACTATCCGGAGGTGCCGCTCCGTGTGGACCGGTGTGGTGTATCTCTCTTCTTCTGAAACTTCGCATTCCGTGTTATTTCTTCGAGCTCAATTATCTTCCCGCCTACCATTCCCACTGGTGCTGTCTCCTTGCGTAACCTGCCAACTTTGTGCCTCTTCGGAAACGGGTACAAGGCTTGGAGCTGCAATTTAGTATTCGGTCTGGAAGCAATAATGCTTATGTCCTGCCGCTGACAGGCTCCAGTGTTTCCTCTGATGTTTCGGTGAACACTGAGCCATATCCCAGTCAAACATCCAGATTCTCGCATCAGGTACGTAACACTCACGTAACTCACAGTCTGGCATCTCGAACATATCTTGAGCTCCTCGGTCTTCCCACACCCCTCCATTACACACTCCTCTGTTGGCTTCATACTCCTTCTGGCCATTCTCACCTCCTTTGCAAACTCCTTATCTCCCATCAGCGTCACCATACTGCTCCCTGCCGCGTCATATAGCGCCGTCCGAGTCGCCCTATACCTTTGCGTCCACTTCTCCAACCACACGACGAGCTGGGTCCGGGTCAAGAGGGGGACAACTGATTCTTGATCTTTGTTCTTGATATACGCGGTGAGGAGTGTTGTGAGGAATTGGAGGATTATCAGTGCCATCTCTTCAAAGTAACCAGGTGGTCTGGCCTTTGGATGCGGCTTCCGGCCAGACATGTACTCATCCCACTCCGGGATGATGTCCAAGAACCGCTCTGCAAATACCTTGGTCAAGATCTTGTTATCAGCCGCGATGGGCTTGTTTGATCGAAGATACTTGAAGAAGTAAGGAGAATCCTGGGTCGCCCTGAGCATCTCGAAGTACGCATTGCTGATCAACATCTCTTTGGCCCACTCTGGTTTATGGGCAGGCGGAACCACTTGAAGGAACTTGGAGACAGTAGCTGGAAGGTATAATGCGCAGAAACCAGACCAGACAATATCCTGCTCGGGTTTTGGGCGTTGTTCGTTACAGTATTTCTACATCGTTGGCGATGGTATAAGAGAGGTTGAGTAAGGACATGAACAAACCGCGATGCGCCTCCTTTCGGTACCGATTTACTCACAGCACACAGGATCTTGTGAAGCCGGTCGAGCTCGTGGTTTGGATGCGGATAGAAGGGATCGGGGGAATTAATCAGCCCTATAGACATGTGGATGGTCAAGCAAATCAAACAAGAACTATCCCTACTTACCGAGTTGAACAGCGAAATCCTCTGGCGTCGTGGGGCCTGAATTCATTGGCCGAAATCTAGCAAGCTCTTCGAATAATGGATCTGCATCTCCTTGGCGGCTCTGACCTATATCGGCCATCGTGATTTGTAGCAAGATCGTGGGCAGTAACTTAGATCGAGAGGGCGGAGTTGGCCTTTGTAAGTGTACTCGGATCATTCGCCCACTGCACCATTTAACACATTGGGCCGTTATCGTATCCTCTGGCTCTCGAGCACCATGTGGAAAACAACACAGAAATGTGCCACAGGAATGAACGACGACACGTTGAACCGTTCCTGCTCGTGAGCAGGACTCGGATGCACATACTTGGAATGGGTGAACGGTTTCAACCCCGTAGATGTGGCAGTAGATGCGATTTACAGTAATATAATGAACCGCAAGTTTTGCAGAATTTATTGAGTGTAGAAGCAAAACCCAGTGTGGGTGTAGGACCTAAGCTCATGGGATAAAACATAATGATAGGAGCTCACACTTTCGTGGCTGCCTCCACGTTTCCCTCAAGCTGACCCTCTCGCACACCAGTCATAGTGACTGTGGCATCGTCACCCTCATGTAACTGTAGAAAATGTGTAGAATAGATGATTATTTTATATAGCTAATTACAGCGAGTTTATATACTACAAAATACTCTATCTAGTAAGTTCTCGAGCATACGAAAATAATCTACGTATTTAGTGAGCATATTAATGGAGAACATACCGGAATGTGCCGGATCGCACAAATCCAACAGCAACAACCCACCCTCTGGTTCGCCTGACACCAATATGAATATTGAAAGCCCTATCTCAATCAACGTTCACAGGTGTTTCGTGACCCTCTCCCTTCGTCCGAGTCCGTGAAGTTGATAGCTCTTCCGAAGGCCAGTGAGCGAGGGTATGCAGGAAATTGGAATTACCCCATCACTCGAAGCAACCTAACTTCGAGGTAGCACCTCACCGTAGAATATCCCCTAGTGCGCAGGCTTCTACTGGACTCGTAAACGAAGGGCACTCGCCCAAAAGCCACCGTGACAGCCACCCCTAGTATTCTGTCTGGAAGCAGTGATGCTTATGTCCCACCCCTTGTAAATTCCAATGTTCCCTCTGATGTTTCGACGAACACTGAACCGCATCCCAGTCAGACACGCACGAGCTCGGAACCATCACTTGGCACTCACATATCTCATAGTCTGACACCTCGCATAGGCCTTCAGCTCCCCCCACACTCTTACACCCCACCATCGCACACTCCTCCCAACCCCTCATCTTCCGCCTAACTGTCCTCGCCTTCTTCTCAAACTCCTTATCCCCAAGTAACATCATCACATCTCTTCCTGCCACTTTTCTTATACTTTTGCCTTCGTACCTCCACACCCACGTCCTCAACCATAGGATAAGCTGTGCCCGGACCGAGGCTGGGACAACCGTTTCCTGGTCTTTATTCTTGATCTTAGCGGCGAGCAGCGTCGAGAACATTTCGAGCATAACTTCAGCCCAGTAGAGAAAATAGGTTTGCGGTCGTTCCTCTGAATCTGGGCGCGGCTTCTTGCCGGTCATCCACCCATCCCAGTCAGGAATAACAGCCAAGAGCCGCTCTGCGAAAACTCGAGTGAGAACCTTGTTATCAGCTGCCAAGGCTTTGTTGGATCGAAGCCATTTCCAGAAATAAGGCGAGTGTTGGAAGCTGGTCATCATATGAAAGTATGCATTGTTGAGCTGCATTTCTTTCTCCAGTTCTGGTTCACATGCGGGAGGTGGGTTGAGGAACTTGGAGACAAGGGCTGGAAGGTAGCATGCACAGAAGTGGGACCAGATAGTTTCTTCCACGGGGTCTGGGAATCGTTTGTTGCAGTGTTTCTGTGGTGTTCCAGGAGAGCGGGGCGGGGGGAGGTCAAGCCGTTCTGTCACCTCAGCACTGTCGAATTTGATCACTTACATGGTACACAATCCTACACAGCCGTTCCCGCTCGTGATATGGATGCACATCGTCAGAACGGGGAGACGGCTTCAACCATTTGGATGCGATGGAAGAAGCAATTAATATCATTGTCAGCTGCAGTTGTTTCTGGGCTCACCAAGTTCAATAGCGAAATCCTCGGCCGAAGTAGGACCTCGGCTCATAGGAGGAAGCTTCGAGTCAATAGCCTACATGTTTGCTTTCGCATTCTCTTCGAGTTGACGTTCCCTATCTAGGTCATTCATTGGCGAGCAGTCGAAGATCGTAGTTGGAATAAGACAGCGAAACTGGCGGAGAGTTCCGATGACTATCACTCTCCCCTGCTTTCTCATGGCGAGTTACTGAGACAGTTCAACCAGCAGGCAGGCCAAGAACGTCGAATTTCGAGTGAACCTAGCGCTCTGCTCTGAACCCATGCATAGACGGCTCTTCACAAAGCTCAAGCACCAAACGCCGACAAATACACCTCTCTCTTCTCCGAAACACATTCACCTCATTCAACGACCCAGCTCACCTAGACGATGGCTCATACTAATCGAAAATCACCACCGATGTATCAAATGCCCTGCAGCACATAGTGGATAATAACCCAAACTAGCCCGAGGTCCTTGCAACATCTTCAAACGGACCAAATGCTTCATATCCGCCTTCCGTCTAGTCGGCATTTAGAGACGGCCCAGGCTCAGAAACGGACACCCGCAGCGTCTTGTATACGACCGCAGATGACTGACTGCCTTCGAAAACGTCAGTTCCCTCTCACTCAAGATCAAGAACGCGAATCCTCGGCCCTTCCCAGTGCTCGGCTACAAGCTCAAGCACAAGGATAACGACCTTGAATTGTGAAGAGGATCCGTACGCGCCGTGCTACTTTGAGCTTCGAAACCTCACCCCCTCCGCGTCCAGTCAAGACCTTTCGGCCCTCTGCCTAACCTCCTACAACTTCCTTTCTTCCCTCGCTTTTGTAGCCTGTGTATAGATCCCTCACGACCGATCCTTCACCGCATGCCCATTCCTGATGCATTGGAACGATGGTGGGGTTTGCACTCGAGCGCGAATTCGGTACTGTGGAATTCTGGTATGATGGAGCGAGGTCGTGAAGTGGGAAGGGAAGGTTGGGCGTCGGAATGCCAGTGGGAAAAGTGTGGGTGGAAGCGGTGGAAGAAGGAGAAGGAGAAGAGAAGACCGATGTCGATGTCGTTGCTAAATCATATCCAATATTCGTCCTTTGCTACGTTCGAGAGAAATTGGGTAATGAGTTACGAGTAGTCCTGAAGGTGTTTCTGTGAATTCAGAGTCGAACAAGCACCCTCCGGCACTTGAACCTCACCTCTACTCACACGCCCTCCTGCTCTCCCATTACAACCAAGCACCAGCGCAACGTACTGCGCCCACTGCCAGTCGAGTCGAAAAGCCCCTAATCCTACTCCCTGCCCCACCGGCATCCGGCCCGCTCATCCTTATGCCGGCGGCTGATGGGGAGGGACAGATTCTCCGTGTTCTTGGAAGACGACCAACAACGGGAAGAGGTCATGGGGTCGGTGCTCCATGGTGAACAGGAGTATATCAGGAGGCTATCAGGAGACTGGGAGGGTGGTTATAAAGACGGTGGTGGGCTGATTCTCGAAATCACACCAGCGCAGAATCAAATCAATATCAAGCTACTACAGTATGACGCCGACATCTGTGAAGAAGATCTCACTCGACTCGGGATGGGAGTGGAAGCAACGAGACCATCGTATCAGCGACGTCTTGGGTGAACTGAAGGCTGGAGAAGGAGGGGATGGATGGAGGAAGGCGACGCAGTTCCCGAGTGAGGTGCATGTTGAGTTGATGAAAGCTGGGATGATACCCGATCCGTATGTTGGGTTTAACGAGCATGAGGTACAGTGGGTTGGGGAGGTCGAGTGGCTTTGGAGGGGGACGTTTGACGTTGAAGGAGGGAAAGGAGATGGGAGGATGGGGATGTTGGAGTTTGAGGGAGTGGATACGTTGTGTGATGTTTATTTGGTACGTCACTGTCTCTCTTAACTCTCTTAACTCTCTAATCTATCTCGACAGAACTCGACAATCCTCTTCTCCGCGGACAACCAATTCCGTACCTGGCGTCACTTCTTCCCTCTTCTTCCCTCTTCCTCCTCTCACTACACACTCCTCCTACACTTCAAATCCGCCAAGCTCCACGCCAAAGCCGAAGAAGCGAAATACGGCGCCGTACGTGCTGGCTCTACGAACCTCGGAGATCCGAGTCGGGTGTATGTGAGGAAGGCGCAGTATGATTGGAGGTGGGATTGGGTTAGTCGAGTCTCTCCTTCCCTATCGTATTCGTATTGGTATATTGACGGATATATGCGCACCTTATAGGGTCCAGAACTCATGACGTGTGGACCTTACAGACCTATCACGCTCACCACATTCACTACGGGTGCTAGGATCCGGGATGTTTATCCACGCGCTACGCTCGTTGAGGGGTATAAAGTTCCGAAGCTGGAGGTTGATGTTACTCTTGACTCTCTTGACGCCGCCTCCGCTGTTGATAAGAAGTTGGAGAGGAAGGTTAGGGTGATGTTGAAGGAGATTGGGAGTGCGGTGGTGGTTCGGGAGGAGGTGTTCCCCGTTGGCGCAGGAGAGGGTACGACTACGGTGGCGAAGTGGGAATTCAGAGAGGGTGAAGTGGAGAAGTGGTGGCCGAGTGGGTATGGAGAGCAGAAGTTGTATGATGTCGTGGTCGAGTTGCTCGTTGGCGATGTACGTTTTTATCTCCCTCCTTCCTCTACTCCCAAATACTAAGCTGATCGAACTCATCAGACCTCCACGACCATCCACGCCACATCCAAACGCATCGGCTTCCGCACCATATCACTCATCCAAGAACCTCTCCTCGAACCAGACCAATACGGCTCAGGCACCTCCTTCCTCTTCGAAGTCAATGGAGTGAGGATATTCACCGGCGGCTCAAACTACATCCCCTCCTCCTCCCTCCTAACCACAATCTCCCCCACCCGCTACCGCCGCCTCCTCACCCTCCTCCGCTCCGGGAACCAGAACACGGTGCGTATCTGGGGCGGGGGCGTGTTCGAGCCTGATTGTTTTTATGATTTGTGCGATGGTACGTCCTTCTCTCGGTATTCCAGAGTAATAAGAGGCTGGGCGCTTATGCGGCGAGTAGAACTCGGTCTACTCATCTGGCACGACTTCATGTTCGCCTGCGGTATATACCCCGGCTCTCCCCAGCCGGACTTCCTCAAGTCAGTCGAACACGAAGCCACCGACGCCCTCAAACGATTGAAGCACCACCCAGCGATGGCGCTGTGGTGTGGGAATAATGAGGATTATCAGCAGGTTCTGCAGTGGGATCTCAAGACTGGTGGGTCTGGGGATAGCAAGGAAATTACGAGGGAGGAGAAGGATAAGCTACTCCCTGCTTGGGTTATTTATGAGGAGCTACTCCCGAGGCTCGCTAGGGAACTTATGCCTTCCTCCGACGACGACTCGACCACCCCCTACTCGCGCACAGACTCCACCGTGCCCTACTGGCCCGGCTCACCCTACGGCGGCTCTGGATGGGACACAAGCGACCCGACGAGGGGAGATGTGCATCAGTGGGATGTGTGGGGCGGGAAGGAGAGGGCGTGGCAGAAGTATACGAGGATGGGGGGGAGGTATGTTAGGTGAGTTTCGCGTTTCGTTTCTTCCATTAAATCACCATTTCCTCCATTAATCGTGGACGTGTGCGGGCTGAGCGCCGAGGTTATGAGCTCGAGCTCTGCTTCTCATCGTCGTTGCTTCATCCCTTCATCGATGGAGATTCGATACTGACTACTCCTCGTCACACAGTGAATTCGGCATTCCGAGTTTTCCGGATATGAAGACCGTTCGATACTGGATGGGTGTGGAGGGGAAGGACGGGAAGGGAGGGAAGGAGTGGAAATGGCACGCACAAAGCCCGATCATGGCGCAACATAACCGCGCGGGGAGCCATGAGAGGAGATTCGCGATTGTTATGGGGGAGAATTTTAAGGTTGTTGAGGATTTGGAGAGGCACGTCTATACGACGCAGCTGATGCAATCTGAAGCTGTGGGGTTGGCGTATAGAAGTTGGAGGAGGGGTTGGAAGGGGAGGGGGAGGGAGTATGTACGTGCTCTTTCACAGCTTTCGTCTTATCCGTCTGCGAAGATTGACTGACGTACTGACGTACAAACAGACATCAGGTGTCCTCGTCTGGCAAGCAAACGACTGCTGGCCCGTAACATCGTGGGCTATCATCGACTACTTCCTCCGTCCTAAACCAGTCTACCACACCATCGCGCGCTCCCTCGCCTCTCTCACCATCTCCCTCCACCGCCGAGTCCCGAAGAACAGACCCACCGACAGACCGGAGCAGTTTTATGAATTTGGTGCGTTCCAGGAGGGAAAGGAGGGCGCGGAGGTGGATGTGTGGGCTGGTAATGGGGGACTTGAGGGAAGAGCGGTTGGGGTGGAGGTGGGGTACTACGATCTCGGAGACGAAGGATGGAAGGCGGAGGAGGAAGCGAGGGTGGTCACACTTTTACCCAACCAAACCACCGAATTGGGAACCCTCAAGATCCCTGCATCCGTTCGTCTCACTCGTATCCTCAAGTCTACCGAGGTGGTGAACGGGAAGAGGGAGGTAGTGGATAAAGAGATGAAGAGAACACATTCGGTGGTTGTGAGTGCGAGGTTGGTGGATAAGGAGACGGGGGAGGTGGTAGCGAGGGCGGTGGATTGGCCGCAGCCGTATAGGTATTGTGAGGTGCCGGAGCCTGGGGTGAGGGTTGTCCTTAACTCTGCCCATGCCCATGCTGCCAACGCCGGTGGAGAGGGAGAGGTGGCTTTTAGGGTTACGGTGAAAAGGCCTGTGAAGGGGTTATGGCTCTCCATCGACGACGGAGAAGAGAGGAATGACCCGGAGGGAGAGGAGGAACCGAGGTGGAGCGATAATTCGTTGGATGTCGTTCCTGGGGATGAGTGGGTTGTTGTTTTGAGAGGATTGGGGCCGAATGGATGGGAGGGGGTTAGGAATGGGGATGTGAAGGTGAAGGCTGCGTGGTTGGGGAGGGAGAAGGCGGAGGAGGTGCGGGTGGAGGTTGCGTGAAGAATAAAGATGGACCGGGCGGAGTGGATCTTGGGGTGCTAAAGATTGGAATTAGAGATCACGATTGAAGTCGAGTGAATATATATTGATGATCGTTCTTGGACAGAATGTGGTTGGAATATGGGTGTGAATACTGCTGGACTAGACGTGTTTTATTGGGGACGTCGATACAGGAACCAAAAATATTCCGAATAAAAAAGAAGCGTAAATTGTCTATAGTCGAAGCCCAAGTAGTAGAAGCCTGATGTTCGAACAATCTATCGACGAGAAAAAGCTCAACTCGCTCCTTCCCTTCCGTACTTTCCCAAATATTTGGATTTGACAGACTGGAACCCTTCACCGAAGGCATCCCCGTAATCCTCAGATGTCCACCCAATGGGCTAAGCATTAGGTGGCGGGTTATGCCACTTGTCGACCTTAAAGCTTTACTTATACCACCATCGTGTTACTTTTCCTGGAGAGTGACACATTGATAGTCATCCTATCGGCAATATACACGGGCCCCAAGGGTATAACAAAAAATGGTAGACACACAGTATGATCGACGGAGAACCTTTAGCGAAGCCTGATATGACAAAAACCAAGTTTGGACCTTCCCACAAAAGCATACATCCGTGGAGCAGCCTGAGCTTGACCTACCAAAGCTAGAAATCCACGAACCACTCGCCTAACGTCGGTGTCAAGTTAGATTCTATCCAACTAGTATCTGTCGACAGGACTACTACGCTACACCACAGCTATGTAGCCAGGATCCACTTACCGTCTCTATACTGAACCGTGATCTCACGTCGACCTGTGAGCTCAAACTGGAAGGAGGGTGTGTAAGAGGGATTGAACATGGTGTCGGTTTCCATATCCCTAGCCCAGAAAACGGAAAATTTATTGATCGGGAGAATCTCGCTCGTCGAAGCCATCGAGAGCGCGGGTGAGACGAAGATGGAACCAAACTTGTCAGTTTCGAGATTGAAGCACTGGACCTCAACATAGGCGACCTGCCGCAATGCGTTTTTGACAAGGAATGGCCCGTCTCGCCGAACGGAACCAGAGACCCTGGCTGAACCGGTCTCGTCGAATTCGGCTTCCTGGCCTCCTTCGATATCAACGAATTTGGTTCGAGTTTGGACTCGAGCGCCCTCCTAGAGAGGTTTTACACATCCCAGTCAGGTAATGAAGTAAGCACAGTGGCCAGCCGCGCTTACCTGAAACTCATTCGTTCCGTAGACTCGGAAGTTATCGCTGAAGGCGAACTGCATGTTGAGTGCAAGGTCGTCACCCCCAAGTGCAGAGAAGACAACATTTCCTTCTGTCTGCGCTCCCTCATACCTCACGTGCCTGGCAAGACAGAGTTTGTAGCCGACGTGTTTACACAGGTCCATGTCTCGAGAGTCGAGGAGGATTTTGATTTTACAGGTATCGGGCATGTCGACAACCTAGACAGAGCAACACGAGTGAAGTTATAGTGAAGAGAAGTAGCCAACTAACGATGGTAGAATTCAATGGATGAGGATTTATTTTAATCAATTGTTAGTTGGAACATGATATATTTATACCTTTTCCCTCTTCTACCTTTCCCATTTTCGTCGCCTGCCAAACGCTTTGCTTCTCCTAATAGCTGGTCCCGTTTAGCCATTTTGGTTTGCTTCCAACATCAAAACAGTGGAGACGAACGCCGTGTTGTGGCACATGAGCTTGCGAGGGACGAATATCATTCAAGCTGTCGTCGCAAGATCCATCGATGACTCGGAACCATTCATCACCCAATCTGCAGTCGTTGTTTGATGCCGAAAATATAAACCCCGGGGCCCGAAGTGGTATAGTTCAATCTATCTTGCATGAGTAGACCAGAGACCCCACTCTGCACAGAGGACAGGATGTGTTGATCGACGAGACATCTCGACCCCAGATCTACATTTGACGCCACGAAACGTCAGATGGGCAACTAACACTAGGACTTTCCTTCTCCGTACGTGCCGCATTTATTCTTCCATGCGGAATGTCCACCGAAATGCAATATTTGGTCAAGCTGCGAGCTTGAGGGCAAGCCAAGCGATCGCTATCGCTATCAATCGTAGATCAATTCCGGGCTCCTAACCATCCGTCGTGGGCTGGACCAATTCCAGCTTTGCCATCATGAGCAGATCCACCAGGATTTTTCCTGACAGTCCTCGCGACAGGAACATTCATGACGCCCATCGGGGGCAGCATAAATGGAAATCACTTCTTCATCCATGCTCTAAACCTCGTATCGGATTCATGTCCGGCGAAATGCGCCAGAGTCGTTTGGTTCCTCCTCACAGTACAGTATTCGGTGCGACTTCCTGTTCCCATCCATATCCCACCTAAACCCTCCACAGTCTCGCTCCTATCACAGCATCCCAACAATATATCAACCCGATTACCCAAATCTCCCTTCCTTTCCCACTCGGCGTCCGTCCGAGGTCACCATACCAATAAAATAATGGTACCCTCAGACCCCTTCCACCATGCGTGTTTCGTTTCGCAGGTACAGATTTAGTTCGAGGCATCCCATCTCGCCGGGGTGCATTTTCGAGAACTTTCATGAAGGTTGGGAGGGAATGTCGAGGGGAATA
The DNA here is from genome assembly GCA_944990035.1 of Clitopilus passeckerianus. Taxonomy (NCBI): domain Eukaryota; kingdom Fungi; phylum Basidiomycota; class Agaricomycetes; order Agaricales; family Entolomataceae; genus Clitopilus; species Clitopilus passeckerianus. Next base: position 396,677 of record CALYLX010000143.1, read on the forward strand.
GATCGTGAGGGGTTCAAGGCCATGGCATGCAGCTGCCGTTGACGAACAAACAAGCTCGAGCCTCGCCGTTGGTGTTTCTTCAAAACCTGACGCGGACGTGGAAGGTAGATCACGGTGACTGGGATGGGATCGTCATCAGTCTGTTGGTCATTCGTAATGGGACGAGATTCGTGAAAAAAGGGAGGATCAGAGTTGGGTGGCGCAGTTTGTTGGTGAGAGGGATGGGGAGAGATGGGCGTTGGAAAGCCGATAGAGGGAAGAAGCTTAGAGGAGGTGGGGAAAGCGTCTTGATTCGAGGGGGCGAAGTTTCAGCTTGGTTCTTCTTCGTGTCTCTATGGTCACCACACTAGTCAGATCTCTGGAACCAAATCTCTTCAAAGTTCGAATAAACCCACATTTCTGGAGATATACATCTCCCCCCCGAGTAAAGGGTATGAGGAATCCGAGTCTCCATCCTCATACTCGTGCTCGCAGCCTGGTCGCCCTCCCATACTCTTGAATTATCTCCCTCCCGCCCACCTTTGCCTCTGGCGCAAAAATGCCCCGCCATCCTTCTAGCTCCCCCGTTCCGAGATCCGCAAAATAGTCCAAGTAGCAGATTTTTTGAACTGCGAAACTTCCCGTCGTGGACTGACACTGATATGGGCATCCGGGCTTGATCGAGAGCGGCCAGTTCGGGGTGTAGTGCGACGGCTGCGTTTTCTTCAACTCCTTGGGATTCAGTTTGAGGTTCAACCAATAAACGAGGTATATGCCAACAGCCCTAGTATTCCGTTTGAAAGCAAAGCGGCTTGTGTCCGCACAGCGGCATACTCCAATGCGCCCTCTGATGCTCCAGCGAGCACTGCCCCATGTGAGAGTCAGGATTTGAACAATCTGGAAATAACGAGCAGGCACTCACATATCTTGCCGTCTGGCACCTCGAGCATGCTTTTAGCGCCTCCTTCTTACCGCACCCCTCCATTGCACACTCGTCCCACCCCTTCAGAACTTTCCTAACTAACCTCAGCTCCGTGATGAATTCCGGATTCCCAAGTAACACCCCTAAAGCCCGTGTAGCCACTTCACATAGGAAGTCCCGATGACGCATCCGCGACCATTTGGTCAACCATGGGACGAGCCGTAATCGAGCTGAGGCTGAAAGAACGGATTCTTGGTCTCGGTTCTTGAAAAATGCCGTCAGAAGCGTCGTAATTAGTTGGATCGCCGAGCCTGCGAGGTCAGCGAAATAACCCAGTGGCTGGCCATCTGGGGACGGCGTGTGCATGTACATATCCCATTGAGGCGCGATATCCAAGCAGCGCTCCGTCAATACTTGAGTCAGGCGCTGGCTGTTTCGTGCCGCAGGTTTAGTCGATCGGAGGTATTTGTAAAAGTAAGGAGTGTGTTGAACGCCTTGTAGCATTTTGAAATATGCGTTGTTGATCAGGATTTCTTGAGCCAAGTCTGGTCGAGGTGAAGGGGGCGGGTTCAAGAATTTGGCCACCGTTGCTGGGAGGTAGACGGCGGCGAACTGACACCAGACGATTTCTTGTTGGGAATCTGGAAATCTGCTGTTGCAGAGTTCCTGTGGCAAAAGCCATGAGGACGAGGTTGAATGAGATCCTACGCCCCTCCACTCACCGAAAATGTAACCCTGTTCACCCGCTCCACTTCGTTGAAAGACTTAGAAAGCCGTGTTCGCTTTAATCCTGTTAAAGAATGGACTCACTGAGTTAATTCGATTGATGCTTCAGACAAGTTGGACTTACCGAGGAGCAGAGCGAAATCCTCTGCGGACGCTGGGCCTTCACTCATGGGAGGAACGGTTTCGGAAGGAAACGCAGCTAGGGCGTCTGCATTTGCTTGCACAGCGGCAGCGACGCTGTCCATGGCTGGTAGTGCCAGCTGGTGGCGATAAGGGACAAATGACCAGGCAGATGATTAGTCACAACCGAATTCCAAGTCCACAAAGCCCAAGCCATTCTCGGATTGATACCACATCAGTCCCCATCCGCATGATAACCTAGACACCAGACATTGTGTTCGCGGAGAATACAATCATAATTGGTGACAAAAATCCAAGCAGATATCTGACAGATGCAGAGGTCACTACTACGCCACTACCATACGGTTAAGTACATAGATTCACGGTAATACAGTCATATGGTGCTATTCGTTTCATTCGTAACCCACGTTTCGATTAGGTCCTTGGTTTTAGAAGAGCGAGGTACGATGAGGCAGGGGAACGGTTTTGGATGGCTAAGAAGGCAGATCAGCTACCGGGCAAGTGACATCGCAGCGGCACACACCAAAGCAAAGAGAGGTGGTATTCTTGGTTCGGTCGGATCGGTTCTCCTTTCTCATCGGTTGCCATGAGTAAATTGAATGTGGAGAGGACAGACGCTGCAGTCATAAGGAAGGTCGACTGCGCTTTATGACGTCCAGGGCATACCCTGTGGACACTGTTCAGAAACCACAACGAGAGCTTGCATATTCCAGCCTTACCTCCGTCCGAATCCGAAGGCTATATCAAGCGGATTTCGGATAGACTCGTCAATCTTCCCATCCTTGAGATAGCGTCCCGGCTTAAACTCGAATGGATCAGGATAGACGGTTGGGTCATTGAGCATCGCCCTGTCATCAATCGGTAAGTTAAGCATGAATACAGAAAGGGCTTCGACTATTTTCGCACCATTGATTTGCTGCCACAATTGAACCCTTCGGAATGAGATACCCATCGTAAATATCATCCTCGGAAAGTAGATGGGGCATTCCTAGAGTCTCTATAAGCAAACACAGGTGTAACGTTGGGATCACCAGACCCACCAACAGGCGCTACAGGTTTCCAGCTAGAAAGCGAGAATCATGGGTCAATGAATCACACTTGAAAACATGAGATAAACGCACCGGGAGACCTCCATAAAGATAGCTGTAAGGTAAGGTAGCTGAGCAATGTCCGTAGGCTCAGGAAGCTGTTCATTAAGGACGATGTCCAGCTCCTCCTGAGCTTTCTTCTGAACTTCAGGATAGCAGACCATAGCAAGGAAAAAGGTAATAAGAGAAGACAGGGTTGTGTCGGCAGCGCCTGAAATTGTGGGATTAGGCGGCGAAAAAGTTGCAATACCATGGCCAGATATCTTACCGGCATACGTGCTCGCTGCAACATCCTTCAACATGGCAAGATTAGTGTCCGAGTCACCCTTGTCACCAGACGCTTGCAGTTGCTCCGAGACCAGATTTGGGGAGTAGTCGGTACTGTTCTGCAACACTGGTGAATAATCTTTACGAGCGCCAAACATACTGACAGTAATCACCATTGCTTCCACAGCCTTGTCAAAAAGTGCATCACGCACACGATTCGAAAGTTCCCTGCATTGTTGCGCCAACGTTTGGAATGATGCTCCGGGAACCCAACTCGGAATATATCTCAGGAAGGGGATTGAATCGACCGCATAGACTCCTCCCGATACAATGTCGCTAAAGACCACCATTAGCTTGTCAACCAAGTCGAGATTGGGATCGTTCGTGGGTTGGGCTTCCAAGCCATAGGCCATTTGAATCGCTATCGATCCGACCAGGCTACCAGGTTAAGTATGGCGTTCAGCTTTTTTGAGGCGAGGACACTCACTGTTGAATATGTGATCGGAAGTCCTTTGGGTTATCAAGAAGCTGTTTGAGGCACCGTCGAGCATGAAAGGCTTCACTTGAGTGATCAATCTTTGTATTTCCAAAGCCAAGGTGTGTTGTGAACATTCTTCGTGAATCCCTCCACCAATCCCCGTACGGCAAAGTCGCCAACACCCAACCCAAGCCTGATCTTCGTAATATCAGTAGGGGCACGGGGGCTACATTTATAGCTTGACCTACAATTCGAACATTACAGAAGAGGGTCTAAGAATATTATCAACCATATGAAGGAGGTATTAGTGAATCGGCAAGCTCACCGTCCGGAATATATCCCAGATCTTTTGTCGAGCAACTCCCGTGCAACCTCATAGCTATTGAGTACGACTATTGATTGGCCGAGGGCACCCAAATGTAGGATGTCGGTATCTTGAAAACATGGCTTAGCGAGGAAGATGTTTTCTAGGCGGAACTCGTACTGTATTCCTTGGAAAGTTCTGAGAATCGCACCCAGTCCAGTCCACTCGGCATATTGTGCAGATTATCGATAAACGGAAGCTTCGGCGGTCCGGGAGGTAGCTTCTTCACCCTGCGACGCCATGATATAAAGTTGATAGCCACTACGGCGACGCCGACAGAGATAAAGGCGGTCCAGAAGTGAGAAGGAATGGGCATCGTGTCGTTAAGAGAGATCTGTCAAGAGCGAAGATGTAAGGAATGACGGACATATAAACCATTGTTGGGTCCTTGATCAACTGCGACTTGGTGGAGTGAACTCCAAGGGTCGTAAACCGTATACAAGTGGGCGGTGTTCCGGATCAGAAGACATCAGTGTATCACCGTTTGAGTCTCGACTGGCTTCAAAACCGCAGGTATGTCGTGGAAACCAAGCACAGGTGGAGATAAACGGGAGCATGGCTCGGTGAAACGGATATCCTGGAAGTATGACGTGAAGGTGACCTGCGAGAACATCTACTTGCCTCACGCCTCTGGTTTGCCAGTAACCTTAGGGATGATCTATGTGAAAGAGAGGACCGTCATTGAAGCTGAAGTTAGGGCGAAATCATGGTTCATGGGCTGGATTTCGACAGTATTGTCACTCTCGCGATCCACGAAACACGGAGCTGCCACGGGTTGATTGGTGTCGTCAGTACGTGTAGTTTTACCACCTATCCCTTGAGGGACGTTTGTTGAAGGGTACGAGTGGTCCCTAAACGAGTCGTCGTCTCGGCACGTTGAGCCATTGAGGAGATTAACGTGATGATATTTGTTGGCGTTTGGTTTTCGGACTCAAAACTCCTTCCGAAGAGGCACCATCACTGGTGCGATTGGGTCAGAACCCAGCAGGGCCAAAAACTGTTTCTATTGGCCTTAGTTTCAACCAAAATTCAACATCTTTATACGCCTTCTGACGAGAGGCTCGACACCCTCATTGCTGCTCCGAATCTTGAAATGGTTCTAGGACCACCTTCTCCGGGTGGCGTAAAAGAGCGTTTGAAACTCTGTCTTGTGTCTCAACCAAAATCTGCGTCGCGCAAGGACACCTAAAGCGTTGGACTGAATCTTCTGAGAGGAGAGATATGTAAAGGCCGAGCAGCGTGGCCACAAAGATTTTTCGGCTTCTTCCTCTCGCGGAACTGATCACAACTTCCTTAGGATCTCGCTGCTGCTCTAGCCCTCTCTGAAGTTGAATGTAAATATATTAAGCCGCGCTTGAATATACCACACAGATGGCTGGTTCAAAATGGGTCGATTTTACCTCGCCTTGTCGAGACCGACGGCGTAGAACCTATTGACACCACTCGGGAAGTTGAACAGACCACAAATAATATCATGATAACCAACACTTAGTATTCCGTCCTGAAGCAATGAGCTTTATGACCCAACGTTGTTGGCAAACTCCAGTGGGCTTTCTGGTGTTCCGGTGAGCACTGATCAAGGGGCCAATGAGATGGATTCATCGTACTCGAATGGTAGATTATTACTCACATATCTGGCAGTTTGACATCTTGCACACGTCTTCAGCTCCTCAATATTACTACACCCCACCATCGCACATTCATCCCACCCCTTCATCATTCTTCGGACCATCCTCAGTTCTGCCATAGACTCCTCATCCCCGACCATTATTCCCAGAGCCCGGGTAGCCACCTCACATAGAAACTGCCTGTGTTGCATCCGGGCCCATTTGTTCAACCAAGTGAGAAGCCGCAGTCGAGTTGGCGATGACAGAACAGATTCTTGATCTGGGTTCTTGATGAATGTTGTTAGAAGCGTCGTAATGACCTGTACGACCGAGGCTGCGACGTCAGCAAAGTGACTTTGTGGCCTCTTGTCTGGAGAGGGCGTCGTCATATACGTGTCCCACACGGGCGCGATCTCCAAGAACCGTTCCGTCAATACTTGAGTCAAGATCGTATTATTCCTCGCCACGGGTTTCGTAGATCGGAGGTATTTGAAAAAATATGGAGTGTGTTGAATCGATGTTATCATGACAAAGTATGCATTTTTTATCAGTATTTCCTGTGCCACTTCTGGTCTGTGTGCTGGCGGTGGATTCAGAAATTTGTTGACTGTGGCTGGCAAGTATAAGGCACAGAACTGAGACCAGACAACCTCTTGTTCGGCGCTTGAGAATCTGCTGTTGCAGAGTTGCTGTATTGACGGGCCCTGGTGCATGAGGGGGAGACATAGCGAGATCCTGTATCTTCCACTCACCACCATCGTGATCATGTTTGCCCGTTCCACTTCAGTCCGAGGGATCGGATAGCCGGATGCCTGCGTTAATCCTACAAAGTTCCGATAGAAACGATTATGAACCACTCCTATGGACGCTGGCTTAGCTTACCGAGCATATGAGCGAAAACCTCAGACGACAGGGGCCCTTCGCTCATCGGAGGAAAGAAATCAGGAGGGTAATCAGAAAGGGTCTGCGTATTTGCTTCCCTAGCCACTTTTCCAATGGAGGCGAGGCAGTTCATGGTGGAGTGGAAGAGTGCTGAGAACTGAGAACTGAACGTTGAAAAGTGGTGGTAAGAGGCAAGCTCCAAGCGCCTGATGACTCTAGGTCAGGAAAAGCCAAATGATGATACACGTGGTGTATTGGATATGTCATTTACTGAAGATACAATCACATTCGGTTCAATTGTTCGAGCAGATATCGCATAGCTGTGTACAGACTCTTTACGCCACTATCCTACCCACTCAGACAGCGCTACTAGCTTCGTTGGCGGCCCATGTCTCGATGAGATCCTTTGCCTTAGACGAACGAGGCGCGATTAGGCAAGGGAACGGTTTTGGATGGCTACGAAGGCAGATAAGGTACCATACAAATGTTATCGTATTGATACGCACCTGATCACAGAGAGGCGGTATTCTTGGTTCGGCCCAATGGGCTCTCCTTCGTCGTCGGTTGCCATGAGCAAGTTGAATGTGGAGAGGACAGACGCTGCAGTAATCATAAAGGCAGATTGAGCAATATAACGCCCAGGACAGATCCTAATACAAAACTGTCAGGCGCTGTAGTTTTGGCCAACGGAAATCTCGCACCTCCTTCCAAATCCAAACATTATGTCTATCGGATTTTGGATTGATTCATCGATCGTCCCGTCCTTCAGAAAACGATCTGGTTGGAACTCGAATGGATCGGGATAGATCGCTGGGTCGGTGAGCATTGCCCTATAATGAATAGCTGAGTACGTGAACGTAGAGCACCAGAGGTAGGCCCTGACCACTGGTTTGCCGCCACGATCGAACCCTTCGGAATGAAATAACCGTTGTAGAAGTCATCTTCTGTAGAAACATGGGGGAATCCTGGTCCACCGTAATGTCGATGAGAATGCATGGGCCGTGTTCGAGGGGAGAAAGGATCAAACTCACCAATAGGTGTCACAGGTTTCCAACTGATAGCAAGATCAATCATTCAGTGAATTCATCCCTAGAATCGTGGGTTCAACGCACCGGGAGACCTCCATAAAGATAGCTGTAAGGTAGGGCAGCTGGGCAATATCCGCATACTCAGGGAGCTGGCCATTCAGAACGGTATCCAGTTCCTTTTGGGCTTTCTTCTGAACTTCAGGGTAGCAGACCATAGCAAGGAAAAGGGTAATGAGAGAAGACCAGGTAGTGTCTGCAGCGCCTAAGATTCTGTGATTAGGCAACTGAAAGGTGGCAGTACAATTAAAAGTATCTCACCAAGATATGTTGTCGCAGCAACGTCCTTCAAGATGTCGATATCGACTGGGTGGCCCTTGGCTCCAGATCCATGCAATTGGTCGGAGACCAGACTGGGTATGTAGGCGGAACTATTCTACAAAACTCGTGAGTAATATTTTGAGAGCACCAAAATCGCGGGTGGAGCTCACCATAGCTTCCACAGCCCTGTCAAAGAGTGCATCTCGAACTAGATGCGAGAGTTCCGTAAATTCTTGTGCCAAGCGTTGGAACGATGCTCCAGGAACCCAACCCGGAATATATCTCAAGAAGGGGATGGTATCAACCAAATAGACCCCTCCCACCATGATCCTGCTGAGGAGCTCCACTAGTTTGTCAGCCAGTTCAAGATTGGGGTCGTTCGTGGGTTGCGCTTCCAAGCCATAGGCCATTGAGATCGCTATCGATCCAACCAGACTGTTGATAATTCAACACTGCGATCAGCTTCCTTGGGGTGAAGGCACTTACTGTTGGATATGCGATCGGAAGTCCTTTGGGTCATCGAGAAGCTGCTTGAGACATCGTCGAGCATAGAAGGCTTCGCGTGAGTGATCGATCTTCCCGAAGCCCAGGTGTCTCGTGAATATTCTCCGCGAATCCCTCCACCTATCCCCGTACTGCAAAATCGACGACACCCAACCCATGCCAGATCTTTGCAAGATCAGCAAAGGCACCGAAGTATAACATTCAAAGAATGACCTACATTTCGAACATTACGGAAGGGGGCCTGACAAAATCGTCAGCTTCATGTGGTGTGTATTAACGAAGGATCAAGCTCACCGACTAGAATATATCCCCGACCTCTTGTCTAGCAACTCTCGCGCGATCTCGTACTTATTGAGAACGACGATGGAGTTGCCCAAGGCACCCATATGTAGGATGTCGGTATCTTAAGAGCTGTAAGCGAGGAAGATATTTTCTAGTGGCAACTCTTACCGTATTGCTTGCAAAGCTCGGAAAATCGCACCCAATCCAATCCACTTGGCATATTGTGCAGATTATCGATGAAGGGAAGCTTCGGTGGTCCAGGAGGTAACTTCTTCACCTTGCGATGCCATGATAATAGCTGCATGACTAACACCGCGACGCCGATAGAGGCAAAGGCGGGCCAGAGCTGAGACGTAACGGGCATCCTGTCGTCGAGTAGGAGAGAGAACTGTCAAGAGGGAAGATGTGAAGAATGCCAGTAATTTAAACCATTGTTGGGTCCCTGATCGTCGCGCACTCTAAATGGTCATGTATGAGTGGCTGAACTCTCAATGTCATGAACTGAATACAAGTGGGTTTTCCGGATCAGAAGACATCAGTGTATATTCATTTGACTGGGTGCAGGTGGATAAGACCCATAAGATGGTGGGACCGATATCGCGAGAGGATGACGTGAAGGTGAGAGCCGCGAGAACATCTGATTGGCTCATGGATCTGGGACGCCAATAACCCTAGGTAGGGTATATGACTAGAGGGAGAACAGAAATTGAAGCTGAAGCGGAATCATGGTCCGTGGGCTGCGTTTCGACGACATTGTCATTCGTGGATATTGTCATCTTCTAGAGATTGGCTCGAACCCTACCACTTGGCCTCGAGGGCCCAGGAGCATACAAATCCTTCTTCTCAGCTCTCTCCGTCTTCCTTACCGGAGACCTGGTAAGGGGCTTCTTGGCCTTCTTCACTTTCTTCTTCGTACCTGTCTGAATCTCAGTAATCGGGGTCGCATTCGTAAGAGGCCATGAAGAGCTCACGTTTTTCCGTTGTCTGTCCCTCGTTCTCCTCCACAGGGCCATGCACCACAGGTTGCGAGTGAGCATGAGCATGAGCATGCCCGTTCCCGTCCTTGGCCACATGCATCCTCCCACACCCCTCGCATACCTCCAACCCACCCTTCCCATCCCATTCGCCTGCACCGAGCTTGGCGTACCAGTACTGGTGGCGGATCTTCCAGAATGCAGAATCTACACATAGATCCGAGTCGTCGAGTGACAAGAATGTGTCCGCATGATATGAAGGCAGCGAGCAGGCGCGCGGAGCATGCTTCTCGAGCGCTCGCTCAAATGCACGTTGCAGGTATCCTGACGAGTTTTCGAGGACAGCGGTCGGGGCATTAGCCGGGTGTTGAGAGGGTTCTAGGTCGTGGCCGGCGATTAACGTGTATGCAGAAAACACGTTTGCTACTGATATCTTCCGCCCCCCGGATAGAAGAGAAGCAATCGCTAGTTCGATATTGGATAGGGTTGGCATGACTTCGCGTGGTGTACGAAATATATATGGCGAGGGTTTACTCGATGTTGGTGTTCAGAAGGTAAGTTCGAGGGCTCGCTGAACCCAGCAGAACCATCTTATATCCAACGCATGCCAAATCGAGCGGATGCCAAAGTGGACTCCGATGGAGTTGGGAGGACCATGCCAGTCAGCTTGTCTGGGGCGGTCGTTGGGTGGCTTCGTCATGCGCCCAACGGCAGCAGTTCCGATGGGCCAAAGTTGCAACAGTAGCCTTATTGTGCCGTACTGTAGGGACAATAGCAAGGGCCATGGAGAAAATTGCTTTTTGTTCGTGCGCGAGGTCAAAGTTCTGGGAGCTTTGACATCGCTGGGTGATCGTAAGGCCTCCCAATCGTTTGAGTTCTTGCAAAGGATTATGCTCTTCAAGGAGCGTTTGCCAAAGGGTATGAGCTATGTTCCAGCCTCGTTGAAGTGCTGCGTGAGGTGAGCATGATGGTTTCGGAGAGAAAGCGAAGTATTTGTGGACGTTTGGTTCCTCATGGTCGATGACCACTATGTCCGCTATTTTGTATCAGCGCTATGGAACTGTCTTGGTACAGCATTTTGACGTGGTCAAAATGAGTAGAACTCTGGATAACAACAGCAACTCTACTGGAGATTTATACAGGACGATTCTACTCCTACACAGAGAGAATGACTACTATAACTCGGAAGTTAGGATGTAGAGGCGTTCAGCTCGCGATTGCCTGGAGGTCCGACTGTTACAACTAGGCAAATGTTCGAGTAAGCATAATCAAGAGTCGGCTCATTTCCATGTGCCATACACTGGACGTTGAACTTGGAATAATCCGTGAGCGGGGTGACCCACAAAACCTCGATGCAGTCTTTCTACCAGATGCCCCATTTCGGCTCAGGTTCCTCACCATATTCAGTCAAGTACTTGCCCCTATGATGTCTGTCACGAAGACCTTCATCCAACGTTTCAATGGCCCCGTGTTTGGTAAACGTCGAGACCATCTCGTTGACTCACACGGGATGTTCTCCGGAACAAGACCAGCGGTCGCTATCTTGATAGATCCCTTTGAGCTTTGCTTGAAGGGAGAGCTCTTGACAGATACGCATGAGGGGAGCGTCATCGCCCTTGAGAAGCTTGACTGTAGTTTTAAGGGGTGGCACTTCAACTCGCCGACCTTGATGGGGTACATGAAGCTTAGTCCGAATTCAAGGTCGCCGCCGTCGGGGAGGAACGACCCTTCAAGGGATAGTGTACATCATCAGAGAAGGGGAATGAGATTGACCACAAGCACAGTTCTCCCAATGATCGGCACCAGGAGACTAGTGTAGCTCCTCCATATCATCAACCATCCAAAGTACTCCTACTCCCGTTTCCGTCTTCTTCCCATTCGCCATATTATATGGCGTGCCGATGATCGTGATTCTGCGTCCACCTTTGATTCTACACACCGAAGAATAGCTCAAGTCAGAATCCATTCCCCTCTTACATATCCAAGAGAAGATACCCACTGCACATCCATATTCGTCCAGTGGCCTCTGTTCAGATTCGTATCCTTATTATACTTCTTTTGAACGAAGGCTATGACCTGTTTATCCCCTCCAAGAGGACAATGCGTGCACTTGATATGGATTGGTATCGTCTTGTGGAGCACGTCTGTCCAGCTACGAGATGATACCATGTGGTCCTCAGCGAGATCTCGTTGCTATTGGAAGGTGAAGGGGAAATCAATACATGGTTGAATACCTAAAACGGTGGAACAAAGCGAATACCTGAGCGCTATCTAGCCTCCACGGCTTCCCTCGTGTGGCAAGCACAGTACTAGCAGCCAAAAGAGCAGAAAGAAAGTTCAAAGCGATGGAGAGTTTCATGGTCTTCGGAGCACGGTTAAACTTCTCTGTTCTAGGTATTACAGAATCCGAATGTTGGGGAGCTGACTAGTAGGAGCACGTAGAGAGCGCGAAGTGGGAGATGGATTGAGACCGGCTCAATCAGGGATGACAGTGCGAGCGCAGTGGGGTTTTATATGTCCCCAGCTGGTCCCTGGTATCATCGAGTACACAATATCAAGCGATTTTGTGTCATGTATATCATCCGAAAGAAGCCTACAAATCAGTTTTTAAGGCGCTCTTTTGCTTTGCCGAGTTGAAGTACAAGAGCTTGTAGGTCCATGGGCGCTAGATGATAGTGGTTCAATGGAGAGGAACGCGAGTCGGGCCGTTTCAAAGCCATCAATTTCATCCATCCTTGTTCACGTACCTAAAGCATTTGGGGACTCAGTGCGAGCCTACCTCACATCTTGAGTAACGTGAAAGTAAGGGTGGGGTCTCGTAACCAATTGTTAGAGTGTTCAGGGCAACGACTTTGGAATATGGCGGCGAGCACGAGCTGAGGGCTGGGCCGAGGTTGTCTCGGGGACAGGTCTTGTTGTCGAAAATACTCGAGAATGGCATATGAAGCGGACAATCACCGCTGGATATACGTTCAGCAATGACCAAGATTCTCTCAAAAATGGAAGGTTGGTTCTCGGGGACAATATATTGTTGTGGTAAACTCCTGGAAAATCGTAATGACATGAACTGCGTGCAATCGCCTTTGATGATCTTCACAGTCTCCCAATAATCGACACTGAAAGACTAATGGACCTCCTTCATGTCGTCCACCATCCAGAGGACTGTTCCACCCGATGTCTTCTTCCCATTCTCTATACTATAGAGAGTTGCATAAATCGTGATCCTGCGGCCGCCTTCAATCCTACACGCCAAAAGCAAATATACAATCAGTATACATATTCTTTTCTATACAGAAGGGGGGAACGTACTTGAGATCCATGTTCGTCCACTGGCCTTTATTCATATTCTTATCTTTGTTATACTTCTTCTGTGCGAAGGCTATGACCTGCTTAGCCTCTCCAGAAGTACAATGTGTGCACTTGATACTGATTGGCTTCTTGCTATGGAGCAGGTCTGTCAAGCCGCGGGACGAGACGTCGAGGTCTTCAAGCGGGTCAAGCGCCCATCGAGCTGCGAAGTCGTTCAAGTCTTCAGTCTCGGCAAGATCTCGTTGCTGTTGGTTGGAAAAGGACAGTCAATACTCAGGTCAAATGAGTAGTAAGGTGGAATGAACATGCCTGAGCATCGTCTAGTCTCCACGGTCTCCCTCTCGCACCAAGTACCGGGCTGGCGGCCAAAAGCCCAGAAAGAAGGGCTAAAGCAATGGAGAGTTTCATGGTCACTGGAGAGGACTCGAGCTTCTATTCGAAGAAGGATGACAGGATAAGAATGGATGAAAGGTGGTGAAAGTGACCAGTAGCACGCAGAGAACCCGGAAATGGGAAGTAGATAGAGACCGGCTCAATCTGAGGAAACCAACATCACAGAGGTGGGGGTTTTATACGTTGGCGGCTGGTCCCCGGTATTTTCGAGGGTTCGCTGGCGTCAAGCGATCTGGTATCATGCCCATCATCAGGGAAAACGCAGAAATCGAAGATTCAAGGCGCTGTCGCGATTTACCGAGTTGAAATACACGAGCAAGAGACGAGCGTTGGCATGGATGATGGTGGTGAAACGGAGAGGTGCGGAAGTCGGGCCGCGTCAAAGGCATCAATTCTCGACCAGCTTGGGGTGCTCCTCACAGTAAAGTCCTTCAATAAACGAGGAGTTGCACTCGTAGAAAACTCTCCTCCTATGCCAGAAAATTCGACAAAATGACTACCAGCGTCGATCCATCACCACGACCACACAGCCAGCGCTCATCCCAGGCACCACATCGCGTTGCAAGGAAAGATCCCCATGAAACATAGCAACTTCATTCCCATCCAACAGAAGCCAGAGCCTGCCACTGATTTTTACCCGACGACCGAGCGACGCCGTTGCGCATGGAATTCAAAGGAAGAACCACGTGGTGTGGCGTATTGGAAGCTGAGGACGCGAACTTTTGGACGCGTCTTCACGCGTCCTCGAACTCCGAAGAAAGAATTCATTTCTGGCATCTATATACATATCTTCTGCAAACACCTTGCTCCACCCAAAGGAATCCCCAGCAAATAAATACAAAATCCTCTAAACAAGCATCCACATCTCAAGGACATAACTTCTTCGCAACCTCCTCAACCAGCTTCTTCACATCCGCCTTCTTCACGTCCTTCTCCACCTTCCTTGTCAGAACATCCTTCGCTTGCAACACATCCAGTAGGGGCTTAAGCGAATGCTCATACGAGGGTGAAAGGCGAAGTGCGAACGCCAGTGATGCAGTAAGACGATGAACTACAAAGGCGAATCCGGAATCAGCGTGGGCCCAGAAGAACAGATAGAAACAGAAACTGCAACATACCAACTTCCTCACTCCCCTCCTCCCTATCCAGCGCCTCAACAACAGCACTAACAATCTCCACCTCCCAATCCTCATCCTCCATCACCTCACCTATCTCCGCCTCCCGTCCTCGGACTCCAACAATAGCACCCGTTCCACCTCTAACCTTCCCTACCCTATACGCCTGCACGACTCCAACGAGGTTGAACACCAAACTAGCACTCGCAGTCCTCACACCCGCATCAGAATGCAACAGGCTCCCAACCAATACAGCAGTCAACTCGTTTCGCTTCTCTTGGTACATCCGCCTCGCCAAGATCGGTGACGAGAAGGTGTTCGCTAACATCCGCAGAACGGTGAGGAGGAAGCTCTTCGGTGAAGTTTCTGGTGTAGCCAGGGCATCAGCTGCTACTTTGAGGAAAAGAGAGATCAGGTCGGATGGAGAGGAGGGGTTCGCCAGGGTGCCGACTGCTGGGTCGAGGAATGCAAGACGCCACATATCGACGAGAGGGAAAAGGTTCGCAGGAGGTAGTGCTTTAGTCAAAGTCTGAGTAGCTTTTGACCAAGTCGTCAAAAGCGCAGGGGTTGCAGATGGTCCAGGTTTAGCTGCTGGTGTTCCTGGTGAGGTAGGAGGGAATCGAGCCTTGAGGTATGGCGCAACCGAGCCTGTCAAGACCTGTTTGACCTGAGCTTGGGTTTGAGGGGGCGAGGTCCAGGTAGCGGCATCGATGAAGGAGGAGAACTTGGTGATGATGGTGTCGATAGGTGGGACCTGGGAGAACAGGATCGGGTTCAGGGACAAGGCCTGGATTGCTGGGAGGGAGAGCGACCTGTGTGGATGTGCTGTGTCAAAATCTCAGAGACTGGGCGAAGAAAAAGCAGAAGAGGTAGGTGCATACGTGGATAGGCCTGATACATCAGCAGATCGACTTGTGACTTGAGTTCTTGCGCATCAGCACCTTTCGTTTCGTCCACCTATCCAAATTCTACGTCAAATGACAATGCTTATTTCAAGAGCATGAAAACTGACCTTATTCCCATCCAAGAAAAAGATGAATGTTGGAGTGGCACTCACGCTCCATTGACTAGCCAGTCCCTGTGCGGCACCAACACCAATATCAATCTTCGCAAACCCAACCCCAGGACCACCTTGCATCTTTGGCCCCTTCTCTTCCGCCAAACGCTCGAACACAGGCTCAATCATCCTACACGGTGGACATGTTTTACTAGTGAAAAACGCCACTGCAGCACGATGAGTGCGAAGGAAGGATTGGAAGGATGCAGTGTTGGTAATCAGATGAACTGGAGCGGTGAGGGTCTGCGTTCCTTGCGAGCCTGGTGTAGGTGCAGATGGAGGTGTGGAGGTAGGTGATCGCGTGGCTTGTAGGGCCAGCGCTTGCAGAAGATTGGCTGCGAGCTGTTGTGACTCTGCTTGGGTTCCTGCTGCAACAGGAGGTGTAGAGGGAACTGGGGCTGGGGGTGTGGGTGCGGCAGAGGCGGGACGGCGGAACATGGCATCAATTGTTGGCCGAAGTGCTGCACCGAAAGGTGAGGAAAGAAAGTCGCTGGGCAGGTCTAGGCAGAGTCAGAAAGACAAGTCATTTCGAGGCATGGGGGAAGTACCTTTCACATAATCAGGAATAGAGCGTCCGGTCAAGAAGCCGACAACATCGTTGGTAAAGGAGTTGCAGTTAAATTCTACGCAAAAATGTTAGAACCTAGCGCTAAGTACGAGGCTCCTAATGGGCGCTGACCTAGTAGATGATACTTAATACAAGATGAGCCGACGAACAGACGAGGGGTTACTGAACGAACTTACTTTATCTGCTGTATAGTGGCCTCGCATCTCTGCAAGATATTCATTAAAAGTTTCTTCATCAATTGCAGTTTCTCCCATGTCTTCTATCTTAAGAGGTTGGCCATGCTTCAGCCGACAAAATCAGTACGTATAGCTCCTCCTCAAACAAGAAAAGCCTACGTGTGATCGCCCGGGCCGTGTTGTCAGTATCCCTTGTCCGTAGAATATCTCTTTTCCAAAGACAACAACAGAGGTATGCCTGGATAAATCCGTCTAGATTTTCAAATTGATAAATCATGAAAAGTAAGAACAGCAAACGAACCATATTCCGTCTATTTGGCGGCCGATAAACTGCCTGGACATGGACATTGCGAGGCCATTGCTCAGGTCGTATACATAAAGCTTGACCTGTTGCGACATAGCGATAGAGATGAGGAGGTGGGAGTCTGGAGAAGAGAAACGCAGATGATACACGCGTCCTTCCCAAGATAGACGCGTATGGCATCATGTGACCATTTGCCCTTGTTATTTTTTGAGGCCTCTGACTCTGATTGGCTTTCAGAGATGCGAGCGATTTTTCTGTTCCTTACACAGCAGACCGAAGGCCGCGAGGTTCACTATATACAAGACGACCCCGCTCGTCTACACTCGTGAACGGGCTAAGGTCTGAGTATTTCAGTCCCCCTTGACCAGTTCTAGCTGGACTCGGCGCTAATTTCGTCGCAATGATGAACCAGAAAAACGCCGAGGTGCAGGGCATTTTCTAAGATCCTAGCCTTGCGTCAGGGGAGAAACCTGTGCCGCTTCGGGCTTGAAAATCATCATGGGGATCGGGCAGCAAATACCTTAAATCCGTGTTCACCACACTTGGAACGAGAACCTCAAGAGTCAACATCCTCGAATCTCGTTTCAAGAGTTCTATCGACATGGGTAGCAGTACACCAATGGATTAGTGACCGCCGTGCAGTCTTCCCCGAGGTTTTCCTCGAGAAGTAATTGCACAGTCGTATCGCGGGCCGCGATACTCGTCGTCCTCAGCTGTCGCATCGAGCTCTCGCTCACACTTGGCGGTAACGCAACACTTACGGTCAAGCTACCGGTGATATATAGCTCGAGCACGGGTACCTGCTCTAGAGCTGTGGATCGTCAATTGTCCACCGCGGGTCGCCAATTTTACCTGCCCGGTCGGCCGCGATGGCACCCAGATGCCAGCGGTGACGCTCGCAATCTTGGAGATGCATCAAGGTTGTATGCTTCTGTTCGGCGTTGTGGAAGGTACCGTGGTACGGTACCGTATCAACGGGTGGGGTGTAGAGTGGTGGGACGCAGGATGTCATGCACGAGGAAACTTAGTGGTGGTGGACAGGGAGGAAGGCTTTGCTGCCCTTCAGTTCACTTCGCAGCCCGTGGTTCTTTGGACCACGGAACTCGATTCAGACTACTCTCGGTCTGCTGTGTCGAATTTTTTGCTCTCGCTCATTTCTATGAGCACTTTGTCTCACTTGGACCGTGCACCAAGCTTGTTGAAGGTATGTCGTGTTTCTACTCTTTTTGCCGTTCGTTGCTGATGCCCTTTCTAGGTATGTTTTCCATATGTCCTTGATCCCTGAGTTCCTGTGTCCCAATCAACGCTGTACTATCTACAAAACTTGAGAATGCACATATCGTTGATAACATCCTTTCCTCTCTTCTCCCTATCTAAGTCATCCGAAGATGAAAAGTTCCAAAAATTATGCAACACTGACGCCTCCCAAGGAGCGCTGCTATTCCGAAGAACCTCAGGCCACACATCAACCAATCCCTGAAGCCTACACCAACCATCGCCCCCACACCACCAGCTCCTCGTACACGCACCCTGCAAGCCTCTCAATACATGCTGGAGTACATCGGATCCACAACTAAATGCTTCGCACGATATAGCCGAGGCGCCTCTAGAGGAACCTGCAGGGTAATGGGTCAACACAACAACCCTGACAGTGTTATGCGGCATGCAAGAAGCATGCGAGCGTGTCGATAGAGCCAGAAAATGTGGAGGGATAAAAGTGTGCAGTCTCCTCGTGCTGATAGGCTACAAGGCATAGCGCTTATGCCGACCTCCTCAATGAGAAGGCCTTGCAATGGTCCTCGCTGTGAAAGGGGTCTTGGGACGCCAATGCACGAGCATGGCGCGAGCTCGAGCTCAGCAGTGGTCATATTCGCGAGGATGGACTGGAGTCCTGTACGGGGCGAACAGTGCAGTGCGACGAGTGTTGCTGGAAGGGTTAGAAAGGCAACACGTTGAGGGGACAGCAGATTATATAGAGGATTTGGCGCTCAGGACCTATTGGGACCACATGTAGGCTCGTTTTGTCCACGAAAGCGCCCATCCACCACGCCACATCATGTGTTAAACAATTGCAAGAGACGCCGGAAAATATAAATGAATTGAGTTTATATAATAGAGTACATGGAAATTAGACAAGGTCAGGAGCTAAAGCGTACTCTACAAATACTACTCATGAAAATGAGCAAAGGCAAAAAATTAGAAAGACCACAGCAGTCAGAGAATAGTCTGAATCGAGTTCTACGATGCAAAAGCACCACAGACCGCGAAGTGAACTGAAGGGCAACTCGCCCCACACCCAGTCACAACACCCAGGACTTCTCGTACATGGCACTCTGCAGGCTATGAACGACACCCGCTCCAGCTAGTATGGCGCCTGTCTACCGCTAAACGCACCAGACGAGCTAACCAAAAAATGCACGGACTCGGCAGCACCCCGAAATGAGGACTCTCTGACGAACAAGTCGTTGGCCGAGTCCTGTACGAGGAAACTCGGTGGGTGATAGCCAACGCCCAAAGCTCAGAAGCAGGGACCGGTGTAATCCTGTTCTGAGCTGCACCCTGCTGCCGGTCATGATGCACCGCTGGAGTTGTCATGTCGAACGACACCTTGCGCTCGAGTGATCCCACGCGGGTATGCGGAGAAGAGGTACAACGTACAAACTGGACAGCGAAGGCCTTGGCGAACGCCCATACGCAGGTTGTACGAGGGGGAACTCAATCTCCTGAGTCATGCCGATAAAGTCCTGATAAAAACCCTTCGTTGGTGTTGCGACAATTAAGGGCGTCGAGTCGAGCTGCCCAGTCCCCTTGACGACTTTCAAGCCTGACTCGACACAGCTCTCCCCCAACCAAAGTCGGGATCTTCGAGCGGAAGTGTGAGTTGGCAATTTTCTGGTTCGTCATGTCCGCATTTTATTGCTGGACCCATCTAGAGCCAATCTAGGGAGAAAGATAATGCTCAGACCTTGACCCGTTCGTGATATTTGGACTACAAGAGTCCTGTGCGTGACGAACAATCGCGGCCTTCTGACTGGAGTGGTTGAGAAAGAAAGCTGCTCGCTTGAATTGGTGAAAGTCATTCAAAGTTCACGGCAACTCCCGCAGGTTGATATCCCCGAAAAGACGAGAGTGATGCAAACCCAAAGAGGAATGTTCTCAAAAATGAATCTGTGAAATGTGCATCATGCACGGAGGAAGCGCCATGTCAGAACCTGAGGTTTTCCGAGTTTCCTCACCTCTCAATCATCTATGCCGACTACAAGGATCATCACTACTTCCTCAACGAGCATGGAACCCGCTTTCCTGACCGACAACTTGAAACTCAAGTCAAACGGCAGTCTTTCGTCATTCCAGCTTGAGCAAGCTCGTGAAGTTCTCGGCAGGTTCGAGAGAAAGGCTGCCTATCTCGACGACGAGATCAACGAGCTTCAAAATAGGCTCGATGATCTCTTGAATCAAAGATGGGAGCTGGAGGGGCAAATCACCGACTACAAGAAGCTAACGTCCTGTCACCGTCGCCTTCCCCCCGAAATACTACGAATGATCTTCATCTCCTGTCTCCAAGAAGGAGTAAACCCTCCAATAGATGCTCGTCAAGCTCCGTTGGTTCTGATTCAAGTTTGTAACACGTGGAGAAAGCTTGCCTTGGAGACACCAGCATTGTGGGACGCCGTCCATGTCGAAATTCCTGACATCGTTTGCGACCCCTCGAATGGACCAAGTCCAGCCCTTGACGGTTATGAGAGCTCACTTTCGCAGTGGCTTGCACGCTCCAGCGGCCTTCCACTTTCATTTTCCTTTATAGACGACAGTTTCCCTACATTTTTGCGATGGCCAGATGCTCGAGAGCAATACTCCGCTCGTTTGCTGAGAATCCTCGAGGTTCATGCCCATCGCTGGGAACATGTCGAGCTCATCATCCCCATTGGTCTCATATCGAGAAACCTCGCACTTTCTTCCCCTCACATGAGCCTCCCCACTCTTGAATCTCTCGACATTCGCTTTACCAATCACCTTGGCATTCCGGCACCCCCATTTCCCATTGCAGCTAATGTGATACACCCAATTTTACGCTCACCATCTCTGCGGTCGCTGCATCTGGGATATGTTAGCTTCATCCGTTCACAGTTTGGAACCATCCCAACCAACTGGCAGAACATTTCGGAGCTGAGCCTCGGGGATGAAACTGGGTACTGCACCAACCAAGCTTTGTTTCCTGCCACCGCCCTAAACATTCTTTCATACTTCCCCCAGCTCGTCTCATGCCGAATCTCGCTGTTTCATAACACACACCCTTTCTTTTTTAGTGCCAACGACATCACCCTGCCTTTGCTAAAGTCACTAGCAGTTAGGATATCCTTATCGGCCACACAAGGAGGAGGACACGAAGAGGGCATATCGTCGTTCTTCAGCGCTCTCAATCTGCCCAGATTAGACACCTTTGAATATATCAGTGCTGCGACGAGTGCACAGCTTCCCCCCTTCGTGCATCTATTCAGGAGACCTCATCACCTCAACACCCTCAAAATTTTCGTTCAAGGCCCTTCAAGGATTCAACTCCTGTCCTGCTTAGCTCTCTGCCCAGATATCGCAGAACTCCACCTTTCCGTGTTGGCATCTAGGGCACTCCTGCCCGTCCTAAACACGCCTTATCAAGGAAATATTCCTTGTCCCAGACTCGAGCATATCACAATCGATTGTGATCCCCCAATGTCTCTTGATGAATTCACAGATATGTGCAACATACAACCGGGTGGCATTCGAGTCGATCGGAGCGTTCTCTTCCTCAAGAAAGCAGCCAACCAGCTACGGAGGACCGATCTCGAGGAACGCATCAAGTTTATATGGGAAAGGATGCAGCTGCGTCATCCGCTCTTGGTTGAGCAGCTCAACCAGGTTTACCGTCTTACACCCTGAAGTCGGTCGATTTTCGGTTGGCCAGGAGATTTCATGAGGAAGCCAAAAGAAGGTTGCAGCCCATGATGGCAGACGGACTCAACATTTTATTCCGCGACGATTACTATGGCATGCTTGATTTTTGATGGTCTTATAATAGATTACGTCGAGCGCCTCTCTTTTTCCCCTTTACTGCTTGAATTCGTGTACAGACAAATTTTTGTTGTATTGGTTTACAAAGACTTTAAAATGCACTGGTCGTCTACGCGCTGTTCCCCATTGGCCACCTCTGGTGCACATCCGTTTTGGCAAGTCCTCCAAATGAATTGTGCGACTCATCACCGAACCACCACGATGCAACATAAATTGGCTTGCTTTTCCGACTGCTATCAGCACGATTCCTCCTCTGGCCCCCCATAATCTTCCCACGTACCCAACCCTCAGTTCCTATTCCTACTTCGAAAGACTCAAGTCCAACGCTGCTCTTTCCACGGCTGAAATCCAGCAGGCGAAACAGCTGATTGGTTGGCTACAAGGGAAGAACTCTGCAATCGAGAAAGAGATATCCACATCTTTGAAGGTCGTAGACACATTGCTGAAGAAACATAGCGACGTTCAGCGGCAGTTGGATCAATGGCGTGCATTGACATCGCCCTTCTGTCGTGTTCCTCCGGAGGTGCTACGCATCATATTCCTCCATTGCCTCCCCGAGGAGGGAAATGCGGCAGTGAGCTCCAAAGAGGCCCCTATGCTTCTAGGAAGAGTGTGCAGCGCCTGGAGAAAGGCAGCTTGGTCCACCCCAGAACTGTGGGCATCGGTCCATATAGTGGTTCCCGATCTCGACGACATTCCTCCAGATGATACCGACTCTGCGCTGGATAGTTATGAGGCCAATTTAGCGGATTGGTTGTCCCGGTCTCGTAACCGTCCGCTCTCTATCTCTATGATAGACAATAGCATCCTCAGCATCGACGGGACAGACAACTATTGCCAGGAACAATTAGCAGCTCACGTCCTGGGCATGATAACCGCACATTCATCGCGTTGGAAGGATGTCAGGCTCAAGCTACCCATTGAGATCATCTCATGGTACCTCCACCCCGTTAATCTTCCCCTCCTTGAGACCCTGATAATCCAGGTCACGAATCATGGGGGTCGTCGATCCCCCGAGACACCATATGGAGACATTGTTCACCCAATTTTCGAAACCCCGTCACTCCGCCGACTATCTCTCGCGGACCTCAGCCTCGTCAGTGGAGGACCGATCCCGGCCAATTGGTCGCACCTTACGAAATTGTCGCTGGGAGGGCCTACGGGTTATCCTAGTAACAGGTTGGTGACTCCACAGATGGCGTTAACCTTCTTGAATCTCTGTCGCCGGCTCGAAGCATGCGCATTGCACCTAACCAGCCCAAACGGCCAATATGTCAATTCGGAGGTTGTCAAGCTACCCTGGCTCCTCAGCTTGTCAGTAGCGGTAGAAGATGACCCTGGGCTTCCCGCCGTCACTAGCAGTTCTCGAGAGCACTCATTAACAGCCTTCTTTAACACAATTCGCACCCCACAACTTCAGTCATTCGCGTATACATCACCCATTTCGAAGACATCGCTTCCTTTCATCCAGCTTCTCCAACGTTCAAGTCGATTGAGGACCCTCAAGCTCTTTATCGGCGTATCCCCGTCTGTCCAGCTGTCACAGATCCTAGCTATGTGCAGTGAAGTTACGGAGCTGCACTTGTCATCGGCAGCTTCGAGGCAGATTCTTCCAGTCCTGAACTATGTCCTCTCCAATGGACAGCCCATCTGCCCTCGCCTCGAGATTCTTCGACTCGATTGCGATTCTCCCCTAGGAGCTGCCCGCAGCGGTGATAACGCCTCATCACAAGACCACCCGCAGAGGAGTGAACGATACCTGCAAAAATTGGAGGAGAAGGCAAGGGTGAAAGACTGTCTAGACAGGACAGAATTCCTTTGGGGCAGACTGAGGCCTAATTATGATGGCAATCATGACCCTCTCCTCGGCCGGTTGCGACTCATTGAACTGCGGTTACGCCAAAGACATCGAGCAAAGTGGTTAGAAGGGCTGGCCCCATTGCTAGAGGAAGGCTTACAGGTCAGCTTCAAAGAGTGATGGTGCCGACGCCGATTTCGATGGAATGGATCAGAGAGGGAACCGTTTGCACCAAGGGCCTCGATGATACTGAGCGCACTCGGAGGCGTGACGGATAGTGATCCACCATTTGGTCAATTTGCAAGTTACAAGCGATAGATATATTTCTTCACGAAGTTTTGATTACTAGTATTCTGTTCTTCCAGCACAAATATTGTTTCTAAACTCTATTCGAATGAAATTCCTTTCTCGACAATTACAGCTAAAGAAAAACCTCTTACAATACGTTAATGCGTCTGGGCTCATTTACTTCACCTTTCACGGAAATCACCGAAAGTATTGGTCAATGCGGACATGCACACCTTTCCTGAACCAGGTTCATAATCGATATCCCACATCACGCTCACAGATTCCTCTATCTTCAACTCCCAGTCCCTGCATCTGAAAGACAAATCATGCGCGACGACGACGTCGACGTCGATGAGAAGCTGCGTATGCTCACGAAGGAAAACCGAGACCTTCGCCAGGCTTTGATTAGACTAGAGCAGAAAGTCTCCCTGCTTGCTCAAGACATGGGCGTCGTCAACCAGCGGCAGAGAGCCGCGCAGGCATCAGATACATGCGGCCGAAATCGGGCAATGCGTCTGCCACAGCTTCCTCTGGAAGTGCTCCGCTTCATCTTTACATTCTGCCTTCCCATCGAAGGCAATGCGGTCCTCAGCCCTCATGAACCACCCCTTCTCCTTGGTCGAGTTTGTAAACTATGGCGTAATCTTGCCTGGTCCACCCCTGAACTCTGGGACTCCCTTCACATCGTTGTTCCTAACTTGGATTATGATGCCTTTGAGCATGAACCCTCAAAATGGGATGGTTACATCGAAGCGATTGGGAGTTGGTTGAAGTGCTCGGGCACAAGGCCTCTATCCTTGTCACTCGTAGATGACAACCCTTTATACTTTGTTGATGAACATCCATGTTTAGAGCTGGTTGAGAAGGTTGTCGAGCAGATCTCCGAACAATCGACTCGTTGGCAACACCTAAGGGTCCAGTTGCGTGGAAGGGATATGAAGTCGTATTTGAATATCTTCCCCGCAGAGCTTCCGAACCTTGAAACGTTTGCCTTCCGTACTCTGGATGAGAGCATCGCATTTCCGCGCGATGACTTCGATTATACTCATGCAAATACCGGCTTTCATCCAATTACCACATCCCCTTCCCTTCGAAATCTGTGGCTAGGTGACGCGTCGCTACTTGGAATCTACCACGCCGAAGGTCTTACAAGGCTAGCTCATTCCAACCTTGTTGAGCTCTCTCTCGGAGACGAATCTCGGACGACAAGATCCTCTGTGCTCAAGATAGCTGATGTAGTATCAATCCTAACACAATTGCAAGGCGGTCAGTTAAAAACTTGTCGGCTGGTCTTGAAAGGGCCCACACCGGACTCGTTTTATCGACCCCCTTCACACGGATCACTCTCCCCTCACTTCGAGATTTTGCCATTGCTGTAATTATGAATGAGCCAGCATATCCCGAGCAGGAGATGGATGACGCGGCGCTGGAGTGGGATCTCTTCCCATTGCTTTGCTTCCCTGCACTTCGCTCATTCGAGCACAAGCTGCGAGTGGCTGCGTCCACATTCCCCTTCTTACCCCTCCTTCAAAACACGCACCAACTTGAGACACTCAAATTATATACTTCTACTTACTCAGAGCCGTTCGAGCGCTTGCTTGAGCTCGATGCTGATATCAAAGAATTGCACCTTTCAGCGGAACTCTCGGCAGATTTCATGGACCTCGGCGAGACAGCTTTCCCAAATTTGGAAATTCTTCGACTCGATTGTTGCCCCCCGGTTGATAGAACACAGCTCTTATGGGATATCGATAGGGCCAGGAACCAAGGAAGAGAGGAAGAATGGGAAGACGTCATAATGTCGACTCCCGAGCAGACCTTGAGGAGGCTCGTTGAGCAGAAACGATACAGCATCCTGGACACAACCGTTGCCTTTATCCAAAATCGATACTGGCCCGACGGATCTCGGTGCGAGTCGGACGGCCAGAGCGTCATACATCGCCATTCGCCGTTGCGCACCGTCGATTTTCGACTCAACGAACGACTTCGGGCGAAAGCTCTAGCTAAGCTAGCACCGGTCATTGAAGACGGGTTAACCGTTTCCTTCAGGGAGGACTATTTCAACATCCTTCCCCCTCCAAGTTATTCATTTTCGGCAGCACAGTCATGGAATGTTTCCCCCGACAGCTACTAGCTACCTAGGGGGTACAGAGCAGATCCGTCCCTTGATACATGACGGCCCGGAACGACAAATCTCAAACCACCATGTTTACGGGCCGCTTGGAACATAAAACGGTAGTCGGTAGTCTAATGTAGATACCTTGCAGCTGTTGAATATTGGCTGAATATAATCTTGAATCATGTGTGTCCCGTATTGATGCTACTTGGCCAGAGCGGCTCTGCTGGGATACCAATCTTGCCTGAGGCTGGGTTGTTATGGAATGGCTAACAGAATATATTTGAAGCTCCTCAAGGGCTCTCTTAGAGAGCTCGAATTGACCCGGCATACAAAGAAAAGTATCGATGAATGTCAGCAACATAATCTCTTTGAATCTGATTTCCTTTGTCCATTGGTAGATGTGTCATAAAAGAACCCCCCGATTATCGGAGTCTATTCTGATTTCTGCCACTTCAGAAGTGAACTAATTCGACCTCGCAGCTGGAGTTGTAGCGAGGAGTGTGCATGCCCTCAAGCTGAGTTGCGGGATTTCGGACGAAGAATCGACGGAATTGGGGTCCGGAACAAGGTCGCCGAACCCTAATTCGGGGTCAAGAGTCACGCTGTTCAGGGCTGGCTCTTACAATCCCTGGCCTAACACATTCGGTCAACTTGAACCACATTTTTTACGCGTCAAACACTCAACTCACCGTTGTCGACACCGCCAACACGTCCCATGGCTGGAGCTTCACGAACAGAACTATTAGGATGGCTGAATGAGCTCTTACAGCTCAACTACACCAAAGTCGAGCAGTGTGGCTCTGGCGCTGCTTATTGCCAGATTTTGGACTCGATTTATGGTACGTCGCTATGATCGGGGTGGTGCTGTTGCACGCCTATGTGTATTGGTATAAACTGGTACTGATGATGCTACTTGTTGGACAGGCGATGTTCCTATGTCTCGCGTGAAGATGAACGCTAAACACGAATACGAATATGTGCAAAACTTCAAGGTCCTGCAGAACATATTCAAGTCTCACAAGATCGATAAGGTTTGTATCTAACGTCACCTCTTTTGATACTTAACTTAACCTGTTTGTAGCCCATACCCGTAGAGAAGCTCATAAAGTGCAAAATGCAGTACGCCACACTTTCTGACCCACCTCTCTGTTACGCTTCCTGACCAATCACCTTTTCTTTCTTTTGTTTCTTCTTCTACCCTAATCAGAGACAACCTTGAATTCCTCCAATGGATTCGCAAATTCTGGGACGGCAACTACGGCGGGCAGGGATACGATGCCGTCGCACGACGAAAAGGGGCACCCGCCGATCCTCCTGCCACAGTCGCACCTATCAGTGCGGGGCGTTCTGCTGGAGGCCTAGGTGTCGGAGCTGGAGGTGCCAGGGCGGGAGGCCGGACGCCTATCGGTGGACATCGGTCGGGATCGGCAGCCAGTAATGAGACTGTCATACATTTGCAGAAACAGGTGCAGGAGATGAGTGGGCATTTGGAGGCGTTGGAGAAGGAGAGGGATTTTTATTTCGAGAAGGTAAAATTCCTCATTTGTTGGACGTGATGGTTTTGCTCACGTCGCTTGTAGCTGAGAGAGATCGAGATTATGGTTCAACAACAGCTGGAGGCGTTAGAAGCTGACGGCAAAGAAGACCCAGTCCTTAAAGACATCCAACGAGTTCTGTATATGACCGAGGTTTGTCCCCTTACTCATTTCCATGTAACTTCTATACTTATTTCATCCCCGCTCTGGGTGCTCAGGAAGGATTTGAGGTACCCGAAGGAGGAGAGGCAGCGGTGGATGAGGAAGAGACCTTCTAGATTTCGGCTGTATTCATATGTCATCTACGAACGCTCCCTTTACTATCGATACCGCTACCAATATACACCTACTCTACCCTCACTCGTTTATTACAGTCTTTCATCGATCTACCTGTTTTTCACCGGAATCTCATGTTTTTGCGGAACATCAACTCAATTCCAGCCTGCAAGGCGTACCGGGAGAACACTCGTCAGTTCGAATTTGCGACATAAGAAAACATCATCGTAATACACTAATATACACGAAAGCTTAAGTACAGGTATAAAAATACAAATCGTTTCAAATATCGTAACTGCTAAATAAATGGGTATAGATAGTCCATAATGATAATGTATATGCTCTAAAATCCCTCCATGCAAATCATAAAAAAGCAAAGCAAGTCCTTGACCTTGAAGGGCCTTAGACTTTAACAAGTAATTCCCGCGACATGGTCAACCTTGACCAGAGGATGATGAAAGACCCGACGACCATGGTGGCTCCAGCGAAGCATATCAGCCCGATGAAGTTGCCGTTTGCTCGGGAGAGGAGGAAGCCTGCAATTGGACCGCCGAGGAGTGCCCTGTGGAGGAAGAGTGGTTAGCACAGGTACCACCGAGATCTGAATGGATGGTGATGGAGGGGAAGTCGAACGACAGGTAGGGGGTTATCACCGTCGTACGTCCTTGTCATTGGGCGTGATGAATGACCGTCGGCGACCACGCATGGTGCACCGTTTTGGAAGTAAGGAGGAGAATACTCACGGGAATGAAATAAAACTATACAACACCCCAATCCTAATGCCAATACTCTCCACCTGCGATATTTGCATCACGCAGGGCGTGATCACACTTATGAACGCCCCAGAGAAGAATCCGTACACCACAGCGAACAGCATCACTGCCACGAACGTCTTGGTGAACATCCAGAAAAGGAGGCAGGAGAGGCCTGCGAGGAAGGCGGAGGGGATGATGGTGTTGAACCTGCCTAGGAGGTCGGAGATGTAAGCGGGGGCGATGCGCCCGAGGATGCTGCCTGCGTTGAGGACGGCTAGGACGTAGAATGTTTGTGAGGAGGGGATGGAGAGGGTGAGGGAGTAGGATTCGATGTAGAAGAATGGGATGAAGAATCCTAGACAGAAAAAATGAGCTCGTGTTGAAAGCAGTGCGTTGGGTTGAGACGTACCGAAAGCTACCAGTCCGCTGCCGACTGTCAACAGGATGTATCGCATGTCAGTGAAGGTGCTCAGTGAAAGGTTGACAGCTGCTGCCTTCTTCGGCATCGGACGTCGTGACACCAGGAGGACTGATGTCAAGCATCCGGCGAGCGCGATAAAACCCGCAATGCGAACACTCCAGCCAAAGCCCACTCGCACAAAGAGCCGCTGAAGGAGGATGGGGAACACTACGCCGCCTGCAATAATGTAAGCTGACAGAAAAGTGGAAGATAATGTGATATGTTCTTACCAGCACTAGATCCTGCCATTGCGATACCCGTGGCTGTAGCACGATACTTTCCGAAGTAGGTAGCTATGCTTGATAATGAAGGGTAAAAACTAACCAGGCTCGATTAGAAACTCTATTCCTCCGTCATGGAGATGAATGCACTTACAGGAGCCCAACGCCGAGGCCGAACAGGAGTCCTTGCGCCAATACGTATTCCCAGTATGACTTGCAAATGCTAGTCATCATGATCGCGAAGACATGCACAATAGTTCCAGCAAGCATGAGCCACCTAGGACCAAACTTGTCATACAGGCGACCAATGAAACCGCCCTATATCACGATATCACTGTCAGTGATAAGCAAGAAAGAAGTGCGAGGTAAACTTACCGAGAAAAAGAAGGTCCAGATCTGAAGTCCACCAATCCAAGAGATCGTTGAGGGTGGCAAGTGGCTGAGCTGATTCTCAGCGTACCATGCCTGATACGTGCCGAACGCGTTCATATGACCAAATGAGAAGAACAACGCGAGGGAAGCTCCAATGACTGTCAAATTTCCCTTGAAACTCCACTCCTTCAACTCGTGTTCTGCAGGAACCTTTCCCTTCTCGGTGATATCGGAATCTTGTTCTGTTGAAGGAGCTGGAAGGGTTATGGAGGACTGGGTAAGGGTTCTTGAAGACATGGGATGGGCTGGGACACCGAGGGTGGCTCCAAGGCTGCTTGAGACGCTGAGCTGGTTTGTTATTTCAGTGGGAGGGCTAAGCTTCTCGTCGGTGGAGGTCGACATGATGATGGGGGGTGTCGGGTTATCTGCTTAGCACCCGTTTGGAGAGAAGTCAGATATATGTGAGGGTGGGTAGCGAAGGGAGCTATGCATCTGTCCAAGGCAGGCATAGATTTACATGTGCCGTTGACATGACTCGTAGCGGTAGACATCCTTCTAACAAGGCATAATGATGGATGCATGCACTGCCGTCAATCGCGGAAGACAGGCTCTTGACAGGCAAGCGATCTGCCAGGTTGCGTGAAAGGGGAATTGATATCGTTGATCCGTAGGCGACTGGCATGTCACAAGTTCACAGTCATGTACAAAGCACTGCCGCCTGCGTGCGGGCAGGGCTTAGCCTGGTAACCTGCCATATTTGGTGGTGATTGCGCGCCGGTGCCTACGGAGGCGCATGTACCGCCTAACTTGGCGGGATTGGCAGGGCAGGGTGACCCTTTGCCTCCAAGGGGTTTAATTTGGTGTTTCCTGTGGAAAGGTATGGAGCCATTAGTGGATGCAGATGATTGTACGCCACCACAAATCAGACGATACATTTGACGCTGGAGACGGTGGACTGGTCGCTGATTTCGAGAGCGTTCGTCTGGACAGAAATGATAGTAGTTTGATGAAGTCCTCGAGGAAGTGGCACAAGAAGTAGACATTCAGGTGGACGTCAAGCTTGAGCATTCTCTTCAAAACGTATGTTTGATTGAGGATGTCACTATATGTCGCTGCCAGATGGACGCAGGTAGCAAAGAGCAGCGCCTTCCCAAAGCGGTAAGTTTGTGTAGTTATTTGATGAGATCATCGTGCCCTACCAAATGGATAGAACCCGCCGCGCGCTGGTTACACAGCATGTTCTTGACAAGCTACGCAGGGCGACAAGTGGGCGGGAAGGGAGTGCAACAAAAGGCGGCCCCGAACCAGGCAAAGAGCTAGGAACAGTAGATCCAAGTCATAGTGACGACTGAGTACGCCACCACGACCAATCTATCCACAGGGTCAATTTCCGATGAATATGGACTCTCAGGAATATTCAAACCTTCGGTAGATCCTTTACTGTGCTTTCCAGCCGTTTCTCGAGGTCATCGGATGTACGCAAGACTTGTCTGAAAGCTAGGATCCGTTCCGTTCTGGTCGGTAGCGGGGTTGGATCTCAACTGCACTGTTCATACACCTTTTCGTGTGGTGCGCCACTGATAAAATATGGAGTCATCCCCCACGAACAAGCAATGCTTGACGTTTGATGCATTGAGAGCGGAGAGAGCCTAGAACAAGAAAAGCTAAGAATACAACGTAGAATCATTATGAAGAGTACACACAGTACACAATACTCGTTACTGTCCTAGAGAGATAAGAATGGAGGATATGAGGGTCCAAAAACGAATGGGGCCCTCAGCTTGCAGCGGAGGACCGTTGAGGCATCTCTTTCCGCTTGCTTTCCTTCAGCTCTCGGTATCGAGCGATAGCACGTTCCCTCTCCACCTCCATCATCTGTTTCTGCGCCATGGACAAGACGTCAGATTTCTTTGACTTGGTGGATGCTGTGAGTTTAGCAGCGCCTCGAGGTAGCTTCTTCAGCTCGGGTGGTGCTTGAACAACATCGTTGAGTCTCCGTGGGGCTGATGAGGAGTGTTTCGCAAAGTCCTTGATCTCTTTCTGAGAGGTCGAAGATTTCTCCTCCTCGTTCTTCGGTGCGTGACGTTTATGCGAAGGTGCGCCCTCCTCTTCCTCTTCTAAAGCTTTGTCTTTGCTCCCTTTTTTCGCGCCTTTGGTCGGAATCTGCTGTTTCTTTGCACTTCGGACAGTCGCATTTCCGGTTTGCACAGCTGCCTTGACCATTGGTCGCATATCGTCCTCTACACGCCTACATTCTCAAAGTGAGCGGCAGGGATCAAAAAAAAGGAGGACGAGCATACCTGTAGAAATGCTGTATTGATTCTCCAGGTTTGATGGTCAAGCCCTGGTTATCCTTCTTCGTTCCATCCTCGAGTTTTCTTCGTTTTCCTTCCGGTTGCTTGCCATCGTCGGCCTCCCTTTTCCTCTCGTTGTAGTCCTGCCTAATCTTTGCGGCGTTCAGGATGCGGGCAGCAGATTTTGGTATAGGTTCATCGCAGAGCGAGTGTTGCATCACAGGAGCCAGATCATTGCCTCTTGAAAGCGAATCTTTAAGTTATGGGAGTAGAACGGAAACGAGCTTGCTCACTGCTGTTTCTTCGCGGTGTCTCTTACAGACTTCTTTGCTCGTTTATGAGGCATACTGGTGACCAATCTCGAAATAGAAAACTTTCCGTCAAGCCATTGACTTCTGTGGCTATACGTCGTATTTGGCAATCCCTGGAAGACCAAATACAGGCTCAAATCGGACTACGGTCCGAGCTGGCGGTCCGAACCTTGACAACCACATTCAACTTCAAGTCCTCGCTGCCTGTCGCGTTCCCGAATCTTGCCCAGCCCACTTACGCCCTTCCCGGGGGGAAATAACTTGCCGCTAGTTGACTTCCTCGACCATATGAGCCCAATAACAGCTACGTAGCCATTTTGGCCCTTTGATTCATACCACCTCACCAATACCTCATGCCTGCTGCGACACCGTTGATGACCATAAGCACACCCTCACACCCTTGAGCTCGATTGGAACGGAGATGGATAAGATATGTCATACGCAGCCGTTATCTCTCGCCACTCTTGCGTTCTTCGAGCTTCGAGCCTTGTCAGTGACTTCGGAATCATCAGCTGACTGATCCTCAAGCATGGATTGGCGGCCTTGACGCGGGCTTGACAGCTATCGAACCAGATCAACTTATGTTCCGTCGACCAGAAGTCAAGACGAGGAGGGGTGCACAGCAGTACTGCAGCAGTCGTGTCGAGTACCGCGTAGGTGATCCATATGTTCATTGCATCATGCGGAAGCAGTGGAGATCGTCGTAATGGATGTTACCACAAGGTATGCAATTTAAAAATATCTTCTATCAGCCATCAACTCACTTCCTACATCCAGCAAGCATTGACAACCGCATGGAAGTTGACTTCTACAGACGGAAGGGATGGATGTGTTGTACCCGGACTGCTTCCAGGGAGATAAGCACCTTCCGTCACGGCTTTTCAACAATGATAAATTGGAGCGAACGAGGCTGACGGTCTACAACGGGATCCATCATGTTCTCTTCTGCGAGGCTACTCGCTCTCGTCAGCCTTCCGCTGGCTGTTCTGGCTCGCCAGTTCCCTGTGGTTGATGGAGTCATTGGTGGCGTACCTAAAGACCTGGGTCAGGCTAAGGTCCAACCTCAAGTCCTCAAGGGTGCTGCCACTACTCCAGGAGCTCTCCGCGTCACAGAGAACTCAGGTGTCTGTGGTCAGTGCCTACGTTCTCCTTTTCGTGATCGAGACTGACAGGATTTCCCTCAGAAACAACCCCTGGCGTGTACCAAGCCTCTGGATACGGTGACCTAACCTCGAGTCAAAGCATCTTCTTCTGGTTCTTTGCCGCTCGAAACAACCCAGACACTGCTCCTCTTTCTCTTTGGTTCAATGGAGGTGTAAGTGCATTTCAAAATGTTCCTCTTAACTCACTCTGGACTAATGCACCATGGCAGCCCGGTAGCTCTTCCATGATCGGACTCATCCAAGAGAACGGCCCCTGCAGAATCAAGAACGACAGCTCAACAGTCGCTCTCAACCCTTACTCCTGGAACACCAACGCAAACGTCCTCTACATCGATCAACCAGTCGGCGTCGGGTTCTCGCACGGAACCCTCAGCGTCGGCACCTCCCAACAAGCTGCTTCTGACGTCTGGAAGTTCTTGCAAATTTGGCTCAAGGACTCGAGGTTCACCAAATTCCAGGGCAGGAATCTCGCCATCTGGACTGAGTCGTGCGTTACCTCTCCAAAGTTCATATTAGATCTGTTTCTGATCAGCGTGACGAAACAGGTACGGTGGCCACTACGGACCAACTTTCGCTGCGTAGGTTTCCCTCTTTTCATGCTTGTATGATCGCTCTAACTAAATTCACAGATATTTCCTCTCTCAAAACGCTGCCATTGCTGCTGGCACCGTCTCTGGACTTCCTCTCAACCTCAAGGTTCTTGCTATTGGCAACGGTCTCACTGTAAGCTTCCTTTCCACATCCAATGAACCTACTTCTGATCGTACCTTCAAAGGATCCGCTTGTCCAATATCCTGGTTACATTGCCTATGCTGGCAGCAACCCATACCACGCCTTGGTTTCCGCCTCGACAATCTCCAGCGCCAACAACTCATGGACACGTTCTGGTGGCTGCAAGGCACAGATCACGAACTGTTATAATGGCGGATCCAACTCCGTTTGCTCTTCTGCTCAAAGCTACTGCAACAGCAATATCTTGTCGCCTCTGGCCGGGAACTACGACGTATGTGGACTTTTGTGGTGTTCTCTACTCTGTCTTATTATCGCTCCTCAGGTCTACGATGTTCGCGCCAAAAACCCTGACCCATACCCACCCGACTTCTCCAGCTGGTTGTCGTCTGTCCGCACTAAGATCGGTGCCGAAGTCAGTTGGCAAGAGACAAACAACAACGTCTACAGCAACTTCGCTTCGACTGGTCAGTTCTAGACATTTTCTACCCATTATGCACGCTCACCGAGTATCACAGGTGACTGGATGAGAAACTCCAGGCCGAATCTTGAAACCGTTATCAACGCTGGCGTGAGGACCCTTGTTTTCGACGGAGATGCTGTAAGTTTGGCTATTCTGTGTACTGGCTGCTTGCTTATGGTGCCCTGTTGCTCAGGATTATATTCTTAACTTCAATGGCGTCGAAGCTATGGTTGGCGCTCTACAAACTCAATTCTCATCTCAGTATGCACAGCAAGCTTGGACCACCTACAAGGTCGCTGGCCAATCAACTGGCCAATACAAGCAAGCTGGAACATTCTCTTACATCCGCGTCTACGGTGCTGGCCATGAGGTTCCTGCGTATAAGGTAAGAAATGTTTCTCATTTCCTCAGCGTCATCGTACTCAGAGAGGCTTTTTAGTATGGCACTTTGGCCACAGGGCAGGCTGCTCTACAGATCTTCGACCAGATCATGTCCAACCAGTCTTTGAGTTCTACATAGTCGGTTTCGTACGTTGTGTTATCCCAGCAATTAACTTGAGTTTTTTTGCACTTGCAGCTACAAAAATCAACAATGTAGCCTGTTTATCGATTACGTAATCGGCCAACGCGCCAAGTAGCCGACCCTAAAGTCATGATCAACACGCTGTTGACGCGCCTCGACGCGTCTTTTGATGATTCCACATCAACAACAAACGGAATATAAGCGACATGCCATTCGCTTACGGGCCGCACCTTCTACCCACCCCAGTCGACAATGTCAGACTCAACACCTTCCTCACCACGCTACACCCTCAAAAGATCAAGAAGTAGGGCATCATTTCCGAGTTCAAGTGATACTGAGTGCTCGCCACCCAAGAAAAGAACACGCCGAGAACCTAGAAGGGAACGGCCTGGTAGGTCGCATGTTTTGTTTACTTTCTAGTAGACTGACGAAGGGCTATAGTCAAAAGAATGGGCAGCCTTCCCGACTTTCTACGGAACCGCCTCTGTGATGCTTTGGACGAAAGCGCCATCACGGACTTCAAGAGCAGAATGTCGAATAACAGTGCGTCACACTGACCGCCTTATTCCATTCTCCCCCTTACACCCTCATAGGAGAACACTCTCTGGAATTGGCTACGCTTGACATTATAGACGAGGTCAAGGTTTCTGTGAAAAATGAAGTCCGTCGGGAGGGACGTCGGATACTTGAGGTTGAACTCTATGAACGGTGGTTGGAAAGCTTTGACTATGTCTTTGAAGCCATGGAGGTATGCAACGTTGCTCCCGGCTTTGTCTTTTTTATTGACTAGTTTCTTAGACGTTGCTCGACGCCCAAGTTCCCGGAACTCGTCGACGTGTCAGCGGCCTCGGTCGGCTAACATTCTCGATCCTGTACAGCTTGATCGATAAGTTGATTGACGAAGTCAATGCCTACCAAGACAAATGGTCCTTCCGATACCCCGTGGGCCCCATAGAACCCGACCCACTGGTTATGAGCATCGTTGATGAATGCTATGAAGACCCCTCCGACGGTCGGGAGGCAGAAGCCGTCAAGTCGGCTGAAGCAATCCTCAGGCGCTTTGATACTCTGCTGGCAGCCGCCGTTGGGCGGTATAAGACGGAATGCGATAAAAAGTTGATGGCTTCGAGTATCGCACGCAAGGAAGAGAATCTCGGACGGGGTCTGTGTCTTCTCAACGAGCAAACGGGCTTCGGAGGTTATAATGGGATGGGATTCAACCTATTCACTGAATCTCGCAGCGCTATGGTGACTTGGAATGACCAGGTATGTTTCTGCGTCTCGTGTAGAGCTGGGTTATGGTCTGATCTAATTCCCAGTACGGCTCTCACGAAACACTCGCCTAAACGCAAGAATGATATAAGGAATCCAATTTACATTTGTATCATACGCATGCACATATCGTTATTTGTATCTAATAGCATATCTTAAATTTCAAGGATTTAAATCAAGAATATTGTCATATCAAAATGGTTGGTTACACTGTGCCCGGGCATGGTGGCACCTCGATGTTCGAAGCTTTAATAGTCATCATCAGAGCCATCCCACAACCGTCCTGCAGAAAGCGAGTATTTTGGGGGAGGTCGAAATAGTCGTCCCTGAAGCAAAGGCTTAGTCCGTTCGCGATTAAAGGTGCAAGCCTTTCCAGAGCCTTCGCCCGCAGCCGCTCACTGAGTCGAAAATCAACTTTTCGCAGTGGCAAACAGCCAATAGCCA
Organism: Clitopilus passeckerianus; assembly: GCA_944990035.1. NCBI lineage: Eukaryota > Fungi > Basidiomycota > Agaricomycetes > Agaricales > Entolomataceae > Clitopilus > Clitopilus passeckerianus. The sequence continues at coordinate 433,231 of CALYLX010000143.1, forward strand.
ATAGCGGTGCCATCACCCACGCTATGAGATAAACCTTGCGATCTATCGTTGAGGAGGTTGATCCTCGCTTCAAGGGTAGTGTATCTTCGCCGTTCGATAGCCTTTCTCAAGGCAACATCGGGAGTAATCAATTGGCCCGGAGAATCTTGAGTATCGTAATATCGCTAAGGTTTCGTCACGTTTCGCCGTTAGCTCGTCGAGTTTCGGCGTTAGAATGTTTCGCTCCTTGTCCAGTAACACTACCGACTGTTGCAGTCAGGATAAATCACGTCGAATGCTCTAGATCTCGTTTTCACCAAGCGGGTAATCAAAGGAAGGTAATGTAGCCATGAAGACTCGGGCTTGCCGAAGTTTGGATCAAGCAACTATGACGGCAGATTTCGTCAAATATTCCTAGGCTAGGTTTAGACAGAAATTGTTGGCGTGATGTGTGAATTTCCACATTTCATGTCTGGTTCGGGTTTGGTCGGGTTTTGGTCAGAGTTTGGTTGGAGTTTGGTTTGCTCAACCATCAGTTTCTCACCCCCATGGGCATGCTGGGCAATGTCCTTCATGGCGGGGGGCTACTAAGGTAAAACATGTCCACGGCCCTAATGAAAGAATGGTCGTGTACTTTACCGGGATGAAGCGTTCCATAAAAGGCGATATGGCTTGAAAAGGTTGATGAATCGGCGTGCTGAACTGATCCGCCTTCCTTATTTGGGCATGTGCTCCCGCTCATTGAGTTCAAGAGAACAATCCCAGAGCAACCTCATTTCGCAGGTGCCCAAAGCATTTGTCACGCATACAATGGGCTGGCATAATATTTAACAACTTTTACATTTCGTGATATAAGTAAATACAGAGTTTTCGATGTTGCCGCCAAGTCGCCACCACTATGGCTGCTGTTGCATAATAAATGAATCGATGAAATTGTGAGGAAGACAGAGGGGCGTGAGAAATTGATCCTCGGGCGAACCAAACCTCGACCACACCCTGACCACACCCGAACCAAACATCAAATGCACAGATTCAGGCATCACCCCAACGATTTTTTACCAAACCTAGCCTAGGAATACTTGACGAAATCTGCCGTCATAAGCAACGATTCCGAGTCTATCGATGTTTTTCCATCACTTGATCACCTACGGCAACTTCCGTACTTTAACGACCTCTTTGAAAATATCCAGAATCAATTTCAGAAATTCCTAGGCCAAGTCCCAGGTCTCCCAGGCTGCTAATTTGTTTCCGCGACGTTAATTAATATGATGGCCGAGTAAACTTTAATCTGCGCCGCTGTCATAATCATGACTCGACAGGTGGAATTCTCTCAGGACTGACGACTCAAGAGTTTGCATCACCACAATTCAGCCATCGCCGGCCTTACAGCATCTCGAGGGTAAACCGCACATGCCGCAGATTTACAATATTTCCAGGCAAGACTGAGGACTGCAGGATGCTCTTCCAGTTCGCCAATGAATTCGTACCCATTTGCAGCAAGTGGATTGGTCGCGGTGCTTCACTGAAGGCTGCACAAAGTGTCCACTGTTCAGCCGAATGGGGTACAAGGTATAGTAGGCATAATTGCAGCACGAACCGGCCGAGCAAACACACCGATGGCCACCCCCAATTTAGTTGGCCCCATCAGCCAGAAAATTGAAGAGTCTTCGATGTCATACGTAATCGTATAGCCATAAAGGAGGATGGCAGTCAGAGTGGGGGCCGACCAGAATCTCCCCTTTCTCCCATCCAATACTCCTGCTACTTGCCTACCACCTACATGAGCACGACGCATGACGCGGACCTGGCTACGGTCGTCGAGGACAATGAAGATTCTGAGTCTCGGAGAGTTCGGCCTCGACGAACGCCGCTACCAAAACTCCAGCTCTTCATCGTCCTCCTGGTCCAATTTGCCGAACCCCTGATTGGCACCGTGATCTATCCCTTCATCAACCAGTTTGTGTCGGAAACAGGCATAACGGGCGGGGACGAGCGCAAGACTGGGCACTACGCAGGTCTCATGGTGAGTTTTATTCTATTCCCTGCGCCAGAAATTTGACCTGTCTGGGGTCTGCTCTCCAGGAGTCTGTCTTTTTTCTCGGCGAGGCTGCCACCGTTCTTTCCTGGGGAAGAGCATCAGACTATCTCGGCCGAAAACCGGTGCTGCTTCTGGGCCCACTGGGATTGACGTTCGCCACCTTGTTCTTCGGTCTTTCACGGACCTACTGGATGCTCTTTGCCTGGAGGCTGCTTCAAGGCATGTTCAATGGGAATATTGGTATGCTCATCCTACTATGTAATACGTCCGTCAGGGCTGAGATTTTGTTCCCTAGGTGTATCTAAAACCGTAATGGCTGAGGCGAGTGATTGAAATCGGAGGCATGCAGCGAAGGCTAACAAGATGGTAGATCACTGACTCAACAAACGTGGTTGAAGCATATTCACTGATTCCCGTAATGTTGGGCACTGGATATACCTTAGGGTAAATTCGTTCCGCTGGACAAGCACACTGTTTCTGACTATCGAATTTTGTAGACCACTCATTGGAGGTATCCTGGCCAATCCGGCTGACCGATGGCCTACTTTGTTTGGCACCGCATTCTTCCACCACTATCCTTACTTCTTGCCATGTGCCGCAGCAGCGTCAGTTGCCTTACTGTCTTTCCTGATTGGTCTGGTAGCACAGAAAGAGGTGAGTTGGTTCCTTCGTCTCAGAACTAATATCTAAACTATCTGTTTAGACTTTACCATCTGCTACCTGGAGGAAGTGGCTGAAGCTGGGGAAACGACCTGATGGATCCCAACAACGCCTTCTGAAAGACTCGGAAGAACCCAACTATGGCTCCACGACCCGTATCGATCCGGAAACCAATAACGAAAGAACTTCTGGGCCTAACGACAACGAATCCCCTCCGTCAATCCGTGAAATTCTGACCCCAAGAATGAAACTCGCAATGCTGAGTTATGGTTTTCTCGCATTCAACGAGATGGCGCTCCAGGCTCTGCAGCCATTGGTATATTTTACCTCCCCGACATACGGTGGCCTTGGTTTCGATCCTTACATGATCGGTATCATACTGGGCGTATGGGGCCTCGTAAATGGTGCCGCACAAGCCCTGTTCGCAGGTCGCATGATCCGAAAATTTGGGCCTAAGAACACGGTCATCGGGTGCTTTATTACCTATCTTTTAGGCTTCGCGGCTTTCCCATTACTACGTTCCTTCGCCCACAGTGCAGGCGGAGCCGACTGGAAGACCTGGATTATTCTCGTTGCCCAATTTGCTCTGGCCCCAGGAAGATGGATCGGAAACAGTGAGTCTAGGATTTGAATCCGAGGCTCAGCAATGGTCTAACGTTACGATAGCTGCGATTCAAATTATAATCATAGAAACCGCACCAGGCCCCAATGCCTTGGGAACATCGAACGGCCTTGGTCAAGCTACAGCGTCGGCTATGAGAGGCCTCGCACCGTCTATTGCCTCTTCCATATTCTCCGTGTCGCTTGAGAAGCAGCTCTTGGGCGGAAACCTTGTATTCTTGATTTTGGTTCTCTTCTCTGGTTTCGCCATGCGGCTCGCTGCGGCATTGTAGCTTTTAGAAGGTTCGTAGACACATCCCTAGATAATGGCCAGTTGGATCTGTAATGTGTGAATACTGTAGGTTACGAATGTTATCAATACATATAATTGTTCTTGTATGAAGGAACAGGACAATCTCAACCACCTGGCCAACAATAACATTGAAGACGGTCGGCCGGACTTTCTATAGAAGGAGTCCATTTAACTTTAAGCACTCGGGCTCTGAGAATGCCTGAGCGCTGCTTCGGCTGTGCACGGCATCGAGGTGGTGTGTCAGGTCTGTCAAAGTCTGTCAAAGAGGACCAAATGGGTCCTGCCAGTGAACTCGGCCGACGACCCCGGGCCGAATCGTTTTTGGACTCGGACCGCATGAGCCGCAAACATGCAATACATTGTCAGCCCTTGTTTGGCAGAAGCTTCATGCCCTTGTTCTCGAACCCCATGGGGGCGCTCTGGCTCGGAAGTACGATCAGCCCGTCATTTTCTTGGGTTGACAGGGAGGAACAAGGAACCTCCGCGACACTCCCGCCTGGGCAATGTCGTAAACAATCTCGGGGTCATAGCACGCGTGGGTTCCTTTGAAGAATACGTTCTGAACGTATATCCCTTATGCATTCGGCGCGTCTCTAGACTGGAGTCAAAGCGCTGAGTATTATTCCTATTTCTAACAGACGACCGATAGTACAGACTCTGTCTAATGCTGACGTGTAATCTATCTAGCGTGCACGCTCAAATACGAGTAGTCTCAGCCTACAATCGGCCATGAGTTCAAGTGCGACGGCTGAAGTTGGCCATCAAGCCGAGGGGCTTATGTACGAAGCCCTCTACTGTCTCCAATATCTCGGACTTCAATGTGATGCTGTAACGCACAAACACTGTCGCCAGGATCATGCGTAGTTCAATGTTGGCGAGACTAAGAAAATAATGTCAGTGTGTGGACTCTTGTACATTGCAGACTTCAGACTTACTTGCGTCCCAGCTAAAAAGGTATTTTGAGTCTATTTCATGATCACCAAACGAGTAAAGACGTACACATGCTCGTGGACCTTTTCCGAAGGTCATCAGAAACTGACGAAGCTCGTCGCGACCAAGCCACCTTTCAGGTCTGAAGGTCTCTGGATCTTCGCCCCAAATCGTCTGGAATGCGAGAAAGGATGAGGGTATCAGGCAGCGAACATCTTCATTGAGGTAAACCAACTCACCGGATCACGTTGAAGGGTGTATGCCGGCACGGACATTTCGGTCTATTGCTGGTCAGCTTTCCTAAACGGTTCTATGAATGCGAATATACTCACACCCTCCGGGAAGAATCGATCAAGACAATAAGCACCCCCTGCTGGAACCTCACGGTGAAGCCCAAGAGTGATGGTGGCATAAACACGAAGTCTGCAGTATACAAGATAAGTGTTTTCAATCGAGAATAAAATACTGACCGACGTACCCTTCTTTGATGACGGCGTCTAGGTATTCCAGATCTTTTACTTGGTCCCAATCCGGTATACCATTTTTGCTGAGTCGACCGTCAAGCTCGTTCATGAGCTTCTTGTAAACGGCGGGGTGAGTCATGACAAGGTGGATGATTCCTACGCATGAATTGGACGTGGTGTCGGAACCCGCGATTCTGTGTGTGGAATTAACTCGGCTGGGGATGGTATTGGAAGAGGGCTCACAGAAGGGTCACCGTTTCAGCTACGAGTTCCTCAAATTGAGACTCGTTCAACCTATCCTCACAGACCTCTTTCTTTCTTGCTGCAATCAAGAATCCCAGGAGATCGTCGCGCTTGGCTCCTGAGTCCAGCCTTTTCTTCACGCTTCGTCGAGCAAGATCAACCAGCCCTGTGGAGGACTTCCGGCCACGAACGAAGAAAGGGTCCGGAATGATCTTTGAAAGCGTTTCGATCCAAGGATGGATCCCTACAACCGCTGCGAGATGTTCTCGCTATCCAGAGTCAATTTACGTGTTTAGAAAAATCCTTGTCCTAGCCATACCTCGTCAACTAATGCAATGGCGTGCTCCTCTCCGAATGTCCCGTCGGCCTTCTCGACAAGGACAAGGTCGGATCCCTGAAAGCAAGGTTTTAGGCAATGTAGTGAATACACATGATATCAAAAACGAACCTTCGTCACCATTCCAATTGCCTCACCAAAGGCAAGCTCCGATAAAATGTCGAATGCCAGATAGTTCAGCCACATGAGGGCGTCGACACATTTCTCCGACTCGCAAATGAGGTCCATTTGATCAACAAATTTGACGAGAGTACCATGAATGAACGGAGAGAATGAAGTCAAAGAGTTCGCTGAAAATGCATGCGAAACCAGACGACGCTTTTGTGCGTGATCCTCTCGATCTGTCGTCGAAAAGACAGAGGTTTTGTCACCAATGAAGGCGTGGTAGTAGCGAGATTTGTTGAAAGCTTTGGATCCTTGACCGTAAACCACAGAAAGAGCATTCTTGTGCGCTACTGAGATGTGGTTCGGTGCGATCCGAACAAATGGGCCGTATTTCTGAAGGAAGGTGAGATATTGTCGAAGAACATTGGATAGACCAACCTTATGGAGATCATCAACCGCTAGATATCGATTGCCTTGACGTGCGTGCCACGCAAGCCAGAAAGGTGTATACCTAGCAAGAAACGGGCCAGGAATATCTCCAAACGGGTCGTAATAGGCAGTCCATAACTTGAAGAACAAAAATAGAAGAGCAAATAGGAAGGCTAGGGCTCTGTAAGGTGCGTGTCGGTAAGGTGGCATTGTTTTACATTGATGGTTACGCACGTTTGAGCATTCAAATGCCCAACCAAGGTTGAAAATATGATTTGTTGGGGAAGCTCCTTCGAATCGAGAGGTCCTGAGGAGTAACCAAACAGAGGCGTTTGCGTGCTGTTCGTGGTAAATATCCAAAAAATGGTAGACGCCATCTGACCAGTGGGTTGTCTGAACCTTCATGATACTCGTTCATAGGCATTATATTGGGTCAAGCACCGCTTCTTGACGCAAGGAGTAAGGCCGAACCTTTTGAACATTACTCAAAAATAAAGGCTAGAAAATGGATCTTTGACGCGAACCAAGCGGAATAATCTAGAGACAATCTATAGATCAAACGTAAGATTTGTTCCCGGACCTTTCCTCTCAAACGGCACGCCACAGGTTGTACTTGGTTGCCACATTGCTATAATCCAGTCTCAGCGAACGAGATACATCCGAAGTCCTACCAGTACTAATACACTCCCTCCTGCCTCTGTACTCCTGGATTCTAAAGAGATGGCAGGGGCGAGGCATGGGGGGCCCAGAAACTACCGTAACATTCATGCTGTCTTGCGCCACAATGACGTCAGTGACGTTGCGGGTATAAGCGCATTGCGGACTAGAACCGGTGAACTTGCCATTGGACAATGAAGCCACGGGCATCAACATGCGTTCAAGCTGCCAAAGCTACTTTGAGAAAGGGTGGGTCCCTGACAGCTGAAATATGACCGCGGGTAGAAACGCTCGGTCGTTTTTAACACCATTCATACATGGTGAAAGTTTTGTTGGAGGTCATGAATGTGGCAGCGGCGCAAATGTCCGTCCTTATCTTTGATTTCATTCTCACCTTCGCACTGAGGCCGCTGTCGTTCAATTGAATAAGCTTTTCCCCTAGTGCACAATGTGCAAGACTCCCAAATTTCGTAGACCTCATTACGGACATTAGACATTATACCATTAGTTATCACCTTTATCTGTCCCATGAAGTTTGTCGTGTCTTACAATCGTTCACCTCAGTCGAAACCTGCCCACTGTCCCCACTGTCCGTTGTTGTAAAGTTAATCACGTCATCTGTTGATCTCGTATTCTGTGTGCTCGGTGACGGCATCGGTTACTGTGGTGGTTAGCTCTTCCAGAAAGGTGCTCTTAATATCTTAGACGTCCGACAGACAGCTTGAACGCATAAATTAGTCTTATCACGCCACAATCTACGTCTTATCCTCGTTGATCGCCTGAGGATCAAAGTTGGCGGCGGAGAATCGGAACTGAACGCAGGCAATTAATCTGAAAAATTTAGTTGGTGTACCCCCAATTGAGCTATTCATCAGAGATTCACGAGACATATTACCTTCTAGAAGTCGAGGTATAGTAATTATGAACATCTGCTACTCGCGTCGGCACGCTCGGGAGAAGACATGGCACCTGGCAATGCTGTCCACATCCATGCTACATTTCTCCAGGCAATCGCAATCGGAGCGTGCCGCTTACAGTCCGGCCGAGCAATATCAGGGAATTTTGAGGCATGGCAAGTGATCAAAAGTTACCTTGAAAGATTTGGTGTTACCAACAGCTTCAAGACGAGGAGGAACATCTCGGACGCCTGGTCATTTATGAAGTACTATCCTACTGCGCGTCGGAAGGTCATACTCATGTGAGAAACGCGTTCACAGCTGATTTTCGCCAGGACGCCCCAAACCCTCGGGTTTCGCAAAGATTGTACACGTCCAGCACGTTGTACTAGAAGATTGGCCCATATTCTTGTGCTTGGAAGCACTTTCGCCTTATTTGATTGATTGAACCTGCTAAACGAATTGGGCACGCCAAATTACTGGCGCGCAACGATATTGGAATTCAGTGCTCAGCCTCAGGCTGGACATACATGACATTCGGACTGAAGGCCGCAGCAGCGCACTCGCCATCGTTGAAAACGAACCTGCCGGAGTTTCCTCGAGGATCGCCTCTCATTCTTGAGAAAACTCGCCCATATCTCAAAATGAAAGGTCAGGACTTGAAAAAGAAACTATTCTGGCCGGCCAAATATGCACGCCACTGAATCAAGAGCCTTCAGGCCCACCAACTTCGCTCCCACCTTTCCAGGCCCTCATCATTACTCAACACTCTCAATGAGTCCAGCTAAGTTGCTAACGATAACTCATTTTTTTCTCCCTATCTACAGCTGGGTCGAAGGCGCTCTCGACAGGGCATACCTCACCGTTGAGAGGGTGCTCACGGAAACAACTCCAGGAACTTGAAGAGAACTAGAGCAAACCCCGCCTCCCAAGGACGAACACAAGGAACTCAAGTAGGTCATGTTGCGGTAAGAGATTTTTGGTCCTTAAATTTCCATGACAGCCCAACCCGAACTCGTTCAGAGAACCCTTGAAGAACTGGAAGTGACATCCAAACAGGGTTCATGGTTCTTTGATGGTCTTCTCATGACCGCGAAGCGAGAACCCGTCGTCGCCTGAGAAGATTCATATTTAGACACTTATACAATAAAAATTTGTACAGATTTGCACGACCCAAGCATGTATGAGTTTATACGAGGGTCTCATCACGCTGCCTTAGAACTCCAGACTCACGTTTCCGAGCCATGTACTAGTATGTCGAGATAACGAGATAACGCAAGTGTCATTCGTTTCCTGTGCGTATTTACCGACCGAATGACCCGTCAGAGGCGCCGGAGGAGGCAAAAGTTGCATGTCTGGAGAATTTTTACATCCCGAGGCAAGTTCTGTTGTGACGGGAGGTATATACGACGTTGAAAAACTTTCCACTGCATGACACGGTAGGTAATAGGAACAACCGTCATCATATACTGGAAGTAACTAACGGTTGCCGGCAAAAATATTCCACGATTTTCCGGGGGAATGTAAATGACGAGGAGGCGGGGGAAAGTCGAAGTAGTCTTCCCTGAAGCAAACGGTTAACCCATTCTCAATGTATGGTGCGAGCGTAGCCAAAGCTCTTGGTCGAAGTCGTTCGTTGAGTCGAAAATCGACCCTCCTCAGTGGCGGGCGACGATCGCCTTCTGATGTCGATTGGGATCCATGTTGGAATCGACCTTGGATATAATCAAGCCTTTCATCGAGGACGGTATGCCTTGCTTTCTCTATGAGCCGGTTCAGGGTCGGCCCGGGAAGGTCTTGCCATACCCTCGGCCACGCGACTCCCCTGTCGTCGGATATATCGAGGAGGAGCTGTTCTCTATCAACTGGTGGGCTGCAATCGAGCCTCAGAGTTTCCAGATTTGGGAAAGCTGTCCCAATCATGAACATGGCATGTGCAGAGAATTCTGCGGAAAGAGGCAATTCTTTGACGCTGGCGCACAATTGTAGTAATCGCTTGACTGAATCCTGCGATGCTGAAGCATATAGTTTGAGAGTCTCAAGTTGGTGTGGTTTGGAAAGGAGGGCAAGGAATGGGAATGTGGATTATCCTTGCTGAAAACCTCGTAGTTGATTGTGGTACTCAAAAGAGTGAAGAGAAGGTAGGTATAGGGGTGAAAAAAGGTGTTGTTCCAACACCTCATCGTTTGCAGGCGGCTCTCTATATCTCTCCTCCGCTGGTTCTGCATTTGGGACGATGACAGTAAAAGTTCGAAGCGAGCACAAGTTGATTTGGGCAGGAGGGGGTACTGCTAGGATTGGCCTGGGCACTGGCCGGCGTGCTCTCGGCTGGGTACTTTGCAGCTGTGTCGGGGTCGGTAGTGCATCGCTTATCGAGAGAACGGAAAACCCGGTCGTACGGGAATCGTCTCCGAGAGATAGGTCAACGATGTTAGAATAGTCGTTCATCCGGGGACCATTATATGTATAGATCCCAAGCAGTGACACATCACCTAAGTGGAGGGTTCGAAGGGACGGGGATGCGATAATCGGATGGAAACCGATGTCATGGCGGTTATAATCCGGAGGATAGATGTCTAGGCCAACGAGTGTCTCGTTGAGAGTGCGAAAAGCGAACGCTTCAAGCACTGGAAACGAGTCTGAAAGGAATGCCTGGGAGTGTAGCTTCATGTCTTTCCCCCGTAATTGAAGCCTCAAATTCTTCAAGCGAGCCGATTCGGTAGAGATCTGCTGTATAATCTCCGCAATCAACTCTGTGCATGAATGGTCATCCCCAAAATCGCAAGCCTGTTCATCAACGAGTGAAAGGGAGAGTGGTCTTGTGCCGGAGCGCTTCAGCCAACTCTCGATCGCTACGATGTAACCGTGCCATTTCGAGGGTTCGTGCAAAAATGGATCATAATCCAAGTTAGGGATAACAATGTGAAGGGTGTCCCAGAGTTCGGGTGTCGACCATGCAAGATCGCGCCATAGCCTACAGACTCGACCAAGGAGAAGAGACGGTTCATGAGGACTAAGGGCGGCGTTACCTTCTGCTGGAAGGCAATGGATAAAGATAGAGCGGAGGACTTCAAGAGGAAGCTGTGGGATATGCGTTGCCCGTTTCCGGCCGTATGCATCCGATTCTTCTACAGCTGTTTGCCATTGGCTAATAATGCCCACCTCACGAGCGAGCAGAGCCACTTTCTGCTCCAATGCTTGCAGAACTTGTCGAAGATCTTGGTTCTCATCCTTCAGTAAACGAAGCTCTCGATCGAGCTCGGGCTCGAAGGGTGACATTGGCGAGGCTTGAAGATGTACTGGTGGGTGTTTCAGATGGAGGAATGTATGAGTGTGGTGTGGGATATCGTTCACTTGCGACCTTGGTTTAAAGGAGGTTTGTGTTGATTACATTCGGTAATTTCCGCGAGCTTAGGAATTCGGCTATTTTCACGGGCTCAGGTGGGCAAAGACAAATTATCGAGAAATGTGTATCAATTAAATATAGTAGCAATGATTGCAACCCGCGCCCATGGGCTAGGTATGCATCGTACAAGCAACAGTCCGGGAAGAAATCCAATAATATCCGTCGCTCATAACACTTCAACCGATTGTACAATTGCTGACGCATGGTATCCGCAAGGCTAAGCCAGACGCTACGAATGAAAATGTGCAATAACATCCTTCATAGGTAACAATGAAACTTGGATCCAACTCACAACGCTTCAAAATTTCCCTATGGTCCCGAATCGACCTCACACCAGGTTCCTCACCCTCCATCCTGTTGACAACGTCTCGAAATCGCCCTCCCTCCACTGCTCCTTGCCGTGTGCGAGCGTGGGCTTGACTTTCACGTTAGGAGCGAGGAAAAGTTGGGGAAGGATTTGGAGAAGACTTTTTGGAAATTGGGGTTGGGATCTGGCTGCCTGACTGAAAGGTGAAAATATCTGTTAGATGGTATGCGGACGGAACAATGAAGCTGATCTCCAAAACCAATAATATATCGAACCTGAAGATAGGCGCTAGGCAAGGTGGCAAATGCAGACGAAGGAAGATGGCTCATCAATAATTGATGAAAGGCCTACGAATCTCCCTTGCATCCACGACCACGAACTGCTCCCAAGAGGAAATACATCGGGCAGACGAAGAAACCTTGACACACGAGGATCAAAAACTTGTCTCAAGCAAGAAATGGATAGCTTACTTTCACTCAAGAGCGCGAGAATCTGATCTCTGGGGGAGCCAACGGGCTTGAATAGATCTGCGACGGCCCGGACCTTCTTCTTCAAGGAATTTGTTCGGAAAGTGTTGGCCGTATACGCTGGCTATTCAAGCAAGTTCGGGGAACGACAGACGCAAGACCTTCGTTGGAGCTTGTCTTGACAGTGATTGGGGGAGCCCAACTCACGACGTTCGGCTTGCTGTGGGAGTGACTGGTACATTTGCATTTTACAAGAAGTTGACGGGGTTCTGCGAACGCCAAATTTGTGACTCTGCGAAAGAGAATGAGAACTGGTCCTACAGAAAGGGTTTTACGTACATGCTCCTGGTCCTACGTGAGGGCAAATTGCTGGTCAACTGAAGAGGAGTTAAAAATGAAGGGACATAGAGGCGTATGAGTGCCTACGAAAAACGGCATTAAGTACACCTTCGTTGACCATTTCCCCAGCTCAAAATTCAGACGCTGAAAGACGAGATTGTATTTTTTTTGACTTCATTTACTTCATTGATCTTGCCAGTGATACCCTCCTCATTGTACATGAGAAACAGCGAGCTTGAAGTATTTTTTTTTTGCCAATAAGCCGTCTTTGTTGTGCTGTTGGTCATTGAGTTACATCCGAAGCCTGTTTCTAGTTCCATCGTATCCTGGCGTCAGCATGATTAGACGATATAAGCCAGGTGTTGGGATGTAACGCCGAGATGTTAAGCTGAGCAGCATTCCGAATTTGCTACTTGTTTCAATGCTACGATTCACTTCGTAGTTGGGAAGCTTGACGTTGTGGTCGCTCTCGGCCGGTTCAATTAAACAGAGCGCTAGTATATTCCGAGTTCCATCCAAAGTATTTATCGTATTAGCTGAAGATAATGGCAAAATCCGCCTTGAACCGAAAGAGTTGCTGTTGAACGTTCGAATGCTTTCTTGAGACGAGCTCGAATTGGTTTTTCATGGGAAGTAGACCATTGACATCGGTGATTCTTTGCAGCAACATCATCTCATTAAGTTCATTCCCTCGCGCAGCTGGACGTTTCCCCGGTTATTTGCTGGAGCATTATGGTGCGATTGGTGATACTGGCTGTATGAGAACTTGCAAGGCAGGACCGTGACCCTAACCACGAATTAGGGTTTGGCCTCAGTCTTTCCTTTTCCGACGACCGTCTTGCCGAACTTGTTCAGTTTTAACAGCAACATCGGATACTACTATTATCGACAACCAATACGACAGACTCTCAGAACTGAACTTGGAATATGGCAGTCCAGTCAGCTGAAATGACCTACAGTGACTGCAACTGTAACTTCAAACTTCAAACCAAGTACGAATTGGAATCCCAGCAATGAACCAAGCAATAAACTCGGGATTCTTCTCAGCTTCAACGAATTGGCCTTCGGGTCCAAGCGCAGGCTCCCACCATCTCATTACACCACCATCGGTATGAGAAGGTGCCAGCAGCAGGCTTTGGACGTAATTCTATGACCAACTGCATTTCAGTTGGCAAGGCGGCTTTCACCTGCAAAGCAACTACAGTGCCAGACTACTCACACAAACTCGAAGCCAAACCCAAGCTCTGCCAGGCTCGCATTCATTCCACCTTATGGGTTTCCCCAAGAACTTCCAGTCAGGCATTTCGTTCGGATACAGCATCGTCGACGACAACCGGCCATCGACTGTAATCCTTACCCCTTCGACCCCCGCACCCGAAGCTCCTTCAATCATTGGTAGGAAAGCTATGCCCGGTTGTTTTCACAGGTCGCACTATTGGGTCATCCACGACCACCTTGTCACCATCACCAGCAAATGACTGTTCTCCCGACGCCAGCACAGGTCGCCACATTCATACCCTCGCACCCAATCTTCTTATTATCCTAATCACCGCTTTCGCTCTCGACATGTGCTCTACAAGCCTTCCTTGTGGTCACCCTCAGACGATCAGGCGTCCATGAACTACAGAGCAAACTCAACCACGGAACGCACCCCGTAACAACTCTCTATGGACAGAAGCTGAATGCGCCACAAGCAACCTTCTGAGCTTACCCATGCACGTTCCTCTCTGGTGTTCCGATCGAATGTTTGGCACCCACATCTCGACCAAATGTCAGCCTCCTCGCCAAATCTATATATTCCCGCCCAAGCTCACCTATCTCTCTTCAGTCCCTTGATTCACGACCGCGTTCACTGGACTCACAAATGGATTATTTCACCAACAAGCACCTCTCCAACTTCTCGCTCGTTCCCTCTCTCCACATATGGCGCAAGTGGCGGGATCGCCCACTGCATGATCCCTATGCGATAGGTAAGTCTTTCTGCATACACGCCCAGTTCCTTTCTTGAGACTAACGTCCCTCAACCTAGGCCTTGATCCTCGCCCAATCCCACCCGGGCCTGTATCAAGCCATCTCGCCCGTCTCGCTGCCTACGCATACGACTCCAGCGGGGACGCCGTCATGAACGACCTCCAGGCCACCACACAAGAAGTCAACGACCTCGCCCAGGATGTGCAGTGCTTGCTCAGCCTCGACGGCGAGGACAAGTGCATGGAGGTCGACCCCGACTCCTGCCTTGACGGCGATGGTGATGTTCATATGGAGGACTTGGACACCGCTCCTCCCGCCATCTCTGCGTCTGCCACTACCAGCCTCACCCTCCTCAGCGAGTCCACCCCTAGCCAAGGCGGGGTCATTGTCATCATACGTTCATCGGATATGGCTCCCATAGGTCGCGCAGTTGTCACCGAGACCACGATTAGTAACCCGTTTTCACCCACCTCGACCAAGTTGATCAATGTCCTGCCTGTACAACCCGCCCAGCAGGATACGTTCACAGCCTCCTGGGCACACGCTCAATCGCCACTTCTTGGTTCTGAGGTGATGTTGAGGAATGGCCAAGGGGAGGTGGTGGGGATGGCAAGGGTGACCTATGCTGAGGCTCCTTTGCTCAGCTCGTCAATACGCCAAGGGTCAAATTCCGGAAATGGAAATGGAGGTGAAGGCTTTCTGAGGAATAGATGGAACCCGAGGAACATTTTCCTGAGCTTCATGTACTCGCCTCTTGACTCCCGGCGACCTGTGGGCGAAGTTCCTCAAGCTCCAGCGAGTCCAATGATTGTCGAGCCAGCTTCGCCTCGCCTTCCTTCCCTTCCATGCACCCCGATACCTTCAACACCTCTTCGCTCCGAGGTCCCTCAAGCAATGTCTTTGGCGTTCACGTCACCTCCATCCGTTCCATCCACACTGTTACCTTCGACACCTTCTCATCCTGAGGTCCCAGTCCCAGTCCAAACCGTTCAAGAGCCCCTGGAAGATCCCTTCCAATTCGAGCCAACACCACCTGCAACCCCCGCCTGCAGTAATGGTGAACTCGAAGAGGAGGGTCTGAAGGGGCCGACTACGCCCATTGGTAGTCCGACGGGGTATCATGGCGTTGGAGATGTTCGTGATGAGGAGCCCGAAGTGTTTGGGGATGTTCAAGAAGATGCCGAGGATAGGGAACCTGGAGTTGCTGAGGAGCGAGATGACATGGAGGCGTTTGACTACGAGCAGGCGAAACGCAAGGGTAAGGGCAAGGGAAGAGCGATGGATAATGCAGAGGTTCAACAAGATGTGGAGGAAGATCACAATGAAGCGGTCGACGACTCCGACACCAGCAACAAGGATGACGACGCAAAGTTCACAGACGACGACGCCCACCCCACGGACTCAGACAGTGATGACGACGGCAACGACAATGACGAAGCTGGCCAAGGATCCATAAGCCAGCAGACTCAATGTCAATCTTCACCCATCCACCCTACCGAGGATACCTCTGGGCCTTCCCGTGGTCCCAGGAATCCACTCTCCGACGTCACCAACACCGTCAGTAGCAACTCCAGGTCAAGGATTACCAACGGTATACGTGGCCACACCATCCGATTCCCGGCTGCAATGTACAGGCATGTGTGTGCCAAGGAAGCGGCGAAGGCGTCAGCGGAGAGCAAGGAAAGGGTGAGGAAGATGAAGGCTCGCGCTGCGAGGAAGGTGAAGGAGGCGAAGGGAAAGGCTAAGGAGGAGGCAAGGGAAGAGGCTAGGAGCCAGCCTTCTGCGAAAGCTTTGGGGAAGAGAAAGGCTGTAGATGTGGATGACGAAGAGGGGGGTGAAGATGAAGATGAAGACAATGAGGATTCCGCGAGGAAATACGTGGCATTTGCGAGGAAGAAGCAAGAAGGGAGGAGGGCATGGCTGTTGACCAAGGTGAAGAGGAGGAGGGAGTAGATTCGCAGGCTCAGCTCGACGGTGGGGCTGTGATTACTCATCTGGATGAGGTCCACGACACCAAGGACGAGGATGAGTCCAACTACGCCACTGTGAGAGAGGAATTAGACCACACACAAGCCGCCACTGAGGTTCCCGCCACCTCAGAATCCTCATTCACAGCACCCTCTTTCCCTTTGAAGCCTTGCCCTGCCACGTCCCGTGTAGACTCAGCCCGCGAGTTCGTTGAGGGATCATCAAGGAGGCCACTCAGGCCCATGCCAACCCGCTCCTCGCTACCAGCGCCGTCTCCGGTTCATATCGCATCTGGTCCCACCCAACTCCCCGAGTTTGAACAGGGATCTTCAAGGAAACCGCTCGAGGAAGTCGCACCGTCAATGTCTGGTCCAAGTCAAGGAGGGGGTAGGGGCAAAAGGAAGTCTACCGAGGATGATGATGATGATGAAGAGGACAATCAGCACCTCAAGCGTCGACGATGGCAGGACGTTCTTCCCCCGCCTACCCAAGAGAATGCCATGTTCATTGACAACGACAGTTCGCATTCGTCACTTTCCAGCACCACGCCACCCGCAGAGGATTATCTGACGGAGTCTACCCCTCCACCCGCACCGCGTCAATCGAAGGGCAAGCGTAAAGCTGAGGATACAGACGACGAAGACCAGGAAGATAACCCAGATACTTCTATGGAGATTGATCAACTACCCCGGCCTATCAAGAAACGCAAGGCCTCGTCTGGAGCCTCGATCGCGTCTTCAAGCCATCGTACACCTTCTCCAACCAACATCTTCGGTCATAACAGGGAGATGCTCAGCACCACGCACATAATGCCCGCTCACAGTTCATTGCGGGCTCGTAAACTTCTCATGAAACATCAAGGCAAGGCTTTTGTGGCCGTCGTCAAGGAACATAGGGAAGAGGAGGAAGAGGCTGACAGGAAAGGCGGGGAGGGTGCTAAAATGTAGACGGATTTCTGAAAAACGGCTGAGAAGTTCGGTGGTGTGGTTGGCTGTCAATACATGGGTTCAAGAGTTCGGGTCGTGCTAGCACAGGGAAGCAGCAGGAATTCAAGATCTTTGGAGGCGTCCTGGAGGCAGGATGAGGTTTGGAGATGCGGAGATCCCAGAGCATTGTTGTACGTTGGGAGCAGTACAGAGGCGGCTTCGCTGTTGGTGAGGAAGCCACTGCAATGCGCCTGGGATCTTGGATAAAATTCAGAAAAGACCAAAAAGAGCTACTCGGTACAAGGACATATACACTATCATACTGCTTAACGTATTCCATATTTACTGCAATTATACAATTCTGAGTGAAACGAACCTTCGAAAAGTGCCTTCAGTAACATGCATTTACAAATACCGCAGAGCTACAGCCTCCAGGGCACCGATACGTAATCATCATTACCCACTCGTCAGCTCTGGACCATGATGACAATCATCCTCAAAAAACAGAAAGCCATGCATACCCGGCCGAAAGAATGAAAATTCATTAGTCCTTGACGATTTATGTTGAACAGTATGCTCCGTGTACCTGCCGACTGGAAATAATAACGAGCTCAGCCTCTGACGGAACATGCTCGGGCTTCCACTGCTCCAAGATCAAACACGAGGCGCGCTTCATGCCAAAGCCTCATTACTTGGGGACATGGTGTCGGTTCTCCAATTGAACAATGCTTTCAAGGCTCTCTGAAACGCCGCTTGTGTACCGTAGGCTAGCCTACCTGCGTCCTATCACGATGAACCTCATCAGACTTTCAATCCCACTGGCATCAACACTGGCACGAACTTGAGCGATGCTTGGAAGCAACCGACACAGACTCTTAACATGAGGTACCTTTCTCCTAAGAGACAAGGGATTGCATCCCTTTCTAGCGGACGTCTCCATTCTTGCAGTTCTCGTCGGATCAGGTAGACAAAGCCGAAAGATACAAAGCTGCTGGGTGAATGATACTGCGACCCAGCCTGTGGCTTACGCGATTACAGCCTACTTCAATTGTTGACAGCTACCGCATTCCTTGGTTTCTCATCGGCGGTTTTTTCCAGTATGGGCTCGAGTCTCTGCCGTCAAAAGTCTAATTAGGGGTTAGTTCCTTTGGTTGTCCTGATGACGTCTCCGTCTTTTGTTCTTGACCACCCTCATCTCATCTAATCAGATCCAGCTTCCGCAAACGTAACCTCAGATCAATGTTTATTGTCTTTCACCTCACGACCACATGAGCTCATACGAGGCACATTCCTTCATGCCAAGGCTTCTATTTGTCAAAAATATACCTTTTTTCCTGTCCCCCGAAAATGTTCTATTGTTTCGGTGTAGATCCTTGTCGGTGAGGCGCCTCGAGTCAGCCCTGCACATTGCGAATCTTATAAAGCCCGACGACATCGATTCTTCTCTTTCGTTAAGCAGCCTCCCGCACCACCATTACTCCAGTCTCGCACTACAGACCAATGGATCGCTTCTCTTCCATCGTTGCCTACCTCTCCAACGAGCAATCTGCTCAAACATCTGTCCAGGCCAACACTGTCACGGACAGCCACACAGCCTCCACGAAGGCGAGCACCTCCACGGAATGGGAGGACATTCCCGTTGACAATGAAGATGGGACCGGCACCAACCAGGGAGGGCCGTACTGCGTTATTGCTTAGCTGAGTTAGCGCTCATGTCGGGTACGTGTGTTCCTTCGTGTCTCTAGCAAAGCTTAGTACTAACACGATTCTTTATCCAGGCCACAAACTTATCCCGACACCACAGACTCGCCTGTCATTTTTGCGAGACCTCACAAAACTACTTCGTTCTTCGTTTCGCCTTCATCGAGGCACCTTTATCACCCTCCCTTCGTTCTTCGGACTCTAAACTATTGTTATTCCCTATTATCTCATCAAGGGTTACCACATCTGCATCACCACATAACCAGCAATGCGCATCGTCTCATACCAATGGTCACATTTGTAGATACTACACAATACCTTATCTTTATTAGTGCTCGGAAATCCGTAGTACATAACTTGTAACTTGTAACAGTAAATTGGTCCTCATTACTGGCCACCAATTGTTTGACTATTCCACACGACCATCCTTCCGAGCCACGAACCTGGAATTTACGAAAGTGCTATGCAGCCTACGGAACGGTTGCAATCTAATAACAAGGGTGTCGAACCCCGGTTCTTTGCCGTATCAGATCACGACGATCAGGTCAGTCACCACATCACCAAAGTTTGGAGGTTCCTTCTCGTCAGCACACACCTTTTTACGTTACTACACAGCTTGTAAGTCACGATGACTACGTCCAGCCCGTTCTGCGGGCTTCGGATGCCAATCCTTGGAGGGTATCTGGATAACGAAACGGTTGTATCCGGGAAGTGAGAAGGAATCTTGATGCAAATTGTCCATTTGTGGGCGTCCTGAGCGTCTATCATCCTCGCGTAGTAGCAGGAACTCCTTGGGGTACAATGCATCATCCTGTTGTGTCAGTCCCAGGAATATAAGAAACGGAACCTTTTCCTTTTGCCACTCCCGTCGACGTCCAGCATCCCAGCCATAACGAACCTCTCCACGAATTAGACATGTCCTTCCTACCTTCAGAACCCGCCCAAGAAGACGCAACCGAGTCCTACATTCCCTTCAAGAACTTCTTTGCCCTCATCTCCTTCATCGCCTCGGTTGATGTCGCGGTCTGCATCTCAGCGTCGCTCACCTTGGCCTGCAGCCAATCCTTCTTCGGGCGTACCGACGACGAGTCCATAGCAATCGTTCGCCATGGAGCAGAGATCTTCGCGTGGTCATCAGCAGTCCACGGGGCTGCACTCTTCCTCTCCCTGCTCTCGCAGCTGCTGTTCACGAGCCCTAGATTTGGGAAGCTTCTGTTAGCGAAGCCGTACAAGAGGCTGATGAGGTGGCTGGTTGGAAGTGTTGCGTGGATCAATCTGGCGCTAGTGGCGGGAGGAACGGCGTTGATAGGGGAAGGCATGAAGGTCATCGACAGACGCGTGGGGGCCTTGCTGCAATGGACTCTGCTTGGTTTTGGCCTACCAGTACTCGTGTTTTGGATAGCGCTTCGTATGCGGGTACGTTTTGTTGATGCACACTGTTGACGCTCAGCCTGATCTGTACCTTTCCTTCCGCACCAAGCAAAAACATAAGGAGCAACCACCTCGAGAAAAGTCAGCTTCTTCAAAGACCCAGGTTTAGAGAACGAAGACAAGCCCTTTGTATTTGTAGAAGACCCGGTAGGACTCAGGCCGGAATCCTCATATAGGCCCACGCGGCTACAAGGTGAAACGTTGAGGAAGGACTGTCAATGCCTACCAGAAATCCTGATCTTCCTAAAATGTTCTGGCCATTTGAGTGCCATTAGGCTGTTTTAAGTAGCTTAGTGAGCAATCTACGGCTTTTTGGAAATGGCTCGCCTTACCGCAGCTAAAGCGCTGAGGGAGGGGCCTCGCTCAAATTAACGCCCAACAGGCGCCCGATGAATCGTGTGTGCCGCATTGGAATTTCCACGGGAGATGCCGAATCGGAGATTACGGCTATTGCTGCCGGACATTTGACAGCGACACCTCCACCAACAAACCCACTATGTATGGCAGAACGAGAGCCTCAAGGTCCAAAGTTCGAGTCCAGAGAGAATTTAATTCGTCCAATGGCCATAGCTTCCAACATTCCTCGACACCTACTACAGATTCTCGGATACCCCCATCTCCGTTGACCCGGCTTACAAGCCGCGACTTCCGAATCTGAGCCTCTCTAAGACTGAGCTCGATAAACTGGGTTTAGCTCATATCCTTGATGCACGTTGGGGCCTTCTATTCAGTAATCTGACTTCCTTGGTCTCTGTGCTTGCGAGAACCTCTGTGTCTCCTGCTGGGCTGGATTTGTGGCAAGATCGGACGCAAGCGGGCTACCCTGAGTGAACACATCTGCTTCTGGTTGGATTGGCTTCATTGGTTTGAGTCGATTAGAGGCCGCACCTTTGTCATTTGTAGGAAGGACTTCATTGAAGTGCAATACCCTTGCTAACCATGTGAATTCTAGTCTGCTCTTTTACCGGGATTCGTTGAATGCATCGCCCGCAGGACAGTTGCTATGCTGAAGCGACGTCGTTGCCTGGATTTGAAGACGTCAGACTCACTGCATTGCAAACCTTCATAAATGTCGTTTTTCTCTAGCTCTTGAACAGTCGTATCGTCGTCCTTATGCCCACAACAATGTTCTTTACCTCCTCGGAACCATATGTCCCCTTCAAGGATTTCTTCGCCTTGATTTCATTCATCTCATCCTTAACAACCTCCATATCAATTTCGGCATCATTAGGCCTGTCATCTTGCAAGGCATTCTTAGGACGCACAGACGACGAATTTCTCGCCCAAGTCTACCGCAGTGCAAACATGTTTGGATGGGCTGCAGCCATCAATGGATCGGCTCTGATCCTCTCCCTGCTATTTCAACTACTCTACACGAGCCCAACCTTCACTACATTGCTCATGGGTGGGCAAGACCGGAACAAAATAAAGCAGGCGGTCGGTGCTGGGGCTTGGATATCTCTAGGGCTAGTGGCGGGTGCGACTGGATTGATTGGCGAAGGCATGAAGGTGGTGGATGTGCGTGTAGGGACAATGCTGGAGTGGATTCTTCTGGCGTTTGGGCTGCCGATCTGGGTGTTCTGGCTTGTTATTCGGCCACCGCATCCTAACCTTGACGGGACGGAAAAGGGTCCCTGAAGCGTCAACGCGAGCTAACAGGGACTGGTGGGTTATTGGGGCAGAGATTTTAGGTTACGGCGCAGAGGATGTCGGATTGTAATTGGAGGTTTGACCGGCGGGAGGATCGTATCGAACGCGCTTGTATACCTTACGGGACAAACACATCGAATATAACGTACAACCAGATACAGATTCTGTTGGTCTCACGTAAAAAAACCTCTGCCAAGTTCTGAGCAAGGTTAGGAGAGCCTGGAGAGGCATGAACCTGTGGCGCTACCACGTGTGAAACGCGGCCCGCCACGGTCTTGCACACACATGGACATACAATCGACCCTCAAGTTCTTCATCCTCACCCAACCTGGAACCTGTGGATATTAACGCCCACAACCAGCCTACAAGTTCAGCATCCAAAATCTTTTGGTAGACATCGGCGTTCGATCGGTGTGCACAGCTTTCCGGGTTTTTTTACCCGACTGACCGGACTTAAGCTTCAACCTGGACCTCGAGCCAGGAACAACCTTTGAATCACACATTTGCCGTCGACACCTTGCGAAAAAGCTCCTACTGAACAATGCGAATGAAGGCTCAAAAACTGTCTCGTTCTTGTTCAGAATAAGAGTTGGGAGACCGTGCGTGTTTGAGGTCGCAGTGATAATGATACATCGATCACATTTACTTGACATTTACCGTTGGCAGGCTGCGCCGTGCTCATCGCAACAGACGATGGAACCTGCTATTTGTATCAACGTGATTATGGAGGCTGTCCGTCATGTTCTTTTCCTTCCTTACCACCTTCACCCTCCTCGTGTTCCATGCGAAGGTAGCCCTCGCCGGTCAAATACCGGTGGTCAATGGCATCCTTGGAGGTACCAATCCGAATGGCTTGCCCTCAGCCAACATCCTGGCGGCGTCCGTGTCCTCCGCCTTGAGCAACGAAACGACGCCAGGACAACTACGAGTCGTGGAGAACTCTGGGATATGTGGTCTGTCGTGTCATTTACCATTGTCCTTTTACGTTCCTGATCGGTATTTAACCTACAGAAACTACTCCCGGGGTCTATCAAGCATCAGGATATGGCGACTTGGCCAAGGATCAGAGCATATGGTAAGATTCACGTCGAATTACGTCTACCGCGCTGACCTGTTTTGGTTCCCAGGTTTTGGTTCTTCGCTTCACGAAAAAATCCCGACACTGCTCCTTTAGCGCTTTGGTTCAATGGAGGAGTGCGTATGGCCCTCTTCTCAAATACAAAATCAGCGAACTCATAGATTATATCGGCTGTTTTAGCCCGGATCGTCTAGCATGATTGGTCTTTTCCAGGAATTGGGGCCATGCCGTATCAACAATGATAGTGCCTCCGTCAGCCTTAACCCATACTCATGGAACAATGAGGCAAACATGCTCTTCATCGACCAACCTGTTGGCACTGGATTCTCCTATGGCAACACCTCGCATGTCGGAACGTCACAATCAGCGGCGGAGGATGTTTGGCGATTCTTGCAGATCTTCTTGAAGGACTCCAGGTTCTCCAAATATCAGAAGAATAACTTGGCTATCTGGACAGAGTCGTATGTACCTTCTTGACGCTAATGCTTGGTCTTCAAGCTTACGACTTCCTCAGGTACGGTGGGCATTATGGGCCAACGTTTGCAAGGTAATGCTCAAGATCCGCTTCACCCCATACCTGACTGATCATTTTGGCCTCGGAAGTCATATCCTCGACCAGAACCAAGCCATCGCAGCAGGCACCCTCCAAGGCCTGACGCTCAACCTCAAGGTCCTTGGGATTGGAAACGGGATCACTGTGCGTGCGGGACCTATATATAATACCGAGGTTAACTCACGTACCAACGAAACCAGGACCCACTAGTACAATATCCCCAATATTCAAATTACTCAAGGAACAATGCATACCACCCGCTCGTAAACGACACCGTCATAAACGCGATAACTGCGCCAGGTGGAGCCCAGGATATGTGCTCTGACTTGGTGATTATCTTGGTTTTACAGAAGAGCATAACCCTGAAACTGAGTCTTCCTAGATCCAACAATGCTATAATGGAGGATCAAACTCAACATGCTTCAGTGCTCAGGCCTTCTGCAACCAGTACATCCTCAATCCTCTGGCAGGCAAATACGACGTGAGCAACGTCTTTCCGTGTTTTCAGAATCTTCCCCAAAGTGGGTACTAACAGCGCGCCCTCAGGTCTATTACGTTCCATCGTTTGACCCAGACCCATATCCCCCGGACATCACAGCATACCTGCGATCCATTGCTCCAACAGTTGGTGCCGCGACAATTTGGTCGACTTCGAATGCCAAGGTGTATTTCCAGTTTGCCAACACCGGTGAGTAATGTCTGTCTGAGCCTGGGGATCCGACGCTTACCCTCGTTAATAGGTGACTGGATGAGGAATTCAAGACCAGACCTTGAGAAGGTCATCAATGCTGGTGTACGCACGATCCTGTACAACGGCGATGCAGTGAGTTTCTTGGATAATCCCTCATTTCACCCCGACGTAGTCTAACAGATCCTAGGACTACATTTGTAACTACCTCGGCTGGGAAGCGATGGTAAGTTACCCGTTCTTTTCATCGAGAAATGCCGCTGATCGACTTTTCCCTTATCCTAGATCGATAACCTGAACGTCAGCTTTAAGCAAGACTTGCAACTGCAACAAAACATAGGCTGGTCATCCTTCGAAGTGGAAGGCGAGATAGCGGGACGATACAAAACAGTAAATTCAGCCCTATTCTCATACGTGAGATTCTATGGTGCTGGACATGAGGTTCCTGCGTACAAGGTCAGTTCTGGCCTCATGTCCGGTGAATCGCATGCTAACCGGAGCTGCCTCGTGTTCAGTCGGGGAACCTTGCGGTTGGTCAGGCGGCTGCACAGATGTTCACTCAGGCCATGTCTGGTCAACCTGTTGGCGCCGTTAACCCAAAGGTCACTACATCGTCGGGCACATCACGGTCCGCCACAAGCTTCATTTATGGATCTACATCGCTGGCTCTCGTCGCCATCTCATTACTTGTACACGGTGAAATGTATTAAATTTAAATTTGGCATCAGTGTATTTAATTATCGGGAATCAAGCGGTCGTCCAATGTTGGCAATATAATTTATTGAATTCATTCAGACTCCACACACGCCGTCATGGGACTTGATCAAAATTGAGGATTGAACGAACCAAAAAATCCAGGTATCGTTGAGAACGGCCAGCCGCCTCTTCTGAATACGGCCGTCTCACATGCAGACATGCAACTGATACATAGACCACCTCCACCTTTAGATATTCAGCCAGGCGGATCACAGCTTCGAAAACCACTTGTAAACACAGGATTTCGAGCCCTACATCAGAAAATACTCTCAGATGATCATCACGTTGAATGTAATGATATCGTATGTACATAGCCCTCAAAGCTGCCGATATATCGGTAATTCTGAAAAAGGCGAGCTCATGTTTCGTTCTAGGTGGGAAGCCCACCCTCCAACACCGGATATGTGCGTCAACTCTCAGTCAGGGAGCGATAGTGATCTGAGTGGAGGTGTGGGTACTTCTTGGGTATTACGGAAGTGCTTGACATCGCACCGAATCCCAACATCACGTTGGTGAGTAGGGTTAGGGGGTGAAGAAAATCTAATACCGATATCATTGTGTGAACGTAGGCGCTTTGAATTCAGCGACGATGCTGAAGCTCCAAGCCTTTGAACCTGCCGTGATCGCCGCAATCTCCGTTGTGAAGGCTTCACGGGTGATTATGGTTCATCATCGTGTGCATCCAGCTGGACGGCAGTGTTTGTGGAGAGAATACCTCCAGGAACAGGGGAAGATTCCGAGGAATCGCAGAGGAATGTGAAGTGTTCACGACAAGGAGGAGGAGCTCCATCGCGACGAATGGCAACAGAGGATCTTCACGAATCATGAATCACCTGAATGTTGCGAAGCCAGCTGTATTCAGCGCTGAGCGTTGATGTCGGACGCTTTAAAAAATTCCGGAATGGCATCTGATTTCCCATTGATTCAAATTCCCTCTAGACTAGCTAGTTGTATATGGGTCGAAGTGTACGACCGTCCATTAAACGAATGTGAGATATTTTGATGTGCTGTATGCTACCAGCGAGTAAATATGATAGGACTCTAGTAGGCCTTGCCGTTATTCGATTCTACGTCGTTTTGACCGACACCCTTCATGGCGTAGACGTCAGATTGAGAGTCAACAACCCTTGAGATGTTAACATGGACGCCACTGCGTGAGCTGCCGAAGGCGACAGGCGCAGTATTTGCGAGGGTAGTGTGGTTGTCCCGAGTGAGACCCAAGCCAACTCTGACGATGATGAGAAGTGGGGTGGTTGTCTGTGGGCCATCAATCAGGGGTGCGATAACACGGAGAATCAAACGATGGACTTACAGCAAGCTGGATGATACCAGTGATACCGACGAAACCGGCAGGAAGGCCGACAATGTCCAAGACGAAGATAATGAGTGTCGCAATAGCGTAGACAGCGCCGGATTCGACGATTGTAAGGACAGTCTCGGTGTACTTGTTCTTTCCACTGCGAGTCATAGATGCAGTGTTCTGTCCTGCGCGCCACAAGGAGACACCAATAATGACGGTCAACGTGGTGTTGAGTGCAAGGTCAAGGGACCAGGCAGCCTTGCCCCAAGCCTGGATAACGGGGGAGAATAGATCTGCTCCCGGAGCAGCGAGAAGACCAATGGAAGTGAGGGCACATGCTAACGAAGCACCATTCAGTACAAGCGCCCCGGAAACACGGGGGACAATACTCACAGATGTGAACCGCCTCGAAAATCAGCTGAAACAAGACGTCAGACGATGTCCCAACCGACAAGCCCATAGGGAAACTTACAGGACCAACGATAATCTTCCAGCTCCGGCCGAGGACCATGTATAGCCGCAGAATCAGGAGGAGGTTGTTACCCATAATCTGTCGGACGAGATGTCAGGAAATTATCAAGGTGCTAGAAAGCAGGACTGACGTTAAGAACGTAAATGACAGAGTTCACGGTTGCGAGCTTAGCGCCCAGAGCTGCGAAGTAAATGTCGGGACCGAGGGGGGACTGATTGTTCGGTGCGTCCGTGTACGCTTGCACAAGTTGAATCCATGAAATGGTAAAGTGGGCGGTAGAAAGGGACATGAGGTATAATGACATGCAAGTCAAGAGCCTATTCGATGGAGTTGGCTGCTGTTGACCTTCCAAGGAAGGAGGGGGGACTTACATTGAAGCGCTCTTCATTTTTCGCCTGAGAACATACATGGTTGCGGAAAACACCACCACGCTGGAGAATGCAACTGTTAGCCATGGAGTAAAATCGCTAGTATTCAGAGTCGTACTTGATTCCTAATAGCCGCTAGTCGTCAGGAAATGACTGAATAAGATGATAAAGATGATAACTCACCGTAGAGCATAGCTTCAAAGAGAATCGCATTCATGTTCATCCTCCCAAAGGGAGGGATAACTGGAGCTGGACCTGGAGTCGTGGACATGGCTCTCCTCCTGGTGATAGAAAGACAGTGGACGGTACGAGGGAACGGAGGTTAGCAGACCCAGGAAGCTATATAGGGCATGCATGCTCGCGCCAAAGGGGGAAATAAAAATCCATCGGTTGACAGAATTCTGACAGACGAGTTCAAGCTAACCGTGCCCGATCATCATCTTTGCTAACCTTGGTCCCCTTTCGTCTCGGTATCAGATCTCCAGGGAATTATCATGGTCTCTATATTCAATGTGTTCCCCACAACAGGCGGGCATCAAGGGAAGCCAACTTGAGAATGCGGTTAACGTGGAAGTTTCTGTCAAAACTTTGATTTCCCGTTGTGTATAAGGGTCCTTCCGTGGGCGGTAATATCAGCCTCGTGTGGTGAGTCCCGTTATCATACCCGCGATACGCAACGATATCCTTGTGTAGGGTGGAAGAGTTGAGCGATCGGCTGATAATCCTGGGCAACTCAGGCCAACATACTAGTTCCCCGGGTTGAAAAGTACTCTGAGCGTCCCAGCAGTTTTAGGTCTGTATCGTGCGATTGAACAGCTTCAGCTTCTTCACTCGTTTCCTTCAGAAGTTGCCTCGGGAATTGCGCAACGCCAAGTTGTTCAGGCTTGACCTCTTGCAACCGTTTTCTCATCGCATGCCACCCTCCATCAAGGTGTAGGGTCGACTGTATATTTGAGGTGACACCGCATAGAAACTTACTTAGAATATACATAGTGATCTTCTAAATAGCCGTACCTTGATACTTGCCCCACTCGTCTCTAAGTGAATGTATATGGTGGTAAGAGCGTGGTACAATCGGATGAAGCTGCCGAGCAGGAGGCGGCCTCAAGACCGAGGACGGTCCGCATCAGTATTTGGCTACGCCATCCGTACCAAATATAATCAATTCATCAGCTGATCACCTCTTGGAAGCTGTTGCAACATACGTTACACCGCTACGCGACTATACATCCATATTGAAGTGGGGTAAGAAGCCTTCATGTTTTCCCATCGTTTCTACCGTCATAGGAGGCGTTTCACAGTGCTTGAACAACTGCTCGATTGAACTGGAGACCACTTTGACAGACCGGAGGTATTCCAATACCACGAGGCTCCTAGGCCGCCGGCTCCGATTAAACCAGCTGGGTTATCGAGCTGTCGAAAGGTACATCATGGACGGTCCTGACCTGGTCCTGAAGAACCACAATATCGAACAATCAATCTGACAGAATACCTCCTTGAAGTTTAGGTTCGCTGTGTTCTTGGCGAGGCTCTCTGCGCAATCCCCTATCGAAGAAGTTCGCCGTACGTCCAGAACTTCAAGGAAGTACTATTACAGTTGGCTGTGATGAGAATGTGGTCTGATGGGGGCTAGCCTCATGTTCTAATCGACGTGATCGAATTGGCTCCCTTAAGCGTTGAGATCAGAATACAAGTCACCATAAAGTGGTGGGCTTTCCGTTCCCTCGTCGTCAAAGGCCTTGCCACCACTCACCATGAGTAACAGACTCCTCCTCGACGTCAGTGTTGTAGGCGCCTGTGTCGCTGCAATCGTCACTCAATGGCTCATGAAACGCCGCTCACAATTGCCGCTGCCTCCTGGCCCTGACAGGCTCCCACTTATTGGGAACTTACTGCAAATGCCCAAGAGTAAAGACTGGATTACCTACCACGAATGGTGCGAGAAACTTGGTGGGTGTTCGTGCTAATTTCCGACTCGCAAGGTTGCTCAAGCCACTATACCAGGAACGGATATCCTTCACTTCGACGCTGCAGGGACGTCATTGATTATTCTTGACACTGCGGATGTCGCAAACGAACTACTAGAGAAGAGATCTTCGAACTATTCAGACCGGTGAGTTTCGGTAATTGCCACCATTTAATCCATTCCTGACATGGGTTCGATAGGATGCACTTGACAATGGTGGTCGACCTCATGGGTTGGAATTTTCTCCTCGGCTTCCTACCCTATGGTGAGTTCGCCTCGTGGCGTCGACGGAACCTTTATACTGAACTTCCTGATAGGCAATGTCTGGTAAACATACCTCTTATGGCCTACATATCTCCCAAGAAAAAATTCTGATGTCATGCTTCGGATGTAGGCGCCGACGCAGACGGTTGATGCACCAATCTTTCCACCCGGAAGCCGCAACCAAATTCCACGCCTACGAACTCAAGGCTACTCATGGCCTCCTTCGCAGAATCTTGGATGATTCTGAACATACAGATGTTCTCAAGGAACTGAGGCAGTGAGTATTTCGTACAATCACCGACAAGGGATTCGTCTGGTACTAATATCTTTGATCAGGATGTCTGGTGAAACCATCATGAAAGTCACATATGGGCTTGATGTTCGCGAAAAGAACGATCCGTTTATTCAAGCAGCGGACAAGGCGATGGAAACAATATCGTATGCCGCTGTACCTGGAGCGTTCTTGGTGGATGCCATACCCGCACTCAAGTATGTTCCGGCGTGGGTCCCGGGCGCTGGTTTCCAAAGGAAAGCGAAGGAATGGAGGAAAACTGCCGAATACATGGTCAAGTTGCCTTTTGAATCTGTGAAGGCCAAGGCGCAGGTATGGTCATTTATTGATTGATTGACGTCAATGCTCTGACTCTGACGCGAATTTTTTGAAACCCTCGGGCCGGCGATGAACCTTATTCCTTCATGTCCCATGCACTCCAACAGAAAGATCCTCACAGTGACCCGAAAGAGCATGAAAACGACGTCCAAGGTGCTACGGGAACCATGTATGCCGCTGGAATGGATACGGTGAGTTGCCCGGAGATTTCAAGTGTCACCCTCTCTAATATCATTCTCTGCAGACAGTCTCAGCCATTTCTACGACTCTCCTGGGCCTCCTGGAACATCCCGAGGTCGTAGCCAAGGCTCGCAAGCAAATTGATGAAGTCGTTGGAACAGACCGCCTCCCAACGTTCGACGATTATAACCATCTCCCGTACCTAACCGCAATCGTAAAGGAAGGACTAAGGTGGAGGACGACTACCCCGATTGGTATGTGTTCAATAGAGTCTACTCCCCGCAACCTTTCTGATGAAAGCTGTCTTCAGCGATTCCTCACATGGCAGACGAGGAAGACGAGTTCAATGGCTATCGAATTCCCAAGGGAGCGATTCTCATCCCCAATGCCTGGTATATAGTTCTCTTATCCGTACCTGTTCCAGACATGGCAACTTATACATTCGCTTTGATAGGGCCATGTTACACGATCCAAAGCATTACCCGGACCCATGGGACTTCAAGCCTGAGCGATTCCTCAATAAGGACGGAGAAATTGATCCCACCGTAAAAGACCCAGCCCACGCTGCTTTCGGGTTTGGCAGACGGTAAGTAATTTACCTCAAGTTTTTTCAACCGACGCGTTCTCAACAGATCCAATTCAATTGCAGAATCTGTTCTGGTCGCTACTTCGCTGTCGACGCGGTCTGGATTGCCCTAGCATCCTTGATCGCCGCTTACGACATTTCCAAGACTGTCGATGAGAACGGGAAGGAGATTCCTCTGACGCACAAGTATCGCACTGGCATGGTCAAGTAAGTACCATTTCTGATTCTCTATATCGCTACGCCACGTCCTGATGCTGACGGACACAATAGCACACCTGAACCTTATCAATGTGTATTCAAGATCCGCTCTAAAGAAGCAGAGGCGCTGGTCAATGCCACCAGCTCGCAAACTTACTACTAGGGTTCAAACGTTCAATGGTGGCTGCTGGGAATGGACTACGTCATTACACCTCGCATGGTAGGGTGCATTCTTCTATACCCCGAAAGTTGTACATATCGTAAAGCATTCAATTGAAGATTAATATTCGTTCAAATGTACGGAAACGAGACATCGTAAAGTCGTGAGGACGTATAAGAATAAATACTGGGAAGGAAAAGCGTTGTATAGATCTGTCCATCTTTCATCTGTAACGAGGGAGCAAAGAACGAAAAGAGTTCGACTGGAAAAGCCCGGGCCTTTTGTCCTATTTGTATTTTGTACACACACAAAGGAAATGTGTATCTGCGGCATGGGTCCATGATGGTGTTCGTCTACTCGCCAGCGAACAACCGAACAATCATATACGCCGTTGATCCAATAAACCTGACGACTGAATAAAGCGGAAAATTCCATCAGTCTCAATACCAACACAGTCGGGACTCAGGGAAAAGGTACGCACGGGCAAGACCAGCGACGGAGAACAGCAAGAACGCCAAATATCCATTAACAGCCTTACTTGCGCTGCTGCTATCATTCGTCTTCAGAATCAATGCCGCAAGCAATGCATTCGAGAGCGTCCAAGCAAGAAGCACACTAGACACGGAACCTGGTCAGTTCTTCCGCGCTAAACTCACTGCAACACCGGAAAACTCACTTCGTCCTGAAACTCCTGTAATAATCCTCCTCCTGCTGAGCAGCATTAACTTTGGGCTCCTCCTTAGGCGGCTTCGTCTGCAACACGTGTATAGCGTCTTCGTATAACATGTTCAGATCCTTTTCACTCGTTGGCCCAGCGACCTCAACCGTGTTCTTGTTCTCGCCTTTGCCGGTTTCGATCTTGTCAAGCTTCTGACCGGGTGCGTTGTCACCCTTGGTACCCCAAGAAACGTCGTGTACGTTTGCAAATGCGTAGACGTTCAGAACGGCAATGTAGGAGGGGGCCATGAGGAGGTATTGGATAAAGGACGTGATCATGTGCCAGGGCTCGAACTGTGTGATGAGGGTGGATTTTTGTCAGTATATGCTGGGCGGAAAGGCATGGACGAGGCGACTCACGAAAATCAAACTAGCAATGAGATAGAGACCAGTGGTAGCCAAAATCGACAAAACGATGTTTCTGAAAATCGGGTTGGTGAAGACGTCTCCAGCACCGATGGCATGTCCAGTGTTTTGCTTTATCTCATCGGCAACTTGCTCGATACCCTTGATCGCAAGTAGGAAGGCCGCGGTCTATAAGTCTTATTAGCTTCCTGAACTTAAGAGCAATGGAAGAGAGCGCATACAGTCATGTATACCGTGACAACAGCGAAACCAAGCATCGCGAGGGTATAACCCCACTTGCTACCTTGCGGTCGATTTCCAAGTGACAGGATGAAGCACATAATCAACAGTCCGACGTAAAAGTAGTTCAGGATGATATTGACCCAATGCGTCTGGCGGTAGAGGGTTTCCATAGCCGTAGTGAGCACCGAGAACGCGATGTAAAAATTAGCCTGTCATGCATAAACCATCAGCATCCTCCCCTCAAGGAACATTAGGAAGCAAACTCACCAAAGCAAACCAACTGAAAATCAAGTTAAACAGCTGATAGAACATCTCCACGTGGATCCACGCCTTTCTCACAAACGAATGCGAGCTGCGGTAGATATAGTAGAAATGCACAGTGGAGTGAACAGCAGCGAAGAACGAGCCGTTCAGCCATCGTCGACGTTGGGAAATCAGTTCGGGGACTTGGTCTGGCACGTCGGTGATGGCGTAGGCGGACTTGACGTAGTGAAGAGTCCAGGAGCCACCGCGTTTGGATACGAGTTCCCAGCAGAGGATCTGTCCAGGTGAGAAGGTGAGATTTGGGATTTAAGGTGGGCAGAAAGGGAAACCTACACGATCCTCAGCGAGGTACATGTTGGCAGTGAAGATATCTGCACCAGCACCGTGCATCTTTTCACCCAGGAAGTACTTCTGCAGCGGCCCTTCGCCTGTCACATCGTTTTGCAGAGCAATGTACCGGTATGCAGAGAACGCTCCTGGAAGCACAGTGATGTACCCGAAAATTGATTCCCTGTCGCAGCCTCGTCAGAATGATGCAGTTTGCTGAGAGCAGAGAAGACTCACAAAGGCTTGTCGAGGATGTTACTCATCTTATACTCAAAGTTCTGCGCAGCGACCAACGGGTTCAACAGATTCCTCCAGTACTTGCCCTTCAACGCGACAATCTCTCCGCAAGCACCACCAACATTCGAGTTGATATCAAAGGCCTTCCACAAATGATAGATACTCGTTGGACCGGGCTCAGTTCCAACGTCAAGCAGGACGCAAACGTTAGGCTGGAGGACCGGGCCGAAGGCATTGAAGAACCACCGATGGGAATTAATCTTCTTCGCGTTGAGTTCTTTGAGGCAGAATATAATTTGGACAGGAACCATTCCCTTTTCCGGCCCTTCGATTTTGAGGTTGGGTGTCACACTGACTTGAGTTGTGTACTCAAAGACGTGCGCTGTGACTGGTGTGCCATTGATTGCTTGCTATAATTAGGTAGAAAAGAAGGAAAAGGAAAATAGGTCAATATTCGTGTCCGAAAATAGTAAACCACCTTCCTACCTTGGCAACATCCTCCTGATAAGCCCCCATTGCAGCAATAACACTCAACGTCCTCGCATGGATTTTCGCTCGTCCGTCGCTGACAATACACACCACCACCTTCTTCCACCCCTCCTTCCCCCACGTCTTACTCCTCTCCCTCTTACACAAATGCGCAATATTCTTCATCACACCATGCATCGTCCTGCAAAACAACTCCTCATCTTCATTATACATCGTCATCACAATAAACAGCTCCGTCCTCCTCGGGGGGTCGTAGTGAATCTGCCTCAGCGTGAACCCAGAATCACTGAACCCATTAGGATCACACGTCACAGCGCTATAGCGCATATGCGTGAACTCCCTATCCGTGCGGTTGCCGCACAAGTCAAGGAGTTTAGAGGGCACAGGTTGGTCGTTGACGTAGTTCCCGTGGAACAGCTCGACTTTCTTGATCGTCTTGTATCGGCGAGGGACGCGAGCGGGGATTCTTCCATAGCGAATATTGTTCGCCTCGTCGTCACCTGGTCCTGGTGGGTACCCGTAAGCGCCAGGAATGGGCATGTCGACGTTCACGAAGCTATCGCTCTGTGAAGGGTCTCGTCGGAGGAGAGGTATAGCGCCGCTCCCGTCATGCTCCTGTTCGTGCTGCTCCTCGTCCTGGTACGAAGTGTTGTACGCGGTTGTGCTTGGGAAACTTGATTGGTTGTGTAGAGGGTGAACGTTGGGTCGAGGTGGAGAACCTGCATTGGGCGGAGGAGGGGGAGGCGTGAATCCGCCTGGGCCACCGTACCCACTCATAGGTCTGGGTCCACCGGGAGGTGGAGACATTGGATTCGAATACGGGCTCTGGTTATACCCACTTGCAAAAGGGTTGTTCTCGAGCTGAGGTGGAGGTGGCGGAGGCGCCAGGATGGAGAACGACTCCCTTGGTGGTGAGGAAAATGGGTCCTGGTGTCCATACGGTTGAGGTGTATGTGATTGAGGTGGATATGGAGCCTGAGGAGGAGCGGGAGGGTAGTTAGGTTGCGCTTGCTCGTAGGGGTTGTACGAGTCGTTGTAGTGCCTTCTCTGGCCTTCGTCCGCTTCTGGAGGGGGGAAACGGTTCATGGTGACTTCAAAAGGCTGCCTTGCGCGTCGTTATGTTCTTCTTCTGCCACGAAAACAGTATCAACGAACAGTGGGATTGAAGTGGCCTGATGCCCTCGATGATGTCGTTGCTCAGAATATATAGCTCAATCAAAGAAGCCAATAAAGCCTCAAAGAACGCGATTGACTCAGATGAAGGTGATAGTAGCAGAGAAAGAAAGAGTGGAGACACCCGATAGCCGCCGAGTGTATAAAGCTGCGAGCAGGCCACTGACAACGCGGCAGTGACTGTCTGGAAGGGAGCAATTGACTGACAGACGGTGCTGAGTGTGGTGTGGCTGTACCGCCAAACGTTGTTGCTGTGTTCTGTGTTCTGCGGACAGTTTGGGCCAGGGCCTTGGTGACACAGGAACCAACGCTGCGCAAGCCTGTTATGGTAGTTCATCATTCCCACGCCAATCAAAATTTGGCGCCTAATCGCGTTCCGGTGGTGCCGAAGCGTTTGGCAATTTTGGTTTTGGCTGCTGGAGTGCTGCGAGGAGGAGATGAGAGGCCGTAAGGTGGTGCGTAGTTCAATGGAAGTCGATGGATGTGGGTTAGCATGATGAACTGATGAGACTTTCCCATATACCTCCCTCCACGAGGGATGTGATGACAAGGAGTGCACTGGCAGGTCCAGGGTCAGATCTCTTACAAAGTGTTCCGTGCGGTGCGGCGCATTACTGCAGATTGCGTTCGCGGCAGGCCCGTCCGACGATCTGTCAAACGCTAACGATCGAAGGATATGTCCTCCAGGAGAACGTGATTGAGAGTGGTATTACAGGATAATTGGTATAATGGTACAGTGTATAGTACAATGTGTTTTTCAACCAGCAACTCATCTCGACCTCTCAATATACGGCACCCTCACCATCACCTGCAACGCAATCCAAAACAAAAACGTAGGCAATCCAAACAGCAACAACATCCACTCCATGATCGCCCCAACCGTCTCATCAACCACCTTCATCCCTTCCCCAATAAGGCCTAACCCAGCAGCGACCAAAGCCAAACTTCCCCAAGCGATAGTACCCATGAGCCAACGCATCCACTTGTCTCTGAAGTGACCGCGTTGTGGTTCCTGTGCGAGTTGAGGTTCTGGGTCATGGTGGGTATTCTCATCGTGATCACTGTGTAGATGCCTCCTCTCCTTCCTCTCACTCGTCATCCCACTCAAGTTCAAACTCCCAACCGTATTAACCCTCGATTGTCCACCATACCCACTTCCCTTCCTCCTCCTACCATGATGATTCCTCCCTCCAGTACCAGTCTTAATATTCCCATCCTCCTTCACAAACAACCCCACAAACGTCGGACTCGTATACAACAACTGCGCTAGCAACGTCAATATGAGCGCAGCACCATTCGTCGCGCCCGCCCACGCGAAAAACACTGCTCCCTTTGTGGCTTTGGCTATATCTTCATCGGCTGAAGATCCGAGGAGGTTTTCGGCTGTGGCGAATGTGAGGGAGGCGCCGATGCAGAGGGCGATATTTACGGAGGCGATGAAGGAGATTAGGGAGAAGAAGGCGTTGAAGGGGAGGGCGAAGGTGCTTGAGTCAGGGGAGTCCGAGTTGCTGGAGGGATCCATGCGTGAGGTATGTTACCGTGGTTCTGAAGTAGGTGTTTTATTCGTACCTCGGAGGTTTGGGTCGGTGTCGTCATCGAGGAGGAGCATTCATTTACGGTGCCAAGAAGGATTGAGTTGAGTTGGAGCCTCCTTGATTGAAATGATCGATGGGCGCTTATTTACTCTTCAGGATTTCAAGTATGTGGGGGTATACGGTTATAGAGTACACGTAGATAATAACATATAAATAGGCCGGAAGGGAGTAAACTCTGATTTCCCCCAAGTTAATTCAAACGTCGACTTCGAGGATGAAACACCCTCCACAATATTCTGCGTGCAGCACTCTTTACAAGAACCTTTCTAGGTGGTCGGACTTCTGGGAACTCCTCACTGGCAGGTGTAGGAGATGTAACCAATGGTGAGTACTTGTATATGCTCGGAGGTCGTTTCGGAGCCCTAATAATTTCGATTTCGCGAATCGGAGACTCGGCTCGTGAAGCTGCTGAGGACTGGGGTCGTGCTGGGTTAGGTCTGCTTGCAACGTCTGAATCGTACGTTGGGGGTGGTGCCATTTCTCTGGAATTTGCTACAGGAGGTTGTGCCTCGGGTGAGGTCGTATCGGCGGCCTGGTCCTCTGTTTCTTCGTTAGGCGCCTCCGCAGGACCTTCAAGTTGGGTATCCATGTCGTTCACCGCAGGATAAATACCGTCTAAAAGCAATAATCGATATTAAGTGAGACCTCAAGTGGATGTCTGTCAACGTACCACCGCTGCACACTACTTTCCAGTGTTCATTCATACGCCCGATGAGTTCTCCCACTTCTGGAACGAGATTCTCGCCCTGAAGTCGGAACACTAAACTCGATACTACTCAAAGAGACGCGGTGGGGTGACTTACCTCTTCAAGCAAAGACATCCAGACCTCGTCATGTGTAATCGCAACCTTTACGTTTTCGTGCTAGAATACGACGAATTTAGCTGGCATTAATCATAAGGTCATAAGGTCAAAATAAGACTTACGGCGCTCAGCAGATATTTGTTAATCAAGTCCGAAGGATGAGGGACCTACGTAGAGAATAATCAGATTAATATTAACCTGGATATAGTGGAACCAAATAAACCTCATTGGAGGAGGAAGAATCGTCGACAATCGTGGCGTCAGGCTCCAGGGGCTGATCATCTGCGGCTCCCTCTGCTTGACCTTTCACCGAAAGCTTTCGCGCTAATTTCGGTTTGGACGGTTTCTCTGCTCCTCCGAAAGGTATATATTTACTCTTCGAAAGAATCGTGTTTGGTTTGCAGGTGGATACATCCTTCACCGTCACAGGACTTGTCAGGGCATCCCAGAGGCTCTCTCTAACTCGAATCTTAAACCCCCTTAGAAAGACGCATTGGTTGGGACTTCGTGATATGGGATGTCGTGGATTTGACTTGGTAGATGCGAAGATAGTTTGCTCCCAGAAGTAGGCTTGATTCTCGTCGTTGGAGGGCGATTGGTCGAGCATTTCCCGAGTGTAGCGCAAGTCGAAGCTATTATGTGTCTTTGCTCCACAGGAGAACGAGGCCTTTCCCCACAATGTCGTCTTATCGCATCCCGTAATAATATACAAGGATCCGTTCGGGGCGTTCCATCCTCGTACTTGATTCATAAATTCATACCAGGTCAAAGCGTGGTCCAGTGCGTACGAAGATACGGCGTTCACATTGCGCAAGTCCCAACGAAATGCGCCTTTAGGTAGGGCTAAGATTGCACCTGTCGTCGAGGTACAGGTGAAGACATAGGATGAACATGTTGACTGACTGATGGAGTGTCAGCAACTTGGGGGTTTACCTCGGGAAATTTCAACGCACGTGTAGATTTTCTGGTTCTCTATCAAGTGACTAGCCACGCAAGTATTCTCATCCCAAGCCGGTTCATTGAAGCGGACGTCTCTTGTGCCGAGAGATAGAGGGACGAAATCTTCCGGCACAAGACCACCATTGATTGGGTCATCCGCAGGTAGGAAGACGTTGAACAGAAAGTCAAATTGGCCATCTGGTGTGATTATGGCTACGTCTCCAATGCTGAGGCCATTCTGTGTATATTCCGGAGGGAGATCGCCAGGGGGTTGAGGAATCCAGAGTGGGTAGCCGTGCTTTCTAGGTAGCAAATTCTTCGCGTACACCTCACTGTCATGGATAGGCAGCTGCGAAGTAGATGGACGTAAGAGGGTAGTCTGGGAAGAAGGGGATGAGTACAATACAATGCGCAATATGCGTTCGACTCACGGATAATGAATTACTGGAGGCTCTGGAAGACGAAGTTTGTGGTGACTATCATAGACAACCTGTCAAAAACCGGGCCTGGAAATGCTAATAGAGACGAACCAAAGGGGGTCTATCTACTGGTAGATACGGTTAGGAACCTCCACTTCTGAATAGGCCAGGAACCCACCCTGTGGAATCAATAAACCATGGTTAATGGTGACAATATTCCCGCCAGCAGTTGCCACAGAGCTGCCCAAGATTTCTACACCATTTGCTTGTGAAAGGATAGATCTAAGGAATGGGGCTAAATAAAGGAATGATGAAGAATAGGTGGGGCGATCCCTACGGAGTCGAGGCTGGTAGAGCAGACCTGGCTTGTATGGAACCATCCTCCCAAGGATTCGTTTGTATATCCGGGTCCGAATGGGTTGGCATGGATGAGCGAAGCGTCTGCTCCTGAACTTCCCAGTGTTTGTAGAGAACATATATCTGTCACTGCGATAGTCGGCACCCAGGACTCGGCATTGGCCGTGTACATGTGAGGTCTTTGCGAACATCTTCGAATTGATATAGCAGATTGACGCCCGGAGAATGTTGACAGGGAAGCCCTCAAGAGGCTCAGGTCATTCTAGGGCTCGACCTTGCGTGGCCGTGGCGATTTTGGTGCTCATGTAGCCTGTCGGACCTTGGCGAGGGCCTGTCACTGATTTGAAAGGCTTGGATTGAGCTTGAACTTCGCTTGAACGATGAAGTTTGGAGTGTTCGGGGTGCCAATTTTACCCTGCGTATAGTGTCTGTGGTCGTGGGTGATGGCCGCAGTGGCTCGTGTCGGTGTAGCCATTGGGGAGTAGTTTGGGAATAGTGGTCTATTAAAGCCGAAGAAGGAGTGAATTCAAGTTGAGTCGGAGTGGAGTCGTTGATCAACGGGCGCTTATCTGCTCTTTAGTCGCCAGGATATGACGACGTTACTCGGCCTATTCGAAAGAGTAGAGCTTCGGCAGCCCAATTGTGAATACCTCTCAGTTTGGGCGCTCCAGGCCGACAAATACCTTTCGCAAGGTTATTTCCCCTAAGAATGCAGTTTAAGCACATTGAAGTGGTTGGTCAGATACGGTCCAAGCCGGTCCGCCGCCAGAACATCCTCCATAGAGTAGACTAAACACTAATCATTA
This sequence comes from Clitopilus passeckerianus, assembly GCA_944990035.1. Classification (NCBI taxonomy): domain Eukaryota; kingdom Fungi; phylum Basidiomycota; class Agaricomycetes; order Agaricales; family Entolomataceae; genus Clitopilus; species Clitopilus passeckerianus. The sequence continues at coordinate 472,941 of CALYLX010000143.1, forward strand.
CGGTACGTCAATAGATACGAAAGCATAGTCCACATATATGTATCGTTATAATAGGGCTCGAATCACTGAGCTAAACCCCATTGCCGCCTGCCCAGCCCCCTGATTTTGTTTTTATAACGTCCAAACTCGTGGGGAATCCGCTTGAAGAAACTTTTAGGACGGGGGTCGATGAAAGAAAGCATATCCGCAACACGTTGGCGATCTGCGGCATCCTCTTCAGACAGCGAACTATCTGTACAAGTTCCAAGCGCAAGCATCTCCTTCCGAATCTCCCCCACCTGCCGTTGCAACATCGTTACGTCCTTCCGCTTTTTGTTTGAAGAAGGCGGAGGCCCTATTCTCTTCACGCTCTCCATCGGCCGCGTGATCTTGGCAGGTTCCTGGGACGCAACGACCTTCTCCAGAAAAGCCTTCAGCACAGCGATGTGCCCGTTCTCTTTCGCGTAAGAAAGTGGACTTTTGCCGGATTTATCGGGAGAATTTGTGATGTCGTCACGTTCAAGGAGCTTGTACACAGCTGCTGCGTGTCCATTCTCAGCTGCATATGATAGGGGTGTGCGTCCGTTCTTATCCTCTGTGTTGACATCCGCTTTGCCCATTTCAAGGAGGCGAGAAACGACCTCCATTTGACCGTGCTCGCAAGCGTAGGAAAGTGGTGTTCGGATTTGATCATCTGCTGCGTCAACCTGAACATCCCTTCGACCCAGGAGGGACCATACAATCGACAGGCAACCTCGTTCAGCAGCGAAGGATAATGGTGTCCGGCCAGTGAGGTCTCTGGTGTTAGGAGCTGCTCGATTTTGTAGGAGAGTTGCAACGATTTCATCATGCCCGTTTTCTGCGGCGTACGAGAGAGGTGTCCGACCATGTTCGTCGCGGAGATTGATGACCTGAGTGTTGAATTTCACAAGGCGCTCGACAAGCTCGATCCGACCTTTCTCTGCAGCATATGACAGAGGTGTGCGGCCTCGTTTATCGGGGAGGGCAGGGTCGAAATTGCGCTCCAGGAAGAAGTCGAAAATGTCGCGATGTCCGTATTCAACGGCATAGGAGAGTGGGGTACGACCATAGATATCCATCCACATGGAAAACAAACTATTATGTGTTCGTGAATGTTGGGGTCCGCTAAGCGTGCTGTCGACCTTCCTCGATCGGGTAACGAGGGCTAGGATGTGATTATCTGGCGAATCTGCATTGGCACGTATGTCCATGCCTACCAGCTCCTTAACGACGGCAATATGTCCATTTTGTGCAGCATGGAATAGTGAAGTCTTCAATTCATGGTCCACCGCATCCGCAAGGATAAAAGGATGTTTCAGAAGCAATCGAACTGTCCCCAATTGACCATTCCCCGCTGCAAAGGACAAGGCTGTCCTGCCTTCAACACTACAGAAGTTGAGATCGACACGCTTCTCCAGGAGCACCCTCAGAACCTCGACGTGCCCTTTCTCTGCAGCGTAGGACAGTGGTGTTCTGAGTCGGTTGTCCATGAGGTCGGCCAGGACCGTTCGAGAGGCAAGCAGGCGATTGACAACTCCTATGTGCCCGTACTCTGCAGCGATAGATAGGGGAGTACGTTCGTTGGTGTCTCTGGAGTTGATCTGTGCGCCTTTCTTGAGGAGGAGGGAGATGATGTCGGGATGACCCCGCGCGGCAGCGTGAGCAAGCGGCGTCATGCGATTTCTGTCTCCGAAATCAACCACAATTCGAGGTTGCGCAAGCAAGGAAGTTACAACTTCCATGTCTCCGCCTCCTGCTGCAAAAGAGAGTGGGGTACGCCCTTCCGCCGACGATGAATTAACGTTCACGCCTCGCTGAACAAGGTAATGCAAGACCTCTCCGTGTCCACGTTCCGCCACATACGATATCATATCCCTTCCAAGGCGATCCTTGACGACCAATGGGGTTGAACTGAGTCTGGGGGAGGTCGTGACGATCGTGAGGGCCTGATTTAAACCTGCTATGGGAGGGGAACTGAGAGGTGCCTTCCTCAATATGGTCTCAAATGTTGCAAGATGACCATTAATGGCAGCATGGAACATTGGTGTCCTATTGTCGCAATCAGCAGCCTCGAATTTGAGACCCGGTCGCGACATCAAACTCCAGATGGTCTGGTCTTGTCCCTCTTGGGCGGCATATGAGAAAGGCGTCCTTTGTTCAGCGTCCTCGGCATTCAGATCGGCACCGCATCGTAACAAACAGTTAAGGGCTTCAACGTGTCCATGTTCAGCTGCATATGACAGCGGAGTTCTTTGCTTTGAATCTCGCATGTCAACGTCAGCCTTCGGCTGCTGGAGAAGTATCTTTATGGCCTCAGCCTGACCTCTAGAAGCCGCAAACGAAAGGGGTGTGCGTCCATTGGGATCCTTGAGATTTACATCAGCTCCTTTCTCAAGGAGCAAGGTGACGACGCTCGGATGGCCCATTTCAGCTGCGTAGGAGAGTGGACTTCGGCCAACGCTGTCCGTCTCGTCTGGCTGGATATTGCCCGAAGATAGGAGGCGTTGAACAGCAGCGCGACGCCCCCGCTCTGCCAAAATAGAGAGCAACGTCCTGCCATTTGGGGTCTTCCAGTCACCATTCATCGACCCTTCTTCCTTCTCCAAGATGCCGACAAGTTGGTGAAGTGTTTTACGCTCGACTGTGGATCGAGACCTCTCAAAGTTTACATCACTTAGAGGTTTTCCATAAGTTTCGCGTGCTTTGGGAGACGAGGTGTTGGAGAGCTTTCCAGATATGTCAGGAGCAGGCGGAGGAGGCAACGATGGGGCTTCGGATGGATCTGGTTGCCAGCCTGTTTGCCAAGTTCGCATTGGCAGTCCAAATTGGGGAACAGAAGCTGGAGGTAATTCCGGTGCAGGTTGCTCTTTTGCGGTCGAAGAATTGTTCCACGAATTGCCCACCGGATCAGGCTGCCAGGTTGCCCAATCTTGCAATACCTGCGTCAGAAATGTCAGGTTCACGAATTCGACAGGGTATAAAGACTAGGGCCGAAAGAACGCCTGCTCACCTCCTTATATGGCCCTTGCTGAAGTTCGCCTGATTTCGTGGAGGCCAGTTCTGACATGGGCGGTAATGCTATCAATGGATGGTTAGTACTTGGCGTGGCCCGGCAGTCGAGACCGGTACCTTGAGTTTGTATTGCCAATGGTGTAGCGTCAGTGACAAGTGGCTTTGAACGTCGGGTAACAGAAACCGAGTCTTCAATGTAGTTAGCACCGACATAACGCTCGACAGATCAGGAACCTATTCACCATCTTTGCACACCACCTCATAATAAGTATGTAAACGTCTAATAATCTCGTCCGGGGCTGGAACCAGGCGTTCACCCTATAATATATCAAGATCAGTTCTGATAGTTCCGATAAAGGAGTCGCACATATCTACCTCGTTAATCAACGTCATCCAGACATTATCATGAGTGATGGCCACCTTCGCATCCGTGTTCTATTCATTGGACATCGTCTTTAGTTTTTATGTAATACTTTATTAGGTGGAACTAACGTTGTCAAGAAGGTATGCATTGATGATATCCGAGGGATGGAATTGCTACAGAGGATAGGTCAGAAAAGGATCAGAGGCAGTCGATATCGGGATCATACCTCCCCATAGCTGGAGAAGTTCCGAACAAGGGTGGCATCAATACCCTCATACCCCTCGCTTGCAGGCTTTCCAACGCTCCATCCACTCCGTGTAGTGGCATCAGATGCAGCCCGTTCATGTCTCGTGCTTCCTTTCCCGGTCGGGGACAGGCGGCCCAAGCTGAGCATTGAGGACTTCCCAAAGTTCCCAAACGGTATAAATTTGCTTCTGGAAAGAACTGAGGCAGGCTTGACCGTGGATACATCCGTCACAGTTACCTTGCTGATCAACGCAGCTAAGGCATTCTCTCGAACCCGAATCTGGAATCCACGCAAGAAGACGCATTGGTTAGTAGGGCCGGTTGGGGCACGTCTCGGAGTGCTCTTGGTGGAGGCAAAGATGGTTTGTTCCCAGAAGTATGAACGAGATGCTTCTGTTGGGGAAACAGGTGGTCGGGTGTTGGCGATCTTGAAACGTAAATCGAAGCTACGAGCCATCGCAGCGTTGGAGAATGATGCGTTTCCCCAGAGGGAGGTCTTGTCGCAACCAGTTATGATATAGAGTGACCCGTTGGGTGCCTCCCAACCACGGACTTCGTTCATATATTGGTACCAGCTGAGAGAATTCTTCATGGCGTATGCAGCGAGTGCGTTCATGTTTCTGAGATCCTGGCGGACGGCACCTTTGGGCAGTGTCAGAATGGCACCATTGCTGGCAGTACAGGTAAAAATGTAGGCTGCACAAGTGTCGTCACTGGGGAAGGTCATGAGAGAGTTAACATTCTTTGATATTGAAGGACTTACGAGAAGACTTTCTGGTTTTGGATGTAGTGGCTCGAAACACAAGTATTCTCATCCCAAGCGGGCTCATTCACCCGTATATCTCTTGCCCCGAAGCGGAGTGGCACAAAGTCATCTGGAACGTATCCGCCGTTGATAGGGTCGTCGGCTGGTAGAAGTACGTTGAAAAGGAAGTCGAAAGCGCCGTCAGGGGTGATGATACCAACATCGCCAATGCTGATACCAATCTGAGTGTATTCGGGAGGCAAATCATTCGGGGGCTGGGGTATCCAAAGAGGATATCCATGCTTCTTCGGGAGGAGATACTTCGCGTATACTTGGCTCTCGTGAAGAGGTGATTGTACAGTGGAGGATCGTATTAGAGTATTCTAGGTGTCCATGAGAAAAGGTATGCTGAGGCATATGTTTACGAAGACTCACGCTTGGGCCTGAAACGTTACTTCTCGGGGGCTCCGCAGATTGTTGGGACTAGGACGCATGACCCCATGAGACATGCAAGCGGGTAGCAGGCCATACTCACGGAAGACGGGCCAACTGGCGAAGTAACAGTTAGCGAATGCCAAGCAGAATTAATCCGGTAATTAACGTACCAGGAGGTGGGCTGGTAGACCCATTATGAATAGTGATAACATTTGCGCCAGCACTCGTTATCGTGCCACCCAATATTTCGACTCCAGACGCTTGGCCGAGGACCGACCTGCACGAAAGATGTTGAGTATGAAGCGCCGATCAATAACAGAAATTTCATTTACACAGGAGATGGTGATAAAGGAGATGGCGCTGGGGATTGAGGCAATGACGTTGGAGCGCTTCGGGGACTCAGCAGCATGCCTCAAACAGGGCCGTCAGAGGGATTCCAAAAATCCCTCGTTTCGTAGGTGAATCGACCTGACGAAGATGACTTTGCGAATTATCCGGCAATGTCCGCCAACACATTCGTGTTATGCCAGGTAGGATGCTGTACCAGCCACGCAAATTGGGGTCGAAGTTCCTGATTAGCGCTCTGCCTTACCGAATACCATCTGCAATGTGTTGATCAAGAACAACACGTGGGGCTTTGTGGGCATCCTTCACGACAATCAGACCCCGAAAACTAATAATGAGGGCTAATTATCCCAGGTTCAGCTAAATGGCACAGTCTTGACCGAGATGCAGTTGTGCCAGTGAGAACAAGGGAGGGAGCCATCCTCGCTGCCTTGAAAAAAGTTAAGCACAAGACAAGTTCTTGTGGCGGTGGAGATTTCGCAGACACTCATTCGAATCACGTGGTCCCAAACCGGCTTTCCTGCATCCACACCCGGTCGCGACCTTAGCCAGCTTTCCAGTTCTCAAACTGCCATCCATCGACTACCATCAGGCTTTTTGGCAGGCAAACGCCATATACAAGAGGCTTCAGGATGTCAACAACTCTACTGCTGAACCATTTGCATAATGCAGACCCTGCAGTCGCACCAACGACATTATTTGCAGCACTTGCACACCATTTGGCCCATGATCGCCCCACACCAGTTTCGCTGGCCGCTTCTGCTATTTCTGCACCTTACTTCCTGAAGTACCCGCCGTTGCATGAAAGAATTCAAGGCCTCGTAACTTCATTCCAGCATGCTGTTATTCTCAAGCACGAAGCCTTGATAAAAACACGTGAAGGTTCCTCAACGTTCACTCGTACGCTGTTCTCTCCAAGTGTTTCCAACGACTTGCAAGAGTGGGTCAAGCAGGCTCACCAGGGTCTACGTGGTGGAAGGCCACTGTTCAGGCTTGCCGCCTGTACTGGCCTTCTACTTGGGGTGAAGCAGGTTGGAGGGCTTCAAGGAAGGGGCAAAGAGAAAGTTGAAGACGATACAGCCGTAGCTTTGGCAGAAGTATTGGATGATTATACTGTCGAAACGGGCGACTGGGAAAGAGAGTTTGGCTCTCACGTTGACGGTATGTGGTCACGCAAGGAGCTGCTGCAGCGAACTGATGATCCTGCAGAAACGTCCTTGTCCTTGACTTTGATTGTGGCTTCCCAATCCCTGCCGCTACTTCCCGCGGCCAAGCTGGACGCTTTACCACTATCCTTATTGGCACCTCTGCTTGCGTCATCCATATGTACTGGGTTCGGCCAGGGCACGTTCCTGGATATGAATTCTGAAAAGGTTAGTAAATATCCTCAAGAGTCGATGATCACTCATAGATGTCATAGAAGTCGATCCCCCAGGAACGCTTGACCGGTATCTCAGCGTCTCCCACCATGGCAAACATGTCGAGCTTGTCGAAGCTATTGGCCCTCGTCCTCGGGCACCTGATCACGTCAGCTAAAGACGGACTAGAGGTTGCCAAAGAGATCTTGTCCAAGTTGGACAGCGTAGCAACGACGATCGAGCGCAGTTGGTTGAATAACCCCCTATCATCGGCACCGAAACGGGACGAACTCGGTATGCACAACCCTTCCACCCTTGTGACGGAATCTCAATGAATTAATACCAGCAGAGGCCGAAGAATCCGCGCGAATGACTTGGAATCTATTGAAGACATATCTATTTGCAATCGTAATGATACTCGATGGAGTCCTTGCCAATGTGGTGTATCGGCACCCCCACGACCTACTCATTCGCCAGCCACTAACAACGCCACACACCCTTTCTCAATTATCTTTGCAAATGCTTTCCCACCTCTCATTTGTAGTTTCTCAATTCGGAGGGGTTACCGCTTCGTACTCTGAGGATGGGCCTTCGTTCATCGAGCTTCACAAGGTCTTTTACCTGGCACTCGACGTGCTCAACTCAGCTCAATCGCAAGAGATGTGCGAAGGGTTCGTTCAAGATTTGCTCGCTGACCTAAGTAACGCACCTTGTAAGTCACCGACATCGTTCTTTTGACATCTTCTGATGAAATGTACAGATCAGGTTCGCCCTGAGAAGACGGCGTTTGTTTTCGCTTGTATCGAGCAATGCGTACCCCTACTAGGGATCCGATGTCTAGAAGAGCAGGTTTTGCCAACATGCGTTCCGTGAGTTTAATCTTGCTTCTTTCTTTGTTTGCATGGTCAGGCCCAACACGAGGTGATGGGAGGAGATACCCCTGCACCTCTTAAGTGCGATCTCCAGTTTTCATGATGACATACCTTCGCGTTAGAGCGGCTCATTCATCATATGAGGCTCTATCTGCAAGATGCCGGTCGGTGAATTATTTACCCTCAGAAATTACCCATACAGAACGACCACAACAGAGTGGTCAAGAGACCGGCATCTTGGAGATCTCCAATTTAATTCCCGATCGCCGGATCTTAGTCACACTGGAGCCTCTCTGAGGCTAGAGCTTCGGTCATCCGGTCTACATGCCTCATTTGCCCTGCATTCTCCCATTACTCCGAGAATTGACGCTGACTCAATCTTATGCAGAAATCTCTCAGATTCGACTCATCGTGAGATCTACGAGTCAGCCCACTCAGTAGTCCTGACGGTCTTCGCATCCCAGGCGCAACGCAATGAGTCCGGTCATTTAGAAGTTATTGAGTTGCCGGGTGGTGACGGCGACCCACTGACATTGGACAATAAATGCCGGGCGTTGGAAACACCAAATTTGAACGCCTGCCAGCCCGAAGATCAACGCCGGCGTCCATCGGACATGACTGATTTGATACGTCGAATGGTACCCTTTTATGCTCAATGCTTGATAGATGTGAGTCTATTTCCATTTACACCGATTTGGGAGACCTTCTGGTCATGCTGTGATTTCCAGCCCAACATGTTCCCTTTTAGTCTCTCAGATGCCGTGATAACCATCTCACACATTGTTAACTGATATGTCTTCTCCGATTTCTAGAATTCGAAAGAGGGTATGCTAAGTACAGCACAGCTGCGGCTGGCATACGCCGCACTTGTCAAAGGGGCTCGTTCCGGCGCAAACACATCTCCAAAGGTCGATGGATCGCTTGGCTGGTACTGCGTCAACCTTCTCGTCGACTCTATCAAATCCCTTTCTACCAGGGGCCTGGCTATCGGTCAAGAACATGAGGCACGCCGGCATCGACTATATTTGACCCTGGTTTCCACTGTACCCTCATTGCCCTTACTCTACCTCGTCCCAGCATTAGAGCAGGTTCGCCAGATCCTGGTGGTAAACGAGACCGCTGATGCCATTCGACCAACAAGTGACCCGGTAAAACACAAGGAGCTCGTGGCAGCACTGTTCCACGCTATCCAGGAAGGCGTTGGGGATATCCAAAAATCGGTTGCTCTGCGCTGGTGGTATGATAATCGGGAGAATTTCGGCTTGGCCAGAGAAATGTCTGTGGAGAAGGGGATGGAGAAGGAAGAGGCTACCCTTCAACCTGATCCGCATGTATTGAGTCGTCTGTAACCGATATCATTCTGTACATATCTATGGAGGTAGATGCCGGAAGGTTGACAGTCTTTGACAGTGTTTTTTGTGTGACTCAATAAACTCGACTCAATAAATACCCTTTTAGCGAGGTTACCGGACACGTTGATCATAAGCGATCGGATTTGGTGTCTGGCAGAAAGTCACCGGATCGGTCTCCTAACTGACCTCCGCCATAGATAGACTCGATAAAAACATTTGTGACCGGTCTTCATCCGTCATAGGGTCTTGAAACCGGTCGAAGAGCGGGTGTGGGCACGCGCCACCTACGTTGCTTTCAATACTGGCTATGATACAATTAGAGCCCAGACGGTCATTTACGCGGCCCAATCGGAATCTGAACCGCGAGGCTGATGGCAGACCTCAGTATTCACACATTTTGGAAAAAAGGAACTGTCAATCAATTTTGCCTCCAAGTCCGCAGATACCGTATGTCCAGTTTGGAGGCTTACCATACCTCCCACGAGCGCCCACACGATATAAAGCCAGATGAGATGTCGAATTCCGCAAGGCCAAAGGCACCCCTTTCAGGATCTAGTACACGATGCGACCCAACACCACCCCAATCGCTCTGCCTCACATTCCAGATGATATAACTCTCGCCGAGTTCATGCTCGCGCATCGACATCCTCTTAGGGCCTCTCGAGGTCGAACTCCATGCCTCATCGATGCCCGAACGAAACGCCAAATCAGCCTAGAAGAAGTTTGTCTGATTGTTCTCAGTACTAGCGCCTCAACTCACGTAACCCAACAGCTTCGACAGAACACGAGCGCGGTTGCGAGTATATTTCAGAACAGACTCGCGATAGGTATGAAACTTTTCTTTGTGGCGATGGAGCTCACGATGACGGAGCTTCTTCCATCTTTCCCAGGAAATGGCGATGTTGGTAGGTTGATAACAGTATCTCATCAGGGCGGCAACCCTCAATTGCTATTTTGTAGTTATGATCTACAGTCCAAACCATATCGGTAAGGCAGACCCGCCAGGAATCTTGCTCTCGCGTGCTCACCACTTTTTATAGACTTTCCGGTCGCTGCATGGGCAGTTCTGAGCATAGGCGGAATCGTTAGGTGCGGAATTCTCCCCCGACCAACCCAAAAGGAATAAGCCTTAAATATACCATTTAGCTGTTCGAACCCTACTTTCTCGCCAAACGAGTTAGGATATCAGCTAAAGGCTTCTAAGTCTACCTGCCTAATCGCACACTCTATTAACATTGCAACTGCTATTTCCGCTGCCCGTTCGGCAGGTATCTCCCCTGATCGGGTGTTTATGATGGATAAGGCTTGCTCTTCGGCTGGGATGAATTTCCCTTGCATTTCTGATCTAGTTCAAGCTGGTCTCAGGGAGAGGGCTCCATTCAACCCCCGAAAATTCTCCAAGGGTGAAGGCAAGGTCACCACTGCGTTCCTGTCATGGTCGTCAGGAACTACTGGTCGACCCAAAGTACGCTTCTGAATCTTCTTTCGTCTCCGCTTCCCTGATCGACATTACGTCGGAAGGCCGTCTGCATTTCCCACTACGGTTTCATAGCGAATGTCCTTCAAATGGCGGTCCATAACCAGGTGGAGGCCACCTCTCTCTCTCGCATTGCCCGTGGGTATCGGTCAGGGGATGTGGCCACAGGAGGTGAGTCTTCCCCTATGGTTGTTGAACGAAATGGCCAAATGATCTGACATCCCGCTCAGTACTACCCTGGTTCCGTACGTTCGCCCTTCATTGTGCATGATTCTGTAACTCACTTTAGCCTTCAGATGTGGCGGGATTGGTTATTAATGTGAGTGGACAGCCTTGGTCGGGAGCCACAAGTCTAACCCCCACCCGCAGCTTCATTTCGTCCTCTTCTCCGGGGTGAGCTGCTCCTTATCCGAGGAAATCGTCGGTTCCTGACCGTCTAAAAGATGTCGATCGTCGTATTTGAAAGATACAAACTCATGGACATGCTCGAGGCAGTTGCTTGCCACCGGATAACCCACCTCGTGTACGTTCAACCGCCTCTCCACGAGCCAATCAAGCTGATGAAGGGTTTAGACTTGTTCCACCCCAAGCGATCGACCTCTGTAAGGTAAGTGAAGTGTCGCCCTCTCAAATCCCTTCGGTCGAATGAGCTATACTCTTGTAGCATCCGGCTGTAGCTGGACACGATCTCACGGGTATCAAATATATCATGATCGGTCAGTGCGTCCACTCTACGAGACCTGATAGATTCTTACTATGGAGGGCTCTATAGGAGCTGCCCCCGTCCCTCGAGAAGTCCAGAGTCAGCTATGCGACCTGTTCCCTCATGCCCAGATCGGTCAAGCATACGGTTTGTAATTTGTGACGTCTTTCGAAATAATCTGAACCATTTTCCTAGGACTTACGGAAATGACGACAGTCTTGTCGATGATTGCGGCGCGGCAACCACGAGGACCGATTGGCAGTGCGTTCTATCTACGGTCTTACCCACCTCGATACTAACTCGCTCACAGGTGGTGGTCAACTTCTCCCAGGGGTGGAGGCTCAGGTGGTACGACCAGATGGATCTTTCGCCAGTCCTGGCGAACCTGGTGAACTTGTGGTCAGGGGCCCAGCTGCTGCCCTCGGTTATTTGAACGACGAGAAGGCGTAAGTAATCCCAAAACCATATCGGTCCCACTGGATCTGATCAAGCCGTTTCTAGTACACGAGAGACATTCGTAAATGGGTGAGTTGGGTATAATCTTGTCGTCATAAACGTTTCTGATCAAGTCGTCAGCTGGGTACATACAGGGGATCAAGTCATTTTGGGGGACGATAAAGAAATTTATGTTATCGACCGTTTGAAGGCGTGTCTTTCATTCTCCCATGCCTTGCCATAGATCTGACTCCTATCATTATTGTTCAGGAGTTGATCAAGGTCAAGGGCTTTCAGGTTGCCCCTGCAGAACTTGAGGGCTGCCTACTCGATCACCCAGAAGTTGCCGACTGCTGCGTGGTTGGGATGCCAGACATCTACTCTGGAGAACTTCCCTTGGCCTACGTTGTCTTGACATCAGACGCACGCCGGAGAGTGCAACGTACTGAGGCGGCCTACGATATCAAGAGCAGTATTATGCAGGTCGGTTTATCATTTGAACCCGGGGATTTAAATTCGTGCTGAATGCGGATTATATATAGCACGTCGCTGACCAAAAGGCCTCGTACAAGCACCTAAAAGGCGGCGTATTCTTCGTCGATGAGATCCCCGTCCGTATTTTATTGTCAAGGGTTCCAACTGAAATGCTGACAGTACTTCATTTTCCCTAGAAAAACGGTAGTGGCAAGTTACTTCGGCGGGTGCTACGCGAACAGGCAAAGGAAATAGCAAAACAGCGCCCGAGACTATGACCAATCCATGGTCAAGATGGGGGGAACTCCACGAGCGTCGACCGGCCCCTCCCGTTCGTGGGAGGGTGTCATGACGCTATTTATGCCTAGCCCCACGACGAGGTCAGGCGATGAACGTTTGGGCAGACAACCTGATACTCGAATGCTCGCATTAGACGGTTGAAGTTCGGCCCACCCGTGTATAGACGGCTTTCGCTTTGGATCATGGCTGGGGGAGCTCTGGGGAAGGGGAAGGTGTTATGTATGTTATGTCATGCGAGCGCTTAGTTGCATCCCCATTGTGTGGAGCGGGGTACGACGGCGGAAAGTATAGATTCCCGGTCACGCCTTTCAAGTGTATATATAGACCAATGCAAACCGTGTTTCATAACGTTTACTCACTGCCTGGCTCTTCCTGACAAGCTCTTGCTCGAACCATTATGATTGTCAGCTCCCCGATTAATCCACCCCACATACCGGATGATCTTACTATCCCTCAATTCATCTTCGATTACAATGAGGTACCACGCCCTCAGAGAGACCCATCGACTCCTTGGCTCATAGAAGACGAAACGGGGAGAAAGATTGGAGAAGGAGAGGTATGTAATATGAATGTGGCAACAAGGTTCCCGTCAGTAGAGCTCAGTAGCTTTCTTAGCTCCGTTCAAGAACTACCAGTCTCGCCGCTGGACTAAGGGCTCAGTTCCGGATAGGTAAACAATCCTTTGTGTTTGGTCGTTCCTCTTGAAAACCTCCAATGAATGTTTCCTCATCTAGGTGACGATGATGTTGGTCTGTGGCCCTTGTCTAGCCTGTTTCTCCGTGGAGCTCAATCATTCACCTCTCACAGTGCTGCTGTTTAGTCGGAACCATATTGGTACGTAAGGCGTCTCTCCAAGCAGGGAAAATAAGTCGAACCATCTCAACAGACTACCCAATTGTGATCTGGGCCGCAAACTACCTCGGAGCTATCGTTTCGTTCGTCCCCCTTCTCCTTCGTTTCCGCTTACCCAGCCTTACGGGTATCATATGCATGGGTCTCTGATCAGATGCGCGAACCCAGACTTTTCGGCCAACGAGCTTCTATATCAGATAGAAGCATCCAAAGCTTCTGTGCTCATTGTTGGTGCAGACGTACTTGACGTCGGCCTCTCGGCTGCATCACTCGCCAAGATCCCGACCACAAAGGTGGTCTCTCTGACCTCTGATGATTCCACAGCGGACATACTTAGCCTTCAGGATCTCATCGATGTGGGCGCGCTGGGTACTGGTGACTTTCCAGAGAGGCGACTCAAGCCTGGGGAAGGGAAAACCAAGGTGGCACTGTACATGTTCTCGTCTGGAACTACAGGAAGACCTAAGGTAATCTCCAGTGTTTTGCTTTCGCCCGGCACTCGTTATTGAATGCTCTAACACTTCTGTCACTTCAAGGCGGTCGCAATTTCACATTACGCATTCATTGCCGATACACTACTTATTGCTTCTCACAACCGGGTCGGGGAAAATTACTGCGATTTTGAGGAACAGAGATACCGGCCTGGAGATATTGCAATCGCAGGCAAGTTCCCACATTCCCCACAACAAACTAATTTTTTACCTTTGGTTTAGTCTTGCCGTTCTTCCGTAAGTGTGCTATCAATAGATTAGGAGAAACTGGCTAATATGTGCCTTCAGATCTCTATGGACTTATCACTACGGTTCGTCACCAAAAGCTCTCGTCGCCAGGGCTATGATACATAACCATATCATCAGATTCATTTCGTGTTGTATAGTGCCGTAAGATACTATTCAATTTCGCTGTTATGAAAATATCTCACACCCACTTCGCAGATGAGTAGCGTGATCGTCCCCAGGTTCAACTTCGAAAAGATGCTCCAGAGTGTCGTACGCCACAAAATCTCTCACCTATTGTAGGTCCATTTCACCGATATGATCCCGTTTGCTCTGACAATTGTGTTAGCTTGGTACCTCCCCAAATTGTGCTTTTGTGCAAGGTGAGTGAAGAAAGTATCTTTCTGTCCAACAGATCTGACTCCCCGCGCCCAGCACCCAGCCGCCAGGAAATACGACATCCAGAAGCATGTCCGAATGATTTGCTTCGGCGCTGCACCGCTTTCGCGAGAGATGCACTCTCAACTACTCACGCTCTATCCTGATGCTCACATCGGTCAAGGATACGGCATGACGGAGTGTACCAATGTAGTTACAATGTGGCCTATCGATGAGAAACAAGGCGCGGCTGGTTGTAAGTCTATCCATTTGAATGAGTGGGGTAACGGGTACTCATCGGCTTTACTTCCGCGTCTAGGTGTTGGGACTCTAATTCCCGGGTGTAAAGTCAAGATAGTGAAACTCGACGGCACACTCGGAGGGTTTGACGAATCAGGCGAGCTATACATCAAAACGCCTGCAATCGCCTTGGAATATGTCGGAAATCCGGAAGCGTACGTCAGCCTAAATCTTGCCTGCATAAATATATTGATCGAAAATGCAGGACGAGGGAGACGTTTGTAGATGGGTAGGTGATGTACGCACGCCGATAACTTTATGCTAATCGAGGGGCGTCCCAACAGTTGGGTGAGGTCTGGTGATGAGGGAAAGTTTGATCGAAATGGTCAGCTTTGGATTCTCGACCGTATCAAGGTCCATAGTTCTCCAAGTCCAATCAGCAGCACTACTAAACCATCCTTTCCGACCACAGGAATTCATCAAAGTTAAAGGCTTCCAGGTGGCCCCTGCTGAGCTCGAAGGCTGTATCTTGGAAGTTCCAGACGTCTCTTCCGCTTGCGTGGTTGGCATCCCTGATGACTACAGTACGTGGCATCCATTGAGCGCATTCTGTGGTACTCAAACCTTTCATAGGTGGAGAAGTCCCGCTGGCATTCGTAGTCCTTTCGAGTGATGCCCAGCAGCGGATCGAAAAGGCCCCTGAAGAGGAGGGCGTAATCAAACAACGGATAATCAAGGTAGGGCCCAAGCATATTCCATCACTGGCCGTTGGTTGAGAGAATCCGGTAGCATGTCGCCGAAAACAAGGCTGCCATCAAGCACCTTGGAGGAGGAGTGGAAATCGTTTCTCAAATACCCACTTCGGCCAGTGGCAAGATATTGAGGAGAGTGCTGAGGGAGCAAGCGAAGCAGAAAATGAAGGAGAATGCGACGGTCAGGTCGAAGTTGTGATCATTCCATTACCTACCTCGTTTTCCGCGCCTCTACTGTATAGGAATTTGTAACATACTGACCTTTGGATAAAACAGTTAGGTAAGCGAAATTGCGCAAAGAGTCCATGAGGCAGCCGAGCTGGCCTTTTGAGCGACAGCCCACGACATCTTCAGCGAACTTTGATCGGTAAAGTATGTATGAGTATGAAGGCTACTATCGCCTGCATATTTTTGGGTGCATAGTAAGTGAGTTCATAGTCTCAACTCTTCCTTCCTTCTGAGAATAACATCGCAGTGGAAAGAATCTCGAGATTTTTGTGTGCCAATTCGGGCTATACCTCTGGACCCCGACGTAATTCAGGAAATCCGGGATGAAGAAAAGTACAAGGACCTCTCCTTCATGGCATTCTTCGATGCCATTGGGCAAGAAGTCGGTGTTCAAATCATCGAATATCTGTTGACTAGCCCGAATCCCAAGAGGTACCTGGCGTCGCCCGACCCCGTGGATTGGTACATGACGAATGGTGATGAGGGCTTCTCTATTGCCCTGGAAGGACATGGTTGGAGTATTCCTGATGACGCCGCTGCAAAACTGTGCAAAGCATTGAGAGTTGAGCCGAGTGCGATTACCTTGCAATATCCTTCGCAGGAGTTCTAGTTCTTCCCAAAGTGTGCTCAATTCCTAGGATTGGCAAGCAGGCCCAATCGCTGTTACGTATTGCTATCCGGGAGTTCTAGATTACTGGTCGTGTTCGAATACAGTCTCTTCTTGGGTTTTGGCGCCCACAGATTGAATGGTTAAACGCCCGGAAAAGTCGGGACAGGGTCAAGCCGGGGTCCCTCATTCCAAATATAAGCAAACAGGCCTCTGTTCTGAATCCTATGTGTGGGTCACGCGGACGGCCGGAAGGAGTTACCATACCCCCACTTGCAGGGGACTCTCAGGGCGGTTGCATTGAATTATGGCCATGTCGATGCCCTGAGTGTCCAACGTGGCTTGAACCTCATTCTCATCGTACGAACCTCGTGCTTCAGTGAATATGCTCTTTGAGAACCCTTCAAACGTTACTTTGAACATTCCAGATGATCTTACGGTGCCACAATTCATTCTGGACTCCAAACATGAACTGCGGCCAAGGAGAGCCCCAGGAGTTCCTTGGCTGATAGAAGATGGAACCGGAAGAGCAGTATCAGAAGACGAGGTTTGTTCACCTTGCTTGAAGAAATGAGCCAACGTGAACCTGTACAACGATAGATACGAGCTCGCACCCATGCTATGGCAAATGGCCTCAAATCCAAGTTCCAAATCGGTGAGTATTCCAGTTAATTCCCCAAGACTGGTTCTGATTATCATCTCTATGTTGCAGGAGAAAACGACGTTGGTTCGTTCTTCACGCCTCTTCTGATCCGCCCCAGTGTTGATAAGCCACTTTCATGAAGTCTTACTCTTCAGCCGGAATCATCTTGGTATCTATTGTATTTCCGCTGAAAAAGAACTCTGATTTACCTTCCCGCAGATTATCCTACTGTCATCTGGGCTACACATCGCCTGGGAGGCATTATCTCGTACGAGTGTACAATGTTGTTCCACGCGACTCTCGTTATTGATTCCGCGGATTGCGTGATTACAGTGGTGCAAATCCCGACTTCTCATCGAACGAACTCCTGTACCAAATTGAACAAACAAACCCGGCCGTCCTCGTCGTTCATCCAGATGCTTTGAAGGTGTCCCTTACCGCTGCAAGAGCTGCCAACATTCCTGTCGATCGGGTCGTATGCTTCAATGTGACCGGCGCGGACTACCAAGGACATCAAACAGTTGAGGACCTTGTACGTGAGGGACAGTCCAAACCAACCTGCTTCACGGAAAGGAAGCTATCATCTGGGGAAGCAAGGACCAAGCTAGCATTCTTGAGCTTTTCCTCTGGAACCACTGGCAAACCCAAGGTCGGCGGTTGATTCTTTCTAGAATATGTAACAGCCTGCTAACAGACCTTCTTCAGGCCGTTGCCATTGCCCACTACGCTGTGATAGCTAATGTCATACAAATTGCTGCTCACAACAACGTCAACAAGCAATACTGCGACCCCAAAGATCAGCGCTACCGTCCTGGAGATGTCGCTATCGGAGGTGTGTTCTGCGCTATAAACCTCCTCGCCGTATGGTCTAACCTCTTCCGAAGTCCTACCTCTCTACCGTAAGCTCTCAACACCATTCTCCTGGTCCCTTGTCTTCTAACGAAGTTCAAGACATCTATGGGCTAGTCATCAACGTGGGCTTTCTTTCCTTGTTCGATAATATAATTCTAATCTCGTTATTATACCAGCTTCATTTTATCCTATTCGCCAGGGTGAGCTGCTAAAAGATCCTCAATCCTCAGTGCCGTAGCTGATCTCATGGCTCTAATAGATGAGCCTTGTCATTGTTCCGAAGTTCAACTTCGTCCAGATGCTTGCCTCCATCGTCCGTCACAAGATATCCCACCTTATGTGAGCCTCCCATCTAGTCATCTGACACCATGTCGTGCTAACCTCAATATCAGGCTCGTCCCTCCAATGGCCGTCCTTTTGTGCAAGGTACTTCTGCGGTATACTGAACTAAACGTGTTCATGCTGACACCGCCCTTCACCGTAGCACCCAGCCGTGAAAGACTACGATATCCGTAGTCACATCCGAATGATCATGTGTGGCGCCGCACCTCTATCTCATGAAATCAACCAGAAGCTCTTTGAGCTCCTCCCGGATGCACATATTGGCCAAGCATACGGTATGTCTGCTAAATAATCGTCTTGGACACATTGGCTGGCAGGTATCTGATGATTACAGGCATGACCGAATTATCGACAGCAGTCACTATGTGGCCGATAAACAAGACAAGAGGAACTTCTGGAAGTCCGTAAATATGTTTGGCAACGTGCTTCAAAGTCTTATGGTTATTTATCACGCAGGTGCTGGGCAGATTATGCCCGGCTGTACGATGAAGATAGTCAGGCCTGACGGCTCATTGGCTGGATTCAACGAGCCCGGGGAGCTATACGTAAAGTCACCTTCCGGGGCGCTGAGATATGAGAACAATGCAGAGGCGTAAGTCCTCCCTTTGCTCAAATCGGCTTGAGTGCTGATTAGCTATTTAGAACTAGGGAAACCTTCATCGACGGGTGGGTCAGGACGGGAGACGAAGCTAGGGTTGATGAGAACAGTGAGGTCTGGATTCTTGACCGACTGAAAGTTTGTGCAGTCCGCCTCATAATCCCCGTTGTACGCTGATAGCGCTCTGGAACTTTAGGAAATCATGAAGGTGAAAGGTTTCCAAGTTGCACCTGCTGAGCTTGAAGGTTGCATATTGGAATGTGCTGAGGTTGATACCGCCTGCGTTGTTGGTATTCCGGATGATTACAGTTCGTTTCCTCACTGCTCCGCCAAGTCTCGCATTGATCGTCAACCTTAGGCGGAGAGATACCACTTGCCTTCGTCGTTCTTACGCCCGACGCTCAACGTAGAGTAGCAGAAAGCCCCGTCCAGGCCAACAAAATTAAAGCATCTATCATGAAGGTAAAGCTATTTCGCCTCGCAGTACTCCCGTGCGCTGACATTCTTACAGCATGTTGCCGATAACAAAGTGACGTACAAGCAACTTGCCGGCGGCCTGGAGTTCATCTCAGCTATTCCAACATCTCCCAGTGGGAAACTACTGCGACGGGTGTTGAGAGAGCAAGCTAAACTAATGAGGACACGTAATGTTAAGGCAAAACTGTAAACTAAGGGACACATAACTGATTGGATAAATTCCTCATTTTCGAGATACCAACCAATTCCAGAGTTAAGAAAGATTTTGCCAATAAAACTCCAATCTCCTCCTTCGTGCCACTTCACACATTTCTGAATGCAATTCTATATCGATTGCGCCCGGTGCAGCCACAGAGATCGATCTCCACCTCGTCCTCTCTAGCGCCTTGACAACCTTCTCAGGGGGAAGGTCGGGGCACTTGACCATGTTGATACGGCCCTTTGGCCGACTCGAGCCTGTGCGCCCAGGTCTTGCCAGTGCCCGCCAGCTGATCACATCCCCCTCGGCCGACAAGGAGACCAGTGCTGGGAGGTTGGACGCCATTATGTCCAGGGCAGGTTCTTCACCTGCAATTCTATCGATCTGACAATCCATAACGACGAGCACCGTAAGAGTCTGGGCAATTACGCGGAGCATGGCGAGGAAGTCGACGTTTGTACACTTCACGTATGAGAGCGAAAGTTGTTTTAACATTGTTGCTTCCGGGTTCGCCAATCGAAGGAACTGTAGACGGCTGACGCAAACATTGGTGAGGGACAGTGCTTGAAGGCGGCATAGATTAGCCGGGGGCTCCGAGACAGAGTACGAGGAGTAACTGCAGGTGGACTTGTTAATCGGGCACAAAGAAGAAATATTTTGAAGATCTACCGTTCGGACCTACGCCCTGTGTATGTTAGACCCGTCAGCTTTGTCCAGCGCTGCATCAATCTTAGAATCTCGTCAAGAGAAGGGTATGGACCTGGCAGGTCAGAGTTTATGTGTGCGGAAGTCGAAACTACACATGTTTCGAGCTTTTCAAGGTTCGTGAGTGCAGCTATGTACTCATGGTAAAGGAAGGGATCGGTCGGATAGACCTCTATATTCTCCAAGCAATTAGCATGGTGTATGATCTTGAAAACATCCCTCTGGAACGCGAGTATAGGTTGGTTATTCGGGGAGTAATTCTGGAGTGAGAACCCTTTCATCCATGTTGCCCTCTCAGGTCGATAGTTGAGAGAAGAGGCAACTGACGAGAGGGTTGCTGCGTCATGTTTGATGTCAGTCGTGTGGGCCCTGTAGAAGATATCCAAGACAACCGCCCACGATCTGGCGACAAGACCAATATCGAGTAAAGCAGCTCGCCAAGTTCGGCTGTTATTTCTAGGCCCAGTGATGACGTAGATAGCGATTCTTTTCAGAATTTCGGATGAAATGGTAGGAAGCCGAACCGTTGAGTTTGTGGACCGGAAGGTTAGACCATAAACCGATGAAGGGAATTTTTCGGCCTTCCCACATGGACAAAGGCGACGCTTGACAATCGAACGCGGACGCGGACGCAAAGGGGATAGGGGGGGAGGATCGTGCATACGGAGGAACGTAACCGGAGCTGTACATTCTAAAGTCATGAAGATTGAGTCGGAATTCTGCTGAGATGCATCGAAGAGTATGATCTTAGATGGGTCGGAATTGAGGGAAGTCCTCTGCGAAGGATAGGGCTCTAGTATCCAGTACTCCCCGGGTTGACAAGGAATGAGCTCAAGTACAACGGTGAAGAGATGAGTCGTCGTGTTCTTCCGCTGGCCGCCTTGACTAGGTGGATCCGTCCTTTGCCGTTGGAGGCCTTCCCTGTGATTGAGGCGACGCTTTCCCTTGTCCCTCGTCCTACCCCAAGGATGGCATTCAGTCTGTATGGAGCTACGGATAATCTTCATTGCCGAATTCAGCGCCAGAGCAGAACAGGAGGAGTGTACGACTCACGATTTCACGAGAGCTGGATGCACGGTCCTTCGTCACAATGAGAAGGCGGATCCCGGAATAATCCCTGCTTAAATTCCGGTCCAAAGTAGCAGATACTGCGAAACTAAGGGTGGGATCAATACGAGGGCTGCGAAACAGCGACAGGCTAGACCAGGATTCTTGGTTTCTTTCAATTTTCGTAGAGTCCGCCATGACAGCCCCAGAAGGCTGTTGAACCAAGTCTAGCTTCTGTCAGTGTCATCTGGCATCCAGATAAGCAAATATATTCGAAAACCTACTCTTAGACGTAGACGGGTATCTTCCAAAGAAGTTCGACTAGGTAGTTGGCGGTTAAGTTGAGCTTCCTGGCCGCCAACGCTGGCGGCCTAATTATCATCTCGAACAACAAATCCAAATAATTCTCTGATAGTTAGCCGAATCCCGAAACTGCTTCAACACTGCACTCATATTTATGTTCCATTAAAGTAATACAGGGCGAAGTACGTGCTACATCCATACTAGAAATAATCCGGACTCATCTGAAGATTGTCTCTCCATTCAAATGTGATCCTTCTTCGTCTGGCCACGCTCCGTACCCTCCCCATGACATCCGGGTCCACAGCATGATGACTCGACATCCAAATCGAGCTCCAGGCCGTTGACTCCAGCGCGCCAATGACCTCGTCGGGAGGAATGTCCAGTGGACCCATGAGGCTGATCGAATCCTTCACGTCGTCCAGACTCTTCTGTCGTTTCCTGGCAATCACGCGCCAACTGGCTGAATCGCCAACGACATGAATATGCTTGACTTTTGACAATTCCGGTATAACCTCATCCAGAGCCCTCTCCTCCCAAGCTTCCCGGGAAAATTTACAGTTCACAGCGGTGAGATCGGTCAGCGACTGAGCCACCCGTCTAAGGAGGTGCCTGAAGTCGCTGTTCGAGCTGGAAACGTTGTTAAGGGCCAAGTACCGCAGAGAAGAGTTCGATGAAGAGGCAAAACGGGGTAATTGGGATGGCTTTAGAATGACATCTTTGAGTCTTAAAGCGCCTAGATTATTGGAGTTCACCTCGTCGACATTGGCATGGTCAATGGCTGTTGGCCTGGGTTATTCTAGTCAGTATCTGAGTGAGAACACGGTCGAGACACGCACTCTTGGCTTTCGTCAAAAGAATTCCCTTCATAATCAAGGAAATTCAACTCTGGCCAGTTGAGCATCAACCGCTGCAAATCCCCAATGGATACATGTTTGCCATCGTATTTGTATTTCATGATGAACTGTGTTGAGACTTTGCAAAGCTTCAGCTTTCCCAGCTTCGACAAGGCTGCGAGGTAATCTGCGTAAAGAGCCTGGTCCATGGGGTAGATGTCGACGTCTTCAATGTGATCGGCACATCTGAGAAACTTGACCATCATATTTGCGATTGCGTAAACGTTGTGTTCAGTGACAATGTCTGCGTAATGCCATATCGAGAAGGAATCCACAAGACGCGCCCGTTCAGGCCGACCCTCGATTGATTGCAGAAGTGCTTCGAGCCTGACCCTGTCGTTGTTGGGCACGAGACTGTGGACTTTGTAGAAGACGTTAAGGGCTGGGTGCCACCATTTAGCGACGAGACTTAGCTTCAGCAAGTCTGAGCGCCAGGTTTTAGAGATTCTATCAATGGACATCTCGGCAATTGCACGTATGATATTGGGGGGAAGTGCTGGGCAGGGGGGTTTGGGGGCGTTGGAAGACACGGTGAGGTGATGCACGAGTATAGGGATGTTTCCGCGGGCCCCACATCCACAGAGGGATCTGGCGCTGTACCTCACAGGAGGAGAGTGAGGCTGTCCCAAGTAAGCGAAGTTGACAGATTGGGTGCATTCTAGTGTCACAAATACGGAATAGGCAAATGGGAAGGTGCGGTCATAGACAACGAGATTAGCGTCCAGTTGTTCTCTGACCTCAAAGACGACGTTCTTTGCCTCCGGCCAAGGACAGAGGGAGCAGATGATGGGGAGTGCATTGGAAGGATGGGCCAACTTGGCAAGCTGGGCTCGACGTAATAAACCATCTCGATGGCGACGACGCGGTGAATCTCTGGGATTCTTAATCGCAATGTGTTCCTCCGAGTATTTGCATCCTTTTACTCCCTAAAGAAGGCGTCAGTCGGAATACGAAGCGGAACGTTCCAGACCCTCACGATTTTACGGGATGGTTCAGGTTCAGCGGGCGCAAGGACGATAAGTCGTATGCCAGACCAGGATTTCCGTAGCACGCCATCTAGTGTGGCAGATATAGCGAATGTGTGTACATTAGGAGCGATTGGTGGGCCTGCAAATTTCGAGAGGCTTATCCAAGCCTGGTCTTGGGGGTGAAGTGGTAGCCGCAGTCGGTTGGAATCTGTGTTTCTTGGCGTGTTGTCTATAGATCCTTGAGTTTCCACGCCTTCCATGCCGTTATTGAAGCTTTGAACCAGGCCACAAGCGTCTTATGGAGCAGGAGTCGGTGGTACGAAATGTCGACATTTTCCCGACCAGGCATGGCAATTCGGACCCGGAGACCCGGAGGCTCGTTGTGCTCAAGTTACAGTCAAAGCTATTGCCCTCCGAAATAAACAAGCACAACGAGCCTTCCCATTTTGGTGCACTTCATCTTATCAGCGTCTGCAGCACTTAAACCCGGACTACCACCATGCCCATTGTACAATTCGCCCCGTTTTCATCGCTAATACACCCCTCGTTCTGGCATGAACTAACGAATCTGAAAATTGACGTTCTCAAATTGTCGGATGAAGCCATACCAGTCTCTGGATCTTATACCCCTGGTCGCTCGATTACTGACAGAGAATCTGGCCATGAAATCGCGTTAGCATGCAATTTGACAGTGGATTCTGGCTCTTTCAGCAAGGATTACACGTATGCACGCGCTCTCACGCTTGAAATTGGTCATAAAGTCTTGCTAAACATCTTTAGTGCCCCAACAGGATCAATATCAGCTATCGGCACATTCAAGAACTTCAACACCATCGAAGAGTTCAAAGCTGCGGATAAGACAGCACTATTCAACGCAGAAGCCGACAAGGTATGAGAAGCGCGTGGCTTCCGCCTCTCGATTATTAACAGTCCGTCAGATATGGAAGAATATTCTGGAAACTAAAGATACCAACCTGCTGAACCACTTCCTATTGATCACCTACGCCGATCTCAAGAAATACAAGTATTACTACTGGTTTGCCTTCCCCGCCTTCCTGGCTAAGCCAGCCTGGGAGATTGGCAGCGGAGGCTGGAAGGAGGCCTCGGCTCAATTTGGGACAGACCATGTAGGACTTCCAGCTGTTACGTCTTATCAGCATTGCTTAACCACTCTCGATATGTAGCTCTCATCAATACAATCGCAACTCCACTCTCAGGCGACACCTTTACCTTTCTTCTTGGTTAAGCAAGATGCAAATGGTATCTCGATTTCGGACGTCAAATCGTACAAAGAATTCTTCGCTACTGTTCCCCCGTCAGAGGTAGGTGATCCTGTTTTCTGGCGGCTCATAAATACTGAATTTCACCTTTCCTGCAGCAAACAATAGCATTCGTCGACCCCTCTGCTCAGCCCCACAATCCCGGCTGGCCTCTCCGAAACCTCCTCACCTACCTTCGTGCTTTATATCCTGAAACCACGTCGCAAGTCCGAATTCTGCGGTGGCGAGATCTCGAAGCCCCTCGTGATGGAAAATGGAAGAGTACATTCGGCATCTTGTCGCAAGGATCTGCCGAATTGAAAGCCGGCGAACGCCCCAGCGCGGTTGGCTGGGAGAAGAACCCACAGGGTAAACTTGGTCCTAGGGTGGCTGATTTGGCGCCGATGATGGACCCAACGAGGTTGGTAGCGCTTCCTCTCCTCAGAAGCTGACAGTACTGAATGTAGTCATTAGGCTGGCGAATCAAGCTGTCGATCTCAACCTGAAGCTCATGCGATGGCGGATTCTCCCGGCTCTTAACCTCGAGAAGGTTTCAAATACTCGTTGTCTCCTGCTGGGAGCTGGAACGCTGGGGTGCTACGTCGCTCGAACCTTGATGGTGAGGCAAATTTGCATGCTATTTGGCGAAAATCAGACTAAACGGACTTACAGGGCTGGGGTGTGCGAACAATCACATTCGTGGATTCTTCGACTGTTTCTTTCTCCAATCCTGTTCGGCAACCGCTATTTGAGTTCGAGGATTGCCTTGATGGAGGAAAGCCCAAAGCGGAATGCGCTGCTGCACGTCTTCAGAAGATCTTCCCTGGCATCGTACGTAGTGTTCCTATCTTTTAAATCGGAGAGTATCCTCACGATCCTTTACCTCAGAATGCAACGGGACATATGCTTTCGATACCCATGCCAGGTCATCCAGTGCCAGACGTCTCAGTGCCCCAGACGAAGAAGGACGTCGAGAAGCTGGAACAACTAATTGATGAGCACGATGCGATTTTCCTGTTGATGGATTCTAGGGAAAGTAGATGGCTTCCAACAGTGATTGGCGCTGCTAAGAATAAGGTGGGGTTTTCTGATACCCTTTTCGGTTCAGTACTGATAAAACTTGATTTAGATCGTGATGAACGCTGCTCTGGGATTCGATACCTTCCTCGTCATGCGACATGGTGCTCGGGTTTCCGCAGATCATCCTCAGGAGAAGAGGCTTGGATGCTATTACTGCAACGATATTGTCGCCCCTTCAGACGTATGTCCAGCTTTCCACATCTGCCCTTCAGATGCTAATACTCCCCTAGTCCCTGTCAGACCGAACGCTGGACCAGATGTGCACCGTTACCAGACCAGGACTCGCATCTATTGCATCATCAACGGCTGTTGAGCTCCTCGCTTCGCTTCTCCAGCATCCAGAAGGCGTACACGCACCAGCACCTCCCTCGAACCAAGATCCCAAGGACGTCGACGAGTCGAATGGGGGAAGCGTTCTAGGCCTCGTTCCTCATCAACTCCGTGGATTCTTGGCCCAGTTCAGGAATATGCACATCGTTGGTGCTGCGTATTCGTGCTGTACTGGGTGTAGTGAGACGGTATGTCACTTAGTTGAGCTCCATTTGATATGGTGTTAACGCAACTTTTTATAGGTTATCAAGGCATATGAGACGGAAGGATTTGACATGCTACTGAAGGCGTTCAACGACACGAAGTATTTGCCTGCTTTGACTGGGCTGGACAAGCTTTACAGTGAGGGCGAAGCTCAGATGGAGAATGTCGATTGGGACGAAGGGGACGAGGAAGGCGACTTCTGAGGACTGTCATGTGCTTATAGCGGATGAGTCGAAGCATAGTAATTTAATCCGATGTAATAGTATTCCAATGACAAGCTAACGACTTTTATGACAAATGGAAAATGCCTGATACAATGCAAGGGTGCTATATGATTAGGGTATGATACAATTGAAGTTAATGCAATGGGTGTAAATAGATCGTTGATATCGTTCAGAAATCGTGAAAGGGAGCTGCCGGAGACGTTAGGCACTCGGGCGCGCTCCAGCCGAGAATCGGGAGCTCCCTCGTAGTCGAGCTCCAATTCTGTAGAACACGAACCTGTTCATGATCGTTAGCGTCGGTCTGAAACAAACCTAGATATCACTTACGGAAGGGGTGTCATCAGAGTCATCAACCCAGCCAACAACGCCGTTGCTCCTACCGTCCCTAGCCTGTTGTACATAGCACCAGCGAAGAGGGGGAACACGGCAGCGAAAGTGCTTCTCATGAAGCTATTTGACGCCATAGCAGAGGCGGCTATTGGTCGATACGCCGTAACGAGGTAGGTGAATGTCGAGGTGAAGACGAAGTAGATCCCAGAACCGAATGGGATAGAAGCAAGGATGGGGACTATCCAATGGACGGAGGGATATGATGTGAATGCGAGCCAGTAGAGGCCTGTGGAACGCAATTAGCTGGAATGTTGGGATACTGGGACATTTAACGCACCAATAGGCACCAGGATGCCACCTAGTTGTCCCATGAGTAGCAAGATCTCAGGAGGGTTGGCGCCTCCATTCTCAATAGCCTTCCTCCTGTAGAACTTGTTCCAGAATGGCTGAGTTGCCAGGCTGAGCAACATCCCGAGACCTATACCTAAGAACGTCAAGCCGATGGACTGTTGGTTGAAATGGTGCCCTTCTCCGAATATGATCGGAAAAGCTTGGAAGGCGAGGTAAAGGATGCCAAGGATCATAGATGTCCAGAGGTTCAGAAGGAGGGCCATGCGTTCGTAAAGGATGAGTTCTATCCAGGGCAGTCAGGAAATGGGCAAGCCTCAATACAGAATCAAACCTACCAAATGGACGTCTGCAACTCGTCAAAATCGAATGCAGCAGACTCTTTTCCTGAACTTCTAAAGGGGATTTAATGTCTTCTTGTCCAGTAGCCTCTCGTAGCCTTCTGGCCTTTTGCTTCAGCAATACTGGGCAGTAGGTTTCTGGAACCACCTATGACGAATGTGGAATGAGTGACGGCGCCAAATGAAGTCGCAGAGCAAACTTACCGTCATCAAAGCTACCCATTGCAGGAAGATCCAGATAAGCATCACTCGATATGTCCATCGCCAGTTCGTGTGTTGATTGATGAAGCTTCATTCTTAGCATAAGCATGGCCGGAATAGCTGAGTGAACAGATGCAACTTACCCGCCAATTAGTGGGCCCATCACTGGTCCAATGAAGGGGCTGATCGTGTAGACCGCCATCGGGCTGCAAATCCAGTTCAGTGGTAAGATACACCGCAAAGAATCGGCAGACATACCCCGCCACCGTTGCATCGTCAAACATGTCACTGACACTACCCCCAGCGACGGCAAGGAACGCCGACCCGCTAAAGCCAGTAATAAACCGGAAGATGAGATGGATAGCTGGCAGAAGGATGTTAGCGATGTCAAGGTACGGATCCACAGAGTAATCCTTTGACGTACCGATGTGCTTTCCAAAGGCAACTGGCCATGTAAACACGAAGAAGAAAAAGAAGGAAATCTTGTATACAGGGTTCCGGCCGTATGTTTCTGATAGAGGGCCGACCAGTAAGGGACCGATTCCCAGCCCCATGACGAACAGGCTGATCGAAAGGATTGTGACTTCATGGGAAACCTTCAGGTCCTGTGCTACTCCAGTTTCGACAAAGGCTGCCTGGCCAACGATGTCAGTCCTCCCTAGATCAACGACCATGAGCTAGAGTCGACTTACTATTGATGAATTGCAGGTTACGCAAAGCGCAGAACTGCTGATAACGAGGACAGCAATCCATTTCCGTAGCGTTGGGATATCATTGGGGTGTTCTCCAGCCTCTAACCGCAGTGGAGTGGTTGCCTTTTCTTGTTCTTTTTCTTTTTCTACAGGCATGTCTTCGATGCTGGCCCTTTCAGAGATGCTCTGTTCTGTGAGGGTTGCACTATCCATCTTGACGATGTTGGGGGATCCTAGGCATCGACGCCTTGGGTGGGGATGGTGTTTTTAATAGAAAACGTTCCGGTGACATTCCGCTTCTTCTGCCACAATGTCAACAGATGTTTCTGTCTTACTCAGGAATGTCGTCGTATTACTGGAGATAAACTTCGTTATGACCACGTGCGACCACCACGATTTAAAGTTCAGCCGCCGGCTGCCCTCGGGTCTGTGATTTCTTCCTACCCTCGGTACCTTCCAATTATCTCCCACCATTGGCAAGGCGAGACATGCCTGTATGTCAGGAGAGGCACAGTTCGTTGACAGCGGTCTCACAGCGACCCAGAAAGCCTCAGCCATCGGTAACATTGACCGAACATTGCTCACTGGGGTGTCTAGGGCGAAAGCTCCAGTGAGAAACATAGACCCTCCTTGGACAAGGACCGCCACCATCAAATGGTCGGTTCAGCGTCTAGCCTCTTCGTGGCCCAGGGAGACTAGTACCCTTTGGGGGAAGCAAATAAGACGTCTCGTATAGAGAAATCCACACCTGGAAAGCTCGAATCTGAGGAACTAATATGCGACTAAGACCGTGTATTAAAAGTACCAGTATGATATAACAACTCAAAAGTTTGTAAACCAACACAGAAAGAGAGTCACTAATCCTCGAACAACTGATCTGAGAAAAGAAAGACCCTCGAATGCACTAAAATGCGCACAACTTGAAAATAAGAACAACCAGCCCGAGAGCAGGCAGCAAACTACGACGACGACGGTGCCGCCAACGACGACGAGCCACCCAGGAAAAAATAAAAAGGAAAACCCTAAGCCCAGGTAACGGAGACCCGGAGCGGGCCGCGAGCCCACCAATCACGAAAACCGGATGAATGCGATAAAGATTAGATCCTGGTAACAGGCACTGGCGAACCCAAACAAACACAAATCCCGAAAAGCCGAAAACGAAACTGACAACAGCCACCCCCCAGACCTGCGACAGTGCTGTAGCGCACACCATGAACCCTTCCAGACCCACGAGCTTAACAACGACAAGCACCAAAGTAAAGACATGATGCCCAAGGTACATATGAAAAGGTGGGTAAGCGGAAGGAACACCTAACAAATCCGGGACGAACACTGAAATGCAACAACTCAGGGGAAACCGGCGAAGAATTAACCGCCCCACCAAACCGCACCAAATGGCAGTCAGGCATACTTAGGAGAAGTAAGAGATGTCCACGCGTACAAATCGAAACAGGCAGAACGATGGAACCTAGGGCAAGGAAACTGCTTATAACCAACACGATTAAAAACTGACGAACATGCAGACCATATTCCCCCCAGTTTCACCCACCAACAAAGGGACGAAACGCGCCAGCGAAGACTCCCCGTCTAAACTCAGGCAACGCACTAGCTTCTCCCCTGGAAACCTGTCCAGACGCCGTAGGCTCACAGTAAATCCCTCTGAAGATCCCAACGACAGCGAAGGTATGGACACACTCCCTGGCTCTCCAACCAACACGTCCGCAGTGGATGCCCAGCAAATTGCGACCATGCTACAAGCAAGCCCTGCTCCCTCCCAAGAAAGCATGCAAGGCGCATCGGCGTCCATGCATGCCGCCCCAAGCAACGCTGTCGGAGGACAGGGAACTGCACCCCCTCCTCCCCAACCCATACAAGGGACCGCCCCCCAGCCGACACAAAACCACAACCCGACACCCCAGCAAGCTCCTGCTCCTCCCCAACAGGGTGCGCCCACTGCAAACACCCCTTCTGACGACGACAGCAGCGACGACGATATGGACCAGGACCCATACGATGTCCTCATCGACAAAAGCGTAGCCCTGGAACCTCCCCCGGGCGGTTACCCCATACCCGACTGGCCAAATCGCAAGAACGTGTTCGAGGGCGTATCCTCCGCCATGGTCAAAAAATGGGAACGCGCCTACCTCGACGGGGAACCCCTCTTCTTCGTATACCCATACCTAGCTGGTAGAGAGAAGGACACTGGTCAGATGGCCATCTGCCTCCAGGCGGCCATCACAAACATCCTCCGTGGCCACGAGGTCGACGTTGGCGAACCCTCATCCCTCCGACCCCGCACCATGAAAGATGGCCCCTGGCTCTACATCGTGTCGAGCGCAACCCAGACCATGGTCGACATCTTCCTCCAGCAAGGAGCCTGGTCCACCGAGGATATTTCCTTCTTCGCTATCCCCTTCCTGCCAACCATCAGCAGGTTTATCTTCTGCCTCGAAGGCTTCCGATACGGCGATGATCAAGAAAGCAGAGAACTTATCCTCAACACCATCTTCGATGCCATCTCTGCAAGCAAGAACGTCGAACGAGCCCTGTATTCCACGCGCGACACCCTATCCACCAACTCGTCCACCTCCGAATGCCTGGCACATCTGCTCGACACACTTCGTATCAGACCCCTCACGATGGCCCTTCCCGACAACAGTGGTACTCGTATCGTGTGGCGCGTATACATGAAGAGTCCAACGAACGACCCGGCCAAACACAAGAGGTGGATCGCAGCCCTAAAGAGCGTCGAGTACGCGTCACCCTTCAAAGGAGCCGGCCGACCAACCCACTTCCAATGCGGAGGCTGCAAGTCACTCAACCATCCTTCCGGACTATGCCCCTACCTCCAGATCCCGGGATGGGTAGTACCCGACACCTCGGTGGATATCACGACGACGGCTCGAGATGGAAGGGCTGGAAGAGGCCGACGTAGCCGCGGACGAGGAGGCAGAGGTAGAGGATACTGAAACATGGCCCTCGCGCAGCCCGTCAGAAATGAAGCTCCCATATGCTAACCACTCAATGCCACCATGTATCGTTTAGATCAATGCTCTTACGATAAAAATTCATTATCTTCCTCTCCCTTAACACGCACACCGCATCGAAGACAACCGTAAGAAGCAAGGGAAAAAGTGCTAGTGTCTGTGTGAACCTGACCTGGGCAGGGCCACACTCTTAAAAGGGAAGACATGAGAAGCTGGTGTCGGCCGGATTGCCCAGCTTCGAAGCTTTGGATGGCCCAAATATACTGACCCTCAGGGGGACAGGAAAGCCATCCAAAGTCGGCAGATCCTCTCCACACGAGCACTCATGGGGAGAGCAAGCACGCAAGTGCTAATAACACGCCGGCCTATTCAGGTCCGCCGAGGCGTGCCTCTGAGGGAGGCGAAGTTTCCAAGGCCCAGCGCGCGAGTTCCCAGAACAACGAACACGTAGGGTCTATGGAATCAGTGTGCCCGTGGAGAATAGCCGTCCACCCTTAGGTGAAACGAGCTATGGGCCGGAGCCCACCCGCTCCCCTACTGTTGACCGCAGGTGGGGTCAGCGTAATGAGCGGTTGCTGATACATTCTCTTTTATACAGGCGGAGGTAGATGAAGAGGTCTCTGGAGACATGCCTCCCTCCCTGAATTGGGACGGATGGGATCAGAGGCCTGACACACCTAGTCAGTGGACAGCTCAACCAACACCATGGGAAGAGCAAAACTCGGACATCGAGCCTGAACCAGCAGACCAACTGGATGATGCCCCACAAGGCACCCTTGACTCAAACGAGGATCTCAACATAGACATAACATTTGAGCATGACCCGAACCAGGTTGAACAGAACCCGAATGACACACCAGTCAGAAGTCGAGCAACCCGAGTTGAGATTGACGACACAATCAAAATTAATAAGAATACTCGTGCTAACCTAAAAATAGCCACACTGAATGTAGACGGGAAAGGAGCATCCAGTATCCACCAAACCGGCCATAAATGGTCGGAAATCGACCGAATAATGAGAGTCAACGAGATTGGAATACTCGCCATTCAAGAAGCGCACCTTGATGAAAAACATACTGACGACATAAATGAATTCTATAGAAACATGAAAGTAATATCATCAGCAGACCCACTCAAACCGAACGCAACGGCAGGAGTGGCAATTGTCCTCAACAGATCCAAAATGAACGTCGAGAACATCATCACTCACGAAATAATTCAGGGTAGGGCCATGATGGTATCGATAGCATGGCACGCAGATCTGAGATTAAACATCCTTGTTATATACTCCCCGAATAACGCGAAAGAGAACGCAGAATTCCTGCGAGAAATTGAACAAAAGTGGTCAGAACAAAACTCGACCCTACCTTTCCCAGACGTCATGCTGGGAGACTTCAACCTTGTCGAAGAGCAAATAGACCGATTACCAAGCCACAAAGATAATATTGAAGCTACACTCGCACTTCACGACCTAAAATACACCCTTGGACTACAGGACGGGTGGAGAGCTCAGAACCCGAACGAAAGAGCATACACGCTCATACATAGACCCACGGGAGCACAATCAAGAATAGACAGGATCTATGTCACACCCGCCATCCTGAAATGCAGCCAGGACTGGGGAATTGAGAAATCTGGCGTACAAACTGACCACAAGCTCGTCACGATGAGAATAGTAAACTTCAAGGCTCCATTTATAGGAAAAGGAAGATGGACAATGCCGCTATACCTCCTAAACGATCGAAAATTCATACAAGAGACCGAAAAAGCAGGCATAAGCATGCAGGATAGGATAGAGGCCCTGGGGGCACGACCTGACTACCGAACCACAGAGTTTAACGCCCAATCAATATTCAAAAACTTCAAAGACAAGGTAATGATGGTCGCCAAGGAGAGACATAAATCATTCATTACGCCAAATGACAAGAAACGGAAAGAACTAGAGACAAGAATCAAACTGATAGCGAACGATGAGATGCTGGATGAAGATGAGAAACTGCTCAGCCTAACGGTCCTTGAAGAAGAACTTCAGAGGCTGAAGAAAACCCAAATGGAATCGATGAGGATGACATCCACAGCTAGATTTAAGCTCGAAGGCGAGCTAATCAGCAAGTATTGGTCGGCGATAAACAACCCGAGAACCCCGAGAGATACTATACCCAGGCTAAGGAAGCCAGAGAAGGATGAACGAGGAAGAGAAACATATGCAACCAGATCAGATGAGATGGCCAATCTGGCTAGGGACTACCATGAGAGAATCCAAAGAGACGACAGCGAACCCGATGCAGAAATAAGAGAAAGACGGATCAACGAAGCCCTAGAGGCCACAAAAGACAAGCTATCGCCTGCGGAAAAGGGATCACTGGCAAGCCCGATCGGCGAATGGGAAGTTGAGAGAGCACTAAAGTTATCAGAGAACGGAAAAGCAACAGGCATCAACGGCATACCGTACGAATTCTGGAAAATAATGACGCTACGGCAAAAGGAGATGGAACGACAAAACAGAGAAAACTTTGACGTGATCAGATGCCTGGCTGGCATCTTCAATGATATCAGAACACAGGGCGTACAAGCCGGGAGCGCCTTTGCAGAAGGGTGGATGTGCCCAATATACAAGAAGAAAGACCGATGTGACATAGTAAACTACCGGCCGATTACACTACTGAACTCAGACTACAAACTTCTAACAAAAGTACTCCAGATACGCTTGGCAAAGGTATCCCACACTCTAATCCACCCCGACCAAGCAGGGTTCATGACGGATAGAAGTATCTATGATCAAGTCAAAACAGCTCAGCTGATGATGAACTACGCAGAAGCAGTCGAGGATGTCAGCGGCGTGATCGTAGCGCTAGACCAAGAGAAAGCATACGACAAAGTCAAACACGATTACCTTACGAGAGTTCTAAAGCACATGAATCTCCCCAACAGATTCATAAACATGGTTGAATCACTATACCAAAATGCCGAGACAAAAGTTGTCATTAACGGAGTCTTCAGCAAACCTTTCAAAGTGACAAGAGGAGTTAGACAGGGCGATCCCCTCTCGTGCCTGCTATTCAATCTCGCAATCGAACCGCTTGCTGCTTCCATGCGAGGCAGCGAGAATCTTGAAGGCTTCAAGATTCCAGGAATGAAGAACAAACTAACAGCACTACTATTTGCCGATGACACCACGGTATTCCTGTCGAAAAATGACAGCTTTGGAAAACTACAGAACATCCTATCTAACTGGTGTACAGCGTCAGGGGCAAAGTTCAACCTAGAAAAGACGCAAATAATCCCAATAGGGCCAAAAGAATACAGAGAAAAAGTAATCCAATCCCGTACTCTTAATGTGGATAGCGAAAATGACGAAAGAATACCCGACAACATCAACATAGCTGAGGAAGGAGAAGCCACCCGGATACTCGGAGCCTGGCTGGGAAATCAAGTGAACGAAGCAACACCGTGGACGCCCGTTCTAGAAAAGATTGACACCACCCTGAACAGGTGGGACCGAGGAAAACCAACCATCGAAGGCAGAAGATTGATCATACAGATGTTTGTTGGAGGAATGACGCAATTCCTGACGAAAATGCAAGGAATGCCCAGACACATTGAAAAGCAACTAGAAAAACGGATCAAAACATTCGTCTGGGGAAGTGAAAGAGCCGATGTAAACATGGACATAATGTACATGCAAACAAAAGACGGAGGGCGAAAAATACTAGATATACGCACCCGAAATAAAGCAATCCAAGCCACGTGGCTGCAATCCTACCTTAAACTGGATGAAAACCGACCAAAATGGGCGTATATTGCGGACATGCTAATCAAGCTGAACGCGACAGCAAAGGAGAGGGCCGATGAACAATCAAAAGTGAACATGTTCCTACAAACGTGGAAAGTGAGCACGGCAAAGTCAAGTGCACTGCCAAGAAACCTTAAAGAGATGATAAGAATTGCGGACGACCTCAACCTTCAGATAGACGGCCTCGAAATTGATGCCGAGGTATCTAAAAAAATGCCAATTTGGTTCCACCCAAAAGTGAAGAAAAAAGCGAAGTTAGGAAACAACATGCAAAGGCAGACACACCTACGAATAGACCATAAGATCACCTCGGTGGATGACATGCTGAAATTGGCCGAGAGAGGCAGATCAGAAGAACACCGAGCAAGGAGCAACTGCAAGTGCACCCCATGCAAACTGGACAGAAGAGACGTACATGGATGCAAAAACCCAGCAACATGCGTGAAACTAGCGACCCAGATACTCGACTCCCTACAGACAAAATGGGACCCACGTAGAGCGAGGCGGGAGGAACGCACCTGGATAGGAAAGGAAAATATACCCGAACCACTTGATGAACACTCTGAAGTCACCTCTTTTAACCCAGAAACCAAAATCAACGCCATCAAAGACATCTTTAGAGTCTTTGCAGAGGAGAATCCCGAAGAACCACAAGAGGAAACAGACCGAGAAGAAGAGAATGAAATTGAAAACCCACAAGACACAACAATTGTCTACACAGACGGATCATGCACAAAAAACGGATGTGCCAACGCCATAGCTGGAAGCGGGGCATGGTTTGGACACGAAGACGAGAGAAACATCTCAGCGAGAGTACCAGGAACAACCCAATCAAACCAAACGGGCGAGATCTATGCCGCCCTATGTGCAGCCAAAGTATTGGGACTGAATGAACCAATACACATAAGAAGTGATTCCAAGTATGTAATAGACGGCCTAACGAAACACCTCGAGAAATGGGAAGACCGAGGATGGATTGATGTATGCAACAGAGAAATCTTCGAGCCCACGGCAGCCCTCTTGAAAGAGAGAAGAGGAAACACATCCTTCGAGTGGGTCAAGGGACACAGCGGCATCGAGGGCAATGAAATGGCAGATGACTTAGCAAAAGAAGGCACAGAAAAGAACACGCCCGGACCAGAAGAAGCCGACATGCTTGCAACCTCACCCAAATTCAAGCTACAAGGAGCGAAACTAAGCACAATGACGCAGGCGCTGTTCTATAGAGGGTTAAGACTGCAAAAAGAAAGGAAGATCGCCCAGAGGAAACTGACACAAAGGAACATCGAATACATATGTGACACAATAGAGAACGAAAGCGGAAGGAGACCCAGCCAGGAACAGATATGGACCTCGGTCAGATCAAAAGACCTCGAAAAGAAGCACCGCGAGTTCATAAGGAAATGCATACATGGCACGTACAAGATAGGAGAGTGGTGGCAAAGTATCCGAGGCTATGAAGACCGAGGAATTTGTAAACATTGCGCGGAAACAGAGTCAATGGAACACATCCTTACGGAATGCCGCGCCCCGGGCCAGGAGATCATTTGGGAAATAATCAAACAGATATGGCCAGCGGAGTACGGCAGATGGATCAAACCAAGCCTAGCAGGAATCCTAGGATGCGCACTGCCGCCAGACGATGAACGGAATCAAGGAAAAGCAAGGCTCAAAAGGATTCTCGTCTCCGAAGCGGCGTACCTGATCTGGTGTATAAGGTGTACAAGAGTAATCCAAAACGATGGCATTCCACAAAAATACGACACACAGAAATCAATCGAAAAGATGCTAATGCGAAAACTAAACATAAGGCTCAAAGTAGAAAGCCTGATGACAAACAGAAAGAAGTTTGGCCCAAGAGCCCTCCAAAAGAACAAAGTCCTCAGGACCTGGGGCCGCGTACTTGCGAACAAAGAAGATCTGCCCGTAGACTGGATAGGGCAGACCGGGGTTTTAGTGGGTAAACGGGGTCTGGGATAGCTTCGGCGACCAGTGAAACCGTAGTCCCACACTACCTTTCATGAGGTGTGCGTAACGCATTTCCCCGGGGTGGCTTCAATTCTTCTCAAAGGGTGCAACTCCCTTTTCACAGCCTGGCGAAGAAGCAGACGTTGTCTGCTGTCTGAACCTTTAACGGCTCCACCAAAAAAAAAAAAAAAAAAAAAAAAGAAACATAGACCAATTCGGGCACTCCCTTCGGCATCAGTCAGCGGATGCATTTTAGGTGTTGGTAGGTTAAATCTTAACGCGGCTGATTGGTGAAACGGTAGAACATCCGAAGTGTAAGAAGGCATTCAACCATGAGGAAGTTTGATTATTCGAAGCTGATGATAAGGCAAACGTGGTGTGTCAATCCAGCAGAAGATGTGGAAAGGATGTTGACTCTTGATGCCAGTGCTCAAGCTTGATGTGGGCGAAAGACACCTGCCCTAAAGTTTGGTCGCCTCGGGACTGTCGGACCGACAATCCTTGGATGTTCCTCTCGGCCGACCCTATCATGTCATATCCATTACTACAACTACAAAGGTCTTTGCAAGAAGACATGATTGTGAGCGAGTCGTGGATCTCGGAATGGTCTTACCGCTGGGTTCAGCCCTCCAAGGTTCAAAGCTCAAACATTGCTTCTCCATTCAACTTTTGTTTTGTCAATATTAATGCCTCGTTAGCCCTTTATACTCGTATGAAGGTCGGATCGACAATCTCCCCTAGGCCAATAGCAATGGGATCTTGAGCATCACTGATGTTTGATTTTGTATTTGATATTGTAAGCGACACTGAAAGGCCTCCCGCAGTTGGTAATGTCAAGGTCACATTCCCTCTGGACGGAGATAACCGACCAAAAATCGGAGGAACACCCCTTAGGTACACACCGTAAGGACATTAAAAGGATTACAAACACGTAGCTCTCGCTCTTTGTCAGTATACCACCATGATCAACAGCTCCAGCCCTCCTCTCTCTGATTTCGGGAAGAAATGTCTAGAAGACGGGGAGCCCGTCGTGGAGATGGATGGTCTGTTCCAGGACGTATACGATCCAGACAGCAACACAGAGGTGTGCCTATCCAATCCCAATGTTTCTAGCGTGATATTGAGACTGATTCACCACTACCGTGAAGGGCCTAATCAACCTGGTGAGTAAAGGAAAACGTCACTGCCGTCTTGAAAAGTCTTGACCTGTTGTATTTAGGGCATAGCGGAGAATACTTTGATGCACGAAGAACTCCGCGAGTACTTCACGGCTGCTTTCCAACTGCGTCCCTTGGTTCGCGTCTCTTCCAAGAAAGCCCTCCCAGATGACTGATAGGATCTCCAGGATTTCACATACGGAGATGGGATGACCGGCACCAAACGGCTGACCGATGCCATAGCTGGATACCTGAACGAAGAGTTCCACCCTTCACAGAAAGTGGAGAGAAATCATCTGGTCCTAGGCGCAGGCCTCACCCCAATCATACGCCAGATTGGCCAAACCATAGCCAACCGTGGCGACGGGATCCTGATCGTTGCCCCTTATTACTCTGGCTTTGACCATGATCTCACGGTCGGGAGCGAGGTGAAGCCAATCCCAGTCTCTATGCCCTTCTCTGACGTCGGAACTCTCCGTGAAATACCTCACCTTGAGCGTGTGATCGCAGAGAGCAACGCCTCAGGGGCGCTAGTCAAAGCCATCATCCTCTGCAATCCTCACAATCCTCTTGGAAGATGCTATTCTAGAGAAATTGTCGAGGCGTACTGCGTCTTTGCGGAGAAACACAATATTCACCTTATCTCGGATGAAATCTACGCGAAGTCCGTCTTCCCGTCTTCAGATTTCCCCTCACCTCCACCTTTCATTTCGGTCTTATCCCTGGACCTCAAAGGTTTGGGTGTCAACCCAGCTAGGGTACATGCCTTGTACGGCATGTCGAAGGACTTCAACTCGAACGGCTTCCGTGCGGGAGCTTTCATATCGCAGAATAACTCCGACCTGATGAAGGCACTCACCGTGACGGCCATATTCTCCTACATTGCATCCCCCACTGACGCCTTGTGGTCATCCCTACTGAACGACAGGGAATACCGAACCACCTTCGTACAGGAGAACCAGGCGGGGCTACAAGACGCATATGAATACGCCACCGAATGGCTTCGGTTCCATAAGATCCCATACATCCCTTCTCAGGCTGGACACTTTTTGCTCATCGATATGCGGTCTATCATATCGGACATCAAGCGATATGGCACCCTGCTGAAGATTCAGGCAAGCGATAGCTTAGAGAAGAGAGAACTAGCTTTGTGGCAGCATTTATTAGCCAACAAAGTTATGCTGCTCCCTGGCGCGATGTGTCACGCACCCGAGGCTGGGTGGTATAGATTGACATTTGCGGTCCGACGAGACTTTGTTAGTGTGGCCCTAGGTAGAATAGAGAGGGCACTGGGCTGGAGAGGCTGGTCGAAGCTGGATGGCGAAGAACTAGAGACGTTTGAATGGAAATTTGAATGCCTCGTACAATGAAATCGTCCATACGGTACATATGTATTACTATTAGTATATCAGTCAACAAGAGAAGTCTGATACTTTGTACAATTCGCTGAAGGTCGGTGATCGGGTGGAGATAACTGACCAAATCTGGAGACTCCTCCCCACTCCGATCTTTGGTATGGGCCTAGGTACAAACAAAACAAAGAGAGTTCCAAAACTCTGTGACGCACCTATAGCCACCTCGTCATTGTACCACTATGAGGAGCAGCTTATCCCCTCCCCTGTCTGATTTCGGGAAGAAATGTCTAGAGGAAGGGGAGTTTCTTGTACAGATGGAGGACGCCGTCTTCCGGGACATGTACGATCCAGAAACGAACCTAGAGGTACGCATGTCCCATTTTAACGTCCCAATCCTGGGACCGAAGCTAATTCGCTGACACTTTTAAGGGTCTAGTCAACCTGGTGAGTAAATGTGCAGAAAGTGATTGTCCTATCGAGTGAATTGAGCTCCTTGTCTAGGGCGTAGCCGAGGATACTTTAATGTATGAAGAACTTCTCGATTACTTTACGAAAGCTTTCCATTCACGCTTCTTGGTCCACGTCTCTTTCAAGTGAGCCCACCCAGATCACTGATAAATTCCGTAGGACTTCACTTACGGCGATGGCATGACCGGTACTAAACGCCTATCCGAGGCTCTAGCCGGATATCTGAATGAAGAGTTCCATCCTTCGAAGAAGGTTGAGCAAAACCATCTTCTCCTAGGTGCAGGCGTGACTGCTATCATACATCAGATCACCCAAGCCATAGCTAATCCTGGAGACGGGGTCCTAATCACTGCCCCTTATTATGCTGGCTTTGACCATGACCTCACTGTCGGACACGCGCTGAAGCCAGTACCTGTCTCCATGCCCGTCGCCGACGTTGGAACCATGAACGAAATACCCTACCTCGAACGCGTAATCTCGGAGAGTAATGTCTCAGGGGCTCGAATCAGAGCTATCATCGTATGCAACCCCCAGAACCCTCTTGGGAGATGTTATCCCCAGGATGTTCTTGAAGCGTATTGTCGCTTCGCGGAGAAACACAATATTCACCTTATTTCGGATGAGATTTACGCGAAGTCGACTTTCTCTTCCTCTGATTTCCCCTCACCACCGCCTTTCATTTCAGTCTTATCCCTCGACCTCGAGAGTCTCCATATTAACCCAGCACGAGTACATGTCATGTACGGCATGTCAAAAGACTTCAACTCTAATGGCTTTCGCGCGGGCGCTCTCATCTCACAGAATAACACTGACCTGATGAAAGCGCTCACGGTGACAGCTTCATTCTCCTATGTTGCATCCCCAACAGATGCCTTGTGGTCAGCCCCTGCTAAACGACAGGGAATACCGCTCCAAATTCTTCCAAGAGAATCAGGCGAGGCTGAAAAATGCCTACGAGTATACCACCGAATGGGCGGGTTTCCACAACATACCATATATCCCCTCTCAGGCTGGACACTTCCTTTTCATCGACCTACAGTTTATCATATCCGATGTCAAACGATATGGTGCCCTTCTGAATATCGGCGCAAAAGATAGCATGGAAACAAGAGAACAAGCTTTGTGGCAGTATTTATTGACCAAGAAAGTCATGCTGCTCCCCGGATCGATGTGTCACGCCCCTGAAGCTGGGTGGTACAGATTGACGTTTTCCGTTCGGCGAGACTTCGTCAGTGTCGGCCTTGGAAGGATAGACAGGTCATTTGGCTGGAAAAGTTGGCAGGAGCCTGACGGGAAAGAACAAGAGAAGCCAGAGTGGCAATGTCAGATGCAGTGAAGGCATTCTTATTTATCCAGGTTCCATGTAGTACTTATACAAGTCAGAACAATGATCCTTTGTGTGGTTTGGTCAGGGGTAGTGTTTCCTTCTGATCGAGTACAGGGCCACCTAAGCAGAGGGCTTCTTCGCTTCGAGAATTTCTCGATGAATTGCCTCGACCACAAGCTAGATTGAACTATCAGATGGAACTTCGATTACGAGTCTTTAGGTACTGACCTGGGCAGGCTGAATCTGGTTGACTTCCGACACGCCTGTTCCTGCATAAACAATCAAGTGGTCATTATCTGCACCCTGGATTTTGGCCTTTCTTTCCTCAGCAGAGAGACCAGCTTCATATTCGTCAATAGTAGCGTTCTTGACGCAGCGAGCTTGAATTTCCGTTGGCCATATACCAGGCGGGAAAGCAATATCATAGGCGGGGCTGCGAGTTGTCGAATCGGCTCCAGCAGCGACAAGGACCTCCTTCATCTCGCTAGGGTACATGGATTCTGGCGTGAAGAGAAGGCGGGTTCCGAGGACGGCGCCTGCAGCGCCTAATTCGAGTAAAAAGGCTACTTGAGATCCATTCATAATGCCTCCAGCCGCCAAAATCGGGGGGTGATTTGGCAAAGTTGACAGCACTTGCTTGACAAAGTCAAGTGTAGGAGGGGATTGGATGTTTCCTCGACCCCCAGCTTCTGCTCCTGTAGTATGATTCATGGACAATCAGACCTAGATGATCGGATGACGCTAGGAAATAAGCTAACCTTGGACAATCACAACGTCCGCTTTCCATTCCTCGACAGCTTTCCTAGCCTCCTCAACCGTATTCACATTGACCAGAACCCGTGTATTATGGCCCGTCGCTTGACTGTGCTCCCGGATTTGGGAAACATATTTGCCAAGATCTGGACCAAAGGCCAACCAAATACCCGA
This sequence comes from Clitopilus passeckerianus, assembly GCA_944990035.1. Taxonomy (NCBI): domain Eukaryota; kingdom Fungi; phylum Basidiomycota; class Agaricomycetes; order Agaricales; family Entolomataceae; genus Clitopilus; species Clitopilus passeckerianus. The sequence continues at coordinate 514,850 of CALYLX010000143.1, forward strand.
TACCTTCAAGTCCAAAACTGTCTTCAAGCGAGGATCGGCATCTGTGTTGAACCTATCCAGCACCCATCCGACAAAGCCCATGCCCACGAGAGATTGCTGCTCTGGGCTGAGATCTGCACGGGCCTGGTGGATCATCTCTGCCAACTTGACCGCGGATTCGTTCCCTATCAGAGTAAATGGGTACTCGGTGAGTGATAGTAGCCGGTCCTCTCGTACCTGCACCCAGGAAGCCTATGCCGCCCGCCTTTATGACGGCTGCTACAACAGCAGGCGTTGTGGCATATGCCATAGGCGCAGAAGCGATGGGGCTCGAGATTCCTACAAAGATGATGAGCTTGGATATACTCATCATAGAATGGCCGCTACTCACCAAATAACTTTGTGAATTCCGTAGAAATGAGACTCATCGTAACTGAACTAAGGAAAGTGGAGTAGCTAAGCCCCGTTCACGCTCACGACCATTCAAGGACATTATATAGTGGCTTTAGATCACGTTGGGCGCTGCGATGTAACCTCTACATAACGGATTCGAACAAGCTTGCCATGTTCCATAGGTGTGGGTTCCGTTCAAGGCCGTGATGAAGAGAGGCAACGAGATCAATATGGATAGTCCAGTCTCTTGCAATTCTTGATTGTTACATCTGTGTAGGAAAATTATAGGACCCTTGTGATACATTTGGGTATACAACAAATAATGATAAAGCACAGCGAAAGTCGTGATGGGTAAAAAGATCTGAATGACGAACGAACAAGCAACACCACCAACACCACCAATCCCCAACGCTCCGTCTACCGCTCTCTCCCAGGCGTCCTTTCTCTCCCGGGCGTCCTCTCCCTCCCAGGCGTATTGCCCCTCCTTGGTGTCCCAGGCATCTTCCTAGGTGTAGCATGCCCCCCCGTTGGCACCCCCGTCAACCTCCTTTCCCCAACCACGCTCACCCCACTCTCCTCAATCCTCTGCACCTCCCTCGCCGCCCTCCTCGCCGCATCACCCACCAACGCCGGCGGCCTTTCCTGATCTACCCTCGCCAGCGCCCTCAGCAGGTCCATCGGGTCATGGCCTTCCCCGGGCGTTCTCCTATCCCCAGATGGACCTGTCCCTCTAACATAAGCATCCAGCACATCCAGCCCACTTCCTTCCCTCCCTACAGAACCTACTCCCGCACCCGCACCACCACGACTCGCCAGCGCCCGCCCGAGAACGGCAAATCGGACATCAAGCATTTCCTCTGCTGTGTCCACCATAGTCTTCACAGCCGATGCTTGGGTAAGGATGAAATCCAGTTTGAACTCGAGGTCGCCCAGTCGCCGTCGGATTTCTTCTTCAGCGGTTTCTCCAGGGTGGCTTGCATTGATAGCGGTAGCTTGGGGCTGGGATGAAGGTCCCACTACACGTTCGTTATGTGGGGTTTTGACGCCTAGAACGGATTTGGCTAGGGCGACGCCTGGGTGGTCGGAGGGAGGTAGTTCGGCTTCGCGGGGTGTCCAGCGTGAAGATGCTGCATCCGCTCGTTGTTTGCCTTTGGCCTTTGCTGACGGTGTCCCAGCCGCCGTTTCCTCAATGGTTGTGGATGAGGATGACGCAGTTAGCGCTGCACGTCGCTTCTCTATTGAACTTCGGACGTTGCGGGCGTAAGCCTCGTAGGAATACGAGACTTTCTTCCATGCTTCGTCTTCAGCTGCTGCCCTGTTGCAGAATAACAATGATCAGTATTCGGCTATGAACCCATGCAAAGAACATTTACCTGTCTATGAACGATTTATATGTGACCTCCCACTTCCTATTTGTCACATTCTGTGCATTCTCCCTTAGGGGTAGCGAGGACTCGGCAGCATTCGATGAATGCATGCTCAGATCTACCCTTTTCTCGGCCAACATGCGTATGACCCCATCCTGCATCTTCTTGAACGTTGCTGCAGCCTTTTCTGAGAGCGGTGGTAGAGGTGGTGGTGGTTTGGCCTTGGATTTGGATTTGGAAGAGGGTGTTGATGGTGGTTTTGTGTACGAGCTTCCGGCTCTAGAGGAGCACCAGATAAGAAGTTGACGGAGTCGCTCGGAATCTGGGAGGTCCACGTCTATGTGCTTGTAAAACGAGCTGTCAGAGACAGAGTTATGAGGTTGAGCTGCAGGACAGGGGTTATTAAAATTCGATATATGACGTACGAAGGAGACATACTGATGACTCCCGTATTTGCAAAAGAGGAACTTATCCTCTTCCCCCTACCCGTCGAACTCCTTCGCCGGTGATCTATCCGCTGGGAATTTTTGGGGGTAGTAGGTGGTTCTCTGTCCTCATCCATCGCCCTCGTGGCACCTTCTCGCAGCCGTTTGTTCCGCTGTATCTGAGGCGTCTCGTCGTCGGCTAATGGCACCGTTGTGTCAATTATCATAGGCTCTGCCGTCTGCGCTCGGCCCTTGCCCTTGTCTTTGCCATTAACCGTGCTTCGAGGCTTTGGCGGTTGGTATGACACGGGAACGACGGAGGCGGCGCGCTTCACAGGCGACGAGAACATGACACTGTTCTTCGAAAGCAACGACATGTCCACCTGTCGGGCTCGTGACTGCCGCCGTAGGCTGTCAGCCTCATCCTCCATAGCACGGACGTCGTGCTCAATTTCGTGATCTGGCAGAGGAACATTCGTGCGCTGCGAGGATATTCGTGATGTTGGTTGAAGAGAATTGGCCCGGAGTTTCTTCGCTGGTGGTTTGGAGGCATTCGTGAAAGGATTGGACGAAGAGGGGCCCGCAACGGGTTGCGAGGAGGTAGGTGGCGGGGATGCACGCGCTCCACGCACTATGAGAAGGCCACCTGGAGCTTCCTCTGCGCCTGCAACTGTAAGAAAGGATGCGATTAGCATTGCGTCAATACAAATTCATAAAGCAAAGGAGGTGAGGTCTCCGCGAGCGTGAAATGACAAGGTTTTGGCTGGAAAACACGTACGTTTTCGCTTGTTGGACGCGGCAGTTGACTGTAAATACAATTTGGAGTTTAGTAAACTGCAGCTAGCACGATAACCTGGGGCGTACCTCTTTCTTGGCCCGTTTAGCAGCAGCGATGAGGGGATTTGAATCATCTTGTAGTTTCCGTTTGCCTTGTGATGGTAGCATTGAAGTAATAGTCGTTTGAAGTGTGATGGTCATATAAGACCGCGTTGAGGATAGCTCAGCAATGCAGTTTCGCTCGTGGACGCCGTCGGGGACAGTGAGCTCGCAGCCTTAGTCGTCGTAGTGAGCAACTAGCGGAGTTTGAAACAAATCGCGTTCTGGGTTAATCTTCCCACGTTTGTGAAATCAACAAACACCAACGCGACCAGTTTATTTACGCTTGTATTTTCTAAAAGGTGATCTGCACGTGCGTCGCTAAAAATAATTAATTAACATAATTAATTACCCACAGTTGCCAGGTTAATTAATTCTTGCAGAGGCTTTGACTTCGTCGTCCTTGCTGTGATGGGCGACGGCGACGGGGCTACGCTCACTGTCGCCTGCAGATTCAGTATGTTGTGCTGTTGGCTTGTAAATGACCCGGGCTGACGACGAGCAGCTACTCTTGACCAGTGGTTAACGACCCATGTGGGTTCATCGTGGAAAGTCAAGCATGTGAAGGTCTGGTTGCTAGCCAAATGCCTGGCAATTCCACTGGCAAGCAGCGTGCTGGACGACAATACAAGGGCCTCAGGACTTGGAACCAAGAAGCGGTCTGCTTCACCCATTACTTTCGCACCAGACCCACGACGACGGCCGGTTTCTCCGATACGATTTGCCAAGGGAAACAAGAAGACTGGACGGACTGGACGTGCTGAGAACACTGGAAGCCGTCCAGCAACGCCGGGTTCAGTCGGCAATGCGGACACTCACCTCACGGACGACGATGTTGTAGGATACGATGAGGACGATGAAGACTATCTTTCTGATGGCGACGAAGATGAAGCCACTAACGTTACCCGAGTCGAAGATGGAGCGATACCCCCTTTCATTTCGGAGACCGACCTAGCACCTTCTGTGCAAGCTGAGATTAATCTCACAAGCAACCCAGCATGGATGAAATACAACTCTGATGCGAAATCGTACACCCTGATACGATTTACCACCGGTCAAATTTTGGAGGACGAGTATTCGCTTGCGTGGTATGAACTATCACCATACGAGCTTCTGGAGATGCATGCACACCTGCCCGTGCAAGCCCTTCCACCCTCATTCACGAAGACCCCTGGAGCTATCAGCCATTCATCCCATCCCAGCACCTCCAGCTCCCATCAGAAGCATCGCCGTCATGCAAGTCTCTACTCGCTGGCCGGTAGCGAGTCTCACAATGCCCAGTTCTCCAACGGCCTTGTAGCTCTTCACAGAGGTCGCTTTATGGCCCCTCTAGATCGCCAGTCCGTGACAAACTACGTGCAACCCTACTGGGAAGGCTATGTCCGTGCTCTTCGTGTCGTTTGGAAAGAAGACCCGGAATCGGTGGCGAATTTTGAAAATGGATATGGGCTAGGATACATGGGTGCCCCCTTCCCCAAGGGTGGCGACCCCAGTGGCAAGGATCCGCCTGATCACTATATGGGCCGGAAGAGAGTGCTGGAGTGGTGCCTCAAATGGGCCGTCATTAAAGATGGCAATCTCAATTTGTCCAAAAGTCCTGAGGTGAATACAACCTTCCTGGCCACAGTTGCTGTGCTAATCAAAGTTTCCAGGACACGACACCCACCCATGTCCTACCCCTAGATTCTCTAACTGCACTAAGGAACAACGAGCAGCTCTTCAACCACCCCCAACTAGCCGACCCCAAGGAACCCGCGAAACCGCCTTTCATGCGGTCACCTTACCCTCCCCGTCCTCCTCCGAAGGATAAACTCACCCGCAAGGACAAAGACAAAGACAAGGGCAAAGTCAGAGCCGAGGAGCGAGCCCACCGCCTCCTCGCCCTCGCAGACCCCCAAATCGGATCACCCAAACCCAAACGCGCCAACCGGTCCCACATGTCCAGTATGTCCATGTCCATGTCGTCCACCATGTCCCGCGAATCGACTACATCAGACGACGACGAGGATACCGCTCATGACACCCATTCTACGTCCGACTATTGGGGCGGGAAGAGAAGAGGGTCGTTGCTTCCCAAGGACTTCAGCTTTGGTAGTGCTAGCACTAGCACGCACCATTCCAACGCTAGTGGGCTCAGCCAGTCGTGGTCTGAGAAAAGCGGAATCAGTGGGCATTCGCATAATAGCAGCCGGCTGCACCTTGTTGGAGGCGAACCTGTTGATGACCTCAAGGTCGTCTGCATCAAGTACAAGAGTTCTAAGCGTCTTCATGCACAGATGGGGATCTTTGCGCATCGGGATTTGGGAGCTGATGTTGAGGGTGCTGGTGTGAAAGGGAAGGAGAAATCTTCGGGGGACACGGAGGGGAGTAAGGGGACGTCGTTGTGGAAGTCTGATACCGATAAGAAGGAGAAAGGGAAGGGGAAGGGAAGGAGGCTGTTGCAGCTTGGGAAGGATGATAAGGATAAAGACAAGGAGAAGGAGAAGACGAGGAAGCTGAAGTCGAAGCCTCCTAAAGATAAAGACAAGGAGAAGGGCAAGGAGCGGGACTGGATCTCTGCGTTGGCTGGCGGGACGAAGGGGAAAGACAAAGGAAAAGAGAAGGGGAAGGAAGGTTCTTGGGCGAACTCGACTCTTACTCCTGAAAACACGCAGAAGTTCTCGAGTCGCAGCCAGTTGGAGCTTGGGTCTTCAACTCCCCAACGATATGGCCCTCAGGTCGCCGATGAGGAGCCAACATCTACCATCCCATCGCCCGTTCATCGTTGTGATCAAGTGGAAGACTCCCCTGCCTCATCTCCTGGCGGCGCCATTAGATTCGCCCGGTTCGCTCCAGAGGAAAAATTGGATTCTTCTGATGAAGAAAACGGGGAAGAACCGGAAGACGAAGGAGACGATGGCCAATACGACACCTTCCCGAACACGATTGACGACGACAACACGTCCGACCTTGGACCTCATACTGGACCCGCAGCTGGCATGGCTCGTTCTGATGCCGCATCCGATGCCAATGTGAATGCAGAAGGACAGGCTCCACGACCCACTCATACCCGCAAGAAGGCCTCGATTTCCTCGCATACACATCCTTTCGAGGAATTGCAAGAGTTGGAACATGACATCTCATCCGACATTGGATCTTCTCCGAAATTCGCTCATTCGGAGGATACGGACGACGATGGTTCAGATGTACCTGACAGCCGCCGCCAGGGCTACAGATACGGCTACCAGTACGAGACTGTCGAAGCTGCCCGCTGGGGCCCACATGAGTATGAGCAACTGCATGAACATGAGGACCGCATGGAGAAGGAGAAGATCAACTACGAGCGTAGGCGAAGAAAGGAACTAGCGAGAAAAAAGGCCGAAGAAAAAGAGAAGGAACGGCAAGACTGGCTAGTCCTGGATATGGGATCTGACCTCGGTATGTTTTTCCTTCCTCCGTGGAAATTTCCAGAATTTAACAACTCGTTCTTTAGCCTTCCAGAGTTTCCTAAGGATTCTCCATCGCCATCTCATACCCCCAGTTCAATCCTCTTTCGTGAATGTGCCAAATTACGCCACGCCTCATGCTTCCCGAAGTCCAACGCCCACTCCAACCCCATACCCTAGCCCCATCTCACCTCATGCATTGATGCACACTCAACCTTTCCAGTGGACCGAGAATCCCGAGTCCGACGAAGATTTCCCTCGCGAATCAAAGTCCAGTATCGTGCAATCGTCTTCAGTCACGATTGCAGCGACAGCCTCCTCTGACAGCCTCTCTGCCCCTCGCTCAGCTGGCTCTGCGTCATCTCAGGATGATCGATTCCAATTGGATGCTTCTTCTCAACATCCTGCCGCACTCGCCGCACTTTCCTCACATCCACCTGCAACAGTGGATTCTCTGGGTGTGCTTCCTTACCCCGAGTGGAGGATGGAGGTCACTGAACGTGCTCAACGTGCTGGTCTGGGAGAAATCGGACGCGGGCTGCGATGGATCCTCGGGCAGGATCAACATCAGCTTGATTTAGATCTCCACGAGGTGCGAAATCGAGATATCGTGGATGAAGAAACGAGCGCCGAACTTCGCAAGCTGCGACGCGAGACTCTGAGCTTGAAGTATCGCCGGCAAAGCTCCACATCTGCAACACCTACGATTACAGGTGGCAAGAGCACGAAGAGCATAGGGAGTGGGAGCAGTCAGAAGGACGTACCTTCCCAGTCGGCGCTCGCCACATATGATTCAGATGTTAGCGAAGAAACTGGCAAGCTCATCGATGATAGCGACGGCGAGGCTAGTGAGGCAGAATGGGTCGGGTGGACGGCGGATCTTCATCGACAGTACCGGACGCAAGAACAGCAGAAGAGGGAGAAAGAGCAGAGTATCACGACGGACAGCCATAGGGAATCCAACATGCTCTATCCCCCTCGGGATCTTACAGAGGACCGGTTAACGATGGTGACAAGAAGACGAGCGCTAGAACCCATTGCCTCTGTGTATATCCCCCCGATTATGCCCACGCCCCCAGGTATGTTACAGAACTCGCCTACCACTAAAATCTTATGATTGACTTTGCCCTGCAGTGATGACCACGCCAGCTCCGTATACAGCTTCATCTTCGGAAGACCTGTACCAACAGCGCACGCGTGCCGGCTTCTCGCCAGCAGACCGTTCATCCTCCCCTCCCCTTCTGTCTACCACCCAATCATCTCTGCACAGTTACTCCAACTCTCAGACAACATCGCCTTTGGGGAACACTCCATATTTTAGCCGTCGGCAATTTTCTCCTGGATCCAGCTTGTCACATTCTACCTCCATGTATGCTGGCCTTCGATCATCGACCTCAGCAGCCCTGCATGCTCAACGTCGCCCAAGTATGCCCAGCCTGCTGGACACAGCCGCTGCAAACTCAAGCACATTCAAGTCGATTCTCCGGTCCCCTGGAGCCTCTCAAACTTCATTTCCGAAATCGAAACATGCCTCAGTCCCCTTCTCCCCCAGTTTCTCTTCATTTCACACAAGTGAATCCTCCTCCAGTCGCCCCAAGGATATCCCTGAAGGAAGTCAATCTGTGACGAAACGGGGGAGCTTCCTCGGCATCAAAGGCAAAGATAGGGATCCGGCCTCATACGATCAAGGAAAGGGTAAAGAGAGGGCTGAGCCATATGACGTCGATGGTCCTCCAGATGGAACACACACCCCTCGACCCCAACGCCCTAAGCTTTCTTTGACAACCAGCACTTCCCAGCCCCCATCAATGTCGACCGCTCTGGAATCCCGAAGCACACAGGCGAGCACTAGTCAAGCAAGACTGCGCCGTGTCAAATCCAATTCAAGCTTCGCTGGGGCCACAACGACAGGAGACGAGGAAGCTACCTCTTCTCGTGAGCAACGTCCTCCAAGAAAGAAAAGGACCCTCGCCCAAGGCATGGAGAAGATTGCAAAGAAATTGGATTCGGCCATAGACTTTGTGGATGGCAGCTGGTAGAATCGAACACAAAATTTTCTATTCGTCCTATCTTTCATGTATTTTTACCATAATCGTCGTTTTCACTGCACTTGTCTTGACCATTTTTGGGATGTTATGTTACAAAATGTTTTATGTAATATCACGAACTTAGGATTTTCTTCCAATTCCTTCTCTTTCACCTGCATGTATCGTCCCACCATCAGCTAGAAAAAACCTTGCAATGAATGGCATATTATTTAAACTTGGGCTGGTACCAGACCATTCAATCGCATAACTAGTGGACCCTTTTGCTTGCACGAATTTTGACAGCGGGAGATGTTCGGCTTGCAGACATGTTGAACGTCGAACGACATTTAAACCGCACGGCCCCAGGTTGGAAGCGTGCCTTGAGCATCCTTGTCCTTTCCCCAACAAGATGCCAGTTCTGCCCTCGCGACTTTCGTCGAGCTTCTTGGTCTCTTGGCTTGTTCTTGGGGTCTTTGGCCAAACGCCTCTCGTGAATAAGCACTTTTCTTATCCAGATGGCATCGTATGTTCCACTTCTTTGACAACATGGTTTGAACTCATCGGGCCTCTCTAGCCGTACCAAGCTGACACGGACGACCTCATTCGAGGCAGGCAGGTTGGGTATAACATCTGCAATTCGACCACTCAGAACCAGCAGTCTCTCTGTCAAACATCCTTTTTGAACTCAGTTGATGGTGAGTCGTCATTTTCCCCTCAGAATCCTTGGCATCATGCTCACCTCTGGTGAACTTGGCAGACTTCTGCTTGTGGGGAGCGCCAGACCCAGACTCTGTCGTTGGAGATGTTGAAGGGGAAATGGTTGCATGGTGCACTCAGCCCAACCATGGCTCCAGAGTTATTCCTGGTGGCACTCTTCAAGGAGTCCAATTTATGCGGACTCCCGACTACGTTCAGGTCGTCGGCTTTATCGACCAGACCAAAATTAACATCAAGCATGGCGACTACGGGGGAGAGATGGACCCCCATGGTGCAGACCTGGTGGGTATTGGTCGCTTGGCATTTCGGGGAGTGACATTGAACTTATCAAGCCTATCAGCGTGGAAATCCCCTCGGTGGTCTGATGTACTCAAATGCCTTCGGGACTGACAAGAGTAAATTCACGCAGGTCATAGAATGGCACAAGTGAGTTGTCACGCACTAGTGCACTCTACCACTCAGTATAATGACGGCCTTTTCAACCCGGCAGTTTCCTCGGAAGTGACTTCTTCTGCCTCAAGGCTTGCGATCCCGCAGGTCCCAACGCTAAACACTTCTGCGAACACATCTATGACCGCATCGGATGTGAATACAATGCTCCCAACAATGCCCAAAAGGGCGTTTTCGAGTCTTGTCAAGGTGATAACCAGGACTATCCGGGCGTTTATGTCACTGGTGGCGTCACTGTTACCTACCACCAACCGCCGGAAAGCCTTGGACCCATCGAAAATATTCCGTACACGGCAAGGGTTCCCGCAAGCTCTAACTGCGTCACGTACACTTCTTCCGTGATCTATGCAGCCGAGGCCACCGTTTCAGGAGCTGTGCCCACGTCAACCTCTACCTCTGCCTCCGGCACGACAAGGTCTTCCACCGGTTTGTCGATATTATTGATCACGCGCCTACATGTTTCTGATCGTTGGTCATAGGAACGGCATCAACTCCCTCATCCACCGGTAACAAGGCTGAAAGCCTTAAGGTCTCGGGTGCGATGGTAGTTTTTGGGGCGGTCCTTTCTTCTATCTTAGCATTCTAGTTTGTTGGAGGCGCGTTGGATTTGATCTAGGCTCTTGCTTACTATCCATTGTTCCATTCATACCCATTTCAAATTCGCTATGTTTCTAGCCCGGGTGTGTATCTGGGTATCGTCTGGAGGACCCTAGGTCAAGTGTCAGGAGGAGGGCCACCGTCACTTTTTGGCGATGTCGGTCAAATTTTCCTTGGAGACTCCAAGGGTGCCAAAGCTCTTCAGTCCCTTTTGTTCGAATTTGAAAGATTGAAGAAAGAGTGGGTCCGGAATACGCAAAAATGGATATATTTTCAAAAATCGGTTGCAAAAACCAGGGGGTTTTCTTCCAGAACATCAGAATACCCGCACATTTGTTTTATCCGTGATGCAGAAAACATGAGGGGTTAATGGCATTGATTTCTGTCAGCCACGATTTCCATGAATCTGAGCCATGTAAATGGCTTGATCTTAGGGCTTCACGTGGCTTGCTGCTGGACTAGGTCTCGACACCATAACCGCCGCCTCAGTATTCATTCTGAGATCTAGGCTCAGTACAAATGTGACTGTAGTCGGAGCCCACCTCTAATATCCACTTAATAATGGCTATCCATGGGCAGTGGAAGGATATAGTGTCGACCTAAAACGTTTCATAAACTGTAGGATCTTCCAGGCAAGTAGAAATGGCATGTTTTGAACGGAGCACGAATTTGCTTCCGAGGAGCCACCCAAGCCACTCATAACCATTGAATCCTCACGAACGGTCCGATCAAGTCATTCATATTGAACAAAATGTGAGAACAGTTCACTTTTTCCACATGTTAAGAAGAGCGGAATAGCGATCCGTGTCTCCTGACATCTTCCGAAATGAAAACGTTGCACGCTTCAGTTGCATCGTGTATGGGAGAAGAACGGAAGCTATTTCCAGGACCCTCAGCGACACTCGGGGGGTTCGAGGAGGAAGGCGACACGGTGTAGATTGTAACGCCACCAGCTTTACACAGGCCCCTTTGAAGCTGAAGAAATACATGGCCGAACGCCTAAGCCTCGACTAACTACCACAGTTCTGATGTGAAATGTGAGGTCGACAGGTTATCACTGGCATGATTTATGCATTAGGGCCGGCTATTTGGCGATCATGAACTAATCGTTTACTAGCCGAAATCTACCTCGAAGTTGATTTCTGTTATCAGTATGAGTAGTCGATCTTCTCTCGTTAGAGTCTATAGTCGAACGTCAGATGTAGCCTTTGACGCCGGCCTCAGGATGTGTTCCCGAACATTTTTTGATACCATTTGCAGAACAAGCTCCATACCACCGCACACTCGTACACACCCTCCCCAATCGATACCTTGAACGTTCAGCACGTCTTATGTCCGCATTCTCCGTCTGGCAATTATGACAGAAGTGCTGATCATGTAGTATTTCCACAACTGGCTAAAGTTACTCCCGACTCCATCCATGAAGACATAGAGTCCGACCTCCGAGAAGCTTCGGAAATTTGGGATGGTTCAATCTCCTTTCGTTTGTCTGCGTAACCGCGGGCAATCACGACGGTACAACAATATCTATGTTCCTATGTTATCCCTTTCTCGTGTCCAGCTCGAAATGTGTTGGAGCATGTCGTCAGGCTTTATCGAAGTCCTCGGCCAAATAGATTTCGTCTATCTCGTCAACTCTTCATGGAATCACACTAGACACATCCACCGATATGCCCAGAGCCTCTTGTGAATGATCGTCGGCCGCCAGCAACTGATTCTATACTGTGGTGCCTCTCGATCGTCAGGTGAGTCTCCATTTGAAATTCTGCGATAATTTCTGTGTTGGATCATCCTCAACGACCATCCAGGTAAATGCCCATATGCAGTCGCCCGCCGCTCAGCGAAGGTAAGAGGGAGCTATTTCGGCATTCATTTCGGTGGTTTACTCAAAGGCACGCTTACCAGAATACGTTGCGGAAGACTTCGACAGGTTATCAACTGTTGACAGGTTCGAAGGCAAAAGATTGGCCCTCATCGATCATCATGAAGACAAAAGTGAAATGAGGCTTTGCCTCGTGATCAGTAGGGAAGGAGTCTGTCACTTCGACTATCACCTAGTTCCTGTTTTTCACCACCTTCTCACCCTCGATGCTTCTACGCGGCTACAGAGCGAAGCTTCCGTAGGTATGTCATCCATCGTGGCTTATCTGTGGCTCCAAAATATGTGTTCTCACATATCCCATCTCAGCACGAGGCATTCGTTACCTTCGGTAGACCGTACACTCATGTTGCCCTATCATTCATCCATGGTTCACAGAAGTCGGTCTGGATATGGGGCTGTTTATTGATATCATATTCCGTTACTTTCGCTCAACATATTCTCCGCGGGCCTCCTCAACATCCCTCATTGAACTCCACGATGGCCCATTCATTTCCGACGTAATACACCTTGTAATACACGATCGGTCGACACCTTTGGCTTCGGAGGCCGTCGGCCAAATTGATGTAATAATCGAGGCAGCCACACCATTAATGGACTGCCATTGAATAGGATCGACCTTTTGTTGTGTTTACTACGGTTAGTTGACGGTCAGTGCAGATGTAATATACCTGCTTTTCAGTATCCGAATTACAAGGTTGTGGGCAAATTAATATCAACACCCCAAACGTCACCTTGTCGGATGCTTCTAATATGTGGACGAATAGTACTTGTTGGATGATGAATCGAGATTTGAGAGAGCAAACCCTGAGAGCACGCTTTCCTTCCTGAATAGACTATCTCGATACTGCTCGCTCGTGACCAGTCTACGTTGGTCGATTGAGAAATTGGGGCCTACTTTTGAGTCATGTACCTTAAACAGAAAAAGCACATTTCACTCAGAATCTCACCGGACGATCTGCAGGTTCGAATCTACGCAGGTGATCCATGAAATCATCAAGAGCTCATATCACATTCCCATGAAAACCTCATCTGTGCCCTGCGCTTCGACGCACCCCGTCTTCTCTCTCGCTTATTCGACTTCAGCGAAGATCTCTCGGCTGTCTTAGATTCACCCTACCCGCCTCCTGGAAGTAATCTGGATCGGCTGCGCCTGGGTGAGCAGAGAAATGTGATGGTTTAATGTATGGTAGCCTGTGCTATTCACACATGTCTTCTATGGACTTTCGTGGACCTATAAGAAGCTGGAGATGACCTGAGGAAGCTACAACCAACAAGAACTCCTCTAGAAGAGGTACAAGCTGCCGGAATTTTGACTATGACTTACACAGTGCGCTGCATCGCTCGTGCTGCTCGCATTACACCCCTGACGTCTATTTCTCTTCAGGCTGGTACTCGTGTCTTTTTTTGGGCATCCAATTCCCAAGTTGTCTACGGAACGGTGGAGTCTACCAGTCGAATGCCTGATGTACGCCAATCAAAATTTATATCGTCCGAGCTTGCTGATACATGTCATTCAGGGGACATTGGTACTGGTCATCAAGGAGGACGATGGCAAGACCGTCTCTCTGCCGTAGGTACTCCTAGCGCTACCTTTTGACATTTAATAACTCTTCGTTGCAGTGCCGCCGGCGTGACAAAAGTTAACTAGACGAACGATCACTTCCCCTTCCACGATCGTTCTGTGGACTCGAGCGCTTGGCCGCCAGAACTTTTATTTAATTTGTTTTGCATACATCGGACTTCCCAATGGACATGGACTACATCGTGTTTGATCTTCGATACATCTGAGATGCGAGAACATCATACGACCACGCTGCCACATGGTAGGTAGAGCCTACTTCCGAGACATATAAATATCGGAAATTAGAGTATGGGCTCTGGATTAGCTTGAATAACCTCAGGGATTTATCATATCATTATTTCTCGCAATAGTTCTGATATCAGATGCATTCGATGTGCTCGAATAGACGCTAGGGTTCGAAGTTTCTCGTGGAAGTCGACCCAAACCATAAGATTGGATTATTATCTGTACCCCATAATCCTCATGTGCTCTGCGAACCATACCCAAGGTTAGATCAAGGTACTGATAGGATAGTGTTGGATAGCACTAGCCTTCCGTGCCTGTAGGACAAGTCAAGGATGGCCAGGCCGGAGACGACAGGACATGCGGCACGTCAGAAAACCTCTATGGAGAGTCGTGTGCAAACTCACCCTTATCGAAAAAGATAATGCAGAGCAGGCATACGATTTTCCACCGAGAAAAGTGCTTTGAGAGGATTAAACATATCGTGAAGGGATGCCGACGCGATGACTTTGTCTATTTGGATGATCCCTGTTCAAGCTCACTTTCAAGAGTGATTCGGTCTAGGGCATCAGATATAAAGTCACGGATAGCCTTCAGGTCGCCTCTTCCATTAAACAAGGGTACTCGTGTTCCTTTTCGGAGCGAGAAAGTTAGCTACTCGAATGAGCAGACTACCGAGTCGGATGTAGGGGGGAAGCAACATGATATCCTGCTGGACATGAAGGAACCTTTTCGCCTGACTAGCAGTCCAGAGCAAAGTCCAGATATTCAGACAGAGCAGGAACAGCAACCACCACGTTTCAGCCCTCTTACACGCACAGTTGTTGAAGGGTGTGTGGAGAAAACTTTTGCACAAGCATCGAGGATGTGCATGACCGGCCCGAAAAAAGCAACGCATGCTTCATGAATCTGATGCATGGCGACTCCTTGATCCGGCGGTGGCGGGATTGCCGAGAAAGCTCGACTCCGACCAATGCCGACACCGATTTGTCAGTCCAATTAGGCTCATACGGGTTCTGTCGGGCTACTAAGAATCTCGAAAGAGTCACTGCGAAACCGCACCCCTCCGCACCGGTTCCTTTCTTTGACTCGACGGAGGAGGCTGAGCCAAGGATCTAAAAATAATTGCTGGATAAAATCTGCTTGAACCGCAATACTAAACTTGGCTATCTTGCTTCCTCAGCACTCGGTGTACCGTTAAGGGCCTCGATAAACACTACATGGCTTCCTCCGATCCTGTTGCCAGCGTGCACGAGGAAACTTCAAAGCCTCTGGATGCGCCAGGTTCTCAAAAGGCTGATGAGATTGGCCCATCCGGACCTGCTATCGAATTCAGCCGTGATCTCGGGATTATCCCTATACCAAGGCACCTCTGTTATAGCGAAGGCAGAATGTTCCACTTCGGGCTGGTTTTGAATTCATTCTTCGGAGTTGCGAGCACTTTCAGTGGGTCGTAGCTTGGTGTTTATTGCGTTGATGGACACTGACCAAGGATATCTACAGCGGTTGCCAATCTCTACTATTGTCAACCCCTATTGAGTAGGTCGCTCGCTTTGTGAAAGGTTACATGCCTAAAAAGGGTTACCCTAGTTCGATACTCTGAATCTTTCAATGTGACCTATAGCGAAGTGTCAAGGTGCGTAATTTGCATCACTTGTATTGGCGTTCAGAAGCTCAGTATGTACTCGCAGAATCCCGACCCTAGTGCAGGCTGGGTTCGTTTTTGCTGTCAGAAATGTGTTCAAAGTAAATAGGCTGATCGTTTCCCTTAGATATGCTACAGGATTGCTACTTATCACCCCTCTGGGTGACCTATTACGACGAAGACAACTCATCCTAATATTGATGACTGTATCAACCTGCCTAACCATAGGTTTAGCCGTCACCAACAATCTGATAGTGTTCGAGGTGCTATCGTTTCTAATAGGTGTAGTATCGGTCCCACCACAGATATTGCTACCTCTAGCCGCCGATCTAGCGCCTCCGGAAAGACGAGCATCCGCCATATCAGTCGTACTTTCAGGGCTCCTGTTCGGAATCCTCATAGCCCGTGTCTTGGCGGGAATTATCGCACAATATACCACATGGCGGGCCGTATACTACATGGCGATTGGCGCTCAGGGAGCTGTCCTTCTTGGATGCTACCTCATGATACCCGACTACCCGTCCAAAAACAGGGATTTGACCTATTTCGACATTCTCTGGTCCATGGCGAAATTCGCCGTGACCGAACCCCTCCTTGTCCAATCATGCCTCATCAACCTTGCTTCGAGTGCATGCTTCAGCAACTTCTGGGTCACGTTGACCTTCTTGCTAGGCGGGCCACCATACAATTACTCAACGTAAGATGGACCTCTCGCGTATTCAATCATAATTCTGACTCGGTGTCGAAAGGCTGGTAATAGGACTTTTCGGATTAGTCGGCATGTTTGGCGTCGCAATGGGTCCGATATGTGGGAGAGTCATCGATAAACTTGTACCATGGTATGCTGCGCTTTGCAGCATTCTTCTGGGAACATGTTTTCAAGCCATACAAACTGGGGCTGGTGGCGTCCATATTGCCGCGGTAGTAATCGCGGTTCTAGGCTTGGACCTGTTCCGTCAGACTCTTCAAGTTTCTCTTTCAACAGCAGTTTTTGGGTGCGTTACATGTTTCACACGGAGAGTAATTTCTGACAACACGAGCAGCATCTCGGCCCCCGCGCGAGCACGACTGAATGCTCTAATGATTCTCTCGGTAATTACGTTCAGCGAACATACCACCCTGTTTTATCTCATTTTATTTCCGTAGCTTTTCATTGGCCAAGTAATGGGGACCTCCGTGGGCACGATGGTGTTCCTACAACATGGATGGCGTGCTTCAGCCGGACTTAATCTCGCATGGCTTGGCTTCCAGCTCTTCGTGCTGCTATTGCGAGGGCCCCACGTCAAACGCTTCACATGGCTGGGTTATGAAGGAGGACTCGAGGCTCGGAAGTCGGTAGTTGATGCGAGGGATTTAAGTGAAAAATCATCTCCTTCAACGACGATTTCTCCTGATCAAGGTGCCACTGAGAGGCGTAGAAGCTCGGAGAAGCTGGATGAGAAGGCAGAAGTCTGACCTGGCGACTCTTTGTTATCGATATCATAGACTAGACTGAGGGATATTCCGTAGAGTACATGTTACCTGGAACATCTCCAATTATACAAAGTGAACCAGGTAATGCCTGGGCGGAACTAATAAAGACGTCAATGCAGGCAGAAATACATGTGGTCTACTGTTCTTGGGGGTCCATTGCATAGACAGCGGCCAAATGGAACCTGCTTCCGGTCACTGCGAACATTAATATCACCCTGGGTTCCATGCCTCGGAAACGTCGCCTGAAGTTTCAGGCAAGTCCACCCGAAAACGAAGCACATTCACCTTCATGTCAGTCCTTCTACCAGGGCGCCACCAAGTATTTCACTATCGTGATGATCGCCAACTGTTGCCTTATTCGTTCAAGCTATGCACCCACAAACACATTGCAAGGGATTCGGTCCGGTGGGTCCTGCAATGACGGTCTAGACGTCAGTGGATATATTATAGGCGCTCTACTAGGACACTTCAGCTTACAGGGCCTCAACAGCTTTCAATGCACAGACTCAGTGCAGAACTACTGTTCAAACGTTCCCGGGTGACTTATAATCTCATTCATTTCTTTCGAATCACAGAATTCGGCATCGTGTCATCAAGTCCAATGTATCTATCGATTGGAGGATCAGAGATCGCCCTCTACGTCCATGAAATCGAGCATGGTCTTACCATTTTCCAAACAGTGCTTGAAATCGAGAAACACCTCTAACTGATCTGGGCATCTCATGTCCTCAGGATCTTTTCCTGCACCACAACACCCGGACTTCATACGGAAAGAGGCAAATTCATTGGCAAGTAAGGACTATGACAGTTAGATCGAACAGGATATGTGTTTCACGATAGTGGCGCCAGCTTATGGATAACATACAGCAAGCATCAGGCCAGCAATGTCGGTCTTGGGTGGAACTG
The DNA here is from genome assembly GCA_944990035.1 of Clitopilus passeckerianus. NCBI lineage: Eukaryota > Fungi > Basidiomycota > Agaricomycetes > Agaricales > Entolomataceae > Clitopilus > Clitopilus passeckerianus. Next base: position 532,816 of record CALYLX010000143.1, read on the forward strand.
TGACTTCCCATTGCAAAGTAAGATTGGTCTTACCTTGCGCAGGAATCGAGCAGACCCAATTGAACTTCCCAGTCTTGCCTAAAGTCTCCACGTTCGCGTCCAAGTCGTCTGCACCATCCCACATCGCATTAACGCCCTTCGTGATCGTCACCGGCCGCCTGGCCATGTCAGGGGAGATGCCATTCGTGCCCGAAGGCGCGCTGAGGGTTGGGTTGACATGCTTCACTTGAATTTGTGAATCTTCAGAAATGGGGAACTGATCGATTATCTTGACACCATCGACAGGAATCGCTTTCGTGTTGTGGACCGTGATGTTCTGGGTAAAGACGTGGTGGACTGTCTTGTTGTAGAAACCGCTCTGTCCCTGTTTCCTCGTCTGTGGGTGGTATGTGACACGAATGGAAGGGTCCAAGCTAAATCGGTGTCAGCGATAATGGTGCAAATCACACGACATGAATCGAACTCACCCGAGAGGGATGTCGAAGCTCTCCTCCGGGTTTACGGCTGGGACACCAGTTCTCGCCACAAAACTTCCGTCGATGTACACGCTGCTATTCCCTCTTAATAGTGTATATTGGGAGTTGTTCTTGATCTTGGCCTGTGGACATTGCTCAGCTCGCGTTTCAGTCATTGCGAGGGCTCACTTACGTTCAAACGGGTTTTCGTATCCTTCTTAGGAACGCAAACCCAGGTCATGGTTGCAGATAACTTGAGGTCCGCAATCGTCACCTTGTGAGCAGCTCCATCGCTGGGGATGCTGATCATGCCAGGAACTTGGAAGGTAGCACTGACATTGCCTTTGGAAGATACGTTAGCTTCCCTTGTGACCATGGCTGGAGCGTCATCCAAGTGTACGCTCGCCATGGCCCTGGTTCTTCTTTGAATAGGAGGTGATGGTGCTCCAGGAGCCATCGGTGGAGGCGGAGACGGAAGCATCGTGGGCATCATACCAGGCATCATACCAGGCATCATGGTAACAGGCCGCTGCAACGAGAGTGTCCACGGTTCGAGCTTGGGCATTTCGACGCCAAAGGTGGGAGTGGCAGTTTCGAGTATAAGGGGCACATCCTTCCAGTCCTTAGCGTCGAGGGCCAATCATCAGCGACAAGTCAATCTTTCGAGTGTATCAACTTACTTCGCCAGTATTCTGGATGATAGAGGCTTTGTAGCTCAGGACCACTGGTTGGTCTTTGGTTTGCATATTGACTCGGATATCGTAGAGCGCGGTCCAAGAAGCACTGTTAACGGCTGTAGAGGAAAGATTCAGTTCGAATGATGCTGTGGCTGGGAACACCGTGACTGACCGTAGATCAACGTCAGTTGGACCTCCCCTTCCTCATCTGAGAATACGCCGATAGTTGCGCGACGAGTCAACTTCTCGTTGTATTCTTTAAAGTTGGCCACCAGGCGATGACGTTCTACATTCAGTTCCTCATCTATCTTGGCTCTCTCTGCCTCCAGATCAAGCAAGCGCAGGTCCAGCTCCTCCGCAGTCGAATCGTACCCCTTCATAACATCAGACAACTTCGATATTTCGATATGTTGGACATGCAGCGTAGCCAGATATGTTTCGACAGACGAAATGGATTTCTTGCACCTGTCAACCGCCTTCTGAACACGTTCCTTCTTGGCAAGTAGCTCAGTCAAAGCTGGAGAGGAAGTGGGGGCGACAGGACGAGGAATCCAAGAAACAGTGACGTCTTGAATTGTAGCAGTTCCTCTTCCTTCAACTCTGGGTACAGTGAGCCCGAGACTTGGGAAATACGTAGTGAATGAGTACTTACCTTAGGGAGTGCTCGTCTAGAACGCCCGGAAGCCCATTGATGACCACTTCATTCTGGCCAGCTTTGAGGTTGACTTTAAAAATGCGAATAATTTCTGCTCTTCCAGAGTATACGCTGATGCCAGAAATCTTGCTATTCTTGACCGAAGACAATTCGACCGAGTTGACTGGGTACAAGGGCGGATCATGCTCGTTGGAAGAAGACATATCGGGAGGCTAACTGGTGGTAACTGTAGCCCTCAGACGAAATTGCGGGGTAATAAGAGAGCTCGGAAGCGTACGCAGTTCATGACACTGGTGTAGTCATGGCTGTGAATGCCATTGCTACGGCTGTGCACTCTAATTTCCCATGTTTGCTCGGAATGTTCCTCTGTGGGCGCCTAATCCAGTAGCGATGATCATCAAGACAAATTACATACATTGCCATTGTTTTGGCTCTCAAAAGTCGGAAGGCGAGCTCGACTGCAAAGTTTCTGCAGCTTTACATTGCCCTTGGAATTGGTCTGAACCCAGTATCACTAGAGCTACCAGCGATTTGTGGATTCTCATGGCCGATTTCCCACCTAGTCGGAACCAGGACTCAGGTGCTATTCTCAGGCTGCAGCGCTGCCATACACATGTCAATGGGCCAGATATCGGCATGGGCGCGACATTCGAAGGTACAGCACAGCCCGCCCACCATCATAGTTGTTTATCCGCGCACCCATATCAATTTGGTTGGAGAATGGAGGAAAACTGCGCGTCAAATCCGTGGTCGAATCGCCAAGATAAGGATACAGCGTTCTTCATGGAACCTCTGCCAGGCAAACGATCAGCTTTACCTTATTGGACTCCATATACAGGTTCAGGCTTAGTAACTAGCTTTTTGCGAAACTTTAGTCCCTGAGTAGCACCCCAAGTCATTTGATCACAGCAGAGGGACATTTCACCGGGTGTGGCGAGCCTAGTCTTCAATGCGACCTTGATCGAACTGAGTCGTCGGCTGACAATGAGGGAGCCTGCCTTACGTAAAGCCTCTCAGGTACAGCTCATACCACCATAGGCAAGAGAACAAACACGCTTCTGCCCATCCTCACGTTGAGGAGTGGGTTTTCTAGCAAGTCAGTTATGCAAGGAAGTCTTATGCTTGCCGGAAGGCCTCTGGAAGATCTCGAAAACACAAAAGATATTCTATGGCGGGAAACCCCATATCTTGTATGAACTCTCACCGAAGACGCCCCCACATCAATTCTCCACACGCCTTGAGGAAGCTGGAGCTGCAGTGGACCCTTCAAGATAGCTTAAATGTCCAGTCTACTCGGTGCATCTTGCTCTAAACCAGTTTTGGGACCACAAAGCACGACATTACTCATTCAAATGTTCAAACGCTCGATATACCTTATGCAGCGATGCTTCAGGTCAAGGTCCACCTGAAGTAGTGGAGTCCATTACTGAAACGGTCGAGTGTGGGGAATGAGTGATCTTCAACGGAACAATTGCCGGCAATTCGCTTGCTTTTATTCCGTTTTCGACGTATCTGCTCCTCAACGAGCCCGAAGCGGTCGAAATTTGGCAAATGTATTACCGATGAGGGCCTGGTTATCTCTCACAGTTCCCTATCTTGTGATACACCTTGTCAGAAACGATGTCATACTTTATCTCTGGAGCTTGACTCTAACCCCCGTGTGTCCTTCAATTACACTACGAGCCAGGGTCTCGGTCCTGAGGAACAATTCAATTTAAACTAGTCGGAAAACTCATTCCGTCTGTGGACTACGACAGTGGAAACGAAACGGCAAGCCTTCACTTTGGAACTTCTCCCAGCGTTGAGCCTTATTTCTCGGCCGCCAGAGAGCCACGTTCACGATCAAAGGTTTCGCAAGACTGCATGCGTTTTCAATCGATATCGGCAGCTCGGCGCCTAAAAACACAAGGAAAACGCATGTTTCCTGTCGAGCTGAGTTGAATTTCCTCAAGGCTGATGTATGATCGTGATTCAAATCACGGACGCTTTATTCCAATGAATTTCTGCCTTCCAACAACGCAGGAACAAACGTTCGCTCAGAACCCTGGATGTGGTGGCTCATTGACGGCTGCATGTACACGTCTTCGGGTACGCACATTGAGTCTAGGTGTGATTTTTGACAAATCATTGTCAGGGTTCTTGTGAGGAAGACTACCACGATAACTACGCCTCGGAAAATTCCAGTTTAATTGTCCGGAAATCGCACCGATAATCGTTCGATGACTTCTGATGGGAACACCTTTCACATTGCCCAAAAATCTCGCGATCTTTCCGAGCTTTAAGGTTTTCCATTGCCGGCGTAGCTCCTTTCGGCACGTCTGGAAAGCTTTGAGAGCCCTCCCTTGCCGCGAAGCAAGGAATTCGCGTCAGTGATGTCATGTTCGACCTCCGAACACATCCAATAACTCGGCAACATCAGTACGTCCAGCTATTCTATTATTTCTTACTTACTACTTGAATAATCGTCTAGAGTGGCGCACAGGGCGCCGGGACAACCCACAGCATGCGCTGCGAGCCTAATAGATGGAGTTAGCAGGTATCAGCATTGGTTAGCGGTTAATACCGTTTCGTGTGGCGACTCGCCATCGCCTGATGGAGAATGGAAATAAGAAAGGAATATCCCTTTCTCACTTTGTTACTCAAGTTCCGGGTCCCTATCGATATCAACAAACGAAAGAGCTAAACCGTAACCGACTGACGAAATTTCTTTGTCCGCCAACCGGCAATCTGCATAGCCCCTCTCCTGAACGATATAAAATCTCGCCATTTTATTGTCTTTTACTTCAGAATCCCTTCACCTCTCTTCTCTCTCGACTGCTTGGGTGGGAAACACTTTGAGGCCCTGCCATTGGCGAGCTGAAAGCTGTTGCTATCCACACCCTTGTACGTCTTCGGTTCTGAGCGCGGTTCAGGTTGCTCCACCCTCTCGTGACTATGAACAATGGTTCTGTGGGTATCTGCGCTGAGTCCAGCATGGAATCTCAATCATTGTTCATAGTCAAAATTCCAGCAGAGGGTGGAGCATCCGATTTACTTGCCTCAGGCTGAAGACTACGGCAGACGATACTTCGGCACACTCAAATCTACTTTTTTTTCGCGCTAAGTGGTTCACTCCATATGATTTATTTCTGGAATTCTTGGCTGACGCACAATCATCATTAGTTGCTATAGACACTTCGTTAAACGCCGGTTCTGATCTTTCTATCTACACGTAGTACTTTCGTAGATCTACAGTACTTCCAATTGCTTGTATCTCTGTAGCAACGAATCGCATGCATGCTCAATTGTAACAATAACGGTGCGGATTTTGTACGTCATATTGGCTGGATCAGCCTTGGTATGTTTTCGGTACCTGAGCTAAGATGTTTTCCATTGGCCATACGAAGCTTAGGCCTTGCTTTTGATCCCGATTTCTTCCGTCACGTTGCAATGTGGATTTATTCTCACCACACGGCGACGCTGACTCGGGCAATTCTGAGGATCGTCGGTGACTACACAGTAATGGATTCCACGACTCCCGGACGAATCTGCACGCTGGGATAAGGTGCCCGAAGTTTCTCTCATTCACCTCGATACACCCACCATTTCGGCGCAGCGCTAGCTTCCCGAATGGAAAACAGCCAAATGAACGCCCGCTGACAGTTTTGATAAAACTGGGCATCGGCTTTCGGCAAGATCTGCGAAATGTCGTGAGCTTACATCAGCTTGTCGTTATTCCCTTTGGCCGCACCTGCATCGAGTTCAACAACCTTCTCCCTCGACCGTACCATAGCTTCGTGCTAGAGACTCGTATAACGGCTCTAACATGTCGGATGCACGCCTAAGAAGAGTCAATAAGGAGATTGCAGGTTGGTTATACTTCGCGATCATCATCAGCAAATGTGCTAAGCGCTCGGCCAGATTGCAAGAATGACAAGGTCTCGAACATCAAGATCGAGCTCATCGACTCGAGTCCTTTTCATCTGAAAGGTACCTTTCCAGGTCCTGAAGGAACGCCGTACGAGGGCGGAACCTATGAAGTGGTGCGTTTGACCTATCAGCGGCTCGCGGGAGTGACATCAGGCTCACTCGCACAACATCTAGGACATTGTAATCCCTGAAGGCTACCCATTCCAACCCGTCAAGATGAAGTTTATTACTCGAGTTTATCATCCCAACATCTCTTCCCAGACTGGTGCCATCTGTCTTGACATCCTCAAAGATGCCTGGTCGCCAGTTCTCACCCTCAAATCGACGTTGATCTCGCTTCAGAGTCTGCTTTGCTCACCGGAGCCGAATGATCCTCAGGATGCAGAAGTTGCCAAGCACTATACGACGAGTAGAGCTGGCTTCGAGCACACGGCGAGAGAGTGGGCGCGGCAGTACGCCGGCGCGAGGTCGAAAGGCGAACCAGTTGAAACGGATCCTATCAAGTTGGCCGGCTTGGATCATGCACATGTGAAGAACTTCACAGACATGGGCTTCTCGCAGGCAAAGGTGGTAAGTATCTTATTACAATTCCCACCTGTCGATGAGTTGCTCACTGCTCACAGATCGAAGTTTTGTCACGACTGAATTACCGTGGTTCAAACGTGTCCAACGTATCAGAAGACAGTGTTGTAGAGGCCCTCGTATCGTAATCTTTGCCAGATGTTTGTTTGCTTGGGTGACTTGATCATGTATTATTAGCGACAATAAAACATTCTGTACACCTCTACTAAAACTCAAAGACCAGAGATCGTGTACTTCGTAACATCTGTAGTTTCCACCGACCACTTCAGCAGCAACTCCGTGGATTCCTGAGATTCCAAATGGCACTGCCAGGCAATCATGCCACCCTTCTGCCCTGCACGTCCCTCGCGGTCCCAGTCGGCTGTAATCCCCTTCTTGATGAAACTCGCCGTACTCGAGCTTGAAGTTGAAGGCTTGTCACCTGAAGCATCACTGGCATGTGGCTGTGTCGGTGTCGAGCTCTGAGCCGTTTTCTTGAACACCGAGGAAGGCGCGACGGTGACCAACGCAGGTGCGAGCAACTTGACTTCCAGAGAGGTGTTGTTGGAAACTGGGATCTGGTCGACGACTTTGAGATCAAGTGGGAACTTCTTGCTGTTTGTGATGAGGATACGTTGCTCGAAGGTCTCGTTGAAGGATTCGCGGAAGGTGTAGCCGGAGCGGCTTGATAGTTGGGTGCGGCGGGGGTAGATGATGCGGATAGAGGGGTCGTGACTAGAGGGTTGGTCAGCTAGGTCTCTGGAGAAAGAGAGTTGGAAGGTGTGGCTTACCCTAGAGCTAGGCTGAACTTTTCTCTCGGGCTGATTGCGTCGAGTTCGGTCCTCTTCATGAATGTGCCGTTCAGGTAGATGTTCGCGTTGCCTTTGAGTAATGGGACGTCTGAGGTGTTGCTGAATTTACCCTGCAGAAACACGGTAGTTAGCACATCAACATCTCCAGATGGTCTGAGGAAAGGTTCTACCTTGATATGAGCCCTCGGATCCACCTTCGGCATCGTAACCCAGGCCACCTTCCCACTAAGCTTCAAAGTCGTAACAACAAAGCTGCTGGACGACCCATCACCAAGGATAGTGACCTCCGTTGGAATCTGGAACGTCGCATGCGATACAGTTGTAGACTCGCTAACATTGACCAAGCTCGTCATAGTCTGCATCTCCTCAACCTCCTCGCTCACGGTCGGTTCCTCGAGTTGAGGCGGCGGAGGTGGAGGTGCTGCAGCTGCGGTTCGAGACAGTGATTGGGGGGCAAATGGCAGCTGTGGCGGGTCACCGCGAGACATGCTAGTACGACCGCCAAACCGGCAATGGTAGTACGAGGCACGTTGGACTAGGGATATTCTCCAGGGTTCAAGGTCATGGGTTTGGCTTTCTAGGGATGGGCTGAGTGTCTCGAGAGTTAGGGATACATTTTTCCAGTCCTGAGAGGCGTGAGTGGCTGGGCGGGTGTGATGATGGGTAGAAGAATTACCTCGACTGTGTTCTGGGAGACGGTAGCTTTGTACACGAGGTCGAGTTGTGCGGCGTCGTCTTCGAGGGTGGCGTGGATGTCGTAGCTAGGTTCCCACTTGCAGTCCTTGATGACTTAAATGATTGACCTTCAGTTAAGCGTTCAGGTGGAAATGGCGAGAAACTTACAGTATGAGACAAATACGTCTACCTGCCCACCAGACGCAGCAAATAGTTCGACGCTGATATTGGTTCTGAGGCCGACTGGCTCGGACGATACCGGGCTCGCTTTCCGGATTTCCTGCTCCAGCGAAGCAATCTCGTCCTCCAGTTCGACTGCTCTATCGTCTAGACGTTTGGAGGTGGTCTCGTAAGCATCTATGGCCTTGGAAATGTCATCTGGACTAGCGTGCTCTGCGGTCAGAGTCGACAAGTAGCGTTGAAGCGCTCTGAAGGATTCGTTCGTGCGCTGAAGGGCGGTCTGGGCGGAAGTTTTCTTCCTATTGAGGATGGGTAAATTGGGGTCCGTAGTCGAAACGATTGGACCATCCAGGCTTCTAGAGACCGTGACCCTCCCAATAGTACTATCTGAGTGACCTTGGCCTCGGATTCTATATGCAATATGAGCTGTGGTTCAAAGGATAAGGTAGAGGAAGCACGAACCGAACCGAGTCCTTGTCCAAGTCCGTAGGAAGACCATATAGATTTAATCTGGTGGTCCCTTTGTCGATTTCTACTCGTATAGTTCGAGTAACCTCTGCGCAGTTTGGGTATAGAGTGACTGAAGCAACCGGAGCCTCCTCAGCTCGGGCATCGATAAAATTCGTGGGCGTTGAAGACATATGTAGGATCGTAGTAGAGCAAAGTTGGGGTAGATTTATGTCTCTGCATTATATGTTCTCAAGGTATGTGGAATTTGACAGATACACCACTGTGACTGAGGCCGTGTCGTTCGAGATGTGCCTGCCTGTCAGTCAGTCGGCACCGAAGGTGTTCGACACATATTTGGTTGCCAAAAGCGTAGGAGAGCGGTGCATCCAGTGTGCGTCCCAGATGTACCCTTAACATTTTTTGTAGGCTACATATGCATTGAGCAGTCGCCACTGGCAGGCCTTGTCGTTAGTCGTTATGGTGGTCCAATGGGCCAAGATTTGGCTCTTTGCCGTTTGCACATGTTTGCACTTTCAAATCACATGACCGAAGCTTGTATATTAAGGTCCAGGACGCGTCGCGTTCCGTTAATGGACTTAAGCTGAATCTTGACTCGACAAAGACCTGGCGCCGTTGCACATAGGAGATTGTTCAAATATGCCACGCCGGCTTACATTCATTAGACACGCTAAACTCTCGTTGGACGTCGGGCGGAAAACTTTGATCACAGGATTACATAACTTGTTTGGGCAAAACGCGCACACGTGATCTACGCGTCAAATTTTCCCGCGCATGGTCGTTGATGATGGCCTGGCCGACTTCCGATTCCGACCTCAAGGTCTCTGCTACCACCACCACCAACGTCGAGCTCGCCGTTGTCTGGCATAAGCTCTTCAACACCAGCGATACCAGGAAGAGCTAAGACTAAAGGCGGGCTCCTCATACCACCCAAAAACTATGAAAAGACACACAGCACCTAGGTCTGTGGTCTCGAATCAGAGCCACAACTCTGTATTAGACATTAGCATCCACGGCGACGAGCTCGAGAACAGCCGTGTTGCACTTGAAAATAACCTGCAGCACACAGAAATCTCTCTGAGGCTCTCGTCGACCTCTGACTCTGAAGGAGAGGACCTCCAACAACGACCAGGCACCCAGCACCACCAATCCCGAGGATATCATGATTCCCCAGAAGAGGAAGCAGAGCACGTTAGCTCGGTGGAATACCCACGGCACAACTCGAATCCTGGCCAGTTCGCAGAATTCGTCTCTTTTGACCGACTTTCACGGGACCACATAGGTGGCCTCGGCGACCTCTCGCATCAATCTTCCGTCCACCCATACTCATTTTCTCCCGACGACGACGAGGATGAACGAATGCATGGGATTGACCCATTCCCCACACCGGGCTTCCCTTCTATGTCGTTAGGTTCTGGTCTTGGCCGAGGCCATGGTGCTGGCGGAGAGACAATCTCGACAGCAGGGCACCATGCCAGTGCTCTCACTCTTAGCCCAGGACTCGGTGGCCGTTACTGGGCAGCAAGACGGAAAGACGCAAGTCTCAGCGGCGCCGAATATGATCCTGACAGGCCTCTCAAGGACATGCTCGACCATGTTGGCATGGGCATGGACAGACTGAGCGTATTCGACATTGAGCCTAGTCGGTCACGATATCCAGTACGTCTCTCCTTTTTTTCTACGTAGTTCACTAATTCTAATTACTTTCTCCTCAAGGGCGTAACCTCCCCAAACCAAGGTCCAAAAATGGATACCACTACTGAGTTAGACCGGATATTGGAATCCGGCCGCATCCCGCCCACCAACATTGCCAACCTTCGCTCTCCTCTCAATTCGTCAAGTTCAGCTTCCTCCTCCTCTGACGAGCACGATCAGGCCGCTGACAACGCCTCCAACACATCAGCGAGAAGCAAGCCTAAACTCGCCGACGCCCTAAAGAACAACCTCACTTTCTCCCCAAAACGACCCAGGACAATGGTCGTGTCACCTCCCAGGCCAACTCAAGCAAGGAGGGAAACCAGGTTCGCGGATGACGAACCACTCGAGATGCCCACTCCGAAGCCCAAACGACGCCTATCCTCAATGGGAACACCCCACCCCGCCTCTGGGCGCGTCTCCTACCCACATCCCGCCGACCTCAGCGTACTGAGTGCTGGGAGTGCCAAAAGCGGGAAGACGGCTTCTAGTGCTAAGAGTGGGAAGACGACGAGTGATACTGGGAGCCAGTTCACGCGGATGGCGAGGGGTATTACGAAGGAGATTGAGAAGCAGAGGGGGGCTGTGGCTGAGAGTTCGAGGAAGGCGTTGGCTGCGCAGGAGGCTGCGAGGAGGGAGAAGGAGGAGAGGGAGAGAGAGTTGGAGAGGCAGTTGAAGGAGAGGCAGGAACGGGAGAGGGAGAGGGAGGCGAGAGAAAGGGAGAGAGAACGTGAAAGAGAACGTGAAAGGGAGAGGGAAAGAGAAAGGGAAGCCAGGGAAAGGAAGAAGGCTGCTGAGGCGGCTAAGGCTAGGAGGCCAAGTGCCTTGAAGAAAACGGCTGGAGATGTGTCGGCTGCGAATGTTTTCCTTCCAGATGTTACAGGCCTCACGAGTGCCGTCGAAAGTCCTGCGAAGGGCTTGGGTATGGGTGGCTATAGGCTCTACGGTGGGGATGGTGGCAGTCCTCGTGAAGTTGAAGGTATGTGATTTCGGCGCATTTAGCCACTTAGTGCAAAATTATTGACGTCAACCTCCCCTAGCTCGCTTTGTTGCTACCCTCAACAACGTTCAGAGTAAACTCCTTGCTCTCGAGGAAGAGAACGGCATTTCCCGCCGCCGAGTTCGAGAGCTCGAGATGGAGCTGGAGGACTGCAAGAGAGAGGTGAAGAAGGGGAGGACGAGAGTCCTTGAGAGGGAGAGTGACTTGTCGATGCAGAGGCATCACTTTGACAGGAAACTCAAGGATAAGGAGAAAAAGGGAAAGGCGAAGGCCCGCGAAGATGATGATTGGGAAAGTGTCGAGAGACGATATAAGGAGGCTGTTGAAGAGAAAAAATGTTGGTTCTTGTTGCCCGTTCTCATTTAAACGCAATTTAATCCGTTCTTAACAGCCCTGGAATCCCTCATCTCTACCCTCCGAAACCACCTCACCCGCCTCACTTCGGAGCTCTCATCGCATCAAGACCTGCTCACGCAACTGCGAGAGTTGCGAGACGAGGATGCCGGTGTCATGAAAGCCAAATGCGTGGAGATTGAGAAGCTCAAAGAACACGTGGAAAGGCTTGGTGGCGAGGTTGAAGTCCTCCGTGGAGTGGTTGAAGAAGGCCTACGCGAACGACGACGCCGAGACCGTGAAGAGCAAGATGGCCTTCGTGAGGAAGAGGTCGCCAAGCAGGAGCAGGAACCCCTCGCTCACCAGGAACACCACTTCGACCATACCGGCGCTGCTACTCTTGCTGCCAGCGTTAACACTCCTCGTCATAACGCCGAGGCCGACCGGGCAGCTCGAGAGATGTCGGAAGGGACGAGGCAGAAGCATCGCAACGATTATGGCTACGCATATGATGCGAGTACTGTCGTTCCCGTGGCGCGCTTCCTGGATTCGGCAGAGTTTGAGAGGATAAGCGCTTCGAGGTCCTTGGATGGAACCAGGCTAGATGGCCGTGACGATGAGGAAGAGGAGGAGGAGAAAGAAGAAGCACAACCACCGAAGAGGAGAAATGCGATGGTGGAGGATGAAGAGGAAGAGGACGACGACGACAAATTTTACCGATCCGAGTCACCTTCGCCACCGTCTCTTGCCTCAATACAAGCGCAGGTTGCTGCACCAGGGCCATCCAGGCCTCATCATCAGGATACCCAACATACCCGAGCCCAGTCACGACATGCGAGACCTATCACATCATCACCTAATGCGACTAGGAGACATTCCGACGAGACACCCTTCCCTCAGATCCGAGGTACGCATTTGGAGAAGTTGTTCTTCTCTGCACCAGATCACGACGAGAAGACTTGTGGGGTTTGCCAGAGACGGGAACGGGCTTCTGGAGGCACGGAGAAGGAACAGGTAGACGAGTGGTTCAGGAGGCGAGAACAGCGCAGGAAAGAGGAGGAGGAGGATGAAGGCTTCGATGAAGATTCCGACCAGTTCAACGACAACAAGGCACCTGAAGTTGGCAGTTCAAGGTGGAAAGGCAAGGAGCGAGAAAGCGGCGACCCGAGGTTGAATCCTTGGAAATTGAAGGCTCAGAAGGAGGGGCTTCCTCCGCAGACGGTTGTCGCTCGTGTCATCAGGGAGCTCGAGGACGATTTCACTCACTACAAAGGGTCCGTTGCATTGTTTTTTTCCTATTCATCGATAATTGACCTTGTTCGCCTCCAGGATCTATTGCGAGCTTGCAGATCAGTACAAGGAGATGGATCCCGTCTCTGATGTTCCCAGGCGGAACGTGCTGGCCAAGCACCTCCGTGAGGTTGTGGACATTCTGGAACAGAAGGTTTGTGCTTCAGCAGAAAGACCTTGAAACCGAACTGATCACATCCGTTTAGGGCGACCAAATCGCATCATTATACGATTTGCTCACTTTCAAGGACAAAGCCATATCAGAGTCCATTGTTCCTCCTGCACAGGCCGCTGCTCAGCCTACACCTCTGGCAACGAAGCTGAGGAACTTGTCAACTATGGCTGTCGCGTCAGGCTCAACGATTAAGAGAGGTTTCCGAAACCCGTAACATATTGAGCTTTCTTGATTACAATGTACTTTCTGGTCCGTGTCGAGATTAACCATCGTTCCCTATCTTTCGTGTTCTTATCATTCATTCACACTGGTACCAAGTATTTTAGGATACGTGACCGATAATTTATGTATTGTACATAACCATCAGCTATCGATCGATTGTATGCATAGAAATTGAGCTCGGCTTTTGATTCAATCACGTCGCCCTACAGTACTAAAACAGCTCTTTATACGGATATGAGAGTATTGTCGATAGTTAACTGAATCTTTCTCTTCGCTATTTTCCCCGCGACCTTGAACATTGGACTGCGAAGGTCCTCCGTTTGAATGCTGTAGATCGCAATTCTGTTCCACGAAGAGACCTCAAGCGCGTCAAGGAAGCCTTCGTGGCCAACATCCCACGCAGAAATATATAAGACTTTCCCCTCTGCCTGTGGCTCTGGAGACTGAGTTGCTGATCCCTCGGTGGATGCTGTTGGTTGGGGCCCGACGATCAGAACAGGTGAGAATGTTTCGCTCCATGGAGCGTCACGTTCACAAGAAATTCTGAGGGTGGCCAACACCTTCATGTGAGGCATGGCCACTTCGACCGCCGGGGGGTCCGACGAATTATCTGCGTCTGTCGTGATTTGACAATAGCTCAAATCCAGGATCTTAATGGATTGGGCAATAGAAAGCAGAAATTCAGTCAGGACATTGTTTTTGACCTCGACCTTGAAGAGTCCGAGGTGTTGAAGGGATGAAGTCGTTGGATGTAGGAACTGTCGGAGGTGAGTGCTATTCAAACACCCCTCGCCAAGCGTGAGCCTCTCCAACCTATATGAGGCGATGAGCTCGTGGGACTGGGAACTTGGGCGTCAGACGAATAGGGGGAGCCACCTGCGACGATCCAGACGTACCTTGCCATCCGAGCTGCACCATGCATTTAATTAGTCACCCACTTTACGTAGCCGTTTACGAACACGCCTAGCTTCATCTAATATCCAATTCCATGCTGTCAGCCTCTTTAAGCTTGGCCAACGGCAGATTGCCTCTTGAATTCCAGACAAAGTTATATTGCCTGGCGTGCCACGGCTGGAAAGGAGCATTAATGAGGTTACTGCACGCATATCAGGCAGAATATTTATAATTTTCGAGCAGAAATTGCAGTGTAACTTCAGGTCCCGGATTGAATCAGATCCTACTGTCATAATTCCCCTGCAAGCCTCTTCAACCAGCTGGTATGGCACCCCCTCGCTTTCAGGCCACTGCTTTTCATCGTTCCAGTCACTATCGTCAAATGCCCGTATTAAACTTCCTCGCTCCGGGCGTAGCTGGAGAGACCGGGCAATAGAAATAGGACAACCGCTCTCAAGACGTGACGAGACTTCAGCCCATAGGTGGTGGGGGAGACCAATCCTCTCAAAAAAGACATCAATGGCAGGTAGCCATGACTTGCGAACGAGGGCGAAAGAGAAAAGCCGTGTCCGCCATATTAATGAATCGTCTTGGGTAAATGTGCAAACATAGTGGAAAATATTTTTCGTAATGTGTGCTGGGAGATCTGGGGCGGATACCCTCGAATTCGTCGAGGACAAGACGTAGACTTGATGGATGGGTGAGCAGCATAGGACGCCTCGCCAGCGGGCACCCCGAAGATCGTTTCGGGCGTAACACATGCAGTTGAGGAGGTTGTAGGCTCTAAAGTCAAGGTGTAGAACAAATCCTTGACTAATATTCGATAATCTGGCGGTATGTTTATAAGCAACTCGATATCTCGCGGTGGATAAGGGGGGAAGTGTGTCTGATTGGCGCCTGAGCCTGAGCCCCGAGTACCCCGGTGTGTCAGAGTCCTGGTATAGTTCAAAGATGATAGTGAGGAATGGGCAATCAAGTTGGGAATTGGTTGGTTCAGAATTATTCTTGTTGGATCTTCTACTTTCATGATGCGCTCTTATTTGAGGGAGGCCGGGGGAACAGCTATCTGCTTTTGATCTTGTCTCGATTACGTCCCCAATGCTCTATATCAGCGCCATGAGTTGGAAGTTTGAATCTGAGACGAATGTCGCATGTACCGCTGGCCCAAACTCCCAATCTGACCTTTCCTCTTGTATGATTACTATCTGCACCCCAGAGAAGGCTCTGCACGATGGGCCATCTAACATGATTGAAAATAGGGCTTCACTGCTCTGAGCACGTCTTCTGGGGAGTAGCCCATGTATACGGCTGTAGCTGAGCCAATATGCATCGGAAACGTGTTCAGAAACCTGGTGATAAGAAAACATCCGTTCGCTTTGTGAAAGGAACCTACGAAGATGAGATGTTGCTCAAGTTGACGCGGAGTCATCTAAATACGGTGATAGACTGATTGGGTTATCAGCATCTGACGGATGCTACATCGTGGGCACACGAGAACGAAGTAGAGACGACCACTTTAGATCTATCCCTCTCCTCTCAGCTACCTCTCTCGTAGCATTAGCTATTTCTGCGGTCTGTTGCGAGTTAATATATTGGGCAATTTTGATGCACTTCCAAGTGGAAGTTTCCAGCACTGAGGACGCCCGATCACCTGCTAGCAGGACTCCACGAAGAAGTAGTGTCCTTCCCCTTGTAGGCGTATCGCAGCCTTGAGAAGGTCCATTAAGGTGAATTGTAGGGCCCGCAAGCAGGGAACAAGAGAGTCCTGGTCCTTTCAAGGGCGGGGTACAAACAATTTGGAGCGTAGTCAGAGCCTTCAATCGCGGGAGTGCTGTCTCGACCGCGTGAGGTTCCGAGGGCTCATGAACGAGGCTCATACGTATAAGCTCGAGATGGGAGAGGGAAGAACGGACAATGAGGAGGAAGTCGTGTAGATCACGGTTGGTCACGACAGTTTCCTCTAACCTGAGTTCCTGGAGCGATGATGGTGCGCTAGTGTTGATGAAACGGGAAAGGTCTTCCAGCTGCGAAGCTCTAATGCGATTGAGTGAGAGCATTTCTATATAGTATTCAGGGTGCATGGGAGGTCGCTTTTGGAATCGAATTATCAGAGATCTCATCGGAGTCAAACTTATTATGAACATCTCACCTGGTCGAGACTTGCTGTGTCCTTGAGTGGGCATTTGGAGCTAGGTCGAATCAGAAGCTGTACGCGCACGGACAAGGTAAACACTTACTTTCTGTGCCAATTCATCACCGTCAACCTTTTAAGCTTGACCCATTTCTGTATTGTGTCTTGCACCTCTCGAACGGACACCGGACCATGTTCCGTCGGCATTACAGGATTATCGTCCCTTTCATCTAGCCAGAATACAGCCGACTTAACGATGGCCATATGCCGCAAGACATCCTGCGTGACCCAGAAAAAGTCTTGCTCAATTCCGAGTGTTTCAATCGACTGAGAGCCGGCCTGAATTATGTCTTTACATGCACCGTTGATTCTATCAACGCCTGCCTGGTTGATAGTAACCTCTCCGGGATAAAAATCGTCTGCTTCAGGATGGCGGAGGTACTCTTGACGGACGTAATGTGTTCGCAGGTACGAAATACGGGGTTTTTCACTGTACGCCTTAATGAGAAGGCCTCTTTCTGGCCTTGCTCGCAGAGATTTAGCTATCAGTGCTGGATTCCCTAGATTGGGGCAATTGTTGGACACGGCATCTGACCCAATCCTCTCAAAGAGGGTTTCAAGCGCTGGGAGCCAGGATTTGCGTATCAGGGCATACGAGAGTAGCGTAGCCTTCCAGGACGTGTCATATATCGGTATTTCAATGGCATGAAGGACGATTGATTTGATAATGTTCGAGGGTAGATCTGGGGCTGCGTACTGGCGTTTACGGGGATGCGGTACGATTCGTACTTCGTAAGTCGGAAGAGGGGCTACACCGGTTAGGTAGGAGCGGGGAGGTGACCACGAAAGAATTCCAAAATCAAGGTATAACATGATTGACCTATTGCTGTTTGGAAGACTCCAGGTCCGATCATAGGCAATAAGGCGGGGTGATACAAGGCCGTGGTCAATTGGTAAATGGCTTGGGTCCCCTCGGAATCGGGCAGAGCAATGTAATTTGGGGATCTGAGTATTGATCCCAAAGCGTCGGGCATCGATTCCAAGTTCGAAGACGAGAGTGAGAATGTCCCAGTCTTCGGGATTGTCAACTTGCATTGCCGACGAGGCTACGGAGCTATTTCTTGCTCGATGCTTTCTCAACATATCTCTATATGTTTCAGCATCGATGGAAGAACCGGAAAGTTGGGCTCTTGGGCCCCGCAAGCGCCTGAAGTCAACCAGATCTCTGAGAGTCTGCAAAATCAGATCGTTGGCAATTGGGGTGACGAGATGACACACCTGGGTGCTGTATCCGGCACGTTGGGGGTCAGATTCATCGAGTTTGTTAACAATGATCACCCGAACACCACCGAGAGATTCGTGTGACCCTGCGTCCAACACAATGGATATAAGGTATTCATTTCCGTGTTTTGAATTGAGAGTTTGATGTCCTTCGTAGCAATTGTAGCTGATCCAGTGGTTGGTCGTAGCATTATGCGAAGGCTCCTTCGATTCCATAGAGTCAACAGCTGTAGCATCACCGTGCTGGCCCATACCAAGACTCGTCGGGAGGAGACAAAACGTGGAATGTTGAACTTTGAAGGTCACCGTGACGCGGTTTGTTCAAACCCAAGTTTAGGGCTGGCTAGGGTTAGCCTGACATAATCTCTCTAAGTTGGAAATCACAATTGGTGAAACGACGATGAAGGGATGACCATCCATGCCCCTCACGAAAACAGCGTACTGAGGCAGTGGAATCCACATTTCAAGGTTATATATTATTCAATTGTTCAGAGCCGGCTGAATACAGGGGTGCTGGTTTGGTTCTCCACGCCTAACGCACTATGTACTACATTTAACGAAAGCCAAAATACGAATCAGAGAACCACTAGCTTTATCCCTCTCCTTTCGGCTACCTCTTTCGCAGCCTGAATTATGGCCGCAGGTGGGCCTTCGCCAAAATGTTGGAGAACCTCAATGTGTTCCCAGGTGGACGTCTCTAAAGCCAATGGGAGCTGATCAGATCCCATTGGGACCCCACGAAGATGCAATCTCCTCATTATCTTGGGTCTGTTAGGGTTGATGGGAGGGCCGGATAGTAGGGGCCCCGAGAATGTTCCCATTGGTCCCGTCGTGGGGGGAGTGCATATAATCTCGAGAGTCGTCAGAGCCTTCAAGTGCGGAATTGCTCTTTCGACTGCGTGAAGTTCTCCTGAGAGATCACGCTGGAGCCTCACATCGCTGAGTTGAATGGTGGAAAGCGAGGATTGAACTGTACGAAGGAAATCGTATAGATCCTGGTTGCGAATGGTAGTATTGGCAAGTTTGAGTTCTTGAAGGGAGGATGGTGCGCTTGGATTGATGAAGCCCAGCAAATCTCTCCGTCCCAACCCAGATATATGGGTAAAAGAAAGACTTTCCAGGCAGTAATTCGGTGTCGTTGGTGGTCTCTTAGCGAGATGCAATTTTAGCATTCTTAATCCGAATTCAGGCGACTATTAAGCTCTTACCTGGCCGTCAACCGTTGTGGGCTCAGTTTGGGGACGCGGACTATTCTTTTTAGTAAGGAAATCAACCAACGTGCGATGAATTGAAAAATTGCTCACACTTTAGAGATGATCTCCAATGTTAACCTTTTGAGTTTGTTCCAGTTCTCTATTGTGTCCTGCACACTTGCTACAGACACGGTATCATGTTTGTTCGGAATCAGCTGTTCGCTGCTTCTTTCCAGCAGGAACGTAGCTGATTTAACGACTGCCATGTCTCGCAGGACATCCCGTACTTCCCAGAAAAAGTCCTGCCCGATGTTGAGGGTTTCAATCGACTGGAACCCGTATCGAATGATTTCCTTGCAGGCAGCGTTGATTCTTTGAAGGCCTTCCCGATCGATCACGTAGGGATATCCCTGGTGAAGATTGTCCGGGTCGGAATCAATCAGGTCCTCGGGAAAGACGTCCTGAAGGACAAAGTGGCCTCTGAGGTAGGACGTGCGTATACGTTCACCGTACCCCTTGATGAGCGAGCCTTTTTCTGGCCTCGCTCGTAAAGATTTGGCTATAAGGAGTGGGTCACCCATATCGATATCATGATGGCCCTCAGGCGAAGCAAAACAACCGATGTTTTCGAAAAAGATTTCAAGTGCTGGCCACCAGGACTTGCGGATAAGGGCGTATGAGAGTAGGGTGGCCTTCCAAGACTTTGCAAGGTAGGGTAATCCGAGAGTGTGAGAGACGATTAATTTAACAATGCTTGGGGGCAGGTCCGGGGCTGTGTATCGGCGTCTATGAGGGGGTGGGAGGATTCTTACTTCGTACGTCGGAAGTGGTAAATCTATGGGGACAAGGGGATTCATATTGGTGGGAAAGAGCCACGAGAGAATCCCAAAGTCAAGGTATAACATGAGGGACCTGTTGCTGCTCGAAACATTCCACGTCCGGTCATAGGCAACAACAAAGGGTTGTGAAGGGGAGTCGATTGGTTGATGGCCTGGGTCTCCACGGGCCCGGACGCTACAGTATAGCATTGCCCCCCGACTGTTCTTTGAATCGATGCCCAGTTCGAAGATAAGAGTAAGAGTATCTTCTAGATTGTCAACTTGCATACGTGACTGAGCGCAGCCTTCCGTTCCTTTCCGTGTTCTATGCTTCCGCAACATATCTCCGTATGTTCGGGAGTCTGTAGTAGGCACGGTACCATGGGTCATTAGACCAGCCAAGCGTCCGAAGTCAACCAGATCCCTGAGAGTCTTTGCAGATCAGAAGGCGAACAGTTGGGACAACGAAATCACATACCTGGGTGCTGTATCCGGCACGGTCGGGCCCCAACTCATCAACTTTGTTGAAAATGATAACCCGCACATTAGAAAGAGACTCGTGGGATCCTGCATCCAAGACTATGGATAAGAGATACTCATTTCCGTGTTTTTCCCTCAGAGTTTTATGCCCTTCGTAGCAATTGTAGCTGAGCCAGTGGGTCGCAGAAGCGCCGCATGGGGGCTCGTTTGATCCCGTTGAATCAATAGCCATAGCGAGACTGTGCTGGTCCATTTCAAGAGAAGTCGTCGCGGAGCAAACGACGAGAACTTTGAAGCGGGTGGTTTGAAGATTGTGGCGCGGTTGGTCCTAACCCAAGTTTAGGGTTGTTTGGGTTAGAATTACATAATGCCTCAGATCAAAATTTCTTGCAGCAGGCCACCATCCTCAGGCCGCAGGTATGTCGCTGAGCTTTTGCGGGGAATCTATACAAACTAACGCTCTGAAGCAGCTATGGACGGCGGACAGCAACACAAAGCTCATGTACCATCAAAAAGAGATAAGAAAGGCAAAGGGAAGGAGAAACACAGCGGCGGATTCAACGAAAAGGTGAAATTTGGTCAAGTCCTCGTCGTTATACGATATCTCAACGGTATCACAGGCATTTGCGCCAAAATCTGGCAGAAGGGCCGACAGACAAGGTCGTAGGCATGCTGAAATCGACCAGACCAGGCTACATGTACCTCTGGTCAACCGAACTCCGGACGATGAGCCTCCGCCAGTCCTTGTTGCCATTGTCGGACCTCCTGGGGTCGGAAAAACGACACTGCTTAAGTCTTTAGTGCGAAGATACGCAAAACAGACTCTCAATGATGCCAAGGGTCCTATCACGGTTGTCAGTGGGAAGAGGAGGAGGTTGACATTCGTTGAATGTAACAACGACCTCGGAAGTATGATTGACATCGGAAAAGTGGCAGATCTCATCTTGCTCATGGTGGACGGGTCTTTTGGCTTTGAGATGGTAAGATTTTTGAAATTATTTACGCCGTTGCAACAATTAAAACCATTCCACCAGGAAACCTTCGAATTTCTCAACATCCTTCAATCTCACGGCTTCCCAAAAGTCCTAGGCGTCCTAACGCACCTCGACCTCATAAAAAAGCAATCCACCCTGCGTACCACAAAAAAACTACTGAAGAAGCGCTTCTGGGGCGAAATCTACCAGGGTGCCAAACTCTTCTACCTCTCTGGCGTCCTAAACGGCAGGTACCCAGATCGAGAAATTCTGAACCTCAGCAGGTTCATCAGCGTCATGAAATTCCGACCCCTTGTCTTCAGAAACACCCACCCCTACCTCATAGCTGACCGCCTGGAGGACTTGACTCCCCGTGAGCTCGTCCGGACTTCTGACGGGAAATGCGACCGGACAGTAACCTTGTATGGCTACTTGCGTGGAACGAATCTGCGTCCGGCCCAGCGGGTCCATGTTGCAGGTGTTGGCGACCTGAACGTGAAGAGCGTTGAGGTGCTGGGCGATCCCTGCCCGTTACCTGGGAAAGATCCAGAGGAAGAAAAGAAGAGGAGGCTTAGCGAGAAGAAGCGGCTGGTGGTGCATGCTCCCATGAGTGATGTAGGCGGGGTTACCTATGACAAGGATGCTGTTTGGGTGAATGTCAAGGGAAGCTTTACCAGGGGGAATGGGGAAGGTTAGCAGTTCTGGCACATATTCTGTTGGTCAGGTTACTGATTTTGATTGCAGTACCCCAAGGGGAAGGCGAGCAAATGGTCATGGACCTACAGGATGTTGATGCCACATTGGAAGACCGTGTAGCTAAGAGCCAGATTAGGCTCTTCGGCTCCTCGTCAAAAGCTCTTACAGTCGACGGTCTAGAGGCCTCCACGTCCTCGCTACCTGAGGATGATGAAGATGAGGACGATTCGGGCTTAGACTCCGACATGGATGATGATGAGGAGGATGAAGACGACCTCCCATCGGACCTTGAAGACGAGGAGGACGAGTTCCTCGTAGACCCTACCGAGACTCTACGGAACACAGGGAGGACATCTCGCAGAATACCAGCCCGTTCACTCCCATCGTCTAAATCCAAGACACAGGGAGCTGTCGAATACGCTGATAGTGACTCCGACCTGGGGCTAGATGACGAGGAGGGAGAAAGCTTCAAGAAACGGAGAGTAAAGTTTGGTGGAGAGGAGGAGGATCGGGATATTCCTAGCGATGACGAGGAAGGAGACGAAGATGTTGATATGGAGGGCGACGATGAAGATATGGATGAAGATGTTCCGAGATGGAAACGCAACATTCCCAACAACTTGGCTTCGCTCTCCTCTAGCAAGCGAAAGAGGACGGATTGGACGAAGTTGATCTATTCAACGACGCTCACTCCAGAGCAGATCGTTCGTGGCGATGATATCTCTCAGCAGGCGGAGGAGGATGATATCATGGATGATGACGACGATGACTTCTTCAAGATCAAAAAGAAGGGTGGTAGCACTGGGGAACTGGAGGATGAGAAAGCGGACAAGTCGAAAGATGTGTTGGATATTCAGGCGCTGACGAAGAAATGGGACGATGAAGAACTATTGGACTCAATACGCGGCCTGTTCATCACTGGCGACGACGAGCCAGGTGTGGAAGGAGGCGAAGCGAATGGAAGCGGTGGTGAGGAGGATGAGGACTCGGATGGACCGGATGATGACGAGGACGAGCAGGACAATGCTCCTCCTGCTGATTCTGAAGAAGCACGTAAAGCTGCACTCGCCAAGAAGAAGGAAGCCTTGAAACGCCGATTTGACCAAGAATACGACGATCCAGAAGCTTCCAAACAGGACTTCTACACCGAGAAGAAGGAAGAGATAAACCGCCAGCTTGAGCTCAACCAAGCCGAGTTCTCTTCCCTTCCCGAGGAGGCTCGCCTGCAAGTGGAAGGGTACCGACCAGGACTCTACGTCCGGTTGGAACTCACTGATGTTCCGTGTGAGATGGTGGAACATTTCGACCCCACATATCCCATCGTCGTTGGTGGCCTACTCCCTGCTGAGGAGAGGTTCGGATTTGTGCAGGTCAGGATCAAGCGACACCGATGGTTCGGGAAAACCTTGAAGAATAACGACCCCCTCATCTTCTCCCTGGGCTGGAGGCGATTCCAGACAGTGCCCGTGTACTCCCTCGACGACCATTCGATCCGAATGCGAATGCTCAAGTATACTCCGGAACACATGCACTGCTACGCTACGTTCTATGGACCCATGGCCCTCCCCAACACCGGCTTCTGCGCTTTCAACTCGCTGTCATCGCAGACGCCCGGTTTCCGCATCAGTGCTACTGGTGTTGTGTTGAACATCGACCGCAGTGTCAAGATTGTGAAGAAGTTGAAGCTCACTGGCGTACCGTTCAAGGTGTACAAGAACACGGCCTTCATCAAGGAGATGTTTGGGACGGCGCTGGAAGTGGTGAAGTTTGAGGGCGCCAATGTGAGGACCGTCAGCGGGATCCGGGGCCAGATCAAGAAGGCTCTGAGTAAACCTGAAGGAGCTTTCAGGGCGACGTTTGAAGACAAGATTCTGATGAGTGGTAGGTTGTTTCCTCGTGAACTTGCTGCATGCCGTTGGCTAAATAACCACTTTCAGACCTGGTCTTCCTCCGAGCATGGTACTCTGTGCAACCTCGGAAGTACTACAACCCCGTCACCTCGCTGCTGTTGGCCGACAAATCGGAGTGGCAGGGCATGCGTCTCACTGGTCAGGTCAGGAGGGAACAAGGTGTCAAAACACCCCTCAATGTCAACTCAACGTACAAGCGTATTGAGCGACCTGCTCGCAAGTTCAATCCACTCATCGTCCCCAAGAAACTCCAGGCATCTCTTCCATACGCGTCAAAACCGAAGCTTATGCAGAAGCAGAAGGAGCAGACGTACATGCAGAAAAGGGCAGTGGTCATGGAGCCGGAGGAGAAGAAGGCGGTTGCCCTATTGCAGCAGATTAGAGCGCTAAGGAAGGATCAAGTGCAGCGGAGAAGGGAGAAAAAGGGAGAGAAGAAGTTGGAGAGGAGGAAAAAGTTGGAGAGGGAAGAAGAAAAGCGGGGTGAGAAGGAGAAGGAGAAAAAGAAGGAGGCGATGAGGGCCCAAGGAATGAAAAGCAAGCGAGAGAGGGAAGTTGACGAAGGCGGCGGGAGCAGGAAGAGAAGAAAGGCATGAGGGTTTAGAAGAGTGAACAGCAGTTCAATTTGTCATTGCTCCGATGCTCTACGTTCAGCACGCTTCATGAAGCTTGTCCAGTGACTTTATGCCCAGATACGGATGAATTTCCCTGCAATTCGGAGAGCCTCAGGCAGGTGAACGTAACCCGCCGGCCCGTGGTTCCGGGCTGCGCTGAACAACCTGTGTAGCCTATGTAGGCGTCAACAGCATTCGGATTCCTAATCCTGTTTGAAACAGCTCTGTAGTATTTTAACCCGTACTTGAATCCAGGTTGTTTTCACCCTCGATAATCACCCCGACAATAGTTCATAACCTTGTGGATTCACCAAAGCTACCCATGAGCCACTGGACCAGCTATCAGTTATGTGATGGTTTCTACGACCGACCACGATATCTCAGGGAGTGCTCTATCTCTGTCGTTCTGGATGCAAGGTCGTACCTCGCATTCTCGAAAATACGAATACTCGTCGTTTCTAAGACAGCCCAGCAGGTTAAAGACGCTGTAAGGAACTCTCCAGTTGCTCTCCTGCAATTCTAACGCTCACTGTAACCTCTTGAAGAACATTCGGCCTTGCCATGAACCTCGTCAGGTCGCTGGATTTGGGGTAGAACAGCCACGTCAGCCATATCACTCAATGCCAGGATATGGCACCAGACTCAGGTCGCGTCAGGACCAGAAACTGGAGCACATGAGAGCGATTTCCAAGCATGAAACGCCTCCAGACACGTTCACTGCGATGTTCGAACTGGTCGAATGTCCAGCCCAGTCGTGTTATAAACTAGCACCCTTAAAGATTCTTCCAGGTAGTTGGGCCCCTGGTTCGTGGGCCATTGCGTATGAGAACACCTATCCCTGCCATAGCGAGAGCCACTCTGTCATTCTGCACCTCCAAAGTACCCAACCTAGGTTGCTTCGCAATTCTTTCCCTTGCTGCTCCTACGACAATTTGTACTTTCCCTCTCATGAAATTCGAGTCCTTCCAGCAAAGAGGTCCTCCAGAGCCTTCACCAGTCTACCCGCTCACATCATTCAACAAATTGTCTCTTCATCTATCGACTACAATGGACCGACTTGGCGACAAGATCTTCTTTCATACGCACTGATCCAAAAATGTTGGCTGCACGTTATCGACTTATACTTTGAGGCGCTAGGGTGGCTCATGCCGGAAGCTGTAGGGAATCCAGTTAATATCGCACGCTCACTCAAATACCAACCAGAAAGAGGGGCCCTTATTTCAACCTTCAACTACAATTGGCTTCTTTACTTCGCAAGTCACAAGAAAGCCAGCTGTAGCATCGAAGACCTGCTCGCTGCATGCGACGAAATACTTGAAGCAGCGGCATCATCGATTACAACGATCCGACTCCCCAAAGAAGGATTTTGTGCCTTCCAGAATACGTTGAATTCACTGAAGGTGGTGGATACCCTTAGTCTATCTCCCCCTTGCCGAGGCAGATTCGGAGTCAGACGAAGACGACGCGGGGAACCTTCCGCAACCAAATTACGAGCTGGCCCAGCTCAGAGGCTACGCTTGTCTAAAATAATGGAAATATGCAAAGACTGGGAATACCTTGCACGACTTTCCCTCAGTTGTTGGGATCCTGAGCCAAAGAGGTAGGTTGACGTTTTCGCTGTCATCGGGGTTGTAAGGCTGATTAAGTTTACTCTATAGATCGGACGAGGTAACGACTTCTCACCAACTCGTTGACTTGGACTCATATTCGATCATTCTAGACGCCCACGGCTAACTTTCGGGGTCCTCTCAATTTCCTAGAGCTGTCAGGGGGGGTGCTGAACGGGCATCATCTTCGTGGATTTATGAAGGAAACGTTGAGGACCCTTGTACTCATTGGGATCAAAGGCCTCGACAATTCGGATCTGCTCGAGTGCCTCTTAATGATCAAGGCAACTGTCAAAACCATCACGATAGAATTCTGCGAAATCGAGCGCTCCCCAGAAGAAGAAGTCGCCATAGAGGCTGCCCTCCCACATATGGAAAAACTCCAGACTCTAACACTGTCTGGCGGGCCGCATTCTAGTGCGATCATCTCGCAAAGGAGAGTTCAAGAGGAACATATATCGACGACCAGCGACTCGAGATGGTCTTTGGGAGTATTGAGGTTGTCCTTGACAGACCCTATTCCCTTGGTTGATCTGACTGAAGCCATGAAAGTGACGACTTGGAGGTCGTTGGCAATTAGTGTAAGTGGCGAAGAATGGGCTCTGAATCAAGGAGAATATGAGTTGGTCAAGAGGATCGCTGTCGAAAGAAACATCTACTTGCATATTTCCACACACCACACCAAGTAAGAAACCATGTCGTAGACGCCTGTTGTCCATTCGAATACCCCAGAAAACAGGGCAAATAAATACATCCAAAGAAGTACATTATAATTACAATGAGCGTGTTGTTATAGTTGTAGGTCTAATAGTCAAGCTACTCTCTTGTTTCACTGCCCGCTTTCCTCTCGCCCCTGTCTTGGGAGGTCGCTTTGCAGCCTCCGCGATTGCGCTCCACACACTGGAGCCGCCGACGGACTCCTTCCACATCCCGAGCTCTGTCGCATCCCGAAGGACATGTCTAAGAGTAAGCATCCTTCCCAGGTTCTCGGAAGGGCGTGGATCCGGTCCACAGCGTTTTGTCAACACGACATGCTCGAGGGATGGGTAGGTGAGCTGAGGGTCGTCCAGCATCCATGGAGTGTACAACTCATCATCGCCTACAGCACACTCATCAGCCTTGGGGAAGTCGAAGTAGGAGATATGGGTAAGTTTCCAGAATCCTGGACTTCGAGGAACAGTACGTTCACCCATGACACGGAGATGAGTGAGTTGTCCCAAGAAATCGCGACCTCGGGGCTTGGCCAATAACGTCATCTCCCATTCTGGGCGACTCAGAAGGAGGGTGAGTTCGCGACAGGAGGTGTGTTTATGCCTGGAGGCATTGGCGATGGTGAGGTCGAGAAGGTATTGGTCGCATGCAAGTACTTCGACGTTCGTGCAGGTCTTCAAGACGGCGTGGCCAAGTTTGTAATCGGCTTCGGTCAGTGGTGTCACCCAGAGGTATTTGACAAGGCCACCGATGTGGTAGTACTGATCGGCATGGTGAAATTGCTTCTGAGCAAGAAGTGCGAAGGAGCTCAGCTCCCTGGTCGTAAGGAGTGAAATAGCCATGCGTGGCAGGCAGGCCCGAAGAGTCGAGAAATACATGTAACGTGATACAAGGATGAGGGATTGGTAGGTAGGGAATGATTCCGAGCAGTGCGAGAGAACAGCCAGCTGTAGTTCGGCAGGTAGTCGTCGGAACGGGAAGGCTTGTTTGGACCATTTATCACGGTTCTGAGTCCGTCGGACTTCAACACGACGGTCGGCAGCAGCCTGTGCTAGCCTTATTCTTGCAGCTGCAAGACGAGGGGTGGGTTGAGACCGTGGTGTCGGAATCGAAGGTGTGTTCGAAGCGGAGGTCATGCCAAGAAGAATGGCAAAAGAGGCAAGGACCAGCCATAGTGACCTCCAGGCCACATCCTCGACGAGAAAGATAGGAAAAAGGTTAGCGCTGGCCTCAAGCCCCGCAGACATTATCTAGAAAGTGATTAGTTCGAAGCATTGCGATGAAAGTATATAGAGTGCAATACACGCCTGCGCCATGTGGATTTGATGCAGCACATTGCTAGAAACGTTGAAGCGGGGATCAGAGTGAACGTGATTGGGTAATTACGTGCTGAAGTGTATGTCAATCGAAATGAAAATGCATGGATTATGGGAGGTAATGGGTGGCCAAGTTCTCGAATTCTAGCCGTTGCCGAGTACTTGTGGTTTGCGGGGATGTTGCAATGGTTCTTCCTTGAAATAACTCGTGCTCTAATTGGCTGACCAGGAGACTGAGTCTTCGCCGAAATCTAAGAACGTCTATAGCAGTAGGTATGCAGTGCCCGACGTGGAAAGGCAGAAAGTTCCAGGCTATCTATTGTCTTGAACCCATAGGTCGACGGTTATGGAGCTCTTCGGCACCAGTGGCCCAGTGGCAACATGCAATGCATTATTTGCTCATGTTTTCTCCTAAGGTCTTATCGGTCCGATAAATCCGTTACTAGACTCACCACCTTGACCTTGAGCGGGCGCCAACCAAGTTCAAAAGCCCAACGGTGACCGTAAGTCACAGGTGAAGGTCTCTCGTTTTGACCATTTCTACAAGAAGATTCTCCCTTTTGGGCCAAGAATCATGTGAATCTGGCGATACACGAAGAATGATACTTCGGCTATGCTCAAATCAGGAATAGTCGCGCCCGACGCTTCGAAACATGGACCCGTAACATCCTGTGCTATTGGAGCCATGGGGTCGTACCATCACAAGACCAATGCGCCATTCTTATTCGCCCATCATATGGTGGAGATTCATACTGGTAATACAGCACTGCCGAACTTTCTTTCTTCCGCTATTCCAGAGTTAGCGGGGAGCTTGGGGTATAAAATGACGCGACCTTCAGAGAGCAATGACCCCGTGTTTTCCAGACGCAATGCTGCTCAAGATAATCTGCCCTCTCTTGTCAATCGTAAACCTGGTGGCTGCCGGGGCTCTCGTTCCGACTAAGGGTACACACCCTAGCAAGGTCTCCGAGACGGTCACCTTGGACTGTGGGTGTCACTAGTCTTAAACTCTACATTTCATCTCA
Source organism: Clitopilus passeckerianus (assembly GCA_944990035.1). Classification (NCBI taxonomy): domain Eukaryota; kingdom Fungi; phylum Basidiomycota; class Agaricomycetes; order Agaricales; family Entolomataceae; genus Clitopilus; species Clitopilus passeckerianus. The sequence goes on from CALYLX010000143.1 coordinate 561,570, forward strand.
ACAAATGGACTTATTCAGATGGCACCTTCACTGGGGCCAAGGATACAAGCAATGGCGTCTATTCATTCAAAGGGGTTCGCTTCGCAGACGCACCAGTTGGAAATCTGCGATGGAGGGCGCCTGTCTTCCCTCCAAGCAAGAATCTGGGGAACGTGAACGCGACACAGGTAAACTTGTCAGACTCTAGGCTTTAATCGGATTCCTCATATATACCCGATTTAGTTCGGAGCTGCCTGTCTCAGTGCAACTCAGTCATCTGTAACATCCGGAACTTCCGAAGACTGCTTATTTGGGAATGTGCGTGCTGGCAACGTTGTCTTCATTGTACCCCAGAACCTAACCTAAGCCTCCATCTCATCTCAGATTTACGTGCCGTTTACCAACAGCACACAGCCACTACCCGTACTCGTTTACTTCCATGGTTTGAACAAACTCTTAGGATCTGGTCTTGCTTGGTGCTCACCGTCTCTGGATAGGTGGAGGATTCCAAGGAGGGAACAGCCGCGATCTGCCCATAGCGGTATGGAGGGATAACACCACAACTCCAGTGATCTACGCCTCGTTTGAGTATAGATTGGGTGCATTTGGCTTCCTCGGTAAGCGACATTGCGCTCATGATCAGCAGCACATGTCGCTCACAGCGCCACTGTAGCCGCGTCCCGCCTCAAAGCAGATGGTGTATTGAATGTCGGACTCATCGATCAGGTATGCTTCAGCTATTCAATCGAGTCCCGAGTCGTTTCAACCAAGGCCCTTACAGCGTACTGCGCTCCGCTGGGTACAACGTTACATCGGACAGTTCGGAGGTGACAAAGAGTAAGAGTCAAATCATCATTCCTGATTTCTGATATCACTCACACTCTGGGACTCGCAGTCGTGTTACAATCTGGGGTCAGTCGGCAGGAGCGGGTTCGACAATGTTCCACGTGGGTTGAGGCTATTTTGCAAAATACCTGACCCTGCGGCATGTGTTGATGTGTGCGTTCGTTCGCTTTGCAGCTTCTCGGGAACGGAGGCAATACCGAAGGACTGTTCCGTGCCGCAATGGGTGATAGCCCTTCCCTGAACTTCCAACCAGATGGAGCTGGCGATTATGTTGAGGATATTTTCAATCAATTCGCCTCTTTCGCGTGCGTCTTCTCCCTTTCAAGACCTACCTCGCTCTTCCTTACCTGATCGATCCAGGAATTGCTCGAGTACAGATGCCAAAGTTCTTGACTGCCTTAGATCAGCGGATATCAATCAGCTTCTATCGGCTAGCGTCAAAACCCTTGCTGCGCGCCCATCTACCTTATACGTGTTTGCACCCCTCGTTGATGGAACCTTCATAAAAGAGAGGGCCGTGGAAGCTTTCCTCGGTGGACGTTTTGCACATGTGCCTGTCCTCTTTGGGTATGATTCAGCTCAACGTTCTCCACGATGCTCACGCTGACACCTATCCTGGATAGATCCAACTCTGACGAAGGTGCCGGTTGGTCTGCTGGCCTCCCTGATCCATCAGTGAATACCTCACAACCTGGTGCAAATGAGACCACTGTCTACAACTTCCTCCGTGGCCAATACGCGACGTTCACCAACGCTTCTGCCACCAAGGCCATCTCTTTGTATCCACTGAACGACTATAATAACTCGGTCGGCCGACAAGCGCAGCAGATGTATGGGGAGGAACGATATATCTGTACCGCAGCCATGATCACTGGTTCGGCGACCGCAGCTGGGAAGACGGCATATCAATACCAGTAAGCCTTTCATATTCTATAGCTGAATTTGATCATTGACTGATTCTATTTGACGTAGCTACAACAACCCCATTTCAGGCTCTACGACAGCGCGGAGCTGACTGCATTCTTCTCGAGCTCTGCTCCATCCGATCCCAGCAACCAAGCGCTCTATACAGCTATGCGTCAATACTACACATCGTTCGTGGCCTCTGGAAAACCTGTCGCCAAAGATGTACCTGCATGGGATGTAAGTGTTAATCGTGGATCTCTTCCAAGACAATGATGTTAATCTAAATCTTATAGCCTGTTAATACGACTGCGGGGAGTGCAACTGCTGGTGCACCTCGTCTCCTCTTGCAGCCTGGGGGCATCGCGATGGAGACCTTGGGCAGCTTGGCCGATCGATGCAAGTTCTGGCACGGCCTCTCTGGCGAGCTTCAAACATAGTTGAGAGAAGGTAATCTAGTAGTAAGAAGAATGAAGTATTATCAATGTGTACCGAAAAAACAATGAATCGGACATTCGGCATCTGAAGACCTGCTGCCGCCGCCGAAGAAGATGGGGTAGAGTTGTAAGTGGGAGCTTCGCCCTTGGCTTCCACAAGTCAAGTTACCATATTCAGAACAAATGAAGGCTCCGGCGGTAATAAGAACCACCCTAGCCTAGACAAAGGGCGGGATAGGTCTCCGAATAAAATTTCAAAATTCGTTCCGCCACTCTTCCATATCTGATCCTCACATAATGCTGGGGAAGTGTTTGGGGAAGGTAATGAAATGATTTCATTCCAGGAAAGCCTCTCCACAGGGACGGAAATTGTCACGAAATCATGTCTTGCCGAGCTGCGTCATATGCTCTGGGCCTCTGGCTAGTCGTGCCGATCCAGGTAAACGCGCTGGATGATCAAAGACGCGGTTAAATGAGTAAGGTACAGTGTCGTTTGGCGTTCAATACCGCTCGCCAGGCATCTCTGATCAAGAAAAAGAAGGAGAAAAAGAACAGAGTTCTCGGAAAAGATGGCCGATATTCGGTGAGAGAACTCGAGTGAAATTCAGAGAGAAGGCATCGATTAATCAGATGCCAGTTTATGCCAAAGAAGAATAAACGAATCACACGGCCAAGACTAAATCATCAAAGATATCCTACGGCATTAATATCGAAATGTGCTTGTGGGGCTCATTGCACCAATTCTGCCGCAGATGAAAAGCTAGGCCGACGCTGGGCGGGGTACGGCGGCTCAACTTTCTAATCCCAACTATGCCCAAAGGTCAACTCTTGCCCGAACTACCAGATGAAAGCTTCCTCCCTAACCAGGATCCGGATGATTCCGCCACAAGCACACCACCGTACCGTGGCTTCGTTCCGCTGCGCCGTCATCCAAGGACCCCTGTGCCACACCAGTGGCATTCATTAACAGCGTATCATTTGTTGACTCTGTCATCTCTTCGTGTGCCTCTCCGAGACTGAATGGTACGGAGAGAAGTTAAGAAGCCCAAGCAGACAGAAGCCTCTTGGTGAAGTACAAGACAGAACGGAAACCAGGTACCCTTCAACTGAATAGAAATGACTGATTGAGGTCTTGTTCTGCGAGTCCTGTGAAAGATAGGTATCGGCGAGCCTCCGGCGATCATAAAGATGTCAGGGATTTGACGAGGGGCGTATGGAATTGCACCTGATTGCGTCTGAACACCTTGATGAAAGGTGTACTCGTCATTCGGGGTCGTTTTCAGAGAGCCTGAGGCACAACAGTCACGGTGAAGTCAACTTGGCTATACGGGTACCTTCATTCTCTATCTCTCGGTTAATTACCGTGAAAACCCTAGAAAGGATTTGACCATTACAGGCAGAACCGAGCGTCTTGTTCAAGGACAAGGGGCGGAGTGACCCAATGTGGTGGCAGGATTTAACTCAATTCTGATATCAGGAAGCCTTGATCTGCGACTCAGTCGGGTACTGTCAAGCCATGTGGGGACATGTTTGGGACAGCATGCGTAAATTCGGAGATGATATCCTGAAAGAATTAACGTTTTACATTGACGCCGTCGTTTCGCACAGAACACTGTCAAATCCGACTGTTCGGTGCGGAACAGGATTTGGACAGATGAATTGGTGGGCTGTATATCTTTGATTTCGGATGCTACGTGGCCAGTCCTCCTTGGGCTCCAAAGGAACGGATGATTGCTGCCGCTGAAAGATTAGAGGATCATGTTCACATTGTTTTGGACTGATAGAGATTTCTTCGGTGAATTCTAAGCGTACACCGATCAGGTACCTTACGACACCCCAAGTTCCCAAATCGTTGAGGTCATCACTCACCTACCCGTACCCGGACTCGTCTGTCCTTTCTTGGCCCGTTTATCACTCCCGAGGCACAGAACAGAAATCTCAGGGAAAGTCTCCGAAGAAGCAAACTGAAATTTGTTCGAATTATACGGCGTAGACATTTCAGCAGCCCGATTCTGTCGAAGTGAGCGTTATACCTTCCGTTCACAAGATGAAGGTCATGATTGACCTTAATTGAGGTCCGCTGTCCGAGAAAGGATGAATAGCAGAAGACAGACGGGGCCTGGATTGGTAAGAGCGAAAATCCTTTAGCGTGACTGTCCACGAGAGCCAGCCTCGGCAATCCAATCTGACAGACAAGATAGACAGACGCGGACGTACTTCATGGGAAGAAGTTATCTCGAGAGCATCCAAGCACAGGGTAGATTCTCTGGGCCAGATACAAGAACTACCAGAATGGACATAAAGAACGTTGGGAAATGTCGTATTTAGGGTTTGAATAGTGTGAACGCCGAAATTGAAGGTCAGCGAAAGCTAGTTAACGGCGAAGGGAGTAAGGCAGCTCCATCTAATGCCTGAGCCGACATCATTCAGAAGAACTTCTTCTCCATCTTTACTCTGTGCTTGTATGTACGATATACTGCCCGTGCTATGTATGACACAGTGAAGGCGTGTCTTTAGGTGACTTGACAGAGCCTGGCAAGGAACAGACTGCGTAAGGTTCAGGGAACGCGTTGACACGGCTCGACGCGTTCGAGAAATTGACGCGTCGATCTTCATGGCGTTGAAGAAGGTGTATCGTATTGATCATGATGCAAGGTGGAGAGCAAAATGATGAGCGATGTGGAAAAAATTTTAGGGTCCCACGGAGTAGCGGGACGTGGTGGTGACAGAGGGGAAAGGAGTCTAGGCCAAACACGAAACGCTAAGCGCTCGTTGTGTCCCTTGTACCTCAAAACTTTTCGGCTATACACAACTATAGTATTGGATGACTTTGTCCTCTTCCAAGATTTCAGCGAAGGGTTCGGCCTGAGATTTGGATCGCGTGCAAGAATCAACGCAAGGTACGAGATCAGTCAGGGCTTAGTTGTGTACACGCGAAGGCAGATTTGAGGCTCGGGATAGCATCGATCATACACACAGCCGACTCCGCACAGTTGATTACTGAATTTCCTTTTTATGGCACTGTTCCCCTAAGAACTTTTCAAATGTACTTAAAGGTCCCACTTCAATTAACGACATCCCCAGTGTTGCGGCCGAGTCTCTTTCGACCCAACAAGCTTAACTTGGCTTGCATCTTTGATTTTTGGACTCCACGCCGCCACTACTTATCAATCAGTCCACTCTCTCATCAGATTCACTACCATGATCCGATTCGAAAATATGCCTCCTGAGGTTATGCAGGCAATGTGCACGCCTATGCACGTTATTTTGCCTCCAAGTAACACAGGAGCAGGTGCACTATACGTTGGCTCGCTTTCTGCTGTCCAGGAACCTTCTCTGCTGAGGGAGAACCGGATTACACACCTCGTCCAGGTGATGGATGCGCCGTGGCTTCCCGTTTCTGAAAAGGACGGATTCAGCTGCCACCGTATCGAGATTCTCGACGCTCCTACGGTCGAGCTTCTGCCCCACCTCGAAGCAGCCTGCACCTATATCGATCGAGCACTCAAAAGTGGGCGCAATGTCCTCGTCCACTGCCAACAGGTTCGTCCTTTCCGCTCATCGCCGACCGCGTATCCATGCTGACACGAATCTCTCCATTTTCTTCCCCAAAACCTTTCCATTCGCTTCTGCAAATCGTGCTACTCCACTACTAGGGTATTTCTCGAAGCCCAGCCATCGTCATTGCGTACCTCATCCGGAACTACGGGATGTCCTACGACAGCGCCATCTCCCTGTGCAAACGCCAACGCGCCTGTGTAAAGCCCAACTCAGGCTTCGTCACCGCCCTCCGCGAGTGGGAAGGCCACTGGCGCCGACCACAGATTGCTCGTCGTTTCACCTCATGAGCACGCCGTCCATCTTCTTCATCGGGAAGGACGGCAAAGGGGAGCGAGGACACGCAGAAGAACTCGAGCCGAGCCAGGGACAACCCCGCCCGTCATCTCCGAGCTTACTGATGACATCGATGACGTCACATTCCTCCGTCCGGGTGCCTTGGGCCCTTGAACTCACTCCACTCTTCCCGGTTGGACCCAAATTCGCGCATATTGGCTGAGCAAATTATTCAGTTTTTGGTAAAAAAACACACGGTCGTTACGAACTTTTCGTTTGCTTCATCCATATTTGGGCTTTTGGTGATCCTCTTCGTGCTTCTCCCGTATTTTCAGCTGCCAGATACCGTTCTTTTTGTCTGTATATTGCATTTCGCTTTCTTCATTTAGCTATCTTTGTGCTTTCATTGGGTTTTCATGGGACTTGCCGGTAAATTTTTCTACGGATATAGAATTCTGCATCATTAATCACCCCCTTCCACTGACCTGAACCTTGGTCATCCCGCTCCTTATTACTATCCTGTGTACATCTTTGTATATTTCTGCCGCAGCCCTCATACACGGTTGGTTTGGCCGTGCATATAATAATAAAACCGCAACAACTATTTATCCTTTCCTTCTACCGTCCTCTTGAAATTTCTCTTCTTTGTGAACATCGTATCTACCACTGCGCCGACTTACCTGCAGCCTGCTATGCCAGTTCCTCGGCGAACGGAACGAATCCCAGATCTTCGCACTCCATTTCTGGGTGCTAATCCTCGTCGACAGATTCTGATGGCCCCCCTGAGTCTTAACCGGACCTGTCTTGAGCAAACATTCCCTCTGTCCGCGCCCGTGCCCGCTTGTACCTCTATCTGCCCAACAGACTTCGTAACGTCCCCAAAACAAACTTTCGACACAATCATGATATACCGATATGATCCAGTTCTAGCATTGGCATGACTTAGCCCGTGACTGCTCGACAACTTGGCATTGGCACTTGATCGATATCCTGATTCCCCCTCGCCTTCTATTTGGCCCTCCCGTGATTAGATAGACAGATAAGCGGGTAAATCCCCACCTGGGCAAACGATTCGCGTTTGTTCTCTTTCTGGAGGCCCGGGAGCGCTTTATATCCGCATGCTAGATGAGCAGGGAGATGAGGATATAGATGGGCGATGACGCGTCACGGTAAGCACGGTAAGCATTGGCAGCAGTCAACTCAGAACCAACAAGCCTAGAATCATAGTGACAAGCGGGATTGAGTCCGATTGACAGTGTCGATCAAAGATTGGGATTATTACCTAGGTTGGGTTAATGAGGCTGAGAAGGGAGGTAGCGGAGGTATGTCCTTCAGGCGAGAATGGCTTGGCCGCGGCCTGGGTGGTTGGTCGTGGCAGGCTTGGCCGCAGGCGACGGTCGAGGCTTGGGATTTGCGAGATCAAAGCGGAAGGCGGGCAATACATGGTATGGTGCGTCGGAATTGCGAGGTTTTCGGTGCTATTTGGTTGGAATTGGGTGTTGGACGTTCGAGCTCGGAGGGATTGAGGCACAACCTAGATCGAACTCGAATCTCCTCGAGCATACGTAGGAAGACTCGAGTCATCACGGAAGAACTCCCTCCGACGACATGTTACCTGCACCACCGATTGAATAACTTCAGGAACCAATGCAATTCGAGTAAATCTTAACGATGTCTTCGCCATCTAAGGACATTCATTCCGTTCCTTTCATTATGCATACCCAACCCCAACTGACCGACGCCTCCGACGTCGAGAGCTACACTCCTTGTACTGAATTCAGAATGAACACCGCCGGCCGTGCCTTGAAAGCCGAAATCTCGCAATCTCAGTTACATTACATTTCATATCGTTTAGAGGTCATTCGAGGGCAGTTCTGTGTAATTACGCGGTCATGTGCAAGAATGCAGTTCTATACAGTTGTGTGCCTTTCATATAGAGTACAGATCTAGGATGGACCGCAAATCGTCAAATCTTCCAAAGGTGCCCGAAGTGACGAATACAAACGCGTCAGAGTGTCAAACCTGCCTATCACTGGCACGATCAAGGTCAAGGTCGAGGTCGGGGTAAGAACTGGCATGGCCCTAAGGACTGCTTAAGGAACCCGACAACCCTCATAGGCAAATATGCCAGGCGCCCCGGTGACTCCAGGCCTGGGCCTTCGTCGTATACTGTGACATCGGGGTCGAAAACATAACATATCAGCTGCCCTGCAGGTAGAGGCGATGAGGACATATGCATATGTGGTGAAGAGGGTTAATAAGGTTAAGTCGCCGTCTACACGTCAGGTTGAACAGGCTTAAGCGTCATCATCAGGGCAAGGAACCGATTGCCCTCTCTGGTGTCGGTGGTACTTTGCGCCGCTCAGTAAGTACCGCTCTTGACGGACTTGGATTCGGAGAAGATGAGAGTATGTTGAGGGAAGTTGAGGAGGAGTTTAATGGGAGAGGAGGGTAGGGAGAGACTCGAGGTCATGCTGATCCATCATGATGGTGTTGCATGTTGTGGGATTCGGTGAATACGTGAAGTTTCCGGGTAGAGAATCTGCTTGACATTCGAGGGCATGATAGCTCATAGAATACCGTGGTTGTACAACTGATCGGAAGGCTGAACGTTTAATTGAGGACGAGTAAACCTCCGTCAAGGTGTGGTGGAGTTTGTACCTCGAGTCATACTTCTCTTCCGACAGCAGGAATGTAGGGTGGTATATGTCCTGGTCAAGTGCTTCATGTTTGTATTGGCGGCGGGAGAGCTGGGATATCGGTCACTTCTCGTCACATCTATTTTGAGAGACATGAGACCCAGGCGGTTGTCGAGATCCCGTTAACTCCATGATAGCTTTGCCTACGCGGAGGTCGGAGGCCGCAGGAACTGGATAACAGGCTTTAGTGACTGTCAAAGAGGCAACTGGTAGGCTTGTTTGCTCATGGAATGTTATAATACGGTATACCGAGGTTAAGAGGTCGAAACTGGAGGTGTATCCGTCGAGGAACTTGAGGAACTCAACGTCGTATCTTTCCGGAGTTCTGAAAGTCGACCTGCCGGTTCATGTGTCTTTTTCTTGCGCACTTTCATGTAGAGAAGCGCCCTTTTGTGATTCCTTTGAACCAATAGCCGTTCGATCTCATACGACGTTCATGTAATTGAGTAAATGATAAATCACCGGTCCGACTCGGAGCATCCCGACGTTCTTGGCTAAGTTATTGTTTGGCAAGTGCTACAGGTCCAAATACTGAAATGATCGGAACAAAACCGGACACCGGAACCCTTGCTTTGTCCTTCTCATTGTCCTCCGTTCCAGGTTTCGAGGTTCAACCAGGACTGCCAATTCCCCTGAAGTTCACGATATTCTTGGGTATTCCGAAGCTACGAAGAAGATTAAATTAGTGCTTTATGCATCCTAGAACGTACTAGAAACTTAGGAGGAAAATGGCTTTGGCACCGCCATGCACCTGCTTGGCCAAAGCGGAGGGAACGCTTTGGCCTTCCACATGCGCCCACTAGCCCAAACTGGAAGGCAACGCGTTGTTCGCTGGTCTCCGATGGCCTGACAATGCCAAAGCGTTACTGGGCCATGTCCTATATGAACTACATAAAAGCCACTCCGCACCTCAACCACGTCCAAGCTCTTACCACCATGTCCTTCGGCATCTCATCTTCGCGTGCAATGGAATATAACAGCCCCGAGGAGGAAATAGAGGCACTCTGCAAGAACAAAGGGAAACCGATGTTGTGCGTTGACTGTCTTATGCGCCGCGTGTGTAGTATTCATGGTTTGTTGCAGGCCTGGAGCGAGAAAACGACTGGAACGAAACGTATATCAGAAATGGGCCGAACGGGACCAAGAAATGTCCAGGAATAAGAACAGCCAAATTGGCGAACTTCGCACAAGTTTGGTTCAGCAGTTGCAGCCTGGAGGCCCTACCAGTCCTCATGCCACTTCCTCGAACGAGGGCCAGTATCCACCGACTCGCCCTGCATCTCCGGCTGCCGATGAACAGCTGGCTCCTCCGAAAGTTACTTCGGCAGAACTATTCGAGGGGACACTATCGGATATAGAGGACGATGAGCTCACTGAAGAAGAGGAGGAAGCCCCCGAAGAAAACCTGAAGATTAAAATACCTGCGCTGAAACGATCGACTCCTGGCAGCCCCTGGAATGCGACTCTATCCCAGAGCACGGCCTCTGCGAAAGGGAAGGAGAAGGAAATCACGCCAGCTGCCACCGAAGCGTCCCCGCCTCCATCCCGGTCGTCGTTCAGCAGCAGGATCCCCACTTTCCGACCTTCTTCTCAGGATCAAGCCTTCATCACCTCGTCCTCCACCGCCTTGGCTGTAAACGACAACCCAAGGCTTCCTCAACTTCCCGCCTCGCAGCCTTTTGCTGGTCCCTCGGGATTTATCCCTCAGCCCGCTGCGCAATTTTCCAGAACCACTGCTCAGTCTTTCGATCAGGGTTCTGGAGCCATGACCATCCAAGCTGATCCACCTCTGCCAGCCAAACCTGGAGCCTTTGGGTCGACATCGACATCATTCTCTCAAGCTTCCGCACCTCTTCCTGCCACACAACCCAAGGTCTTCGCTGCAAGCAACACATTGTCTGCTCCCAAACCTACCGCGGCCTCCTTTCCTCCTGCTTGGCCGAAACCTGCCACTTCTAAAGACCGCAAGGATGTTGTCATGGATGCTGACGTTGCAATGGGTGACAGTGGGGTTGCCAGTGCGCCTGCTAGAACTACTCCTCAGGATTTCGGTTTCCCCCAGGCCTCGCAAGCTTTCTCGCATACAGCCTTTCGTACTGCTCAGTCCGCCCAGCCGGTACCATTGTTCTCTGCCAAACCCTTTGGTGTTCCTGGCCCAGCAGCACCAGTTCCTGTATCGGTACCAGCACCAACGTTCAATACGCCTCACCCATCCTCGTTTCCTCAACCTCAGCAGCAGCCTCAACGGCATGTCCCACAACCTTCACAGCCTCCCCAACGAACTCCTTCTGTGGAAGTTGAGATGGTCCAAGAATTTACTCCTTCTACTCCTATATCTTCTTTGGCCCCACAGTGGGCGACTTTCAGTCAATTCCAGGCTCAACCGCCGGCCCCAGTCCCGACTTCGACATTCGTCCCGCAAGCCCCTGTTCTAGGGCAACCAACTCCCGTTTACAATAATTATCATTTTGGACCGGGCTCTGTACCTCGTTTACCACTTTTTAACCCGCCAGATCGCCTGACATTTTCCAACAGATCGTATTCTGCCAACACCAAGCGCCTCCTACTCTCTTCGCGCCTCTATTCCAACAACCTGCCTTTCTTCAAGGAATGGATTCTTCCGTCGCCCAAGCCTCACTTCAAATGCCTTCATGGACTCCTGAGGTTTCCCCTCCTGAGATTCCAGTCCAGCGAACGGAGTGTGCCTTGCAACCTCTTCAACCCTCACCTCCTCGGCCGGATATCCTGGGCCTGTCATCCTACACGCCGCCGCCTTCACCTCCACGGATTCCCGCTGTCTTGGAATCTGCCGACGCCTTTGAGATGATTTTGGCGAGGGAGAATGAAATTCACACCAGATGGAAGTCCAGCTTCAACGTGACGGGTCAGTCAACAGGAGAGGATCAAGTGGTCGGAGAAGTGGCGTACTTGGATGTCCCAGAACGAGATCCATACAAGTTGGTCGATTTCCGTCCGCAGGAAACCATACCAAAGTCAGAGAAGAGGAATATCCGGATATTGGTATGTTCTTTGTCTCCACCACCAAACACATAACTTACGGTCATTGCGCAGGAGGACCAACGTCGCGAAGCTGCACGAGTCAAGGCGAAACAAGCTGCTAGGCTTGCCCGCAAAGCCCTCAGGCGAAACTCTGGTCAAGACCTCGAATCAAGAGAGGAGAGGGGGACGCGGGACGCGCAGCGACGAGTGCAAAGGAAGGACAAGGCTGCTAAGCCATACGACAGGATACAGGTCCGAATGTCTGTCGTAGACAGGAGAGAAAGCAAGACTAAGCCCAAAACACGACCTTGGGGCGTCTTTGGTCTACAGTATGCTTGACCTCGGTCCTGGCGTTATGTATTTTGGGCGCATGTTCGTTGTTGCCGACACCTCTTCCGTTCTAGCCGCCTCGACTAGTTATCCTTATCCTCATTTATTTCTATTACTTACTCGAACGTTAATACGTGTACTTATACCCTGTACTTGCACTGCCTACTTTATCTCCTCTCTCTGTAGAGTACGGATGCGCATCATTGTATAAATCAAATCCGATGCGATGGGAGTGGTTGCTCTTGCGCCACACTTACACCCCAACCTTTTCTTTGACTGTTTTTTGGAGGTTATTCAACTCGTTCTCTCTGAACTTCACAGCACGGGTTTGTAAACTTATTGAGTGCTCTCCAAGCTTCCCCTGAGTGTCAGATATAAGAGATATTGGTGGCTTACCCGAGGATGTTGCGGGGTTGGTACGAGCGTATACTATTCCTTCGTTGCAAAAGCTCGTGTCTGTTCCACCCGAACAGCGAATAAACCCAGAAGTACAAGATGCATTGGTAATTAATCACAAGTGGGTATAAAGAGTACATAAACCTCTGGTTGCTATACCTATAACGTACATTATCAAGAATTTATCAAAATTATGCCTTTTTGTAAGGATTTACGGTATCATTCCAAATTCGTTGGCAAAATGGTTCAGGAAATTTTCATCGAAGCTTCTGGCAGCTAGGACACCGCTGCCCCTCCCTACAATCGAACACCCCTTCACCAATTATGCTTAATGCCACGACCAGCCAGGCCGCTCATGAGATCTGACTTCTTTGTCATGACATAAGGGATGCGGAAATCCTTGCCATCGTACTGATCAAGTGCGGGGCATGATACACCAATGTCGGTCATACGCTTGTTTGCGTGAGCCAGCAGCTCAGAAACCGCAAGAATGCGCTTGTAGGTATATCTGTAGTGGAATATGGGCAAGGACTCAAGCTCTCGGTCGCTCAAAGCAAATTGCTTTTTCGCTGCAAAATCATTTTAGAACATCAGTTACCCAGAACAGAAGTCAACAGAACGAACCCTCGCTGAAAAACATGACCTAGAAACGTTACATGTCGGTACGACTGCTCAAGACAGATGTGCAGAAAATGTGGCATACCCTAGTATCGTTGGGTATGTGAGCATTCCCTCGCACCGGGAGCTTCGCCTCCCAGTCGAGCTTTTTCTGCTTCGCTTCTTTTTTCTTCTCTCGTTCTTCAGCTTTCGCCTCCCTCTCCAATTTTCGCAAGGCTTTTTCTTCGTCGGTCAGAACGGCGCGTGGCTTTCGCGGCTTCAGGGGTTTTGGGAGCTGCTGATTGGCAAAGGCGCAGCAGATCTTTTTTCTAGCGACGCGGGGCATAGTACGATTGATGTCAGTGATGAACGGGGGGTATCTTGGGGCTGGAGAGGCGAGAAAAAAGTGGAAGGAAACGAAGGTACTTAAAGATGCGTCCTGTCAAGCGTGATCCTTTAAATGATAAAATTTGCATAATTATCAAATTAAGCTCTTCACTCACGGCACGTGCAGTGACGGACGCGCTCTTGGAAGCGCTGTAAAGTTAGGCTTTCCAAATTTCCTTCTCAACGAAGTACGGCGGTGAACGGCTCCAGTGATGTGCTCGTCGATCCGTTATATGTGGGTGCATTCGTAGACTCAAGACCTCTTCAAAACCTAGGTAACCACACCCAGGAGATGGTGTGCTTGGATATCCTGGAGCGCGAGCCTTACAAGTCAGCTGGCTTCCGTCCACAGGAAACCTTACCAAAGTCGGGAACGATGAATATTCGGCTTTTGGTATGCTTCTTATTTCACATAATCAGAAGGTGTAACTCTTGGACATTGTGCAGGATCTCACATCGTTGTAATCGAATCTGACGCCGTGATAGTAGTTGCTCTTGCGCTCGGGCTATGCTTCGGGTTACTTCATTGCAAAAGGCCATGTTTGTTCTGCTTGCGGGAGGAACGAAACCGGGAGTACAAGATGCATCGTTGATGATTAGAATTGGGTATAAATATATAGTACATTCAAGTCTGGTAGCTTTGTTTATCTGTAACGTACATTATCAGGAAAATATCAAAATTATGCGTTTTTGTTAATATCAATCGAAAATCGTCGTCAAAATGGTTCAAGAAAATGTCACCAATTTTCTGAGAACTAGGGCAGCAGTGTGTCTCCCTACATTCCAACAGCCCTTCACCAACCATACCTGTCACGACGACCAAGGAGGCCGGTCAAGAAGTTTGACGTCTTGGTCATGACATTCGGAATAAGGAACTCCATGCCGGCGTATTGATCAATTGCAGGGCAGGAGACCTCAAGCTCTAGCAAACGCTCTGTCGCGTGATCCAGGAGTTCGGAAAGCGCAATAATGCGTTTGCCTGATCGGTTGAATTGAAAGACTGGCAGGGACTCGATCTCTCGGTCGCTCAGCGCGAACTGCTTTTTAGCTGTAGTGACGTATTAGTATTTTGTACTGCAGACGAAAGGGGAATAACACAAACCGTCGCTAATAAACATGACCTAGACGCGTTATACGTCAGCGCGACTGCTAGGGACGGATTTGCGGAGGGTGTGGCCTACCTTAGTGTTGTTGGGTATGTTCGCATCTCCCTTTCGGACTGGTAGCTTCGCCTCCCAGTCGAGCCTTTTCTTCTTCTCTTCCTTCTTTTGCTCTCGCTCCCCGGCTTTTATCTCCCTCTCCAGCTTTCGCCAGGCTTTTTCGTCGTCAGTGAGAGCAACGCGTGGCTTGCGGACCTTCGGTAGTTTTGGGAGCTCCTCATCTGCATAGGCGCAGAGTATCTTCCTTCTGGCGACACGAGGCATGGTTGCGGTTGGTGTTAGCGATGAAAGTGGGGTATTTGGGGGCTTGAGGTGCGAGAAAAATGCGGGGAGAAACGAAAGCACTTAACGACGCGTCTCGTTACGCGTGATGCTTAAATGGCATTACATAATGCTAATGGCACAATCAACGTAATAGTCACCACACGTGCCGTGACTGACGCGCTTCAAGTTCGCGTTCAGGACGCGTCCTCGACAAAACTTGCTGCAAAAGCAGGCTGTGCTTCTGAACGAAGCATGCTAGTTAAAGTGGTACTTTGGGATCCGATAGTG
This sequence comes from Clitopilus passeckerianus, assembly GCA_944990035.1. NCBI lineage: Eukaryota > Fungi > Basidiomycota > Agaricomycetes > Agaricales > Entolomataceae > Clitopilus > Clitopilus passeckerianus. The sequence continues at coordinate 576,690 of CALYLX010000143.1, forward strand.
TAGCTCTATCAATAAATCTTGGATTTTATCTACGGTATTTGACCGTGAATCATAAACGAACTTCGAAGTATGGTGGACAGTGCGTTTTCTGGTCTAACCTACGTCCTTGAATGAGCAATATATCAAAGCGAAGTGCGCGGTACTATGCTAGTAGATCCTTTGGAAAAAGCCAAAAATCTCGAGAATTACCCACTCTTAAGCTGTTTAGTTGGGCCGAGCATGTCAAGAGTTACCCAACTGACGAATGTTTGCCCTATTTGGGTGGCAAAGCACCCCACCCGACACCCCGGGCCAGAATTAAGGTGGCTCATCATGCTGAATATGAATAAACCGTCCGTTGAGACAGAAAACCTATATCAATGCGAGTTTTCCATTTTTCTGTACCGAATCAGCGCAGCCCAAACCCCAAACCTGACTCTTCTAGAAGACTGCCTCTGGTCCGCTTTCCACTGAGAGTAGAGAAACATGCTTCAATCAGACCCGTTCGAAGTTGACACAGTGGCGTAGCCAGCCAGACACGTTTACAGTTTCAATTTCAATATATAGTGAGACTCTGTCAGTCCTGACATAGTCATTTAATTGAGCTGACTTCCTCGTGCACTGGGAGTCTCAATTGAGCACTTGAGATTGTAAAGACAGCGTAACTAGACAAGAAGGTCCAGGTACACAACGATGCCTCAACAATCCGGGTAGTTTCTCGCCGCAAAAAATTATCTCCCTGGTTGGTCATGCTCAATCGAGAGTCCCCGACGGTATCGCTCGAAGCCTGCAGGGCAGTATCGCCTGCGATCCGCCTGTCTGCCAGTGGCGACTCGGAGCTGTCAACGCAGAAGGCCCAAAAACTTTGGGTACGCCATGCTCACTGGTAGTCCTCACCAAAGTTATCGCAAATTTGAATTCCATAGATTATGCTGAAGTTAAAGCCGCCAACGATACCTCTGAATAGCATCTGGTGCGGTAGATGCAGCTTTCATTGACGCAGTATTGGTAATTCTCCGGATCACTTGCCACCAGCCGAAACTAGTACACAGGAATACGCCTCGATGAATTCATTAAGCAGTCATGCCACTGTCAATCCTGGGCCTCGTGTCCGAGCAACGTCAATATGTACCCTCCGTGCAGTGACGCGGACAATTTCAATAAACGCAGGGGCGACCCAAGCGGATGCAAATGATGTCATGCACATCTGTGGCGGAAAGGCGCAACCCACAAGCATTCGACGATAAAAGTCTTGGATTCTGGTTTTGCGGTGCGCAGTACAGAGAACACATGCACTCGCGGCTTTATTTCTATAGAATTCTTCATCCAGGCCCGGCCGGCCCAATCCATCTCTGGCAATCGTCACGGAAACAAAAAAAGTTGGGCTTTGAGTCGGAAAGTTCCAGTGATCCCAAAGTGAAAGGATATCAGAAAGTTACGCCGGTGATGTCAGAGGACCCAATCCCATGATTACCGTATTACGACGCCGAGACTGGAGTTACTGAGAGCTGAGGGAATGCAAGCATATGGACGTTGGGTACCGGCGCTGACATATAGTGAGAAAAATTGAAAGGTGTAATTGTTGATGGGAGGAGAGTGCGGTGCTTCGTGGGTTAAGAAGGCCGATGGGTGTATTAGCATTTAGTTGGGGACAAGGACAAGGTTTGCGTAGGACGCGTTGTTTTCATTCAGAAGCAGGCTGATAAGCTAACTCGCCGGCTTGTAGGCGCGATGGTATTGATTTGGATGGTAATAAGGGTCCAGAATGGTTCCTGGCTGGAGTCGATACCATATCAAGGCAGCACCTTGGGTGGCTTTTCATCATCTGTAATGTCAGCTAGCAGGCGTCCCTATTCAATCAGGTGGCAGATGTTGATTGATATGGGCTGCTTGACGGAACGATCCAACAGATAATATAGACCCGGGGATGTATCTGGAAGTTCTAGGGCGGTTGAACGGCCGAGGGTTACTGATTCGGTACACTCTGACCCCTGGCACCGCTCGTTTTGTGTTCGTTGAGTAAAGACGGTGGGTTTTTACCGTCGGTGTCAATTGTATATGTTTTTTTGGGAGAACAACGATATGTTTTGATGGGAGGTAAAGGCTGAAGTTGATATCGAGTCACGAATGGATACCAGGTTGTTGCCGTTGTATAATTGGTTCGGCGGATAGTCTGACAATCGCCGCTACTCGCCAGCACGCCAAGCCACCCGCGGACGATTTACACGAGGAAGGAAAGGTCATTTTTGCCCGTCCGCAGGCTGCTGTGAAGGACAAGCAGGACGTAAAGTGGAAAATTGTCAGCATTTTTGGAAGAACTCTCCAATAATTCGCTGAAATTATAGCAGTATACCCATTGGAAGGGGATGTTATTGTATAATTTTATGGCGCTGTTTCCAAAGGTGAAATGTTGCGCCGAGTTTGGGCGGAGGGCGGGAAGAAGGAAAAGGCAACAGCACGTGCTTTTTGGCCCGAAAAGGAAGGTGGGGTTTCCGGGGTCCCTGGAAAGATGCGAGAGGCGTGGGCGAGGATTTCGTTGAGCCTTTCCAGTTTGCTCATCGTTCATACCGTCGTCCACGCCGTTGTCCTTCCCGACTTCGCCGCTCAGCACGACGTGCAGAGCATTTCTCGCTACATTAACCCTGGATAATGCCAATTAGACAAATCACTCAACGAGTCGATTTCAAGAGCCAGTAACCACCTTATTTCCTAATCCGACCTTTTCTTCCCGCTTTCTTGCAACTTTTTTCTTCTTCTCTTTTACTCTTCAACATTATGGCTTCAAGGGCTGGGATACAGTCAATACCGCGAGCAACGCCAGCTGCGGAACCTAGGAATGTGGATTCAATACGGAGGAGGATACCGAAGCGAAAGAGGGCCGATGACGACCTTACTCCAAGGTCGTCAGAGTTGTCGAAGAGGCAGAGTTGGCCGGACCAGGACGCGATAGGTACGTCTTCATCGTTATGCACGCGCTACACGGTCTAATTCCCGTCCAGCAAAGGCGAGAAGAGAGTGTCAACTTCTATCTGGCAACGATGTCATTTCATGCTACCCAACCTCGGATACCGTTCTTCACCAACATGACCACACGACATTCGTCTGTGAGTAGCTCAAATATGTTCTTATTCATCATTGAGGTGTTAAACCTTGCTAGGGAACTCCCGGAGACCTGATTTGACACAGAACAACCGTGTTGATATCTACCTATTCCGCGCTGATACTGGCCAAGCGGTTTTACACTACCCAAACCAGATAAATCCCCCGAACCAAGCAGGTACCCTACAAGTTCCTGTCAACGATTCCTGGTGGGGGAACAATGGGGAAGCCTGGAACGGCAAGGACATCGGTTACCCATTCTCCTTCGTGCTTATCGACAGCGAAAAGTCTTTGGATGGTAGCCAAATTTCGCAACCTGTTTTTAGCGCTATCCGTGAGTAGCTTTTTGTGGCTCTGGCGTTCCTGAACTAAATATGAACGCGATGCAGAAACCACATATGCCGACTCTGTTGTCGCTTCAATGTCGTCGGCATCAGTTGCCTCTGCTTCTTCAGTTGCGGCTTCGCTGTCCTCCGTATCAGCGTCTGTTTCAAAGACACATAACGCGAATCCATCGTCATCGTCAGGCAGTCTCCAACCCAATGGTGGTGGCCCAGACTTCCCTCATTGGGCAATCGCCGTCATTGTCGTTCTCGGTTTCCTCGCTATCCTCGCAGCTGGTATCGTCATCTTCTTGTTGATCCGCCGAAGAAGACGAAGAGAACATGACGAACGAAGAGACTCGATGAACTCTGCGTCACCCATGATCCAACACCCGCAAGGGGGACCCTCGTCACCATTACTCGCTGGGGCTGTTCTTGGCCGAGCTGGCAGCACTCATGACGAAAAGGCACGAGGTGGGCGAGATGCGCACAGTGTTGTCGGACATGACGGTGCCTCTACAATTTCGCGGTCGGGAAGTGCGAATGAAGGACCGTTCAGCGGTGCCGATGCGGCGATAATGGCGGATGCGTTCAGGAAGATGCTCCGGAAACCTGATTTTGCGGAGCGGCCTGTCGAGGAGGGGGAGAGTCCGGAGAATGAGGGGAAGAGCGATATGATTAATCGGGAGTTGGCAGAGGAGGGAAGGGATATACGGAGTGTCAGGAGTGAGCGAGGTTACAAGGTGGAGACAACAAGCGACGACGGGGCAGACACAATACAGGACCATCGGGATAGATAGGACTGAACTCGATTTCTTTCCTTTCTCCCCCTGTTTGTGTCTTTCTACGTGTAATCTTCAACAGCTTTCTCTTCACCTTCATCCTCGACTTCATTTGCACTGTACAATTACTCATCCTTTCTTCATCCTGGTTACTGGCACTTCCCACTTCGGTCTTGGCTTTCCGCGCTCTTCTACTCATTAGTCCTTATTTTATTTGCTCAAAGCGGACTTGTTCACATTACCTATTCCATCCACAGACGGCTTTTATACCTATGGCTCGAACTGTATGCAATTCCCATCCTCCATCCGCTTAGACTCCCATCTCCCGCGACGGCTGTCCCCTTTCGACCTCTACCATTCTATCATCGTCTACCTGCATTCGTCTTCCCCTCTTCCGTCGTGCAACTCTCGCCTCTAATTTCTTTTGCCTTTACCTTCTCCGGATCAACCAAAAAGCGATCTTCCACTCCAACTCGGGTTGTCATTTACCTTTTTATAACGTATATGCGGACTCGTTCTACGTTCCTTGTACATATTTCTCATTCCTTGGTCTTCTTCGGTCTTTTCTTGGTCAACACCTTCCCATTCACAACTTCAGCCACTTCAACTGAAGAGGACACTCGTGTTTACTGTATGTATCATTATATACTTTCGACCTGGTTGTCCTGAACTTGTATTTCTGGAATACAGTTCGTTTTATAACCTTTCTATACCACACCCCACATCGAGAATATCGAGCAAAAATACCCCCGCCTTGTTACTTGTTACTTTGGAACAGTTGAACTTTTACTTTTTTGGAGAGTAGATATCATGTCGAGCTACTTGGACTCTGGACGTCTTTTGATAGACAGAGTTTGAACCCACCACTTGCGAATCCTTGTAAATAGCTAGTCTCTTTTACGTTACGTATATTAGTACTTAAAGATAGGTGGTCGGTGAGGTGCTTGAATGAATTCCATTTTTTTCTTTTCCTGAACAGTTGGTTGCCTCGAGTTAAGGCGAATGGGTCGCAAACATTCATTAAGATGATGATATACCAACGACAGCCAGTTCTATGCCTCTTTTGTTGGCTACCACCGATGCCCTGAGCCTCTCCGCGGCGGCGTCCTCTAACAGAGAATGGTGACCAGTGTGTATGATAACGACACAACCCCAACCTGTGACCTCCACAGCGTCAGACAGTCCCTCGAATGCGAACGCTTGACAAAAGATACGAATACTACGATCTTTCTTCGGCTTCACATCCCCTAAGTCACTCCGACCGCTGACTACAGCAGCGGAGAACTTTCCTTTCTTGAGGGAGATGTTAACATCCCACAGTTCCTTCATCTCGGACAGGACTGTTTCGAGCGCGAAAGTCTCGTCCGGGTGATCGACGGCTATCTCGCACTCGCTAATGTAGAGACCGTTCAGAGACGGCGCTACTATGCGAAGAAAGGCGGTGATGTCCTTGTTATGGAGGCCTTTCAGATTTACCAGGTACAACACCCGCAATGTGCCGCATGCAAAGGGGAGAAACTCTCTGCCGTAGATGGTTCCATCACCAATAGCCAAGCTGTTCAATTGGCAAAGACTCGCGGGATTGTTGGGTAGCTGCTGGTAAGATTTCGGTCAGAATGGGATATTATATGAAAATATTCAACCATACCGTTTCCGCGGCATCACTGAGGGTATTGGAACAATCAGGTATGCGCGGTAAATGTCTCTGGAGGATCACTCACGGATTGGGTAGCTTATCCCAACCCCCCAATGTTAAACTCCGTAGTTGTCTCCAACCCCGTATAATATGTTGGATATCGGACAGATAGAGAACTGGTTCGAGCTTCCCAGGCTGTGTGATGTCTACAAGTCGCTTGGAGGGTTTTATTTTGAGCCTTTTGACATTATGCATTCCACGCAAGAGATCTGCATGGACGCCAACCACAGATTTCTGAAGAACGAGGGATCTCATGGATAATGTGGAGACTTCAAGAAATGTCTTGCATGCCTCAAGGAGCGCGGGCCAATCTAATTCCGATGCCCAGAATTCCAGGTAGCTATCGTCAAAGGCACTGAAATAGGATCCTCGCTCTGGTCGAAGGCGTATGGCACGGCGAGCATGACGGGGTGGCCTATTTGACTCTGGCTGATACCTCCTTTACCAAGAATCTGGAAGATGGTTTCGATGGCCGGTAACCATGATCTACAAACCATCGCAAAAGAAAGCAAGTGTTTCTTCCACTGCATGTCATTACGGATGTCCGGGAGACGGTAGAAGTGAGAGGCTATTCTTTGAACGATCTCGCGGGTCAGGTGTATGGGCCTTCTGTTTCTCTCGTTGCACGGTAGGATGTGGATATAATGCAGAGTTGCTCTGCATAGGGGCCCCCAAGGAATAACTTCTGTAGGAGAGAATTCGAGCCAGAACGTCGAGGCCCATGGAGGTCGGCCCAGGAATTGTCGTTCATAGACAATTCTATATTCAAGACCAGGATTCTGTGGTATTTCATCTGCTTGCAAAGGCCGCAGGTGGTAGTAGGAAGTACCGGAGATCTTCTCGAGTATGAATACCGTAGCTGTGAGTGCACAGCCGGGCGTCGTTTCCCCGACGGAATTCTGGGAGTAATTTCTTTGCCTGGATGATGATGGTAAACGTGTCCCAGTGGTAGTCTGGTTTGGTCGATCCTTGTGTATCCTAGCCTCACGGTCACGAACGATTATCTGGTTTTATCTAAGTTAGAGCACTCTAGAGATAATGGAGTGAAGACGTACGATTGGGGAGAAGGGATCCGTAGCTTTGCAAACAATAAGGATTCGGAAACCGATGAAAGGCTCCGTGAGTGTAAAAATTCATGACCACAGAGAAGCAACATTCGTTAAGGTTGGCACCAGGTTTAAGTTGAGGCCCTTCAGCCACATTATGGCTCATCCAGAACGACTGCGTATTTAATAGAGCTTTTGAAACCATTCCACCCACCGAGGTTGTCGATCGATGTTACGGTGAACGGCAAGAGGTACGTGGGAGCATAGCCACCGCTTGGGTGATGCACAATCTTGGATACAGTCCAAATCTGAGTCGACTGTTGGATATACGAACTTGAGTACATGGCCGTCAAAATTATTGGTAGGATTGATTCCTCGTTTTTGAAGCCTCAATCCTGGTCTGTCATATCGAGCTACGCTGGACGCGTTTAATGAACAGAGTCATGTTTACCCTTGGCCGAGCCATTTCGAATCCTTGTAAAAGGTTTGGTTCTTTTACGTGACGTATATTATCATGAGGTGGTCGGTGTGCTCCTCGAAATCAAGTGAATAATCCCAATTTTCGTAACATCTTCCCACAGTTAGATAGTGATCGAGCTGCACCAGGGACCCTTTCCTAGTATTCTTCATTGTCCTCAATGAACCGGAGGTTTATACCTCGTTTGTCAGCTACCTCCAATGCCTTATCCATCTCTTCGTCGTCCTTGGAATCCAGACTCCACAGAATCTTGATTGAACCCCATCCAGTCACCTCCATAGCCTCCGACAGTCCCTCTAATACAAACGCTCGACAATATATACGAAGACTCTGATCTTTCTTTGGCCTCATATCCCCCACTTCGTTCTTGCCACTGATTATAGCAGCGGAGAAGTTTCCTGCCCTGAGATTGATGTAAACGTCCCATAGTTTCGTCATCTCGGGCAGAACTGTTTCAAGCGCGGAAGGCTCATCGGGACGATCAACGGCTATTTCACAATCGTGAACATACAGGTGGTCCAGAGACGGCGCTGCTATGCGAAGAAAGTCGGCGATGGATTTGTTATGGAGGCCGTTCAGCTTGTAAAACGACACACTCTTCAACGTGCCGTAGGCAAAGAGGAGGAGCTCCCTGCCGTAAATGGTTCCGTAAGCAACGGTCAAGTATTCCAATGGGCAAACGCTCGCAGAATTGTTGGGTAGCTGCCAGTACGATTGTGGTCAGAATGGGGCTTTGTCTGAAAGATTTAATCATACTGTTTCTACGGCGGCATCACTGAGGGGTATTAGAGCGATTGGGTACATGTAATAGGCGTCTCTGAAGGTCACTCACAAATCGCACAATTTATCCCATCCCGTCAGCTCCAGGCGTCGTAAATGTCTCCAGTTTTGTATAATGTACTTGATATCAGACAGATAGAGGACTGGGTTTGGCTTTCCAGGCTGTGCAGCGACTACGAGATCAGAGGCTTTAATAACGAGGCTTTCGACACTTTGCATTCCGCGCAAGACATCCGCGTGGACGCCAACCACAGATTTGTGAAGAGCGAGCGATGTCATGAATAATGTCGAGAATTCAAGAAAGCTCTTGCATGCCTCGAGGAGCGTGGGCCTATCTAATCTTGAGGTCCAGAGCTCCAGATAGTTATCGTCGAAAAAGCGGAAATAAGATCCTCGCTGTGGTCGAAGGCGTATGGCACGGGCGAGCATGACGGGGTTACCTATTTGGCTAGCTCTGACACCTCCTTGACCAAGAATCTGGAAGATGGTTTCGATGGCCGGTAACCATGATCTGCAAACCATCGCAAAAGAAAGCAAATGTTTCTTCCACTGCATGTCTTTACGGATGTCCGGGATCTGGTAGAAGTGAGCGGCTATTCTTTGAACGATCTCGCGGGGCAGGTGTATGGTCCATCTGTTCCTCCCGCCGCACGGGAGGATGTGTATATAATGCAGAGTTGCTCTGTATAGGGGGCCCCAAGGAATAGCTTCTGTGGGAGAGAATTCGAGCCAGAACGTCGTGGCCCATGGGAGTCTGCCCAGTAGTCGTCTATCATAGACAATACGATATCCGAGGTCGGAATTCTTGGGGATATCATCTACTCGCAGAGACCGTAGGCGATAGTAAGAGGTGCCGGCAGTCTTCTCGAGGTTGAAGACAGCTGTAAGTGCGGATCTGGGCGTCGTATACCCAACGTGTGCCTGTGCGTCATTGCTTTGCATGGACGATGATCGTAAACGTGTCGTAGAGGTCGTCTGAATTGATCGATCCTTGAATCTCTCAGCCTCACGGTCATGTATGATTATCTGGTTTTGCTTATATCATAGGCTGCTTCAGGCTAATAGTATGCGGACATACGATGGGGGAGAAAGAATCCACAGCTTCGCAAACAATCATGATTCGAAGGCTAGTGAAAGGCTCGGTGAATGGGGATTCCACGATCACGGAGAAGCAGCATCCTTTCAATTTGGCGCCAGGTTTACGTTTAGGTCCGTCTACTGCGTTATGGCTTATCCAGTATGACTGGGTACTAGACAGTGGTTTTGTCGCCATTCCACCCACTGATATTGTCGATTAATGTTATGGCGAATGGCAAGAGGTATATGGGAGCATAGCCACCACATGTGGGTGATGTACAAGTTGGGATACGATCTAAATCGTTTGCTGGATATACAGACATGAGTACATGGCCGTCAAAAGTCGAGTTAGGATTGATTTTCAATCTACTACTATGTTTCTACGCCAGCTACATCCTGAATCTGATCCCCGTCTTCCTAGCAAACTTATTTGCCTCGTTTTCGATGGCCCAATCAATGTATGTCAACCCGTACCCGCGCTGCATTACGGTGATTTCGCCCCATCCCGTAACCTCAAGAGCAGGTAGTAGATCCTGTACCGGAAAACAACTGGTGGTGATGTGAATGCCGTAAGAACAATATCCAGCGTCCAGTAGGTTGTCAGGGTTCCTTCGGCGGCTGATTATCTCGGCGGTAAGGGCTTCCTCCCCAGTCAATACAATGCGGGTATTTTTTTCATATGGGAGAGGACCTGCTCGACAGCGTGAAGTTCGTTGGCATTTGTGTTGAAACGTCGATTCTCTCAGGCTGTCGGAGATTTTGGAGAGATCTAATCTAATCTCGATTCGAATGTGGCTGTCCGCTTTTGCCTTCGCGTAGATCAGTTAGCCATTGAGGTCATTCTACGGTCAGTAGCGGCTCCACTCCATGCATTCATAGTTATGAACGACCCAGGACTTGACGGACCCATCCAGGATATCTCTACCAGTGTCACACAAAATCTCAGGAGAAAACTATCCGATGAAACGACAGGCTCAGCAGCAGACAGCACGGCGGCCGGAGAAATTCGCCATGAGCTAAAGGCAGACCAAGAGGAGGAAGACCTTGGGTTGTCACAGTCGACGTAGGTTTCTGTCAAACTTCAACCGGCGAACGAAATTATCTCATGCAGGCTAAAGCATGTGGTGGTTTACATCAACTGCATTTCCACTCATCGCCGGAACCTTTGGACCCCTGGCAAACCTCTTTTCAATATGTGCACTGGCACAGACGTGGCGAATTGAAATCGCGGATGGAAGCTCAGAGATACATGGAGAAAGAGTACCAGATCCACCGTGGTAAGCCGTTCTTCAAGCAGGCTTTCCTGAACGAACCTCACAGCCCCCAGGTTACTCGCGTTGAATGCCGTCTCATTGGCAGCCGCATGCGTGGCGAACATACTCCTTCTACTCAACTTCGCTCATCGGGTACGATACTCCGTAGCGCAATCCTTCACAATCACCCTCTGGTGAGTTACCCACTCTTCACCTTCCGTCATTGTCGCATGGATTGATGGCCCCACTAGGTATATCTCTGCCGTTCTCCTGATCATTCCGCTGGGACGCACACGAGAGCTTGTCATTCAACCAACGAACGACCACGCCTTCTCTCAGGCGTACTACTACGGCATCATAGCTGCAGCTCTCTACACCATCATTTCCACGTTACTACTATGGAACGTCCTTGGAGCCTGGCATTTCAAAGCCTACCCAGCATCCTTCAACCCGCTTACCCTGCCTCAGAGGACCCTCATGCTTCAGACGGTGTCATATACCCTATACCTCGCAATGGGAGCCGGTATATTCTCCGCGGCCGAAGGGTGGAACTACCTCGATGGCTTATATTGGTGTGACTACACCCTACTCACGATCGGCCTCGGTAGCGACTTCTCACCTTCAACCACACTTGGCCGGGCGTTATTGATTCCGTATACGGCTATTGGTATTATGATGATTGGTTTGATTGTTGGGAGCGTTCGTGGACTTGTATTGGAAAGAGGGAAGGTGAAGGTGGGCAGAAGAGTGCTTGGGAGACAGAGGGAGAAACGGATTGAGGAGATGAAGCATCCTGAGGCTGAGTGGAAGAGGCGAGAGTTCGAGGCGATGAGGAGGATTGAGAAGAAGTCCAAGCGGATTCAGCAATATTCAGCCTTGGGGATATCGTTCCTTGCATACCTCGTCCTTTGGTGCGGAGGTGCTTTGGTGTTCTGGTTCACGGAAAAGGTACAATTTCCTCACCAGTATCTTATTATCGCGACGACCTGATAAAATTATTCAGCGACCTCAACATCTGACTTATTTCCAAGCTCTCTATTTTGCTTATACCACCCTACTCACAATAGGCTTCGGCGACATTTATCCTCAATCGAATTCCGGGAAACCTTTCTTCGTTGTATGGTCCCTCATGGCCGTTCCAACAGTTACTATCCTGATTTCGAACCTCGGCGAAACGCTCGTGCATTTATTGAAAGTAGGAACAATATGGATTGGTCAGAAGACCATTCTCCCCGAGCACAACCACGACAAGAAGAACAAGAATGGAAAGGAGAAAAAAGTTGAAGATACCCTGAAGGCCTCTCCTGAAGGCCGACGGAAACTTGACTTTTCGTGGAACCCCGAGAAGGAGGCTAGGCGTGAAGGAGTGGAGAAGGACGTGGAGAAGTTGGGGCACGCTGTCGAACATGCTGAGGAGGAGCGGGGGGAGCCTCGAAGCTTGATGGCGAGGCTAGCGAGCGAGATCAGCAATGTTGCAAAAGATCTCAACAGTAATCCACCGAGGCCGTACGAGTGGGACGAGTGGCAGAAGTTTCTTGGGCTCATTGGGCCGAAGGCACTCAAATCATCCATAGCATCTACGGAGACGGGGAATAGGGGAGAGGAAGAAGTGGATTGGTCTTGGTTGGGAGACGATGGACCTTTGTTCAGCACGATGACTGAGCCAGAGTGGGTTATGCAGAAGTTGTGCAGCCGCATGGAGAAGGAGATCGAGCGTAGGGAGTCTTCCCGTAGCTAGTACTTTTATCTTCAGGTGTTACTGTTCTCCATAATCTCGGTTTATTTGAACGGTCGTACTGGATATTCCTGGCGACCGCAAGAACCAGAGCAGAAACTGTTTTCTTGACTGCATTCCGAATCCGCCGGAGCCGGGGTCGGGCTTAATAACCGTCCAAATCAACAGAGACAAATAGCGGCCGATTGGCTTGGCGTTCGGCCTGCCTTTGCCTTTACGGTTGACTTGTATCAATCGGACCGTTTTTACTTCCTTACGCTGAGATACCTCGACGTTCGTGTCACTTCGTGGCGGCTACAAGCTGATACTGGGTTATTATGCCAGAAAGAGCCCTTATGACTGGATTCAGGCACTAAACGGCGAATAAGCCCCAAATGTGTCAGCTTCCGGATGCGTCACCTTGTCTCAAAAGATTGAAACAAGAGGGCGGCATTGGCCAGTATTGGGCTTCATTCTTGCCTCCAGTCGCCCAGGTCTTTGCAATCTACTTCTATTATTGAGAGCTTCATGAAACTATGGGGTGGTCGTTAGCTCGTGCTCACCTCTCGACTCTTTTTCTATCCTCGACCTTCTATGGTGCGAGGCGTATTGTTCCGTTTGATATTTAGAGAATGCTAATCTGGAATAGGGATGAACATGGTGACTTTCTTCGCGACCATTCACCGCCTCATAATGGTCGATGGTCGCCTCAAATCCTGGAAGCGTCTTAATATATTCATGACCGTTGCCGCTGTCCTTACTTTTGCCCTCTCATCCTTCGACATGGCGATCGTCTTGCACTTCAGCGTCAAGTATTTCATCGATCACACACCTGCTGCTACTCGGAAGGTGGAAGGCCTGGCGAATTGGTGGGGGATAACGGAATACTCCGTTCTCGTGATACTGACCTTCCTCGGGGATGCCGTGTTGGTAAGGCCTTTGGATTCCCGCCCCGTACACCGGATTCTCAACATAGACCCTCAACAGATATTCAGAGTATGGGTACTATGGGGCCACAGCTTGAAGATGATTGCTATTCCCGTCGCGTTCGGTTTGGTGCGAACAGGTGTGCAAGTTATGTCTGCGTCTTCTACCCAAGTCTGACGGTCGATAGGGTGTGGGATTGCCGTGCCAATTCTAACCAAGAAAACCTACGATCAACCAATACACTCAGCAATCCAACCATTCGTTACTACTTTCCTCGTTCTGACACTCGTGGTGAACGTGATATCCTCGACGCTCATCGTCTACCGTATATGGGTAATACACCAAGAGTCCAAGCAATGGCACGTATCAAATAATTATGAAGACCCTTTTTATCGGGCCATACGAGTCACGATCGAAGCAGGCGTAATATACGTCATCTCTTTGGTAGTACTCCTAGTTGCCTACCTCTGTGAATACCCCCTAGCGATCCCTGTTTCCCGCATTGTGAGTGCCTGGCTTCTGCCTTCACCTCTATCCTTACTCAACCCCACCAGACCCTACAATTAGTTGTATGTCAACTCCGTCCCTTTCTAAATTTCTGCAGCTGAAGGTTCAATGCTAGGGAATAACATTCAACCTAGTAATCATCCATAGCGCCCAAACACATGACCAACACCAAGAGGTAGTATCCTCTCTCGGTAGCCCAAGCAATCGGCCACCAGTATCTGTCAACATGGAGGTGACTGTTGAACGAGACCCACCTGAGGAACCACCTCGACAAAACCGGGCTCGAGCGAATTCTCAATGGGAGAAGGCGCGGTGTTCATGGGCACCTTGATGCACGTCATGATACGACTCGTAGACAACACTAATGGCATTTCACGATATCATATACACGAACACGCTATGGATCTACACGAGATAATATACACATGATATAGAAAGATTTCGTAAACCGTCGTCAGGTAGAGGAAAGGGGTTTCAGAAACGTGAAATATAATAATGTTCACCCTAGTAAATTATGCCTGATCGCTGACCCACCAGCCTGGACGAGTTGAGACGAAGAAGAAAATATCCCGCAACGACGCGACCGCCCTGGCGTACTCGGCATCCCAACTTTGCACAGTAGGCCCGTGCATACTAATCGACCTCCAATGGGTGACTTTGAGAGCATCCGTCAATCCTTTCAAGAAAGTCGGAGTCGGATGGTGAACATAGATGCTGCAGTTCGCCATTATTTCGTCCTCTTCTTCACTTGGGGGCTCAAGTTTCCTCGTCAAGGCTGCTGTGGTCACGAGGCTCCCTGCGATCTCAACGATCGTAAGTCGCTTCATTGTAGGAAGGACGGCCTCAAAGGCGAGTTCCTCATCGGGTGATGATTTCGGGAAAGATGACTTCGTGATTAGAATGGTGTCGAGGGTTGGTGCGGCTATGGAGAGGAAATCGCGCAGATCTTGGTTGCTAAGCCCCATGATATCGTGGAGTGCAAGGCTTCTCAGAACCGGGGCCGTTGAAGAGACGAAGAGCTGGAGCTGCGCAGGCAGGAGATGGCCGCTCTTGAGTTCAAGCTTTTCTAGCCTACGATGACGGCTTTGTCGTATAGGCTGAGATGATACACTGAATAAAGGTCAATGAGGGTTATGACCACCCAGAACTCGATTGACTCACGGTATGTTGCTCCTGCCCCAACGAACCACTGAAAGCCGACGTAGCTTCTTCCAACCCGTCATCGCATCAAGGATGTCGTCAAAAGTAACATCATCATTCGTATACATGTTGAAGGGGTAGGGTTTGAAGAGTGAGAAGCGCTCAACTTCTCGAAGATGACGGAGGGATGGAGCCAGGGATCGGAAGAGTGGTCTGGATATGTCGCATACACGGGTATTGCTTGCTAGCTTCAAGATATACCCAAAGGCCCTCCTATCCTCCTCTTTGAAATATTCATAGTGATATCGCGAGTTGCCGAAGTCGGTAGTTCTGAAGTTTTGAATAAAACGGGCCAGATCTGGTCGTTTCTCGAGAGAGTGAGCGATTGGAGCTGGGTCACCAATTTGGATTGAGGAGTCCTCCCCAATAGACTCGAAAAAGAGTTCAATTAGGGGAAGCCACGACCTCTGGACGACGGCGAGATTTAGAAGGGTGGACCTCCAATGAGAGCTGGTTCTGTTGATACAAAATTCCGCTATCTCGCGCAGGATGGCGATGGGGAGTTCGGGGCAGGGAGGTCGAGATTGTTTAATGGGCAGGACTCGGACCTCCTGGACAGGTATACAATTTGACACTCGAGGAGTCAAGCTTGGGTCACCAATATTGGCGCTCGAACATTGGAGGTACAAGGATATGGCGTGGTTGGTTTCGTCCGTAGGGTACGTGCGATCGTATCCTATCTTGAGGTTCCCGGACGCAGCAGCAAGGCTCAATTCGCTCCCCAGTTCGAACACAGGGGCTGTTCCCGGGAGCAGCACAGAGAGGTAGCAGAGAATAGTACATATTGGGCGTGGACGAATGTCCGACTGCAGGATCTCTGAGTGGGTGTGATGAGAAGCTGAGCTCCGCCTCCGATGTAGCCAGTTCCGCGTCTTGAAACGAGGAAGCATCGTTGGGAGTGGCTTGCTTTCAACCGAAAAACCTTTCGGCCTGCGAGGTCCAACACAGTCATCGATTGCCTAGAAGCCATGTCAACTCGCGTCCGGCTAAGTAGAAAGAGGTCGTACCAAGTCATGGAAGCTTGAGCTTTCGTTATACACAATAACTAGCCTGATCCCTGAAAACGATAGGTGTGTCTGCCCATCCAGTATAATAGAGAAGATGGAGGTATGAGCATTAGGTCGGTGGTCCTTGGTGAGCGAGCTTGAATAGGTGTTGATACTGAGCCAGAAGGAGGGCTTGTCCAACCGGATTCGTTGTTCCATGGTGTGACGATTATCGAGCCTGCCTGGCCCTACAGGTCCAGTGCAAGGTGGAGGAACACTAGTGCAGAGTTCGGTCTTCAATGACACAGTGCTTTGGGCGAGCTGGTACACCCCAGGACGGCATGGCGGACAAGTATGTTATATGGGAGAGAGCACCCGGTGTCTGCTAATGTTCCGTCACGGCCAAGGAACCCAAAACTCGGGTCCGGCTTGATGCCGCCACTGTATGTGTCTCTGGTGTGCCAGTACGCCTTCGAAGCAGCGCCACTAACCATGGTCCCCATGAATGATCTGGTCACCTTGGATGCTCGTGAGTGATGGTAGAGTCAGAAATGTTACCAAATGAGCTTCCACCGACGCGCCTTCATTAGACTGATGGCTTGACAAAATGCTTGCCTGTGGTCAAACGTTTGAATATGGTTGTGCGAGCTTGTAGATCATACCCTCAACCCGCGTTGTGACCTCAGGAATGACTGCTGGAGCATAGAAGCTTGAGATTCTTAAGACGAGGAGACATGCACTAGGATTCCCATCATCGCCCTTCACCGATCAAACATCCAGTTGGGGGTCCAGCTATCCACATCTGGCAAATGATTTTCATGTGAAGTATGCTCCCTGGTTCCCTTGGGGGAGGTTCGAAGGCAATATCTTTCATCGATCGTTCTCTTAGAACTCACCCTAATCAGAACATGATCCCTAGGTGGAAAGCAATTGTCTAAATATCACAAGTCAACCAAATACTGATACCAGTACAAAGTCGTTATGTAGGCATCTTTTCAATGTCGCCTCCATCCTATTGCCTGTTGGCCCTTGGGTCGACTAGTTGTCCGGACCGTATATACTAAGCGTAATGCCTCTCCTGGCAGCTACTGTTAAGGCTCTCGTCTTAAGTTCCGCGATCGTGGTATCCTCGGGTCCATCGACAATGTCAATGCGAATCCGCCTCCAGTTTGTGTCTTCTAGAGCCTCAGGTAGTCCCTTCAAGAAGTCTGGATGGATGTCGAAGAGATGGACATGTGAGCGGGATTTGGTACGGTCAGGTGCAGGTTGCTTGGCGATGAGTATGTTGTGCGTAACTTCAACTTCTTCTCCTGCTATGGTGAGCCCGCTCAATAAGGGCATGTGAGGAAGTGCCACCTCGATTGCCGATGGTGCACCTTTATCGCACCATAACCTACAATCCCTAAGCGAGAAAAAGCGTAGAGTCGAACTAACCGACGAAAGGAACACAAGGAGTCCAGTGTCACTGAGGTTCGTGATGTGCACCAAGGTTATCGACCTCAATCTGGGACTATGGAACCGTGCTAGTTGAGATCCGGAAAGACATCCATTTCCAAGAGTCAGCTTCTCCAAAGAGGGAAATGCTGGGATCGTTGATACCTGAGAAGCATCAATCCCAGTGTGAGACCATTAGATTACCGAGCTTACCTCTGCCTCGCCTCCTATATTACTAGAATAAAATCTGGTTTAGTCAAACTCAAAGCCCAAACCCCATGGTTTCTGCCTAAAAGCAATACTCACAGCTCGTCCAGATTCGGCGAATCCCACTGTGACAAATTCAACAACACTACTCTATCCCACGTCTTCAATATCGAGAAGAGTCCGTCTAGCATCAAATGCAACCCTTTTGGCACTTCCCAAAAGTATGGCGGTCTATCACGATGGCGTGCAGAGTATCCGACCTGCCAGAAATTAAGAGGTCGGAGTGTAAACGCCCGGATGTTCTGGAGCTGTGGTAGTAGCTCCTTTAAGTTGTGAAACGATGCCTTGTGAATTGTGAGGATTTTAATTGATGTGAGACCAGCCCCCACGATGACTCTTGAAGCCTCATGAAGTTTGCTGGCGCTAATCGTCGAATGGTTTTCCTCCTGGTATAATAGGGCGTCATCATATGCAGATATAAGCCTCCCAAGGTTTGGCTGGCGCATCAATTTGTGAGCAATGGCGGTTACGGTCGCAGCACTGTTCGGACCTGTGTCGATTTCAAAAAAATCGAAGATTAGTTCCGAAAGCTCGGACCATGATTTCTGGACAAGAGAATATCTCAGAAGATCCTGCTTCCACGTGGGCTGTGGCCAAGTCGTGTCGATGGTATAGGAGATAATAGATTTCAGAATGTGCATGGGAAGCTTGGCCGTAGGATTGGTATTCCTGCGCAGAGGAAGAACACGCAGGGAGTACCCCCTGAGTTGGGTGAAAGTAAAGTTGGTACGATCATCATTCGCGTACTCGAGACAAAGATGTACTCCAGGTTTTGAACCGGACAGCGCAATGGTCTGTGCGAAGATGATACGATGAGGCGCCGGTTCATCTAGTCGCTTCGTATTCCATGGCTCTAGCTTGTACGTGTACGATCCGGATTCATTGGTAGATCGGATAAGTTCAAACACGAGCTCAAGCTCTCGTATCTCTGGCCGACAGTGACCGGGCTTCTGATAATCTTGTGTCGACCTGGAGTTGGGTGGCTCGATGCTGGCAACCTTTTCATAGGTGGGTTAACTTTTACAACTCGGAAGAAGATGAAAGAGCATACTGTACCGATACAAGCGGATGAATCCCTGCAGGCGATGAGAACGCGTACTACAGAGAAAACCTCGACCGCCGTGTCATCTAAGACAACCGACATAGTACATTTTAGTTGCGCCTGAGGCACGGGGGTTGAATAGTCGACCCATGAGTTAAAGCTGATCCAATGGCTCCCGGTAGCCTCCATAATATCATGCCAATCTCCAGTGTCCAAATCAAGCTTGGTGGTGGATGGAAGCAAGGCGTTTGTGTTTGCACACTGCTCGCACAGCCACATTTCACAACTGCTCATCTCCTTGCAAATCTCAGCACTAATCACGCACTCCGTAACAGATCCCCGGTGGAGGTTCGAAGGCTGCATCTTCCACTTCTCAGAACTCACCCAAATCAGAAGACGATCCCCGTGCCGAAAACAGATGTCTGAATGTTATGAACCAACCATCTATTACCAGTACAGAGTATCCTTTTATCGTTGCCTCCATCCTATTGCCTGACGGGCCTTGTGTCCACTATTAGTTCACAATAAATATACTAAGGTAAATGCCTCTCCTGGCAGCTACCGCTAAGGCTCTTGCCCTGAGTTCCATGATCAAGGGATCCCCGTCTCCACCGATGATATCAATACCAATATCCTTCCAGTTTGTGTCTTCGAGCGCCTCAGGTAGACCCTTCAAGAAGTCTGAATTAACGGTGTAGAGATGGGTATATGAGTGGGATCTAGGACGGTCAGGCGCAGGTCGCTTGGCAGTCAAGATTTTGTGCGTAAGTTCTTCTCCTGCCATGACGACCCGACCCAACGCCGTCATGCGGGGAAGTGCAGCCTCAATCGCCAATGGTTGAACTCCATCACGCCGCAACCTGCAATGATTGAGCGAAAAGAACAGTAGAGTCGAACCAACCGACAGAAGAAACGCGAGGAGTTCAGCGTCTTTGAGGGTCGTGATGTGCGATAAGGTCATTGAACTCAATCTGGGACTGTAGCACCGCGCTAGCTGAGCTCCAGAAAGAGGTCCGTTCGCGAGAGTGAGCTCCTCCAAAGAGGGAAATGCGGCAACCATTGGCACCTGAGAATATCAATCCTAGTCTGAGACCATCAGAATACTGAACTAACCACTTCACCTCCTGTATTGCTAGAAAAAGTACAGATTAATCGAGCCCAAAACTCGTCTTTAAAACCGTGCTCACATGTATGGATTCGGCGAATCCCACTGCGCCAAAGTCAACTTAACCAGTTTAGTCCAGGTCGTTATCGAGAGGATTTCGTCAAGCATCAACCACAGCCCTTCTGGAACTTCCCAAAAGTGTGGCAATGTGCCCTGAAGGCGCGAAGAGTATATGACTTGCCAGTCATTAAGAGGTTTGAGTGTAAATGTCCGGATGTTCTGGAGCAGTGGGAGCAGTTCCTTCAATTGGTGAAACGACGCCTTGAGAATCGTGAGCGTTTTAATCGACGTGAGCCCAGCCCGCACAATGATTCTCGAAACCTCATGAAGCTCGCTGGGGCTAGGCGTCGAAAGGATTTGGCCCCGGTTCAAGATGGCATCATCGAATGCGGCTATAAGCCTTCCAAGGTTTGGCCGGTGCAGTAATTTGTGTGCAATGGCGGATACGGTCGCAGGATTTTGATTGACAGTGGTTCCGAAAATCTCGAAGACCAGGTCGGATAGACCGGACCATGACTTTTGGAGAAGGGAATATTCCAGGAGATCTTGCTTCCACCCGTGCTGTGTCGTGTCGATAGCATAGAAAACAATAGATCTCAGAATGTGCATGGGAAGGTTAACAATGGCTGCAGGATGATTGGTATCCCTACGCAGGGGAAGGACGCGCAGCGAGTAGTTCTGGAGGTAGGGTAGGGGGATACTGATGAGATCGACGCGATCAGTATTCTCATACTCGAGACGAAGATGTGCGCCAGGTTTTGACTTAGACAGCGCAATGGTCTGTGCGAATATGATACGATGAAGCACCCGTTCATCTGGTCGCTTGGAATTCCATGGCTCCAGCTTGTATGTGTACGAGCCAAATTTATCGATATGGCCAGCTAGTTCGAACACAAGGTCGAGCACTGGTAGTTCTGGCCGATGGTGGCTGGGTTTCTGATAATCTGGGGCTGACCTGGAATTTGGCTGCCTACGATGGGGCTCACTGCTTGTCACCTTTTCATGGGTAGATTAACTTTATTAACTAATAAACAAAGCAAGAACTCACTGTACTGAGATAAGCCGGTAAATTTCTGCAGGCGATGACCACGCGTGCTGCAGAGAAAGACACGACCGCTGTGTCATCTAGAATAACTGATATCGTAAACTTTAGCTGCGTCTCCTTCTGCGCGTAGATCGAATAGTCAGTCCAGGAGCTGAAGCTGATCCAATGGCTCCCAGTAGCCTCCATGATGCCACGCCAAGCGCTAGATCCGGGGAAGTCGTAGATGAAAGTGTCGGAGAAGTTACAGTCGTCAAGCACAGCCACAGTTCAGAACGCCACATGCTCCGAGTCCTCTGCCAAACGGCGCACTGACAGGCGGTGAATGCAGAACCGGAACCGTCTCTAACGGAGAACCAGGCGAATATCTCTTTCTTATCGACCCAGCAGCTAAGAGACAACAAAGAAGGATCCGAACAGAGGGCCGAGCCTTCTCTTTGTTCTATTTGCTCTGGAGAACTTGAACTGCACATGGGTAACAGGTCTCCTCGTCGCAGCAGCAGCTGGAATAGATTTCCCCGCAGAGCAGTGGCGGCTGAAGCTCTAAAGTCCCTGTTGGGCATAGTAATACTCTCGAGGGCATCTATTCAGAGACAGGTATCCGACACAATAAGCAGAAATAAATTACAACATCTCTCAACCGACCATCCTAACGTCACGACACCCACTCTCGTCTAAACGACTCTCTCATCTCTGCTGGATCTGCTCTCGGATGTAGCGTCACCTCCAAGTCACTGGGCGACTCGATCGCAGCAAGTGCATCCATCATGAGTCCATCCTTGATCGCGTATATCGACGACTTCGACGACATATCAGGACCGGGCTGAAGCTGCAGCTTCTTCAGCGTCGCTGGGAGCCTCGATGGGAAGAGCGACAATACTTCTTTTCTCGCTTCGTCGGGCTTGGCTGCTTTCTTCACTGCGAGAGCTTCCTTCACCCCCATCGCGAAGCTGACAGCCATGTTTAGGCCCGAGACTTGAAGGTCTTCGAGTCTGGGGCAGGCTTCTTCCAGTGCGGCCACCTGTAGGAGCCCGTGGGGGTTACGATTGCCGTGCAGGTGTAATTTCTCGAGGACAGGGAATTTTGAGGGGGTGGTTGGGAATGAATAGAACCCCGATACCGTCAAGCTACGGAGCCGGGGGAAAGAGGTACGGAACAGTCGAGATATGGCAATCGTACTGATATGGGGGGTCGAGCATATGAAGACCAACGATTCAAGAGTTGGTGCAGCTAGTGTCAGGATCTGCATCAACGAATTAAGGTCTGTAGCCTCTCGTGTTCCTGGTAATTGGGGAACCGAATTTCGAGGCTGGGTTTTTGACATATCTTGATCAGATATAAACAGGTGGCGTATCTGCCGTTTGTAGAATGGTGTTCTCTCCAGTCGGGAAGCGAGTGTTCTTATCATGGTAGGGCCAGAAATGGCTAGGGACTGGAGGAGGTATGACTCTGCGATCTCCCGGAAATAACGGGAGGTAAGGCATAATGAACGAGCTGTTTGGCCGTCATCTAAGCATGCGAGCTCGAAGATGTAGGATTGGATTTCGGGTGGACAGAATCGCAGGCTCATGGCAGGTCGGGAAAAATAGTGGGATGAAGGTCGAGGTGAAAGTCCTTCAGACGCCCGACTTGGGAGGTGACAGGTACGTTGCTTTTGCTCATTTTCAGTTCATTTGCCCTTACCGATCCATAAGATGGTGCGTCAATGTCGCGCCAAATGTCGCCATTCGTTCTGATCATGTGACGAAAAAGATCTGGACGCGTCTACAGAAGTGCATCGCCACTGGGCTTGCTCTGAAGAGGGGTTAGACAGCAACCACGGTTTCGAGGAAGAATAAGCGTATGTGAGCAGAGGAGATTAGGAAGACAAGTATTTGTAACTATGTCATGATGGACAACTGCTTCGTTGAACGACGGAGAGTTCCCAAGCCCTGCCTTAATACACATTACTTGCGTCAAATGCAGGTCGAATGCGAACCTTCGAATTCGCACTATAAATATCAGACGCAGTCTCCATCGATCAATCGTCCTTTTGAGTCTACAAAAATAGCCTTGTAAAACCAATCCAACGATCCAGAAATAATCGTCCGCAGCCCACCAGACAACTCATATAAATCAAACATCGACCTGAGTGGATGAGAACAAACCTCTCACCAGGACTGCTATACTGCTACAGCCGCTTCCTCTCCACTGGCAGGTTGTCGGATGCAAATTTCAATCGGTTCAACAAATTACACCGCAGAGGGGTATACTCGGCTTCCGTTCCCTTGTCAGTGCTGCTCAGATTCTGCCACTGTAATCGTACACCTTTACCAGTCCTCTGCGTCATACAGAATCCTCCACACCGACCTCATGTTGCCAGAGTCTTCCAGCCTTCTACTGCTGAAGTCAACGGTTTAGCATTTCGTCATCCAATTCATTCTGTGACGGCGTATCCGCAGCAGTCCTGAGCGGCGTGATATCCCCGAATTTCTGGGTAAACAAAAATTGGTGCAGGCTTTGGAAACTCTTTGT